>OY720431.1:116402726-117602726 GCA_963082735.1 Pocota personata | reverse complement strand
TTTTGCCTAATTCCTTATGCTTTGTGTGCCTATGTAAAGGGTGGTTAAGTTTTAAGGGCCGATGTTGATTTTGAATAAAACACAAATTATTTAGGAAACTACTGTCATTTCTTTTTATTATGATAATAGTGGTATGGTTCAATTATGTATGGAACAAAATATCGGGCAAATGGCCCGAATTGAATTGTTGCTGGCTTATCGACGTACACCTTTCCTTTCAAATAACCCCAAAGAAAGAAGTCCAACGGTGTCAAATCACATGATCTTGGCGGCCAATTGACATCGCCACCACGTGAGATAACACGGCCATTGAATTTGTCGCGCAAAAGAGCCATTGTTTCGTTAGCTGTGTGGCAAGTGGCACCATCCTGTTGAAACCACATATCGTCCATATCCATATCTTCCAATTCGGGCCATAAAAAGTTCGTTATCATCTCACGATAGTGAACACCATTCACAGTAACTGCCTGACCGGCCTCATTTTGGAAAAAATACGGCCCGATGATGCCGCCAGCCCATAAACCGCACCAAACAGTCACTCTTTGTGAGTGCATTGGTTTTTCGACAATCACTCTTGGATTATCATTCGCCCAAATGCGGCAATTCTGCTTATTGACGAATCCACTGAGGTGAAAATGTGCCTCATCACTGAAGATGATTTTTTTCGAAAATTGATCATCCACTGTTGCCATTTCTTGCCACCATTGTGACCATTGACGACGCTTGAAATGATCAAGAAGCTTTAGTTCTTGAGTCAATTGCACCTTGTAAGCGTGTAAATGCAAGTCTTTATGCATAATGTTCATCAACGACAAGCGCGAGAGGTGCAATTGTTGGGCACGACGACGAGTTGAGGTGGACGGCTCTTCAGCCACACTATCGCGAACAGCAGTAATATTTTCTGCAGTACGAGCTGTACGAGCATGCACTGGTGTTTTCACATCTCCTACAGACCCGGTTTGCACAAATTTTTGCACGATTTTTCCGATTGTACGCACATTTGGACGATTAAATTGACCGAAAGAATCACGAAATGCACGATATGCATTTTCATAATAAGCCTGAATAACTTTAACGCGTTGCTCGATTGTGTATCTTTCCATGGTTCAAATTGAGTTAGTCTGAATTTGAGAAATGTCAAATGAAATGCAGAAAAAAACTTGACGTTTAGGTGTGGTTCACATTCAACATCGGCCCTTAAAATTTAACCACCCTTTATAACTTACCCTGTTAGTCCCAATGGTGCCTGCTTAGTATAGCCGTAGGTGCAGCCTCACAAGATATGGTGCTGCCAACTCTTTCTGACTATTAAGTTCTATTAACTATCATCAAAATGTGGTGATACTAGTTTGGGTGAAGGAACATATAGGGATCGGATAGGTATTATCTAAAAAGAGAAGGAACTTGTAGAAAACGATTCCTGTACATTTTGCCTAAAGAATTTCCAGACGGCAGTAATGCCCAATACTAGCTACCAAAAGAAAAGATATAATGGGCCACTAATGATTAAAAGCCGAGAAGCTTAGTTGACAGGAGAAATCAAGGTTAGGAAGGAAATCTGGGGGAATCCATTGATTAAATTTGGTTAATATGACTTGTAGAAGGGAGAATGGCAAGATTGCCTTCATCATCTCGTTGACGAAATATATCATGTTGTACGAGCAAATGAGCTCCTAAAGCTGAATGCCCCAAAACCAGTCAAAACTTAGAACGTGAAACACGTAAATCACACGCCATTACTCACAGAGGAAGTTATACACGAAAGCGCTGGAATTTCTATAAACTGCCAGAGTGTATAGCTATAGAAATTTCTTAAATGTAATCAATTTTGTGTTTATTTCATCACTTGATAATTTCTAATTGGTGGTCATGTATTGTGTATAATTTTTCATGGACGCTTTCTACTTGCATTTGTTTCAAGTCTTTTTTTCAATTCAATTCAATTCAATTCAATTTATTTCTTTATTATTTTATGACACTTTTGAGGCTTAAATAAAAATAACTAACATTAGTAATATAATATAAAATAATAAAGTATCTGCAATCTATAGTTCATAAGGAACTAGAGGCGAAAGCAGCGAGAAACACTTTACGATAACAAAAATAAAAATAAATCGGAATATAATGAGATGGGGTCACGATAAATGTTCTATATATAAATATTAACCATTAATTCAATATATAAAATACCAATACAATACCATTTAATAAAGATACAAAATAAAAAATTAAAAAAAATATATATACACGTAGTAGTAATTAGAGCAGTTACAGACAACAATTCATAAATATCATTATAATTCATGTATAAAAGCCATTATTTTACTTTTTTGAGGAAAATAGATTCAGTTCTAATATTTCTAATATTACTATATAAGGTAAGCTATTAAATAATCTCGGTGCAGTTGACAACAAAAAAAAAAAATAAAACAAAAATTGGAGATTGTGATGAGGTACACTAAAGCAAGAGATTGACAGTTAATTCAGAGATTATAAGAAGAAGAGCATCTGTTCAATAAATAGCCAGATCTAGCAAAAAATCTCTTTAAAACTTTATAGCAATACAAGTGTTTTAGAGAGAGAACTTTAAGGCTCCTAAAAAGTATTAGACCATTATTTGAGCGACTTTTATTACAAATAAGACGAATAATGTGTTTTTGAGAAATCAGAAGAGGGTATATTTTGTTGATATGTGTACCACCCCGGGAGACTATGCCATATTCAAGCTTCGAATGCACTAAACCATAATAAATACACTTAAGAAGGTCCCGAGAGCAATAGGATTTTAAATAGTAAATTTGCCTTGTGGCCGCGAAAGATACTTCTTAAGTGCATCGGTATGAGCATACCAACTCATTTTCCAGTCAAGCAAAACTCCAAGATACTTAAATGAATTGACATATTTAATTGTAAAACATTTATTGGTGCACGTACGTGACTCAAAAATGTCTGCGAGTCATCTTGCGACTCACATATAACTTTACTGTGTTTGTATCTGTTGCAGTTAGTACAATGAAAAACGAATGGTCCATAGTCCACTACGTTGCCACACACATTAAAAAACATAATTTTGGTTTTTTCACTAATTACCAATTTATGAATTTGGAACCAATGGCTTAAAACTTCCAGATCATGATTTATATCAGCAGAAAGATTTAGAGCGGAGTTACTGTGAAAAGCACATGCCATATCATCAGCGAATGCATTTACTTTGCTACGATATTCCTGTAAGAAGAGTGAATTAAAGAAAATCAAAAATAAAATAGGTCCAAGCACAGAACCTTGAGGAACTCCTATGGAGATAGTCATATTGGAACTGAGTTGACCATTGATTTTAACCCTTTGCCCTCTGCCAGATAAGTAGGAATAGAACCAACTATGCATAGCACCCTTAAAACCACATTTATACAGCTTGTCTAAAAGTATTTGGTGATCAATGGTATCAAAAGCCTTAGTGATATCAATAAAGAGAGCTGCAGTTAAGTTTTTGTTATTAATACAGCTATAAATATTTGAGCAGAAATTTAACAGTGCTCCTTCAGTAGAAAGACCAGTGAGAAAGCCAAATTGACACGCACCAAAGAAATTTGATTTTTCTAAAAACTTAATCATTCTGTTCTTTATAGCTTTTTCAAAGATCTTCGAAAAAACCGAAAGTAAAGAAATTGGACTATAATTGTTTAATGACGTTTTATCACCTTTCATAAATAATGGTATTACTTCGGCTTGTTTTAAGTCATCTGGGAAAATACCTTTGAAAACGCTCATGTTAAAAATGTGACATAAAATGTCACAAATATTAAAAGCTATTTTCTTTACGAAATTATTAGAAGGGGAATTAATCGTTTTATAGTTGGAATTTTTGAGCGAAATAATTATACTATACAACTCAGAAGATATCATTAAGTCAAAGAAGAAGCTCTGAGAGGATGAAATATCATTGGTTAAGCAATTACATTTAGTGAACTCAGCACAACTATCTGACACCACTATTTTACCGACAGTGGCAAAATAAACATTGAATTTATCAGCTATGTCCTTAGAATTAGTTATGACAGCCTCATCAATATTTAAGGTTCGAATTTGTTCGGTATGAGTTGATTTGTTCAGTATTTCTTTAACCAGGTTCCATTCTTTTTTTGAATTACCCTTTATCTCTCGAAACTTGTTTAGATAAAATTTATTTTTACATAGCAAGACATCTTTAGAAATCTCTTTGCATATCTGTTTATAGGCATTTCAAAAACTAGTATTACTCGGATATTTCTGCTAAGTAGGAAATGTCTGGAGTTAGAAAGATGTGTCATAATATGGTCAATGCAAGTCATAGTAGAGTCTGAAAAACGAGTTGGCTTGTTTATACATGACTCTAGGCCATAAGATGACAGTAAGAATAAATAATTGTCAACTTGAATAGAATTCTGAAGGATGTCTATGTTGAAGTCACCCAATAATATTATATCATTAGATGACTCGTTTCATAACAGTTTTTCTAATTCCCCATAAAACACATTATAAGAAGACTCATTAAATCTATAGATACAGAAAAAGTTAGTTTTTTTGTCAATTACCTTTACTCTTAGAACATCACAACTCCGCAAATTATAACTAAAAGCTTCCACATTAATAACATTTTTAGTAAAAGCGGCAACACCGCCAGAAGCATATTCATTATTGCAGCATGATAAAAATCATAACCTTCAATATCAAAAAGCGACTTTTCTACATCGTAAACACGTTTCCGACAAAAAAATAAAATCAGGCTTATTTACAAAAGAATTCAAATGCAGAATAAAGTTGACAAAATTTTTACGCATACTTCTAATGTTTTGGTGTATAATTAGAAAGTTATTCAAGTATTTCTGGTTAAAAACGAGATCATGAGAATCAACGTCTACGCAGTTGACAGACGGAATGCTTAAAATATTTTCTAAAGGATCTTGCATATTAATTAAGTGCTATAAAGGACTTCTTCTGAGTTTGTAGGAGACGCAAGTGTACCGCAACCTCTACAGATCTATTGTGCTGGCCCATTTGGAGCTCTATTCGATAAGATACTTAGAACACCTCCTGCAATTCAATTGCCTTAATGAACCGGCGTATATATGATGGAATGGATAAAATAATCTCCTTCTGAAGTTGATATACTCACCACCACCCTTGGAGTTCACTGAAATTTAATACCAGCTGAGTTTTAAAGCAACTACACCAATCTGTCTTTCTCTCCGTCTCTTCCGCTTTCCTCAAAATGCCCGTTTCCTAAAATTAGTATAAGGGTATTCATAACTCCTTTCACACGTGCAAATTATAAAAAAAAATATACCCCCATGTGATTCCTTATTTTGTGGATCAGTGCTCAAGTGCTCAGTTTTCGTTTCCCTCTACACCCAGTATCATGAGATGTTTCTTAAATCTACAGTATCCGAAGCCGGTTCTCTTTATAACTTTAAAGTATGCCTCACATCTTTCCGGTTATATAGATAGTTCGTAGTCAGTGACCTCGTCCCAAAGCTTACCCCCTTTGCACTCCTCTTACTTCCCTACTTTTTCCTATTCCGTGCGGTTCCAGCAAACAAAATGGTTCCGGTCCAACGAAGGCGGTCTTCGACCCTTTTTCCGCTCGTTCACTCTACTCCCATATGACCTGGTACCCAGTAGAGGGTGATTTTGTTGGTCTTGTTAATCCTATTTTTTCTGCTAAGAAATTCTCATACCAGTTTGGCCCTAGTTTCATAAAAACACAATGCGTTGATAGCTGCCTGGCTTTCAGGGCTTTCGAGTACTTAGTGCTGGGTCCATACATACCAGCCCCAGTATCTGTGGATATTTTGGATCCATCCGTGTACCATTTAATGGTGTTTTGTTTGAGCTGGTAATTACCGGATTCGTTACTCCAATTTCTTTTGTTGCTCAGCTTTGAGTTAAAGCTTTTCTCAATGTACAAAAGTTATTCCTCCATGCCAAATCTCTTTTGTTTGGTCGGTTTGCCTCAATTTCATCCAAGTATTCCCCCTCCTAATTATATTGCCCCATATTTTTATTTGAAAGTTCCTCTCCAGCACCCTCAACTTGTTCGAGTGTTCCCTCAATAAAATGTGAGTTTATTCACATCAAAATGGAGGGAACCCTCAAATGCCAAAATTTGTGAGTAGAGTGTCTTCGTTAAACTTAACAAAGCCATTTTTATTCACCTCAAATAGAGTGTTCACTATTAAAAGTTGAGGGAACACTCACATTCAGGTTTTATTGACACCACCCATTATGACGGTTTTTTAAGGCGATTCTTTCTATCACTAAGTGTAAGTCTTAAAAACAGCGTTAGCACCACTGTGGGGCAGATTCTCATAGCTCCTGTTATGCTGATGCAAGCAAGGCTTTGCATTTTTCAATAGAGTTTTTCTTATCATGTTCTGCCTGGTAAGAATTTGATTCTGATATCGTGAATCCAACATGTATGCCAGTTGAGTAGGCTTAGACTAGCTGCAATGACACTAGGAAGCAATAAACTACATAAGTATATGCTTCCCACGAAGAGCAATTAAATTTATTTACAATAAAATCAACATGTCTTTACTGATTAAATTTTAACAACACTGTCCGAAAAATTAAAAAGCTACCAAATTAAACATCACATGTATTTTTAGCACGCATTCAGAAAATCTGAACTAAAACAAATATTTTGTTACCTAACAAATTCTTGCCTCTCTTCTTCCGTATTCGTTTTGATTATCCGATGGCGTATTTAGTATGTATCTAAGAAAATCGTGAAAAGGTATAAGAACAGATCGCTGCAATTAGGATCATCACAAATCCACTCCACTGTTCGAGCCAGAAAGTAAAACACATTTCAACTAAACAAAATGAAATTCTTCGCTGTAGTCGTCCTCATTGTTGGTAAGTTGTGCTTAAATAAACGAAATTATTTCAGAAAAATAATAATTTGATACTTTTAGCTCTTATTGGTGCCGCCATCGCAAATATTGTCCCCACTCCACCAACTCATTGTGATTTCGAATGCACTAAGCTCGATTTACCCACTTGTGCCACTAATGGAAGGTGTTTCTTGCGTTTCACAGGAAAGTGTGCCCTCGAGAAGTACAATTGCAGGAACCCACAAAATGGTAATAATACCTTAAGAATCTCTCAAAAATATCAGATGGTTAATGATTTACATATCAATTTTTGTTTGCAGCTTTCCGTCAACTCGATGAATTCAAGTGTGGAGAAGATTCAGCTCCAAAATGTCAGGCGGGAGATTATTAAATTATGAAATAGATTAAAAGGCTCAATAAATGGTTTTACGAAATTAAATAACTTTATCATTTAAAATTATAGTTTGAACTGGTGAACAGGCTCCCAACCCCTGAAGGATACCTGCCTGAGACACGACAGCCTTCCATCCTCTTCGATTCTGGGCATACTGCTTCCAGTTTTCCAGACCAAGCGCTCTGCCATCCGCAAAAGGTTGGTCCTTGAAACGGAGGTTCGGTCTTACGGTGATACTTTCTTCTCGAAACTGGGGGCTTAAATTCGAATATCCCTGTACCTAGAGTACTCGTATTTTTGTCCAATCGATCGACGTGGCCTAGCCAGTGTAGTCGGCGTGTTTTGGCTTTTCAGACTACATCCACATCTTGATACAGTTCATAGAGTTCTCGGTTGCATCTTCTTTTCCATTCATCCTCCTCACATATGGGACCGAATATTCGACGAAGAATTTTTTCTCGAAAGTATTCAAAATCTGCTCTGTGTTCCTGCTCATCGTCTAGCACTCGGCACCATAGAGCAGGACTGGCAGGATCAAAGTTTTGTAGACCATGCATTTCGTATTCCGAGTTAGGAGTTTTGAACTCAGTTGTTTCATCAAACCGAACCCAGTTTTTTCGCCAAACCGATAGCGCATCTCCTTGCCGAAATCCGGTACACATTTGGAATAGTTCAAAAGTACTGTTTCCAAACTGCACATTGCATCACGTGTTTTCCAGTGTAAGGTGACACAGCTGAATTAGTTTGGGCGGGATCCCGAATTCTACCATCGCCATGTAGAGCTCATGATGATGGATGCTGTCATATGCGGCTTTGAAGTCGATGAGAAGATGGTGAGTCTCGACTTGAAATTAGCTGGTCTTTTCCAGGATTTGTTTTATTGTGAAAATTTGGTCTACCGTCGATCTGCGACGTTCACATATTACGTTGGATAGAATCTTATACGGGACATTTAGCAGGGATATGCCTCTGTAGTTCTTGGAGAACATAGGATCGCCTTTTTTGTATATAGATGGGGCATATGAAGCTGATTGTCCAATCATCGGGTATGATTTCATCTTCCCATACTTTGCTGATGAGTTTGTGCATGCACCCCACCAAAAGATCACCACCGTATTTGAAAAGCTCTGCAGGCAGTCCATCAGAGCCAGCGGCCTTGTTATTCTTCAGCTTTTTGATTACTGTGCCGACCTCTTCTTGGAGGGGGAATGTTTCTTCGTTGACTGGATGCGGGTGTTCTTCTTCCCCTACCACTCTTTCTACATGATGCCCATTTAGCAGCTGCTTCCCTGTACTTCGGTGACTAGATTTCCTTTACTATTTCGAAGAGCCTGATTTCCGGGCTTGAAGCCAGCTGCCATTTGCTTGGCTTTCCTTAAGAACAACATGTTGTTTCCATCGCGGGACTCTTTGATATCCTTGAGCTGGGAGATTGCGTATGCCCTTATCTTCCTGCGCAGGATCATCTTCTCCTCCCTTCTTCTGGCTCGATACTCTTCCATCGCTGCTTTTGTTTTGTGCTAAAAGGTTTGTTTGTGTGCATTCTCTGTCACAACGTTAAATTTCTTTTTCTGGGCGGTTCGCAGCTTTTTCTCGTTTAAAAATGGTCAGAGTCGACATTGGCTCCTCTGAAAGTGCGTATATCCAGGATGTCGGATGTGTGTCTCACATCGATTAGCACGTAGTCGATTTGATTGTCGGTTCGACCATCTGGGGAGCACCAATTTGCTGTGTCTTGGAAACCTAGTGCTACATATCACCGTATTACCTCCTGCTGCAAAATCGATTAGTTGGAAGCCGTTATCTGCTGTCGTGTTGTGAAGGCTGTGTTTGTCGACTAAACTATCGAATATGTTTTCCTTACCGATTTTGGCGTTGAAATTCCCGAGTACGATTTTTGTATCATACTCCGGACAGACTCCGTAAGCTCCGCCTAGAAGGTCGTAAAATTCCTCCTTGATGGGATCTTCAGTCTCATCGGTAGGGACGTGTGCACATGTAAAGCTGGTGTTGTAGAAAGCGCCTCTGATGCGAATCACAGCTAGGCGATCGCTTATCGGCTTGAAGTCAATAATCTTTGACCGAAGTTGATTTCCCAAGACGAATCCGCATCCTAACATGTGCAATCTTTTGTGACAGCTGTAATAAATGTCGCAGTTTTGTCGTTTTTGTATACCTGATCCTATCCATCTTATCTCCTGGATCGCAGATTAAAGTTTTTGAGCAGCACCGGGGGTGTACAGTGTACTACGTACGTTCCAGGTGCATACTCTTAGTTCGTATTCATTTGACGTTCCGCGTCGTGTTGTTTTATGAGGGGGTCCATTAGCCGAAGCAGGTTGGGTCTCTCTCGTAACTAGATGTGTTTTCCGGGAAGTTGCCCCGGCAGCACAACCCGCAACCTGGAGGGCCAGGTCCATTGTTGAATTCCCTAGGACCGATGTCAGTAACTTCGAGGATGTGAGCGCTGCCGTTAGCCCTCTTAAAGACTTATCCGCAACCATATTTTTTCCAAGACCCTGACTAGTACCTGGAAAAAACTTTATCGATTTGAGCTTCGAATATGTCGAAGTAGCCCAGATAAGGTGTTATTTCCGTTCTGGAAAATTTGACGCCACCGTTGTTTCCATCGAGGGAAATCGTCCGTTTAGATGGTAAAGGTATTATTTAAGAACATCTGATCCAGCGTCTCTAATATCGAAGGAAAGATAATGTTTTAGCGCGAAGTGCAAATTTGTCGGGCTTGGTTGTAGAGCTTTGGCCGGTAGTTCCTGAAGAAATTACTTCCAAAATTTTGATGTTAGTGTGTGTGTATATCAATTTGTCAATGACTAACAAGATTTTGAAGAAGAGAAGTGGTGGATGAACTTTTACTCAGCGTAAAAGGATTTATTCTCAGCGAACAAATCGGGTGAACCAAGTTACAAAATACATTAAGGCAGCCGGAGTATACTGCAGCTTACTGTCGTTGACTCTGGGAAGCCTAGCGGCCAGTATTTCTGTTAGTATGGGAGCATGATCGAAAATGCCTTGGCCAAAGTGGTCCATAACCTCATTCGTGGAAATGTTATATCTATTGCTCCTATGTTCGGTAAAGCTAGAAGTGTCGTCAGGCTAGACAGCAAGGACCATCTTTCATGAGAGGGGACGTTCAATTGCATAAGGGCAAAATTCAATGCCGGTCTATGCTACTGGATTGAGTCTAAGGTCAGGTTACGTATGATCAACTCAAGGATGGGAGGGGTTATAAACCGGGCGTGGCACATTGGTTGTACGCGGCGGTGCCACCTGTCTAGTGGCACAATTGATTCGACTGTTGATCTAAGTGAGCAGTGACTGTCGTCACATGGTACCCATGTACCTAATCTAACCTAAAGGCATTAGAATAATACTAGCACAACCACAAAAATATGCGGATAGATAGCGAAAATGTTTGAAAGAAGTGTAATACTAACATCAAAGATGCGCGATTGCATGATGTAAATGTCCACAACAAGAGGAACGCCACAGGGATGCCACTCCTCTGGCCTTATCAAAATTAGAAGGAACGGGTTTAAGACCTGTCGCCTACACATATGATATAGTTCTAATAGTTTTCGAGAAATTTTTCTCAACCATTGCAGATATTCTAAGAAGTGCATTGAGTGAACTATAAAAATGGGCAACTTCTTGTGGTCTAGGGATAAACCCAAACAAGACCGAATTTATTAACAGGAGATCCATACCGGGCTTTGCGCTAACGACAGCAGGGGATAAGGAATTTTCTCTGTCAAAGAATGCAAAGTTTCTAGGCTTAACTCTCGATAATAAGCTGAAATGGAATGTATATACAAGGATAGAGTGCAGGATCTGCGGTAAAAACTGTTGGCTATCCCCGAAATTTAGGGACTGCTTGTACGCAACCATAGTGCGAACAATACTAACGTACGAATTCAGCAGAAACTAAAGGCTCTTATGCTAAACAAATGCGATCTTCTTTTATTTATTTATTATTTTAGAACATTACCAATAAATCGTTTCCAAAGTTATGTTTTTTACGTACCGTAACAATAAGTTCATTAAAAAACTCCCGCATTATGTGGCAAAGTCATCAATATACTATGCTCGTATGCATTCAAAAGCTCCCATTGAATGCATTCATCGGTAAATTTACTACCCGAAATGCCCGTCATAAACCTATTGCGGATTCCAGTTAAGAATGCATCACAAGGATGTCATTATTACCGCAATTTCGCACACAATACCCACTGTGAAAAACTCATAATAAATGAAGCGAATCACGTACCATCGGGCAACTGCAGTCGACTGACCAATCTGTACGTCAGGACGATATTCAAACAAACAACCAACCAACCATCCATCCTTCGTACAGTGTTACTAAATTCAAATCTGCAATTGTCCTCTGAAAAATAATAAACAAAAAAAAAAAAAATGTTTATAAAATCGTATCACGTCCAATACTTGCCACTATACGTCGCAGAGCGAATAATGGAAGCGTTCTCCATTCATCGCATCGCTGTGCTTGCAATTGTTGACAGTAAAAAGGATACAATAGCGAAATTTAGTCGTCGTCGCTTCTGATCACGCCCCACTTTCTAACGTGACGCGCGAGGATAATGCCACCAATAATGGCATGAAAAACAGAAAGCAGGAGAGACGGCAAAATAAGCATGGTTTTGATGCTTTCTTCATTTGTGCATTGTGTCAGAGACAAAGTGTGTGCAGGGATAACAAGAGAAAAGTAAAAGGAAATTAAATTAAAAATCATCAATGCATCTTAAATGTTGGTCCTTCTAGTGAGGGTGTGTGTGGGGGCGGGCTTATAAAATTATCGCGATTCTTTTCACTCTCTCCCCGAACGGAGTTAAATCTTATTATGTTGTGGATCCCTTTTGACCATTTACATGATTCACAGCATGCAATATCCTTTCGATATGTGTGCTGTCGTCGTCGTGTGTTTAAGAAAAATGCGAACATAGGAGAAAATAATAATTCACCCATAAAAATGATTTCCGGTCCGGTGCAGTCAAATGTGCGGGAAGTGAAGGAGAAGAAGTGTAGGTATCCCACTGGTCACAAGGATGGTGGTATTGATTAGCATCTCCTTATATCCGGTGCAAAGGTTCTTATCCTTTCAGAATTATTTATTTCTTTTGACGAAGGCCAAAGAAAAGGACAACTACAAAGAATAATGTGTCCTGCCCTCTTATATGGGCCAGTAAACGAAGTGACGATGAAAGGATGAATTACGATTTATTTCTTTTATGGACGTTTATTTTGTTGTTGTGTTGAATGGTCCTTGTGATTTGATCTACTTGTTATACAACAAGTATCAATCTTATTGTAAAAAGGAAGGCATAACATTAGAATGTGGTTGAAAAGACCATCTACTCGTATTGATGATACAAGTGGCCAAAGAACAAGTTTGCTTTATGATCTTCTCGACAGGACGCACGATCAAATGTGAATCGTAATTACATTAAAATCGTGCTTGGATGACAACACTTCCGGAAACGGATTCAGGCTAATCGATGGCGGCGCGAATCATCACTGTAGATAACACACGGTTACCACTCCTGAATATTAACTAACAATTAATTGTCAAGCAGATTGATCACGTTGCCATTGATGAAAGACACTCCTCCAGAATTTTGGATGTTCACACCATCCTATCAGACAACATTGACTAGGGCTACTACTTTGTTGCTGCCAACAACGCCAAAGAAGTAGTGTGAGAAAATTTAACATCAAACGGCTACAATCGCAAGGAACTGCCGATAGTGACCCAGAATCTGTCAGCAAGTCCAATGCCGCTAAAGTTAAGCGGAGATGACCAAAGAAAGCCTTGGTTGAAGAGGGCCGCCAAGAGCATGCAACAAAACAGAGGCTTATAAAGCGACGCTGCATAGAGTAATGAGGAGCCTACGACATCTTTAAGATGAAGACAAGGGAGGAACACCAACTTCGAGCGATTTAATCAAAAAGAAGTGTTATAGCAGGAATAATACTTGAAAGTCTCACCAAAAGATAAGGAGAATATGCTAAGGCTTATCAACGATATCTAGTAGTAGAGTCGCAGTCGGTACTGAAAATTTCGAAAGATCACTTATACAAAGATCATGACCAAAGTAGAGTGAAGATAGCAGTGTTTAAGCTTAAGTCCAACAAGGCTGCTGGAATCGATATCTCTACGAGATATGGTTCGGATGAATGTAACCCCAAAGAATAGAACCTCGGCATCGACCTATCTAAATAATCCCTTCTGGTTTATTCTTAATTATGATTCTTTTACATAATCAACTGGTACAATTTTATTGCATTTTCTAGATTAATATGTTCTTCGTATTCAATTTATGTGCGCAAGCTAATATGTAAAAGATACGGGCGCAAATACATAGCGCTTGTTGTAGAAGGCGACTAAGGGGAAAATCACATCTAGGCAATTTTTAAAATACCCAGATGAGCCTAGCGACACATATACCATTTTAAAACTGACCCGCACTGGAGATCACCGGTGTTGTAAAAGTTAGATCAAACATAAATCAAAAATCAGGAGCATGCATTTGTCAAAATCAAAAAACGCTTAAATCCTAGCATTATGGAAAAGTACGCTAAAAAGGAAAGCATGGCTGTGATGCTGGGACAAACAGAAATGCTCGGGTCAAAGCTACTCGGTTTCCGGGGGATAGTAAAATAATGCAACGGCTTAGGCGTAACATAAGAGTTGCGACTTGGAACCGTGGAAGTTTGAGTGATCGCAGCTACAAGCTTGAAGAAATGATGACCCATCACAACCAAGATAGAGCACGATCGACCCAGTTGGTATTGTCATGTTCAAAGGAGAGATCCTTCGAATCTTGTCAAAAAGGCAAAATCAACTCCGGATCATAACTTCGCCAGAAGAAGAAGAAGAAGAAGAAGAAAAAGAAGAAGAAGAAGAAGAAGAAGAAGAAGAAGAAGAAGAAGAAGAAGAAGAAGAAGAAGAAGAAGAAGAAGAAGAAGAAGAAGAAGAAGAAGAAGAAGAAGAAGAAGAAGAAGAAGAAGAAGAAGAAGAAGAAGAAGATAAGTGATAATAATATAATAATAAAACATCTCAAAAAAGTGAGCATGAAGAGCACATAAACATTTACACATTTTGTTGAGATATTTTTTATCGATTTCAAACAAATTTGTTGAGAAAACGTCATTTTAAGTTACAGTCCTGTAGTAAAGTAGGCATGGCAGAAAACTCAAATAATCGATATAATAAAGATGTTTACCTAGAAATGCTAAATACTAAATATTAATGTCCCAAAGCTATATAAACTAACTGAAAAGTACCTTTGAAAACTAGTATTATGCTGCATTTAGGGACGAAGTATATCATAACTCACCTCCAGAAAGTTGCCAGATGTCGACTTCCGTGATCACCAACTGTAGTACAACAATAAAAGATATGAATTGGCTAATAGAATTATTTATAATTTTGTGGGATACATCCCAAAAAAAGATTTAAACATGAAGCAATAATATACAAGTAAGTACATACTCGTATATGAATTTTTATTTCACCCACTAGTGCAGCTAGTAGTGTAGGACCCACTCCCACTAAAACCACTTCCCACTGTTGTTATGATTGAGAAGGATGGTGTCCCAAAGTTCACGTAAGATATGAATTTTACGCCACTTGTGCGGTAAAGTGTTGCCGACAAAGAAAAAAACATAGCGTGATAGCTGCTGGCAGTTCAGGGTTATTACAAATGGAGAGCTGTACGAAAGAACAAGGCGTTTTTATTGTTGAGCAATATCTTAAAAATAATGATGGTTTGGCAGCTACAGTTCCCAATTTTCGTACAAAATATAGTCGGAATAGTGATTTAACTTCATCAACTGTGAAGAGATTAATTCAAAAATTCAGGGAGACTGGATCAATTAGTCATCTTACCACCTTCAACAAGTGGTTGAACACAAAACATCGAAGCAGTTCGTGAGAGTGTTGTTGAGAGTCCAGGTCAAGAAATGGACATTTTGAGAAGCTCTCTACATCGTATTCTCACAAAAGATTTGCATCTTTATGCATACAAAGTGAAATTGACTCAAGAACTGAATGCTACTGACCACGCACAGCGAAGAGAGTTTGTTGAATGAATTATGGAACAACAACAAGTTGATGCTGACTTTTCAAACAAAATCATCTTCAGCGATGAGGCTCATTTTCATCCTTATGGCTTTGTTAATCGTCAAAGTTATCGAATTTGGGGTTCAAAAAATCCACGAGTGATTGTTGAGAAATAAATGCATCCACAACGTGTCATTGTTTGGTGCGGATTTTGGGTTGGTCAGGCATTAACAGTTAATGGTGCTCACTATAGCGACATGGTAATCCAGTCTTTTGTGCCTAAATTGCAAGATATGGACGTCTTTTGTGACTAAATTTAAATGGCCGCCTCGGCTTCGCTGGCAGTGCTTCAAGCGGTCGCTCAAATTTTTGATGACTCGGTCCAAGTGCGGCGTTATTCCGGCAATAGCGTCTCGAATGTTGGCCTCGAGCTCGTCCAAAGTAGTAGGACTTGACGTAGCCACAGAGAAAATAATCGAGTGGTATCAAGTCGCATGATAGCGCCAGCCAATTGATGAACCCTTGCCGTGAGATGACCCAGTCGCCAAATTTCTCCTTCACCACTTCGAGCTTTGCGTCGCTTGGATGGCATGTACGCCATCTTGTTGGAACCACAGCTCGGATATATCGATGTTGTCGAGCTCTGGCCACAGAAAGTCGATTAACATACCGAGGACCATTGACGGTAACGGTGTCTCCTTCCTCATTTCGAAAGAAATAAGGTTCGATGATGCCGCCTTGCCATAAACCGCACCAAACTGTCAATCTTTGTGGACGTATTGATGCTTGGTCGAACACTTGTGGATTGTGGTCGCTCCAATAATGGCAATTTTGCTTGTTGACATAGTCGCTGAGTCAAAAAAAATGGGTCTCGTCCGAGAAGATGATTTCTTGGCCAAAATCCGGATCTCCGGCCAACATTTCCAGCACACAGTTAGCAACCTCACGGCATTGTCTATGGTCGTCCGGCTTCAATTCTTGCGTCAGCACAATCTTATACGGATATAGGCTCAAATCCAACCGCATAAATAAGCCTGGTTGACTCTCTGGCGATGCCCAATCCAGTTGATCGGCCCCGAGTCGACATTTCTGGGTCTTCTTCGATACTGGCCGCTACGGCGGCTATGTTTCTTCACTTCGCACCGATCTGTGTCTGGTTGGTGGCTTAAGCTCCAAAAGAGTGTACTCATACTCAAACTTTTCCACGGTACGACGAATTGTCTGCGTCCTGAAGCCATGATGACGACCGACCTCACGACGAAATTCACGTTGCGTATTTACAACTGAACCGGAAATTGGTTAATATTTTTTAATAATTTTCACGCGTTCGGGAAGAATTAAACAATGCATGATGAAATGGCAAATCTTACTGAATATTTTGACAGCTGGACATCATTGGTAGCTTTGTCAGCTGCTGAAACAGAATAATTGGAAAAACTATCATTGCTATCTGGTCACCCTTTATAATCTTTTGAAGCTGCCAAATAAAACTACAGCGCAGATTCCTACCCCGGATGATATAGAGGAGCATATGATATCATCCCTGAAGATCTGGGATTCTGTTGAAAGCATGTCACCAATAATAATGAAGGAACTCACATGAATAAAACGCCAGAAGCAACAGAGAAGGAAAGGTGAAAATAACATGTAAAAGAACAGCGTAATCTAAAGTTGGTCCCGCAAGGTTACTAGGAATGTGACAAAACCAGGGGTGGGTTTAGTGGGTAAAAATCCCACAATGTTACTGTGTAATAAGTAAGTAAAATATTAATGCACTAACTCGAAATTCAGTGATAGTAGCTTGGGTAAATGGACTTAGAGGTCAAATAAAATGAAAAGGAGGATGCCCTAGCATATCAGGGATCAGCCTAGTAATTTATGGGTAATGAAATGCCAGCCATTTGCTGCTCTAGAAAGAAGAACCATGAGAAACATGACTGAGAAATGGATGTGTGGAATTATGGTGGGCTCTACGAAGAAAGAAGTCCTAACTGTGAAGCGAAGATAATAGCGATATTCACAGGGCATGATATTTTTAGGTATCATCTGAAGCAGATGAGTCTTTTGGAAGACGATACTTGCATTCTATGAATGGATTATATGAAGACGGTGGCAAAAGTTTCGAGGCAATGTCCTACATTAGCTAGCAGAAGAAGAGATATGTATAATAGGCTACTAATGGTTGGAAACTGTTGAATTTTTTTTTACGTAATCACCTCTCAGGAGATGCGAACCGCTGAGAGAGATGCTTGTTTATGAATGTTGATTCTGCTCTTGAAAGCATAAGATTTATCGTTTCTCTGTAAACCGAAATATGAATTTTTTTTCAATTTAACGTAAGTTTTTGACGAAAAATCTATGTTTAAGTGAATCTTTTTAATCCACTATTTTCATGTAGACAGTGGATTAAAAATCGAAAACAGTTCTTACGATTTTGATCAAATTTTATATTTGAGTTGAGGTGAGTATATGCTATAGGATGGCGAACCAGGATTTTCCCAGACAGAAGTTGGAACTAATTAATTTGCAAATAAACTTTATACAGGTGTAAGCGCGTGCGACCCAGTTGTACATTTCTGGCTCCCGCCTTTCACCTGTCCTTCCCTCAATTAAGGAGCCAATTGCAAAGTTGCCAACTTTCCAAATGTGAGGTAAAATATTTCTTGCAACACACTGTATTTCAAAATTCGAAATACCAGTTGCACTAAATTCTGCACCATATTCTATACTGTAAGTATGCAAAGTTTCAAGTCTATAAGTATAAGGGCTTCTGGAGGGAGTTTTATAATACTATTGCGTAAATGGATGCGTTATAGAAAAACACTTATGGTCAAAGTCGTTTCATAGCTTTGAATATCCTTATTTGTAAGGTAAATGGGGAAAGATGTTTAAGATAACTAGTCAAAAATGCAATGGAAAAGTAATGAACTTTTGCATGGAAACAGCTTTCAAAAAAAGAACTATTTTGGAGATTTAAACAATTTAACAGCCCATAATTTAGAGCCAACTAGCTCATGTATATTATGTAAATAAGTGTCTGTTTTGAACATTTCCTAGATTAATCTAATTTTGGATTCTATTTGAAAACTTTTTTTCTGGATAGACAGTGTGACTAAAAGAAATGCGACTTAAAGAAGAGCGATTAATTTAAATGATCACGTAACACCAAACTTATGGCCACCTAACTCAACAGACCTCAATTCGTTGGACTACTTTGTGTGGAAACATAAAGGAATTTATTAAAAACAAGGAAAAAGGACTTAGATCGATTTTTCGTCGAAAAGCCGCCTTTACTCGTACATTCGATTACTTTTTTTTTAAAAATTCTTAGCATTCTAGCTATCAGTTTTTGAATTGTTGCCTGTGGTATATTGCTCTAGCAATCCAATAGTGTATTTCACAACGCAGATTCTGATGATGGGCATTGACCCCGAACCTTTCTATCCAGTTTCTCCCACAAAGGCTGTATAGAGTTTAAACCTGGTCATTGCGGCGGCCATATCACATCTTCATCTTCCCTATGTGACATGTGTTTAGGGTCATTATCCTGTTGAAATACGAACCCTTCGCTAATTAATCTTAGTCCAGAGGTCACAGCATTTTCTTCCAATATTGTTTTGTATGCCAACTTATTCATTTTTCCAATCCATTGTGCCATCGATCTTCCACTCCACTTGAAGAGAAACATTCCCAGACCATAACAGAACTGCATCCATGCTTGACAGTAAGAACCACACAGTCTGGTAGCATCTTTTGTTTAGCGCTGCGTAGGACGAAAACTCTCCGTTTTGTGCCAAATACCTCGAACTTGGATTCATCGCTCCATAAAACTTGAAATCTTCTTCCGCCCAGTCTTTACGCTTTTTTGCCCAATCTAACAGGGGGGGTTTTGGAACAGCAACTCGCCCAAATACTCCAGCATGTCTTAATCTTCGTTTGACCGTTATCAAAGACAGCGGTTTATTCCGCTGGCAGGGCCTGGCCTAGTTTCTCGCAGTCACTCGTGCTGTGCGCCTCACGAATGGTTGGAATTTACAGTTTTATGCCTTTTTCGAAGGGCAATTTTTTTCGATTGAGAGAAGTTTTTCATGACAATTTTTACTCTCGGATGTCTGTCAGACGTTCGCCTTTGCTCCTTCAAGGCATGGGCTTATTGGTATAAACCTTAGACTTCAAAAAATTCCAAAGCGTTAAATCGCATGATCTGGGCAGCCAAATCTGATCACCAAAACGGGAAATTACACGACCAGAAAACGACTCATGCAGTAATTGAATTGTTTCTCGGGCTGTATGGCGACAGCATGTGGCACCGTCTTGTTGAAACCACATGTCGTTCATATCCATATCTTGCAATTTATGCACAAAAGACTGGATTACCATGTCGCGTTAGCGCGAGTTAGCCGGTAATGCTTTCAACCCAAAATCTGCACCAAACAGTGACACGATGTGGATGCATTTGTCGTTGTGGATGCATCAACAATCACTCATGGATTTTCTGAACCACAAAGTCGGCAATTTTGACGATTAATAAAGCCATCAAGATAAAAATGAGCCTCATCGCTGAGAATAATTTTGTTTGAAAAATCAGCATCCACTTGTTATTGTTCCATAATCCATTCAACGAATTGTCTTCGCTGTGCGTGGTCAGTAGGCTTCAGACGCAAATCTTTTGTGGGAATACGCTATTTGGAGCTTCTCGATATGTCTAATTCTTGACCACGGTGCCGAATTGATGTTCCTGGACTCTCAAGAACACTCTCACGAACTGCTTCTAAGTTTTGTGTTAAACAACTTGATGAAGGACGGCGAGAGTGTCTAAGATCACTAATTGATCCAGTCTCCCTGAATTTATGAATTAATCTCTTTACAGTTGATGAAGTTAAATTACTATTCCGACCATATTTTGTACGAAAATTGTGAACTGTAGCTGCCAAACCTTCATTATTTTTAAAACTTTGCTCCGCAGTGAAAACACGTTGTTCTTTCATGTAGCACTCCATTTTTAATAACCCTGAACTGTCAGCTGTCACGCTGTCTTTTTTTCTTTGGCAACACTTTACCGTACAAATGGCGCAAAATTCAAATCTTGTGTGTATTTTGGGACACCCTTTATAATGTTAGGACGAATTGTAGAGAATGTGGACGTTTATGTATTTCGTTAAAACTATATATTTCAGTTTCTAATGGAAATATTGACAAAAAGACAATATTGATTCCACGAATATTGAGGAAAAATTTGTTTCATCAGGACAATTCACGCCCACACACATCGCGCCAAACAATGGGTTTGAATTACAGTAGCATACTCCCTATTCAGAGATTTTCAACAAATGAAGAGGTCGAAACTGCAGTAAATTCATTTTTTGAAGCCCAAGGCCTTCCTCCAGAGGAAACATTTTTTTAAAACTCGAGTAATGGCTTTAGGGACCAGATGGGAGAGTATATTAAGCTTAAAGGAGATTACGTTGAAAAATAAAAATAATTTGTAAACTTCTGAGTTTATTTTCTTGATCAGGCCACGAACTTTTCAATCCACCCTTGTATTGTACTCGTAATATGGATATACTTTGTGGAAACGGGTATAAACAAGCCTTGTATGTGAATATGATGCTCAATAACTCGAAATTTCATAGATATATTTTGAAGCGCCTTTGCATACACACATTCTGAAATGTCACCTGAACATTTCACATATTTTCATCCGTGACGGTTTTGGGAAGCGCCATACAAATGTGAGCACTCTCCTTTCAGTAAATGTTCGCAAAATGTTCTTAACTGAGTTACCCAATTATACAACGACTGATACATTTATAGATTTTTAAAATAAGAAAAACATTACGAATTACCCTAACGGCTATAAATTCAGAGTGCACTTAGCTACTGAATGGTCCACTTTTCTAAAAATATCTCTAATTTAAGGAAATCCCGAAATGCCCATAATCGTAAGATAAACACTAATAAAATATCCCTTTTCATAAAAAACCGCCTCAAGTGTCCATTTATTTCTAAACAAATAAACAAAGATTTTCACGAAAATAGTAACCACATCCCTGTGGACAAATATCTGTTCAAATATTTATTTACTTTCTCCTTTTTTGTGCCCATATCCTTTCTCCATTGACACTCAATATCTACATAATTCTACAATCAAAACAATTCACAGCTAATCCTTTTGGATATTTGACACGTGCGTATTATTTCACTTCTGACAGGGGGCACACTGCCGCGCACACAATTAAAAGGATAATAGAGCCTGGTTAGCTGCCTGCCCTCAGTGCATCATATCAAAAGTCTACTTTCAATTTGTATCTGTGTATCCATAAAAAAGGGATTTTCCCGTGTGTACGAATGCATCAGTTCTTATGAATAAATTAACGAGTCCTTCCAAAAGTATAACTCGTGGAAAAGAAAATATTGGTGTGCGACGTGACAATGACAACTTTCACATTTTTTACCAGGCACTGTCAGAAGTCGGAAAGTGTTTGTTTTTATACTTTTTTCTCGAGACTGAACAGTGCAATTGGCAATCTGTTGTCTCTGAGTCATTAGTATGCATCTCGTACGCTAGTCGATTGTTAGATGCAAAAAGGATTCAGAAATCAAAAAATCCTTTTTTTCCAATTTAATGGTTAGACACATACATATTCTGTTCTGAACTGGTGGTCACAGAAAAAAAAAAGATTCGCAAATCCTTTTCACTATGGCTATGTGGCCGGCCGTTCAAATCGTTTGGACGCAATCGAGTGTGAATTGCATGCTAAATTGCATTGTTTTGGGAGATTTTGGTTGACAGTTTTTTTTTTTCGTTTTCAATCGATACGTGGACAGGGTCGTCGTTAACAACGCTATAGTCGGTTTTTTTCTGATTTACTTGCAATTGTATAGGCATGTGGTGGCTATTATTGCTGACACTTTTCAGTTATTTTGGTCAATTGTGTGGATGAACGTGATTCAGAAAAAAATCCATTTCGATGCATTTTTATGCGATGAATGCATTTCTCCGGGTTAATTGACGCTTTATTCAGCAATTATTTCGAACAATCTGTCAATTAATTGTGTCTTTGTTGAGGGATTTTACTTATTGAGTTGGCGGAGCATTTTATTTATTTTGCTTGTAGATTCACGAATTTATTTAATTTGTTGTAAATATATAGTTGGTCATTGAATTTAATTATTTTCGTGATTTATCAGAGCTTGCTGAATTGAAGTGGGAGTAGAAAAAAAAAAAAACATCATTGCCTTCAAGAGGTACTGCTTACACTTAGGTCCTTTGTCAACTTATAGTCTTAAGAGGAATCTACTACGCCCGCTCCAACCAGCCCTTGCGCAATTACCATGGGTTTTATTCATGGCCTCGAGGATCTGAACACTGCTAGTTTTTTTTTTTTTTTTTTTGCCCGCACCAAAGGGAATGTGAATAGCCTTAAATTGTCTCAGGGTCAGGGCACAGAGGTTTAGGAAAATGGGGAAGAGGAGCAGAGGAGAAGCCTGTTCACGTTGGCTTTAAATGTTTGAAGGTTGTAGTGATGGGGAAATACAGGGCCTGGTAGATCATTCCACATTCGTGTCGTTCGGGTTAATCCCTTTATTTGACAGTACTACCGAAGTTGGGCTTAAGGGTGAACTGATGTGCATTCGAAGCATGACGCTTATTGCGGGTGAAATTTTGAAGGGGAGGAATGCAACTGGCTATTTCGATACAGTTTTTTTTTTTATAAAAAAAAAAGCGATAAAATAGGGAAAGACAAGAGATATTTCTACGTTGTTCAAGTGAATGTATGGAGTTCACAATGTCTCTATCACTTATAAGTTTTAAGGCATGATTCTGTACCTTGTCTAGTGTGAGCAGAACGGTCTTAGGTGCACCCGACCAGATATGGGTGTTATATTCCAGCTTTGGGCGGATGAATTCCTTATAAGTTGAGGCCAGATCAGACGGGGTAAAATATTTGTTGCACCGTTTAAGGAATCCTAGATATTTTGCAGCGTTTTTAGCATCCTCGAATATGTGACCATTCCATCGAAGAATGACAAGTCTTTCGGTTTCAATGATGCAAGTACAATCCATGGATAATGGTTGAGGGTTTTGGTTTCGCTTGAGGGACAGCAGACAACATTTTGTTTTGGAAGCATTAAACTCCTCTCTGTTGGTTGAACCCTATTTGATTATGCTATCCACGTCGGAATTTAATGTGTTTAACATACATGCGTTGCTGTTTCTTCTTCTACGGCCGAAGAGCAAGGACGTGAGTTAGGGAAAGAAGATGAAAAACTGAGGGTACTGTCATCAAACATCAGAAAGAGGGTAGTACACAAAACACAGCCTTAGGGAACACCAGCATTTATTTGGTGAATTGCAGACTTGAAGCCGTCCAAGACAACTTGTATTGAACGACGCGAAAAGTAATTTCTAATCCATTAAAGAAGAGACTCATCGACGCCATATGCACGCAGTTTCGACAAAAGAGCCTGATGCCAAACTCTGTCAAATGCCTTTGAAATATTAAGCGCAACCACTACTTCTCGGTGAGATATGCGAGATATGCCATCAAATCACCAGTGGACCTGTTGGTACGAAAACCATACTGCCAGTCCGTAAGGAGTTTTCGTGAATCGAGATAGTACAATAGGTCGGTAAGTGTAATGGGTCGGTAATTGGATAGGGTCCTCCCTGACTGAGATGCGCCTTTTTTAGGGACGTGTTGGATAAATGCTGAGCCCTGAGGAGTAGGATAGGCAGAAAAGCTTACGCAGAGATTCTGTCAGCGTAGAAGAACACCTCTTCAAAACAACGGGGGGATACCATCTGGACCAGCGACCGAATAATATTTTAATATTTTCGACAAATGACCAACTATTTTTACTACCTTTGGGACATTGTAGGATTTATTGCCTCAATTTTTGGTCATATAAGAATTTCACACGTCGAATATGGGCATTGCAGCCTTTTCTGTCTTGTTTAAACTGCTTTCGGTTTTCCTTAGATTTGTTGGCTTTACAAGACCGAAAACTTACTTACTTCAACCTGTTAGCGTTTTTACAGGTCTGGTCAAAATACAAGTTTGCCTTAGGTTTAATGCTCTTTATTCTATTTCGCTTTTACATATGTAATTACCGCACCTATAAATTCATGAGCCTGACTCAATTTATCATATACGACTCAATTTATCATTCGGTATACGATATGCTCAAAACACCCCCGATATTAGAAAAAGTTTGCAGTTTTTTTGTAACATCGCAGTAATCATTTTCCAAGAGCATAGTTATCGAATACTTTTTTGTAAGTTTTATGATTAATGTCGATACTTTCATTCGATACTACTCAGATAAGTAGTTATCGATACCGTAAGGCGGTTTCGAAGAAACAATCAATTGCATGAGAGCGGACAATACATATGTAATATTCGACTTTACACCGAGACTAATGGTTAAAATCGTTTTTAAATACAAATATCTAAAAAAGGGTGCATGCTGAGACAGAAATTATTATTTCAAAATTTCGGACCTTGAAATTTTATAAAAGATGGATTCCAAATTTGCTAACATTTTCGAAAATAGTAAATATACGCGCAATACTGTGAAATGTTGGTCTTTATCCCGAGGCTAATGGTTGAAATGTGTATATCTCGAAAATGATGCATCCCGCGAAAAAAATTTCTGGAAACGAATTTGAGGGTTTTGAAATTTTCTAATAAATGGATTCCACATGTTTTAACATTTTCGAAAATTGTAGATACACAATCTTTCAAAATGCTAATGGCAGAAATAGTTTTAGAGAAAAGTTATGGCGATCAAAATCTAAAATTTGAGACAGCAAGTTGGAAGAATATAGAAAAATAATTGCTTTTTACTGTAAATATTTTCCGTACACTTACGGAGATATCCAAGAAAGTTTGATGTTGTTTTTAAAAAGTTCATATCATTTTGTCGGAAACGGGTAGAGATAGGAGACAAACAACCGAGAACTAAATTGTAGGGATTGTATTGTCAAGTTTTGTCGTGACCTTGAATGTCCTTTATTCTGAGAATATGAAACAATCTTATATTTGTTTGCGGTACTTTTGAAACTACAGTTTTATAGAACAATAGGGAACAACCATTTTTTAAAGAAATACATTTTTCTGAAAACCCAAGCGTTTACAACATATCGAAGAACCCAACAGCATTGGGGTGAACTTTTTAAAGAACTCAAATTTTCTTTCATTGATATTGTAGCATAATAATAACTACGCCCCCTAAAAATATGACGCAACAAATTCCGAAGTGACTTTTCATTCTGGCCGAATTTTGGTTCGAACTGTCCTTTCATTCGAGGTTCGTGTCTGGGACGAAGTCTCCACAGCTCATGTCAACGAAAGAGACGAATAATATCAGGGATAAAAGGGAATTATAACTGCAAGAATTATTTCTCTTGTTCCAGTGGTCGAAGAATTTGCTAGAAGTTTCTGGCTATCAGAAACTTCTGCTATATAAGGACAGATGGCGATTGAGAAAGCAGCAGTAGTTTTTAAACTGTGGCGAAGAGATTAGAAAAGTGATAATGGGCGAAGTTGTAATTTTGTGATAAATTGAAAGTTGAGATTTAACAAGAAGAAGTAATTAGTTTGGATTTTTGAATTAAGTAATTGAAAGGAGATAAAGTGATTTGAGAGGACAGAGACCATTGTAAGAAAAGAATTGCGAAGAATAGTGTGAACCTGAATTGTTCTATAGACTAGAAAATAAAGAAATAAATTTCACAGAATATTGTTTTATCTACTCGAGCCGTAGCTCGCATATTACAATATCTTGGTAACGAATAAGTTTCCGGACAAATATTTACAGTAAAAATCTAATATTTTTCTACGACTGCGTATCTCAAAAGTATCTATTCCCATTTAGAAAAGACGGTTAAGCATGAAGGTGCTTCATGTGCCAAGGGTTCCGGAGCAATTAAAGTATTATAAATATGTTACTCGATATTGAACAAATAGGTAGTAGATATTGTACTGCTTTTCGTTACTGCACAATAAGCAGTAAGACTATCTCGTTAAATCAGTGGCTATTCACAACCAATATTTTTTAACCTTTTTGTTGTCTTCTTTAGAAACAATTCAACTTTGAAAAGAGTCAGATAAACAGTCATTAGACTAATTAAGACTCATCAACAATTGTCAGCTTCAAGTCTTAAGATATTTTCTTTATATCTGAGAAATTTGATTATATTGTATTTTTCTACTCTTCTTACAACCCCCAAAAGAAATCACCAAGCTATTCAATGAACCACAAAAAAATCGTTTACTAAAACGGAAACCTCATCTTTTGCACTCCTTGTTCGTTTTGTTGTTTTATTCTCAAGCATCGCCCTTGCCCCAACAATGAGACTCAAACATTTACTTTTATTAGTATATTTCCTCCAAAGACAACGGAGAACGATGAAACAACAATCGTCCAACAAACGACGAACGTAAACCCCGGAATCATGTACACAATCTCCAAAGGAAACTCTTATAGTTGAGAGAATGGAAAATACTGAAAATGGAATGTGGTCTTCCTTTATATTCGTCGAGAGGAGTCTGTGGTTGTCCGCAATAACCACTGAGAGAAGTCATTTTTGGCTTCTTCCACAATGCGAACGTAATGATTGGGGGAAAATAAAATGACACTAGACTCCTTGGGAAAAAATTGAAATGGTTTGTTTGGTTAGTTTTTCATGGAGCTTTAAACTGGAAAATGCAATGCGACACCATGAAAATGGTACTCGCAGAGGGTGGTTGTTGAGGTTTTGTTCATATTGTCCTACTTTTGTTATTTTAGACATTTATATTTGGTTAGACCCCATCCTGTCCAATTCACTAGCATTTTAATTTCCGATAATGACGAAGTGAATATGGCCGCATGCTTGGTTTGATCGCTTAGTTCTCAATTATTGACAGGGGTTATTTAGGCCCTTGCATGACCTACCAAAGACGGTATATTGATTTTTGAGTTTTTCAGAATGTATGATACAGGTATTAGATATCACCATTTAATTCTTATGTAAGTCTATGAATGGAAGCTGTATATGCTTGACATTACTTAAGGAGACAAAGCGAAAGTAATCTCCGCTCCAAAAGTGGGCAAGAAACACACCACACCGAAGTCCTTCAGACTTATCAGCCTAACTTCACTTTTACTGAAGAGGTTGGAGACAGTTGTAAATAAATACATTAGAAGACAAGAACGATGCACCAGAGGTTAAAGAAATTGTCATTTGCGCACTCTTAGAAACAGAAGGATCATTTGGCAAAACTTTACACTGAACAGATAAGAATTAACTGGAAGAGCGACTGGAGTGCACAATTTCTTCTCCTTCTTCTTATTTTCCTAACGATGAGGTTATGATCCTGAGTAGAAGGATCATAACTCTCCCACTTTACTGCATCTCTACTGATCCGCCTGTGGGGTTTGCCGGTTTGACCTCAGGAAGTACCGGCAGTCTTCCCGGTTTCGGATCACTTCGTCACTGAGGCCAATCAAATGCATTTGTGCACCAGTTGTATTTTGGTCTGCTTCTGCTTTTTGACGGGGTTCGAAGGATCTCTCCTTTTAACATGATGCTCTATTTTGCTTGTGATGGGTTCTTTTACATGAAGGCTTCCTCGAATCTTCGAACTTCTTATTCTATCAAGCTTTGTTACTCCTTCTGTCATGCTAAGCATCTTCATCTCAGCTGCCGTTAATTTGCCTTCATACTTTTTGTTCAGCATTGTGAACCGTATGTGAGCGCCGGACGTACAACTGCGGTGTAGAACCTTCCTTTCAGCTTAGGGGACATTCTTCGGTCACATAAGATTGCGGAGTTTTTCCGCCACTTCATCTACACTACGATGATTGATATCATCTTGCTTCGCTATTGATCATAGATCCTAGATATTTGAACTTTTCACACTTGGGAAGCACTTTTCCATTCAAGTAAATGTCTGGAATAGGCCGGTGTGGAAAGAACGGGCAGCACACATACTCTGACTTTTCTGAACTAATACGGTACCTATTTCCCTCCAAAACATCCACCGTGCTCTTTGCAAGGACGTTTGATCTTCACTTATGATAGATCCATCGTTAGCAAAGAATAACTGATGCGCTTTGGGGTTCGTCACTTTTCCTTCAAGCATATAATCAAGGACTGCAATAAATAGCAAAGGACTGAGGACACTTCCCTGGTGTTCACCGACTTTGATTGGGAACTCTTCGGTGACTCCTGCGGAACAACTTACTCTTGTCCCTGCTTCCTCATACATGTCCATGGTCATACGCACGTTGGTTTCTGGAACTCCTCGTTGTCTTAGCGCCACCCATAATAGATCTTTGCACTGCATGATTTCACAGTATGAAGTTTGCTGGTGGGACTGAAGTACATTAGAGTTAGTACAACACGAGGCTTTCTCCACATTTCCTCTAATGTGGAGCTTTCTTATAACTCCCAGATAATACCGGCGATATTGTACCAATAGCCAGAGATAAATTCCAGGAGTATGTGAAAAGCCAGATGACGGACAGATGCCTATCATCTAACGAAGATAACTTTTACATCACGGGAGACTGACAGAAGTTGAAATTAACCATGAATGAGAGGTCAAATATCTAGGAGTACACTACACAGCAATCTCCTGTAAAACAAGCATAAGAGCTAATAGAACTGTCATGGTGTTCATCTTGAGGTCGCGGTCATAGTAGACTGCGATGGTAAACGTGGATGTTATTCTAGAATAGTTACGGAAAAGGTGTTCAATTATGGAAAACACTGCATGGACTATGATAAGCCAAGATACTCCTCGGAAGCTTTAACAAGAAAATATTTAAGGCTTGCATCAGTCCAAGTAAAAACACCCTAAGCGTGCTAAGCTCTAAAACCAACTGAAAATATAGGACTGGAGTTTAACAGAAGTTCCGCGAAACTGCGGGATACTGATTCGCGAAAAAAAAACTGCCTTAGGATATACAAGAGAGGGAAAGGTACTGATCGGAGCAGTATCTCAGAGTACCTACTAGTCATACGCACAGCTGCTAGTGTTGTGCCTTCCTCCGCTGTTCCTACACGCTAGCTCATCCTAAAGTTAGAACTTCTGCTCTTTAAATTTGGTTTAATAAGGAGTTTTAAAAAATTAGTATTCAAATTCGTATAGCCATTTTATTCGATGTTCATAATCATGTTGTACAGTCTAATAGTCTCCAGTTTGACATCTTGGAGAAGAGTCCTCTCCGCACTTGAATTCATCTACTTGACGGAAGGCTCTTTGTGGGTTCTTGCAATTGTACTTCTCTAGGGCACACTTTCCTGTGAAACGCAAGAAACACCTTCCATTGTTGGCACAAGTAGGCAGATCCAGCTTCGTACATTCGAAATCACAATGAGTTGGTGCAGTTGGCGTAACATTTGCAATGACGGCACCAATTAAAGCTAAAAGAATCAAATTATTAATTTACTGAAGTAATTTCATTGATTTAAGAATAACTTACCAACAATGAGGACGACTACAGCGAAGAATTTCATTTTGTTAAATTGAAGAACGTTTTACTTTGTTATTCAAACAGAGGAATGGATTTGTGATGAACGTAAATGTTGCAGTTCGTTTATATACTTTTTACCGATTCTCTGCTCTTCATATATCCTTACTAAATGCGGCATCGGTCAGACAAAAAGATATCACAAGGAGGACAGCAAAAGTGATAACGTCACAGGAAAATTAATTTTAATTCATTCAGACCAGTATGCTAAAAATAAATATGATGTTGAATTTGGAAGTTGTTTCCTTCACCGAATTATAATCATTATCTATTTGAAAATAATTGCATGCAAATAAAAGATGTGAGTATACCGTGGGAAAGCTAATGACAAATTTAGTTGATTTTTAATTAATATTTTTCTTAGGGTGGCCGTGGTGTAGTGGTAACATCAACGCTTGTCACGCTCTTGGTTCACGGTTCAAATCCTGATCTCAACAGTCATCTATTTATTTATTTCGTCTGAAATAAATAAAAAAAGTCGATCAATTGCGAAAGCTTAGTCAACTCTACTGCGAAGGCATAACACTGGCAGTAGAGTGGTCATATGGCTTAAATACAACTTGATCGTGATGATGACATCAGGTGGAGGGAAAAAAATACTGTGAATCATGAACAACGACAAAAAGCAAAACAAACAAGCTCCCCAGTTATCTGGACGCCACCTATGTTTCAAACCCACTACACCAATCTTTCTTTCTCTCTCTCTCCCTCAATTTCTACAAACGCCCGTGTCCTGAAATAATTTAATGGTATTCATATCCCATTTGGCGCGCGTAAATTATAAAAAAAAAAAAAAAAGGTTGCAAGGGTGAGTTACTCATATTATATTATATTATTTCAAGTTTCCATTAAGTTTGATGATATAAAACTAAGCTTCAGGATTCGGACTTTACTGTAATTGCAGGAGATCTACTGCGTTTTTCAACATGCGTGGCAAATTGTTTAAGGGATATGTTTTATTAGTACCTTGGGGTACGTTTTTCTTCCTTTAAATATAGAAATATTCGGGCTCTTGTAACACTCGCAATGAGAAAGCGTCACTTAAGGTCACCATCCCCCTAATCTTTATGCTCTATACAACTTATTCCCACACACCGTTCTCTCTAGTCATTTCTAGGACAAATAGAGTGAACTTTGTTAAAAAATTCTAAAGTTCCTTCTTGGTTATCTCCGAAACGGTTAATTTAACGAAAAAATGCTCCTACGTCAAATTTATTTTTGTTTCCATGTACTCGTACATCGGATTGTTTACCTCAAAAGAACCCATTCGCATTTCAGAATAAGTAACTAAATAGACATTTCTATTTCACTCTCTTTTGCTCTTTATGATGTACGGCAGAAGTGACAGAATGTAGGCAGAATGTGTAACGGTATCCAGTACTTGTGTCAGCTATTTCCATATTCGCGCGTGTTTGTTTTTAGAATAGCGATTTAAAACACAATGTCGAAACTGTTGGATAAAGAAATTTCTAAAATGATAAACCATGAAACGGACCGTGAATACTCCAGTGATTTTTCATCCACAGATTTACGAGGGCTAAATGAAAGTTCTCGGCCTGACGCAAAGATGGCATTCCAATCAGCAAAAATTTATGTTTCCTGCCTGTGTGCAATTCTCATTAGTTGGTATGACAAGTTTCAACTTGTTCTCTAAAGTAGTTTCTTTACACGAATTTTTGCAGTAGACGTCTTGTGTGTTTTTCGTTAAAATGGATAAACTTAAATATCGTGCGGGGATAAAATTCTTCGTTTTGGATGGGTTAACCCCTAAGGAAATTCATCCAAAGTTGACAAAAGTTTACGCGGACTCTGCTCCTTCCATGTCAACCGTTAAAAAGTGGGCAGCTAAATTTAAACGTGGTCGCACGTCCCTCGAAGATGACCCACGTGAAGGACGGCCAAAAACCGCATCCACACTCGCGAAACCATCGAAAAAGTGCATGATATCGTGTTGGACGATAGGTGAGTGAAGGTAAGTGAGATAGCTGAGGCTGTGTGTATATCGGAAGAGAGGTCAATTAACTGCAGTAGATTGTAAGCTGAGCGCAGAGAAGAGGTAGATTTCCGAATTTGTTGAAAAACGCAGTAGATCTCCTGCAATTACAGTAAAGCCAGAATACTGAAGCTTAGTTTTATATCATCAAACTTAATGGAAACTTGAAATAATATAATATAATATGAGATATGAATGTACGAATCGGTCGGCTTCAACAAAACATTGAGGAATGTTACAAAGTTTCGTTTACTGCAGGTACAGACACGAGATTTTCCCAAGATGTGATAATAAACGCGAAAGGCAGAGAATTTCTGGATTTTTGCGATAACTATTGTTTAATAGTTTTGAATGGAAGGACAAATGGGGACAACGAGGAAAATCTTACATTTATCTCTACCGTAGGAAACTCTGTAAATGATACATGTGCTGCCTCACAGGAAATTCTGGAACTTGTAAACAAATTTGAAGTTATAGAGAAAATATGGTCTGATCATCTCCCAATTCAACTTAGCCTTAACTTAAGGTCCGCTGCAAATAATAGGAAAAGTCGAAGCCTTTTACCTAAAATGTTATGGAGACCCACAGCCAAAGAGCGCTACATGACTAAATTAAATGAAAATTTGGAAGTGTTAGCACAACATAAATCCGTTCTGGTAGCAATAATAAAGCAGTCTGCGCTATTACAACTAAATTCAATTAAAAAAAACAATTTTAAAAGCGAAAGGTTCGATTACCAATGTGCAAAATACAGTAAAAAGTCATTTAGCGCTCTGAAAAAATTCCGAAATACACGTAGCTTAGAAGAGAAGCAAAAATATTTAGTCGGAAAAAACAGATACAATGTAATATGCACTTGGAAAAAACAAGTTTTATCAAAATATTGTTGCAAATATTAGCAGTATAATAGACAGTAAAGAGTGGTGGTCTTTGGTGAAGAAATTAAAGCATCAAGATTTTCAAACCGGGAAGGATATTGTAGCCCAAGATTTCAGAAGCTATTTTGAATCGCTTCTAAATCCACCAAACGCTGTGGTCGACGTATTGTACGCTGCAAGGTGGAATTTGGATGATGATCTAAATAGGCCCATTCCACCAGCAGAAATCAAACATATGTTGTCTAAGGTAAGACTCAATAAAGCAGCGGGAGTTGACAGAATCCCTTATGAGTTTTTTATCAATGCTTCGGATGAGTTCTTAAAAAAGTTAGCTTCGGCATATGAGCTGGCACTAAATAGAGGTATTGCAGATAAGTCCTTTGGTATGAGCATTGTGTCCCCAATTTATAAAAAGGGAGATGCGAATCAACCATGTAACTATAGAGGCATTTCATTCATGAACTGTATAGCTAAAATTTTAATGGGCATAATAAATGAACGGCTATCAGAATGGGTTGAAAAACACAATAAACTTAATGAATACCAAGCTGGATTTCTTAAACATTACTTCACAGCAGATAATGTATACAATTTAACTGCCATAATTCAACTCAAATTGGTTGAAAACAAGAAAGTTTATGCGTTTTTTTTTGTTGATTTTAAGACCGCGTTCGACAGAGTGCCAAGAAATCACCTAATGTACAAACTACTTGAAATGGGAGTGTCTTCCAAAACAGTGAATTTTTTACAAAGTGTCTATAAAGAAACAAGCTCGGTAGTGTGCACTGCATCAGAACTTTCAGATTCTTTTAAAACTCTTTCCGGAGTAAATCAAGGATGCCTTCTGTCTCCATTACTCTTTGCGATGTATATAAATAATCTGCATGAACATCTGGGGGGAGGACTGTTGACAGGCCAGCTTAATATAATGTTACTGTTATATGCAGACAACATCGTTATTTTGGCCGACGATATTAAGATCCTGCAGAGAATGATAAACAAACTAGAAACATATTGTGATACCTGGGGCACGGAGGTAAATCTGAACAAGAGTGAAATAATGGTTTTCAGAAAAGGCGGAAGACTAGCAAGGCAAGTGAAGTGGTCGTATAGAGGAGAACCGACAAAAATTGTCTCTGAGTATAAGTACTTAGGAGTTATATTTACACCTGGAATGTCTTTTGGAAGCATGTAAGCAGCAGAAACTCTTCGGCTAAAGCCAGTATAAATGCAACATGGAATTACTTCTTCAAAAAAAAAAAAGAGATCACGTTTAACGTGAAATGGGAATTATTTTTAGCAACTTGTAGAGCAATACAAGCATATGGGTACAAGTACGCGCACAAGTATGGGGATACTTGTCAATCACCAAGGGTGGCCGCGGTGTAGTGGTAACGTCATCGCTTGTCACGCTGTTGATTCACGGTTCGAATCCTGATGTCAAGAATCATCTATTTATTTCACATGAAATAAATAAAAAAGTCGATCACTTGCGAAAGCTAAGTCAACTCTACTGTGAAGGCATAACACTGGCAGTAGAGTGGTCATATGGCTAAAGTGCAACTTGATCGGGATGATGATATCAGGAGGACGGAAAAAAAATACTGTGAATAATAAGCAACGACATTAATAGCGAAAATAAACAAAATACTCCCCAGTTATCTGGACAGCCACCCTTGGAGTTTACAGAAACTTAATACCACCTGAGTTTCACACTACATCACTCTGTCTTTCTCTCTGTCTCTTCCCCTTTCCATAAAACGAACGTGTTCTAAAAATTAGTATAAGGGTATTCATATCCCCTTTAACATGTGCAAATTATAAAAAAAAGACAAGTTACAATGCTATTTCATTAAACGTTTGTTAAAACCACCTGTTTCACCCCAAATTATGTCATAGCACTCGAAACTGGAGCGTAACCACACAAACTGTCAAATTTAATAAAAACCAAAAAGATATATATATCATGTATCTAAAGCCGCAAATAGTCAAATACGAATATACAAATACTTGGATTTTACTAAGGGTAACGCATATTGCAACGATAAAAACACACAAAGCGATATAACATGGATTTTGAAAGCGCAAGCAGATCTTATTCATCTAAACGAAAATAGCTATAAAATCGGCGAAACAAGATGCAATTTAAAGGCGGAGGAAACAATGCAACATTTTATGGGTAAATGTCCCGTACTTAGGGAGATCAGGTGCAAATACTTTACTAAAAACTTGCTTTAGAAGAAGAATTAATTGAGATTTTAGATGGAAATTTTGATGAAAACTGGAAAAACGTTATCCATTATATAATTAGCGCACTAAATTACAGAAAATTAATAATTGAGGAATTTAATTAAATAAAATTGTCAATGTATAGCTTAAAGTAAAAAAGCCCTCTCTACCTACGACGGGCTAGCCCATGTCGTATGCTTTGTTCTTTTCTTTATTTCTTAAGCATAAACAAATTTAAAAAATTCTATGAAAATTCCTATAAAATAGTTTATTTGAAATAAAGAACTCATTATTATTATTATATGAGTAACTCACCCTTGCAACCTAAGAAAAATATTAATTAAAAATCAACTAAATTTGTCATTAAAATGCTTTCCCACGATATGCTCACATCTTTTATTTGCATGCATTTATTTTCAAATAGATAATAATTATAATTCGGTGAAGGAAACAACTTCCAAATTCAACATCATATTTATTTTTAGCATACCGGTCTGAATGAATTAAAATTAATTTTTCTGTGACGTTATCACTTTTGCTGTCCTCCTTGTGATATCTTTTTGTCTGACCGATGCCGCATTTAGTAAGGATATATGAAGAGCAGAGAATCGGTAAAAAGTATATAAACGGACTTCAACATTTACGTTCATCACAGATCCATTCCTCTGTTTGAATAACAAAGTAAAACGTTCTTCAATTTAACAAAATGAAATTCTTCGCTGTAGTCGTCCTCATTGTTGGTAAGTTATTCTTAAATCAACGAAATTACTTCAGTAAATTAATAATTTGATTCTTTTAGCTTTAATTGGTGCCGTCATTGCAAATGTTGCGCCAACTGCACCAACTCATTGTGATTTCGAATGTACGAAGCTGGATCTGCCCACTTGTGCCAACAATGGAAGGTGTTTCTTGCGTTTCACAGGAAAGTGTGCCCTAGAGAAGTACAATTGCAAGAACCCACAAAGAGCCTTCCGTCAAGTAGATGAATTCAAGTGCGGAGAGGACTCTTCTCCAAGATGTCAAACTGGAGACTATTAGACTGTAAAACATGATTATGAACATCGAATAAAATGGCTATACGAATTTGAATACTAATTTTTAAAACGCATTTTTAAATCAAATTAAAAACTTTAGGCTGAGCTAGCATGTAGGAACAGCGGAGGAAGAGACACAATACTTGTGGCTATGCACACGACAAGTATGTAGGTACTCTCAGATTGAAAATTGTACAGTGCACTGCATCATGCACTAAAGAGTTCCACCCAATGCATTCCTCGTGCGGCCCGAGAGACTGCTCCGACCAGTACCTTTCCCTCTCTTGTATATCCTAAGTCAGCTTTTTCTTTCGCGAATCAGTATCCCGCAGTTTTGCGCAACTACAGTTACCCTCCAGTCCTAATTTTTCAGGTTTTTTTAGAGCTTAGCACGCTTAGGCTATTTTTACTTAAACTGATGCAAGTCTTAGATATTTTCTTGTTAAAGCTTCCGAGGAGTATTTTGGCTTGTACCTGTACACCATGATAGTGAGAGTGGCTCTTGTGCATGTTTATAGGAGACTGCTATAGTGTAGTCCTAGATATTCGACCTCTCATTTATTGTGAATTTCAACTACTGTCAGCCTCATGTGCTGTAAAAGTTATCTTCGTTAGGCACCTGTCCGTCATGAGTGTTTTCATACTCGTAGACTATTTCCTTGAATTTATCTCTGTCTATTGGTAGAATATCACCGGTATATATTATACACACCAGGGAGTTCATAAGAAAGCTCCACTTTAGAGGTGAAAGGAGCCCTTCTTGAGAAAGCCTCGTGTTACACTAACTCTAATATGCTTCAGTCCCACCAGCGGTCTTCATTTCCAGCATCTCGTACTTAGAAATAGTGTAGTTCAGCCGCTTTTCCAGAGATTTTTTTTTCGAATTAGTGGAAAGTTTTGCCAAATGATCCTTTCTTTATAGTACATCGTATCACATCTGTTCTAATGTAGTTGATTACATCTTTCTCCATTCTCTTCAGTAGAAGTGAAGTTAGGCTGATAAGTCTGAAGGACTTCTGTGTGGTCTCTTTCTTGTCCATTTTTGGAGTGGAGATTACCTTCGCTGTACAGCAGGAACTTAGTATGTATTTCAGTGTCAGCCTGCGCATGGTCCTAGGTAGTCTATACAACTGTGGCGTAATTTTGTGATACTATATGTATATACATACTTACCTAATGAGTGGAACGGTTTGGAAAGTGTCGAATTCCCTATCCAGCTGCTGTTCCCTATAAATGGTCGCAGCTATTCTTCAGTGCTCCGTGTTTATTTGGTGGAATGGTCTAGCAGTACACTCGGTATTAACCATTAATATGTTACCAGTAACAACTCAGTGGTACTAAGGCTTCCACTTTTTTTTTAACATGGATTTGTATAACCTGGATTATGCTGGGGAAGAAGTTATGCTTTCCAGAAGCTACTTCTTTTAGCCTTTCTGATCTCTTTCATTTTAGGTTCCGGATTTTAGTTTCATTTTGTTTTAGTCCACCATGAGTTACCCTTGGTCTATATGTAGATCGCACGGGGTAACTTAATTCATAGTCGTCGGCTATTGCCTCAATGAACTCATCTACATTGTGCTCCAGTGTATGTCCTTTTCTATCCCGAGAGCTCCGGCGATTTTTCCCTTTTTTCTCATTCCATGTAGGTAATCGAAAATCCCACCATTTTCTCACTAGTTAATTTTTGGAAAGGCTGCTCTAATTTAAACTTTCTTATTATACATGGACACAATATTTCATTATCTCGAAATGGGTGGATATATCAACAAAATAAATATAAGTGAGAATGTGAAGAATATGAAGTAGACAATCGAAAGTACTTGGAAAAACTAATCACATTTTGAATAGAAAAAAAAATTTTGTTCTTCAAAACTTTACAGTTTTTGTGAGATCTAAGGAAGAAGGTGTCAAATTTTTAACTTCATTTCTCGGAAATTGTTAGATGTAGAAGAAAAATAGTTGAAGGGAAAAACCAAGAAGCATCATTGGTTAACGTGATGGCATAAAAATCAGAACATTCACAAAAGTGGACTTTTCATGCATGGAACTGAGGGATAAGTTGTTCGGTGAACTTCAGTGTCCTTGAATATCATTGATTTTGGGAATATAAACTAAATCTACCATTACTAAACTTTTTCTTTGATTGGGTTTTTGAGAATATGCATAATTCCTGTTCTACCTACTGGCCATCTAAATAGTTTCCATTCTCACAGAAAAGGTAAAACCAAAAGTCAAGGTCTTTCAAGATCCCCACACAACTTGTCCCTCCATTTCCTACAACTCTGTTTATAAATATTTTTGTCCTAGATAGTTATAGCGTATTCTGAGAAAAATATGGTTAATTTTTTAAAAACCTTCCAGTTCCACTACCCGGACAAACACAGTCGGAAGAAAATTTGTCATATATTTGATCGATTTAAGAAATGTAGATCATCCTGATCTGTGAAAAGAAAATGTATGTTGTAGAACTTATGCAATTAATTTTACAGAATTTTTTGGAATCGAGAATCTCATAATTTTGTACTAGAGATTAACTTTCTCCCCTTTTCCCACGAGATTGTTTTTGAACATGGAAATTCCCACGAAATGGGGGAAATCCCATGATATACCAACACTGATCGCGAGTTTCGCAAAACCTGTGTCTAACAGTTTAAAAGTTATGAGGCTGTGACATATAAATAGACAGACGGTCACACAGACTAACTCTTATTGTAAGGGTACCGTTCCTGCCTTTTTTACCTTTTAAGTACCATAACACTGAAAAGGTAAGATTTGTTCATATTCTCGAAAGCAAGGACATTCAAGGTCAATCAAGGTCAACGGACAAAGTCCCCCTCCATTCTCTACACTTTAAGGGAAGTTTTTGAAAAGGTTAGATTAGGTTAGGTTGGAGGGAAGTGCACCTACGTGCTTATCACTCGGACCATACGGTCCATTGTGTTTCCCTTTTTGTTGTGTGAAACCTATATTTAAAACCTTTGGCTTGTAGTGGGTTCTGTAGCAAACCAGCCTGCGTTCTTTATGAAGCCTGTCAAGTGGAACTTGTACGAGATACCCTAGTTCGTCAAAAAGCCTGTTTGCCATATAATGGACGGTGGTTATGAAGATTTGGGCAATCATAAACGTGTTTGTTTGATAGTTTCTGTCTCCTCTATATCTTGACAGCTTCTGCAGTGGTCGGGTGTATTGATGCCTAGTTTGGCAGCCATTTGCCCAATCGCGCAGTGTCCTGTTAGCACGCCTATCAAGATTCGAATTTCTTTTTTTATTCATCGCCAGTAGGCTTTTTGTTCTGTTTTCATCCACTGTAGACCATAAGCTGCGAGATATGACACAGGAGCTTCTGGTGGACCATGCGGAGTTAATCAGTTCTCTTGCTTTTAGGTCTATTTTCCTTTTTAGTTCAGCAATTGGAACTTATACTGATATCCGAGCGTGTTGAAAATCCAATGCTGTGTCCTTTTTAGCTAGTTCATTTGCTGTCTCGTTTCGTTTTATATTCCTATGTCCAGGAACCCAGCAGAGAGTTACGTCATGGGTGTTGCATATTCTGTGCAACGTATTACGGCATCTGGAAACTGTTTTCGATCTGACTTCCACGCGGTCTAGTGCTTTGATTGCCGCTTGACTATCCACGAAAATTGTAATCTTTGAGGTATTTAGTTTTTTGTCATAAGACCCCAGCCTGAAAGATGCTACAATCATCCGGGAGTTTGTACGAGTGATTTTGATTTTAAGTGACTCCATTTTAGACCCGTCAGTGTAGAGCTGAATGTCCTGTACATTCATTAATGTGTTGGAGTCCCATCCTTGTCTTTCGGGAATAAAAGTGGAGTAGTTCTTGTTGAAATCTATGTAGGGTGTCATATAATCTGTTGTTCTGTCGAGATCGGTTATACTATACATGTTGAGTATAGATCCGTGTCCTTAGCAGCTTTGCTTCCATGCGCCCGATTGTTTGAGACGAATCGCACTTTTAGCAGCTGTGCATCGTATGTATTCATCTAGGGGAGGGATATTTAGCATCATCTCCTTTGCTCCTGCTATATTTATGCATGCTAATCTCTTTACCTTTGTGAGTATTTTAAGGTAGCTGGTTTTGTCTGTTGCATTCCACCATACAATAATTCCGTGGGTATGGATGTGTCTGACAATAGCAACAATAGTACATCCAGTTAATCATGGACGAACACAGACGCTTTCTTCATTATTTCTACCGTGTTCTTTTTCCAGGTGAGCTTCGAATCAAGGATGGTTCCGAGATATTTAGCTGTTGTGGATAGATTCAGAGGAATTCCATTCAGTTCAGGGGGATAACTATTTGAAAAACTCACCTTTGAAATTGCGATACCACTTTCTGGATAGGCTACAAAAAGATAATAGCAACAATCATTAATTTGTATGAGCACCCCAAACATACTTAAGGACAATGGCCGAGAATTCGGGAATTATAGTTTTTGAAGTCACCTGATCTATAGACTGCCAAGTAAATTGATCAACTTGCGATTGACGGCATACGATTCCCTTGAGTGCAGGATGTTCGAACGTTCCGCGGTGGTGATATCGACATCCATATCCCTATCTTTCCTCTAAATTTTATAAAAGTTAAAATGTTTCTCTGTCTGCCTAACTGCGTGACCGTTTATAACTCAAGAACAATTTAACCAATTTTGATGTGGTTTTCTTCAGTGCATTTTAACATTTTCTGAGCACTGAGCTACTAGGCTATATACGAGTATATATATGTAAACTATCAATTTGCTGGTGTATGAAGCTTTATGTGCCCCGATTTTGGATGAAAATCATGAGTGCAGTTCATTCAATTCTACATAATCCGGTCCTCATATACCCTAAGGTGTCGAGGTATCATCGGTGGTTCTGTCCATTTATCTCCTCGTGAAATTTCTCCACTGTGTCCTATTTCTTGCTATATGTTTAGCCGAGTGCCAAGTTTCCCCAACTTCTATCAGGATTTTTTCAACGTTCCATGTGGTTTTGGGTCTTCCTCTTTTATTTTTTCCTTCCGGTCTTATTTCCCAAATTTTTTTCACTTGTCGATTCTCTTCCATATGCACTAAGTGTTCAAACCATCTTAATTTCTTTTCCTCGAGATTTAGTTTAGCCGATTTGACATGCAGTTGTTTTCTAATATCTTCGTTTCTTTTCTTGTCTATTCTCCTGGCTCCTGTAACTCACCTGAGGTATTTCATTTCCATGGCTTGGAGTTGTTTTTCTTGTCTTCCTGTGAGTATCCAGTTTTCACCTCCGTGTAGCAACACAGGTAAGTACATCGATTTGAAGATTGATATTTTTGTTTCTTGTGTGATTTCTTTGTGGTCCAAGAATTTTCTTTTTAATGCTGCATACAGTATATTTGCTGCTTTGATCCTCGCCATCAGTTCGTCTTCCGATTTTCCTCTGCTGTTTATTACACTACCCAAGTATTTGTATGCTTGCACCTATATCATCTGCAAACGCACATGCCTGGAGATATATTGGCTGTAGCTCTCTATACCCTACTCTGAATCTTTGCATCCTTTCTTGGCGATGTCTGATGGCGTCGTCCATTGCGCAGATAAATAGGAGGGGACTCAATACACTTCCTTGTCTCACTCCTTCAGACGTCTTAAATTTCTCTGACAGCACATTACATGTCCTTACCACATTATAAGTTTCCTTGTAGATGCTTTTGATGGCTCGCACCATTCCTTCATCCACCCTTTTCTTCCTAAGGCTCTCCCATATTTTCGCTCTGCTTATCGAGTTAAAAGCTTTTTTCATATCTATGAAGCGGGTAAAGACTTTTTTATTTTTAGCTACCTTTTTTTCCAACACTTGTTGTACGGTGAAAATGTGGTCTTGTATGCTATGGTCTGGTCGGAATCCACTTTGGATAACAGATAGTTTCTTTTCCACTCTTTCTCTGAGTCTGCATTCTAGGATGGTTTCGTACACTTTAAGGGCTGCCGTGAGGAGCGTTATCCCCCTATAGTTATCGCATTATTTTGAATCAGCCTTTTTGTGGATAGGTAGGATGACTCCATACTTCCAATCCTCTGGAATAATTTCCCTTTCCCAGGCTTCATTCATTATATCTAAGAGTTCTTTTCTTCCCCTTTCTCCAAGATATTTGATGAATTCCGGTGCAACCTCAGCAAAGCCTGGAGCTTTTGCGGTTTTGATTTTTCTCAGTGCTATGTCGAGTTATTTTCTGGTGATAAGGCTCTCATGGTTTTGTTTTAGTTCATTGCTAAGCTCTATGTCCCCTTCATCTTCCGTTCCTTCTGTGTCTTCCTTGTTCAATAGTTCCTCGAGGTATTCTTTCCATCTAATTACTATTTCTTCTTCTTCTACCAGTACCTTTTTGTCTTTTGCTTTAATAGTTTGTAATTTAAATTCTTTCTCGTTTTTAAAACCTTTAAGCATCCTGTAGAACATTTTTGAGTTTTCTTTCCTGTTTGTTTCGAACTTTTTTCCAAAATTTTCCCACGCCATTTGTTTTGCTTCTAAAACTCTTTTCTTCACCCCTATCCTTTGTAGTTTATATGCCTCATATTTTGCAATATTACGCTCCTGTAAGTAATCTTTCCAAAGCTTTTTCTTAATAGTTATTTCTCTCTTGACACTATGGTTCCACCAAGCCGTTCTCTTTTTATTTCTGTAGACTTTACAATGACCGCATATCTTTTTGGCTACATTCGACATCGTTTCTTTAAATCGTATCCACCTACTATTAATATCCAAGTTTTCATTTCTTTCGTATCTCCTGACTTCTTCTTCTCCTGACTTCTTCTTCTTTTTGGTATTTTTCCTTTATTTGTTCGGTCCTAAGTTTGTATACTTTTATTTTCTCCTTTTCTTTGTTTTTGGGATCCATTTTCTTTTCCTTCCCGTCTGTCTTCGGTTTCTCCTTCAACACCGCTTCTAGCAAATAATGATCACTTCCTATGTCGTATCCTCTTTTGACTCGCGTATCCACCACTTTTCTTCTCTTGTCACTTTCTACTATTATGTAATCTATGATCGACTTCTCCCCTTTGCTTGCCATTTATCTCGTGTATTTATGAATGTCTTTATGTGAAAAGATAGTATTCGCAATTGCAAGGTCATTTACGATACAGAACTCCAGTAGTCTTTTTCCGTTTTCATTGATTTTTTCTTCTCCATGGATTCCTATCACATCTTCCCATTTTATTTTATCATTCCCCACTCTAGCATTTAAATCTCCGGCTATGATTAGGTCTCCATTCTTTTTGTCACATTCCTCTTGCAGCTTTTCCCAACATTTTTCCTTTTCATCCTTTAACTCACCTTCGTTTGGTCCGTAGGCTATCACTATGGTTTTCTGTTTTTCTTTCCTTCCTACTTCTAAAGTTAATATTCTTTCGTTTACTACTCTCCATTCTCTAATTTCACTTATCTTGTTTTTCCTTACTATACATGCAACTCCTGCTTTTGCTTGTTGTTTTTCGTGAACTCTACTAAATATCATTAGGTCTCCATTTTCGAGTAATAAACTTCCTTCTCCTTTTTTTTTGGTCTCAGTTAGGGCTAGTATCTCTATCTCAGCTTTCTTTATGCAATCTATTTCCTTTCCTTTCAAACCCCGTACATTCCACGTTCCAATTTTCCATCTCTCCTTGTTTTTGTTTTTGTTTATTTTTACATTATGTTTATATGTCAGCTAAACTGTAAACGGTATGCAACAATAGCCTATGAGAGACTCTTAGAATTCTAAAAGATACATACAAAATTTTTTCAGTGTTTTAAACTCAAGTTTATTTTCGTACCATATAACTTGCGAGCAGTTGAGCCGATTTCTATGTAGTTTCTTTGATCTATTAAATATTTTTCTGGGAAGGATTGAAGCTACATTTGATTATTGGCCGACATCACGAAGCGAACACTCAAGAAATATATATTTCACAAGCCACGAGGTATTTCCTACCTTAACCGTAAGAAATGAAATTATGAATTTCTAAAACTAATTCTTCCAAGGTACATATATTTCGAACTACATATAATAGCAAACAAATTGCTACAAGCAATGGCATTGCTCAGATTTATATGGTATTCTAAGTAAAAAAAGAAGAGCGATCAGTGGGGCAGCAGGGGCTGAGTGGTATGAATATGAAAGCATGCTTTGCGATGCAATAAAAACTCCAATAAAACCTAATATGCTCACCTTTTGCCTCCAACAATAACTGATTTCTTAACGAGTTTTAAATTTTAAGACTGAATTTCATTGCAATTCACAAAAATGAACTGCAAACTCAATTCTCACCACAAAAACTTTGTCACAATGAGCAATTCTCCTCAAAGTGTCTCACACAGAATAAAAATAAAAAATTAGCTCAAGAGAATTCCATCTTTTCTTATGATTTCTTCGTAATTCTTCTCCCAATCCATTATTTTTATGTTAATTCTTACATCCGCTGAATTGGTGACAATTACCCCCGCGACTAAATGGATTTTTTCTTAATCCCCTAATGAAGTCAAAGCGAAAAAAAAACTGATTTTTTTAGAATAAAAATTATGATGAAAAAAGTGCTTTCCTCAGTACAATCCCCTAATTACGAAGCAATTCACTTGAAAAATCATTTTCCAGCAGATCATTCTTATTCGCCTCCCATCCCAGCCACCATTCATTACGGTCCTCGCATTTTCTTCTAATCTTCGCATCCTTTCTTATTGCGAATAATTTCTAAATTGCTAAGAGTTGCGTGCCCCAAACCACAACCGGCACCCTAATCTTATTCCACACAAGGATGGTGATTAGCAGTCCTTTTCTTCATTTCCTCGCCCATCTTCCCCGCAGCAAAAAGGGGTGTGCTCAAGGACAATCGCTTAAGAAAAACCACTCAGCGAACAAAAAAGGCTCTTGAACGAAGAAAAACTCCCGAATTAGACGTCTCGCTTCAATAAAGATAAAGGATTCTCTCGTTGAATGTCATATGTGCTCGAGATGTGTGAGGATTGTAACAAAAAACGGAAGACAATGTGGGAAAGGATCTGTTACAGTGTAGATGCGATTTTATGCGATGATATTGTTACGATTACGACGACGGCTGGTGGTGGTTCGATTCCCATTCCGCCAGAGTCCTTAGACGACTACAAATAGGACTAGCACTTCATTTGCCTGTTGTCGTCGCATTTGGAAATCTTTATGCCACAAGGAAGCGGCGGCGGCGTTTCGGTTTGGTGTATATTCTTATCTGGCGTGGAACACACGTCATATCTTCGCATTAATGTTTTCGTTGCTCCTTGTTTGGTTAGTGAGCTCTGGGAGGACGGGTGTGAAGTTCTGAGTCTTCGAGTTTTATATTCATACTCTTGTGCACGTTGTTAGTTGTTGGATAAAATAAAGGAGTCTTCGCAGATGCAGTGCACACAATGCCGGGCCATAAAAGGAACATTTAATTTTAGTATAATGCTTGAGACTATAACAAGGACATTTTCTTTTCTCATTTTAGGTCTGAGAATAATCTTGCCGTATATAGTAAAAGGCAATGATAGAGGAAGGGAGAAAATAATAGAAACGGATTAGTGTGGAGGAAATAGGATGTGGGGATTGTTGGGTTCTTTTGTGAGGATATAGTTAAATTGTATTCAACAATAACAATGTTTAGCAAATGACTTATTTTGTTAAAACAAATTCGCCCGGATTTGTCTGAAAGGATGTGATGAAGAATGATAAACGGATTATGCCGTTTATTAGACTGAACATTATACGATAAATTAATTATACATACAAATTATTTTAAATAATTAAACTCAGTTTGAATATAAACTTCTCATATTCTTAGAAGGTCATGGACTTAGTTTAGAATGGTTAAAATGTTTGCTTGGCAATACAGCGCGGGGAAAGGAGCTCGGAAACGAGTAAATGTCTAAACTATTGTGTCGATATTTAGTAGGTATTCGAGACACGTATCGAGTAAAAGTATTAATACCTTGATTTTTATACCTATTGTTTCATCCCTACGCTGCTGCACTTCCCTCATCTTCATACTGCACTGAGACTCGAGCTCGCTTCTGTCATCTGCTATCGTTCTTGGTTGTCATTGTATACTTTTGTATTGTAGTCCCCTTTAAAAATAACGATGTCCCTATTAGCTACCAAAAAGTGGACAACACTTAATTGGCTATAGGCGCCATCCTTTTCCTCGTCAGCTTGCAATTATAGTGTTGGGTTCCTTTTCGTTGTTCTTAATTTGTTCGTGTAGTGGGTGGGAAGGTTTTGATTTTATTCTGTTGTTTCAATACCTGACAATTGTCAGTCTGTAGGTACGTAACCAGGAACATTTTTTGGACCTGAATCTAAAACTTTTCGCTAAAGAAACCATTGAATCTGGTGTTAGTAGCAGACTTGCAAAAAAAGTCTGGACCGTTAGAATAGAGTAAAACGGTATTAGGGGTCGGTGATTAGAATTAAAACGTCTTCCAATAATAATTTTATTTAACTCTACTCTTAAGATATTTAGCTTATAGGCACTACATAAGCTCAGTTAGATGAATCTGGCCTTTTGGGGAGTATCCTTGGCAGAGTAAAGACCAAACTCTCTCCGATAAATACAAAGAGGTAAAACAATCTATTTGATAAGAGCTTGGTTGCTGCGCTACTGCTGCTTCAATATATAATTCCACACTGATACAAGTACCCTGTCACTATTATATTGCGTTCAACTATAAGTTCCAGAACCCACTACATTTCAAATAGTAAAAAACCCGGCTAAGGAGAAGTTCTTCAACAAATAAAACTTTAATTAAATGTTTATTAAATTTTTTCCCAAAAATGCTCATACCTAGGGTGATCCGGGTGATTCAGGCTACCAATTAAGCAATCTAACCCCGGTATCAAAATAATTTATTAGTTCTCCAATTCGGACAAAATGACATTTGAAATCAGCTATTTTGTGTTACGTATGTATTGAGGGTGGCCGTGGTGTAGAGGTAACATCATCGCTTGTCACGCTGTTGATTTACGGTTCGAATCCTGATGTCAAGAATCATCTATTTATTTCACATGAAATAAATAAAAAAGTCGATCACTTGCGAAAGCTAAGACAACTCTACTGTGAAGGCATAACACTGGCAGTAGCGTGGTCATATGGCCAAAATGCAACTTGATCGTGATGATGACATCAGGAGGACGGAAAAAAATACTGTGAATCATAAGCAACGACAATAATTGCGAAAACAAAACCAAATACTCCCCAGTTATCTGGACAGCCACCCTTGGAGTTTACAGAAACTTAATACCACCTGAGTTTCAAACCACACCACTCTGTCTTTCTCTCTGTCTCTTCCTTTCCACAAAAAAAAGCACGTGTTCTAAAAATTAGTATAAGTGTATTCATATCCCCTTTAACATGTGCAAATTATACAAAAAAAAAAAAAAATATTTCTGATTTTAAGAAACAAAAGTTAAGGTAAAACTGACTTATTTTGCTTTTCCCAAGGTCTATATTGTTAATCGTTTGATACAAATTTCATGACAATCGATTTAGTCCTTTACTGTCTATATAGTAACACATCTGTGTTTCATCAAATTAGACAAAATGAGGTCTGTAGTCAATAATTTTCAGACTTCCGTCTGTCCGCCTGACACAGCCTCATAACTTTAGAATCGTTGGACGTAGAAGGTTGAAATTTATGCCTCAGTTGAGTTTTACTAAACAGCAGTAAGGATAAGTAATGAAGTTCATGAATGGGTCGTACGCACTTGCAAAAAAGGGTGTCCCAAATTTCACGCAAAAGGTAATTTTGATAGAAAACATAGCTTTTTAATTAAAAACTATAAATGTTTTATTGATTCGTAAAGTATACAGTATACTGGTATGTATAGAATAACCCACGGCATTGCTAGCACATACGCATTCTTTTGTCGAAATTTTCCATGACCGTTTTGCATAAATGTGGCTGAATTTCGTTGATACAGCGCCCATTTTGCTCCTTCAAGGAGTGGATGGTCGTGGGCTTGTTGGCATAAACCTTAGACTTCAAAAAACCCCAAATCGCATGATCTGGGCGGCCAATTCTGATCATCAAAACGGGAAATTACACGACCAGGAAATGACTCGAGCAGTAATTGAATTGTTTCTCGGGCTGTGTGACAACGGTATGTGGCACCGTCTTGTTGAAAACACATATAGTCCACATCCATATCTTACAATTGAGGTACAAAAAACTGAATTATCATGTCGCGATAGCGATCACCATTAATTGCTATTGCCTGACCAGTCGCATTTTCAAAGAAGAATTGTCCGATGATGCGTCCAGCCCAAAATCCGCATCAATCAGTGACACGTTGTGGATGCATTTGTTTCTCAACAATCACTCGTGGATTTTCTGAACCCCAAATTCGACAACTTTGACGATTAAGAAAGCCATCAAGATGAAAATGAGCCTCATCGCTGAAGATGATTTTGTTTAAAAAATAAGCATCCACTTGTTGTTGTTCCATAATCCATTCAACGAACTGACTTCGCTGTGCGTGGTCAGTAGGCTCCAGTTCTTGACTCAATTATACTATGTATGCAAGAAGATGCAAATCTTTCGTGGGAATATGCTGTAGAGAGCTTCTCGAAATGTTCAATTCTTAACCACGGTGCCGAATTGATATTCCTGGACTCTAAACAACACTCTCACGATCTGCTTCGATGTTTTGTGTTGAACGACTTGTTGATGGACGGCCAGAGTGTCTAGGACCACTAATTGACCCAGTCTCCCTGAATTTTTGAATTAATCTCTTCGCAGTTGTTGAAGTTAAATCACTATTCTGCCCATATTTTGTACGAAAATTGGGAACTGTAGCTACCGAACTTTTGTTATTTTTAAAATATTGCTCAACAATGAAAACGCGTTGTTCTTTCATGTAGCTCTCCATTTTTAATCACCCTGAACTGCCAGCTGTCACGCTTTTTTTGTTTCGTTGGCAGTACTTTACCGCACAAATGGCGCATAATTCAAATCCTGCGTGAATTTTAACTTGCAAATAACTCAGATTTGAAACATATACAAAATCGTAAAATTATTTTTTTTTTATTTTATTGAAAATCGGAAAAAAAAATGTTTAACAATTTTGAACAAAATAGATTGCTTCATACCCGGCAAATTTTAAAAAACCAACCGCTAAATAAAGTACCGTTATACGCATTTCTTACCGAAAACTTGATGCACTATCTGATAGGGTATGTTCACCGTAACTCAAATATAAAATTTGAACAAAGTCCTTTGAACAGCAGTTTTCAAAAAAAAAAACAATTTTTTTAAATCGGTCAGTTAAAAGTCGATACATTTTGTTTGTACAAATATGGATATCAAATGAAAGGCGACTTCAAAAATGTATACTTTCTTTATTTGCTGTTCATCAGGTTTCGAGAAAAATCAAAAAAAAAAAAAGACTAAAATGTATGCCGCTTTTCTATGTTGTCTGGGATTCGAGGTTTTTTTTATTTGTATAGATACTGGACGGACAAGCAGGGTGTCCTACGTTTGTTCGATACAAATTTCAGGGTTTGTAGGTTAGACAAAAAAAATTCTTACGTCGAATTTCAAAAATTTGTCAGTCATAATGCTACACAGCTTCACAAAAAACATTTTATGAAAAAATTGAGTTGAGTTAGCAGACTTCATTAGGTTTCTCAAACTTTCTAGTACATACAAGTATATACCTGCATACCCAATTTTAACTAATTATTGTTGCCTCGCTGTTCGAAGAGAGAGAGAGAGAGAAGAGCTATCTGAAAGTCAAAAAATTGTTGGCCATCGCACTCAAAATGTTCAATTGATCTTTCCATTTTATGTCAAATCAAAAACTTTTCGTCCCGTGTAAGTGTATGTCCTCCCGTCTTTCCCGTACTCCTAATTTAAAAACCGCAAGATTTCAATGAAATTTAGTTTGCACTGCAGTGTACTAGATGGTCTCACCTAAAAACCATTTAAATAAGAGTTCGTGGGACACATGATTGTCTGAAGAACCATGCTTTAATATTGATGTAATTGTCAATTGGCGTCCGAAAAACCGAATTGAGTTGAAGGCGTCTAGTCCCCAATGATTACAGGCGTAACTTTGAGTGCTTAGTACCTTAGTAGGAACTTCGAATACAAATGTTGAAATGAAATATAAAGTATAATGTTCCACCATTCCATATGTTTAGTTACATTCACACTACATATGTAGCTGTTCTGCACATGCATTTTAAACCCTTTTTTTAGCCAACATGAACTTTAGAATCTACTTCATCAGTGTTCCCTGAAAGCTGTTATCTACAGGACTTCGTTCTCACCTCATTCTCTTTTTTCCCTAACCTGTCTCTTAATTCATTCTTCAATATAGTCCTTTACTAAGTTTTACACACTTTTTTTTTTTAAAAAAAAAGGCCAAAGGTATAATAATCTGTGCCTTCATCTGATCGAAGGAGATTTTTAACTTGAGTTGAGAGGAATTAAATTATAGAAATTGAAAAGAATAAAATAGCCCTGAAAGTAAATTATTAATTATTAGTAAAACTTTTTAAGTCTTCAAACCGATAGAATCTTATTGTCCCTTTTCCACTTCGTTGCCCCCTTTTTTGCTGACTTTTCAGAATTCGTCGACGGTAGCCATGGATGGGGTTCCAAAAAACGTGCGCGAGAAATCGCCGTGCCTTTTTCTCATCATATTTTACATGTTTTTTTTTTTTTTACTTTTGTATTAATACTCCATTCAAAATTTTCTACACGTTTTTTTTTCAATGATCTTTTCCCAACAAAATTGCCAACCGTTTCTAAAATAGAAGCTACCGTCAAAAATATAAATCAGTGTAAGTGGTTTGAGTCGAATCGAACTTCTAGTAACATTGTTGGGAACGGGAGGGAGATTAAATTTGTAATTGCACTTATAAGGGCAAGTATTAGTTTCCTGAAAATGTTCGATCTCGAGATTTTGATCAAACTTGACATCTATAATAGAGAAACTTCAAAAAGTGAATCTCTCAATTCTGATTGTCTGTCTGTAGGTATGTCCGAGTGCATAGTTAATGGTTGTTAGGATTTTCTTCAAACTTAACGGTACTTTAATAGTGGCCTATTTTGAAAAAAAAAAACAAATCGATCCTCTCGAAAACGGCTACAACGATTTTGACTAAATTCGATATTTGAGTTGCGGTGGCTATCAGATGGTGTACCACGTTTTCACCAAAAAATACATACCAGTACAAAGGCTCTAAAAAATGGCTATTTATCAGCTATTTTGTTCGAAATTAAATTCTAAATAATATTCCATATATGCAAGCTTGGAATTTGTCAAACATTTTTTTTAATGTTAACGGATTAAAAAAAAAAGAGTTTTTGCAGATAAACATAATATACGAGTAGATGCACCTCTCGTAGTTTGCAACACATTTTTTTTTTAGCCAGTTGTATTCCTCCCCTTCAAAATTTAACCCGCAATAAGCGTCATGCTTCGAATGCACATCAGTTTAACCTTAAGTTCAACTTCGGTCTTACTGTCAAATATAGGGATTCGTGTATAAGCCGAACACATATGTGGAATCATCCACTAGACTCTGTATTTCCCCATCACTAGAAACTTCAAACATTTAAAGCCAACGGACACAGGCTTCTCCTCTGTTCCACTTCCCCATTTTCCTAAACGCCCGTGCCCTGAAACGGGGAGAGTACGATAACTTTGGCGCCAAAAATTGATAACGGTTTTTTGTAGAGGGGTCAAAAATAAGAATTTTTTACTATGTGCGGGGGGGGGGGTTATCTCTTCCCGTTTATAAATGACTTAAAATGAAAAAAAAAATATTAACAAACAACAGCAACACTTACAATGAAGTACTATACCGGTTTTGAAAGCCAAACAACTTGTTCTTTAATCCTAAATTTAAATTAAATAATTTGTGTCAATAGTTTTGAAAAATGAATGAGAAAAAAAAAGTTTTAGACCATTTTTTTTTCAAAATTGTGAAATGAAGTGCTAAATTGGCTTCTTGTGGTCAATGCTTATATCAATTCTGAATCGAACACAAAAAACCGAATGGTTTTATGTCTTCTAGTTTTTGAGAAAATCTAAAATTACTATTTTTATTTTGTTTTTTGGCATTTACGTGGTCTTCCTTTGAGCAGAGATAATAAATATACCCAGTTGTCTCATTCATATGGGAAGAAGTGATATATGAAAACGAAATTCACTAAAAAAAAAAAACTTTTTAAAAAGCTTAAACTTCTTATGAAACGGAAAAAATCAGAACACAGAACATTTGTTTTTTCTGCTCACTTTTTAGCCCATCGCGGTCCAATCACATATCTCGTTAACTGAATTTTGTAGCTAGTATAGGGTGGGTCCTAGAACTCTTCCCTGTGGAATACCTGCTTGTATTTCTTTAAGTTCAGAGTATGCTGAAACATAGCGAAATCTAAAGAATTTATCTGCTATATAAGATTTAAGTATCTCATAGTACTGTCTAGGCAGGTTCCTGTGAAGAACTCTTATGCCAAACTTTCTCAAAAACCTGTGCAACGTCTAAGAATATTGCAGAACAAATTTGTTTTCCTTCTGGTGGCTTTTTCTATAACATTAGTTATAAGATGCACTTGGTCCATCGTCGAGTGTCTTTCTTTGCTCTATTATTTGGTCTAGTCTTTTAAGAAGGAGTTTCTGGAAAAGTTTTGATAACATCGGTAAAAGTGAGATTGGCCTATATGTGGTAACTTCTGATATAGGCTTACCTTGTTTAGGTATAACAATAATTTTTGCTATCTTCCAGTGATGTGGGCATACCTTTGTTTAAAGCAAGCATTAATTATAAACTTGAGTTTCAACAATGCAGTAGAGGCAGTTCTTTCAAGATTCGAGCAGTTATAAGATCTTAACCTGGTGACTTTCTATTATTTAGTTTATGAATACATGTTTTGATCTCTCTTAACGAAACATAAGGAATTTCCCTTTCATCTACTCTGTTATAGAAATCTAGATTTTCGTTTGTTACACTAGGTGGAAAAAGTTCAGAAAACATTTGAAAGGTGCTGGCAAAATAGTTTAACCTTTTCGCCGATCCATTTCCCATCAGGTGTTTTCAACGGGGGATCTTGCGCATGAGGTCTCTTTAAACGTTTAGCAACCTTCCAAAGGGAGTAGCCCGTGACTTTGTCAGCCGTGAGATTGTAAAGGTATTTAGCTAGAGAATCATTTTTGAATTCAGTGATACTTTTTTTAAGCCTGTTATTAAGTCCATTAAATATGGTTTTATCGCCGGGATATCTTGTCGTTTGCCATTTCCTACGAGCTCTTCTCTTTTCAAGTATCAGTTTCTTGATTTCCATGGGATATTTCACCGAAGCCTGTTTTTGTTATTGCTAAGTCGGTGTACTATCTTCCGCTGCCTATTGTACATCGGCAACGAATTGTTCTATTTCAATGTCAATATGTTTTGTTGTGACAAATGGAGATCTAAGGTTAATAAAACCTTCGAGATGTTCCCAGTTCGTTCTTTTGTTTGTTACTGTTTGGGTTTTTTATCTGTTCTATTGATAAACCGTTGACTTTTAGGATTACAAGTGTATGATCCGATGACAGATCATCACTGCTTTTAACTTTAATTTCTTTTCTATTAATACCTTTTGTTATGAAGAGGTCAATAACATCTGGTATTTTCATTGGGTCAGATGGCCAATTAGTTCGTGATCCAGTGGAAAAAAATTCACAGTTTAAATTTCGCCCTGATTTGTAAAGCTTCCTGCCTTTTGTTGTTATTAGTCTTGAACCCCAGTATGTATGTTTAGCATTGCGCAAATTAAAAAAAAAATCATCTGAAGTGAAATCACCCAGTTTACTGCACTATGATAGAGAAACTCTCTCAATTTTGTCTGTCTGTACGTATGGTCGACTGCAGCCTAAACGACTGGGAGGATTTTGTTCAAACTTCATATCTTGGGCCCGAGGGTCATAAAGGTACTTTACTAATGGCTGATTGTGAGAAAATCGATATTCTCGAAAAAATCTATATTTATGCATAATTTGTATAAAAACTATAGGTATAAAAAGAAAAGTACTCCTGTGCTCTTTTAGAATTGTTAGCATGAGTTCCTTATGCAATTGATTGGTAACTTCTCACAAAAATCTAAGTTTATGATATGTATGGGCTATCAAAACATCTTTCATTCTTTAAAAATAAAATACAAGGCACGAACCACATCATTAACGTGAATTGACTAAAATCCACCCCCTTTTTAAAACGCTCCTTAAGACAACTTAAAACCTTATTAACCAATATCAACGCAGAGCTTTTGCACCCTGAAACATAAGGCACAAAATCACCCCAACACGAGTGATAGGTTTATTACAGCCAAAGCTTCTGTATTTGTTATCTATAACCAAAATTCATTTACAACCCCCATCCAGAGGAACTCATACCTCAATGTCGGTGAAACTTCCTCTTGGATTTTATTTCAGCGATTTATACGTTCGCGCTATGGGAAGGATAATAAACAAGGCAAGCAGTCTTCTACATCTCCACCTTCTTCCCGCACTGATAACCGCGAAATCAAGCCAACATTTTTTTTTTGGAAATTTATTCTTTAAAAGTCAAAAATGTTGGTGGGGGGGAGTGAAATCTTAGAAAAGCCACATAGAAAAATAAAAGATAAAAACACAGAATGCGAGTATCTATCTACATCCCCCAACTCCAGGTTAAGATTCTTTTTCTTTTCTTTTTTTCATTTTCATCAAGTTCATTTTCTTATCACTTATTTTTGTTTCCTTTCACTGTGTCACCGCAAAATCAATCCCCAAGAATCAATTGGACTTTGAATACACTTAGGGAAAATCAAGAGGAAAATAAATACGTATCTCTACGGTAGAAGGACTAAGAAGGGTGGGTGCAAATGCGAAAGAGTCTAAATTATGACATTGTTTTCGTTTCTTATTGGTTTCTCTGTTAGGATTGTCGCAAGGAGTAACTACGTACTCACAAAAAAAGTAACCTTCAGTGGGTACAAACACACACTTTATTGGACACAAAAGAGAAGCAACAAAAAAAAAAAACAACGACGATAGATAAGGACCTGGTCCTTAGAAAGGACGCAATTGGCGACGACGATGGTCACCAGTACAAAACTTCTGCTTTATGAGTTTTCCTTCTTTCTTTCGTTTTATTCCTTTTATTTGATGAAATGAACATTCTTTTCGCCGACAGGACCTTTTTATTTTTCTAACATTTCGTTTGGTTGGTATTGCTTTTTTTTTTTTTTTATATCTCCGGATGCGAAGCGATATGACATCGCACTTGGTACTATACTATTGCAGCAGTTGGTACTTCTAGTGGGGGTGAGACCTGTGTATAACTTATACATCTGTGTGTATGTGTGTCTTCCGTTAAACAGCAACTATGAGAAAAATGATTTTTAATGGGGTGGAAAATTGAATGGGAGCGATGATGAGCAAATAAAGGAGCTCATTGTTATAAATTTTTATCAAGATTCAGTTTTTTTTTTTTTTTTTTGTTCAGCTCATTTTCTTTTCCTTCCCTTCCTCTCAGCCACCCTTGTAGCCGTTGTAGTGTAAATGTTTGTGGTACTTCAATGAATGCCAATAATCGGAAAGGCGGGTATGACTTTGAGGGTGGGTGGACTGGTGTTGACCTTCGATACATAAACAGTTCACAGGGGTTGCAAGCTGAAATTGAAAGTGTGGGGTAGAGCGAGGGTTGAGATCGTGATATGTTATTTGACAGTCGTACACTTTGGTTGAAGTTGGTAAATAAGATTCTTTGTTTTGGTGTATTGTGTTGGGGTGTGAAACAAAAGGGGCGTTTTTTCCGTGTCAATAGATCAAGCAAAACTAATTGAATTATTTTACGCTTTGTTGGGAATTTAGGGGAATTTACTGGTTGCAATTTGGTTTAGAGGAATATTATTAGAGAATAATAGAAGCGGAAATGGTTTAAAAGTATCGGTAAAGATTGACTGCTTATGTTGTTACAAACTATTGTGCATCTGTGCCTCAACCTACAAGCCTCTCTAACCAGGATGATCATTAATCAGCCACATGAATTAGTTCCACTCACCAAGTTGATTAAGACATCAATTTCAACGAGGACGGTTCCTCAAAATAAGATCCTATCAAATCTGATCTGTTAAGTACGTAGGTTAAGGAGCATTGGTATCGTAGTTGTTAGTCGAACACTGTTACCAACAGCTTTATGAGAGCCTCTTTTTTTCTCCACTAGTTGACGAATGACCAAAATAGGTTTATAAAAAAAAAAAAAAAATTTCATAGAAAAACTTAAATAACTCGAACGTCTGATTCCATTTAGCTTGTGCTTAAATCCTCGAGCTTGAGGTACATAGCTTGTTTTATCTTTAAATCTCAGGACTTTAAGGGTCCGCACTTGTAGAAAAATGAATATGTGACGTAGAGTCCCTAGAAAATAAATATAGACAGGAAGAAACACATCCCTAGAAGAGACGTTTTCAAATCTCGGCTGAACGCTCCGACCTGATTGCTAGACACGCAAGAATCTAAAGTTATTGTTGTACCTAATAGTATTTCTAGTGTGTTCCAATGCTGCTACAACAGTAGCAAGGTGTGAATCTTTGAAATTGAGGATATTGTGACTCAACTCCGAAGATATTGTTCCATAAACAAAGGATTGATTCAGATTTAGTGAAGGGCGTTATGCTTTAACATCAGCGGACGGTCACTGGCACGTCATAATTTGTTTCTGTAAAGAAGTGGACTAAGAGCTGTACTTAGGACTGTCTTACACTAACTCTGAAGCAAGTGAAAGAAATCTTTTAACAGAATGAATATCTCAGTCAGTACAATCAAACGCAGACTCAAAGAATCTGGTTTGAAAAACCGAAGCACAAACCTTAAATTCGTTACTGACCGAAAAAAGTCTAAGTTGGACAAAGGCAAATTTTGGAATGTAATATCAACTGGAAAAAAGCATGGACGAAAGAAGGTAAAAAACATTCAGCAAAAGTTCACGTTTACGGGTATTTCTCTACAAATGGATTTGGAAAATTAATTATTTTTACTTACATAGAACTTTAATGCTGAATTCATACTGAAATCGTACAATAAGAAATTATTAACGACCGCAGAATATTATTACATATACGTACAGATGTATGTACATATATACATATATGGAGCCGAAAATAATGACTGAATTCTATAAGAAAATAAAGACCTCAAACACCGAACTGGCCTCTCCACGTCTTATAAAAAAGCAAATTGTGTAATAGCTTTAGATATACCGTCGCAGATGCCAATCCTATTGAAAATGTTTGGGCACTAATGAAGAATAAGCTTAAAGGGAAAAAATAAATACACGACAACTTATTCGGGCCATTAAGGTCTGTTGGAAGGGTTTGAGCAAAGATTACGCTGAAGAAATGAGCGAAAGTTGCAGAAGAAGATGCCAATATAAACAATAATGGTAACTGGACATATCAAATATAATTGCGAAAATGATTTTGATGTTAATTTTATGAAATTAAAAAAATTTTATTTTTAATAATACTTACTTACTTACTCAGGTCCTTTAACTCCTCGGGGAGCATAGGGCTTCAACCACGCCTGCGCGCCGTCTTGTTCGTACTTCTACAACGCGTTTGAGCTGCCTCCAACTCATTCCTAGAGAGCTCGATTCCTCCTCAACTGTTCTGCGCCATGTTTGCCTAGGGCTTCCCGTTATTCTGCCTGCTTGGGTGAGCGGATTCCACTGCATGGCGTATTTCGCAATGGAGTTGTCTTCGCGCCGTAGGGTGTATCCAATCCACTGCCACTTTCTCCTTTGTATAGTAATGTTTATAGGTTCTTGGCCCGTTCTCATATAAAGCTGTTCGTTGGAGATCCGGTTCGGACAAAAAATCCTCAAGATGGTTCTTAAACATTTATTTACGAAGACTTGCAGCCTGTGTGTGTTAATGGTGTCCACCTTTCAGGTACTATACCCATACAGCAGTACCGATTCTACGTTAGAGCGGAACAGTCGCAGCTTGGTTCTTAAGCTGATAACTTTACTTTTCCAGATTGTGGATAGCATACCGAACGCAGCTTTAGCCTTCCCGATTCTACTGCACACGTCTAGTTGGGTGCCACCGCGGTTAGCCGAGACCATACTTCCTAAATATAGAAAGTTGTCAACTTTTTCGATTTCCTGTCCGGCAATGTTAAGTTGAGAGTTAGTGTTGGAAGTGCTGAGGGCTTTTGTTTTTACCGTGTTTATTTTGAGCCCCACTTTGTTTGCCTCAGTTTCTAGATTAGGGGCCATTAGATGAAGGTCCATTATCCGATGTGAAAGTAGACAAACATCATCAGCGTAAACTAGGTGTTTAAGGTAAGATGTCATAGTCCAACGAATTCCATTGTTTCCTTCCGTCAATGCTGCACTGAGTACACCGCTGATAACCACCAAGAACAATAGTGGTGACAGAATGCATCCTTGACGTACTCCATTTTGGATACCAAATTCCTCTGACATCTTACCGTTGTGTAAGACGTGACACTTACCGCCCTCGTATGTAGCCTTGATAATAGCAATAAGTTTTTCCAGGATGCCTCTCCTGCGCAAGGCCAACCAAATAGCATCTCGATTCAAGCTGTCGAAAGCCTTCTCGAAGTCGATAAACAACAGATGTAGCGGAGACCTGTACTCAACGCATTGTTCGATTATGATCCGTAAGGTGTTTCTGTGGTCGATGCAGGAGAATCCAGTGCGAAAACCTGCCTGTTCGACGTCCAGAGTAGAATCTAAATGCTCTTTAATTCGGTCCAGAATTATTTTTGCTATTATTTTGGCTACAGCTGGAAGAACACATATACCTCTCCAGTTTCCGCATTCCATCAAGTTTCCCTTTTTCGGAAGCTTAATGATCATCCCCCTTTTCCACTCCTGTGGAAATTCTATAAGCGGATGCAGCAGATCTGCTGATGTGTTTGGCGCCGTTTGAAACAATTCGGTAGGGATGCCATCAATACACACCGCTTTGTTTTTCTTGAGGGACTTGATTGCAGCTATAATTTCTGTTTTGCTGGGAGGTGCCGTGCGTATTTGGGAATTTGTTGCTTCGGAATACTCATTCGAATTGGAGATCATATCGCCATCGTCTAAGTGATTTAGCACTGAAGCAAAATGTTCTCTCCATCTACTCGTATTGAGCTGATCCTCATCCGAAATCAGGAGGTTACCGTCCAGACTGTTCACCGGGTGTTGTTTGGACTTTCGACCACCAATGAGCTTCTTAGTGATGCTGTAAACAGTCCTATTATCGCACCTGCTCGCTGCTTCTTCAGCCATAGAAAACAGTGTGTCGATATATTAACGTTTGTCACGTCTCACACTACGCTGCACTTATTTCTTCTTCGTACGGTACTGGGTTTCTAACTCGGTTCTTTCGGTTCTCGCTGAGACCGCTGCTATCCGAGCCTTTATTGTTGTACGCTCATCGATCTGTCTCCAGGTGTCTGCCGAAAGCCATGTGCGATGGTGTGCCTGACTTTTACCTACATAGGTGTGTGCCCCGCTCGCAAAAGCATTTTTCACAACTTTCCAGTGATCATCCATGCTCTCCTGCATTAAGCTGCTGATTGCTTCTGCTTCTAAGGCAAGGTGGTCCCTAAATTGTTGGCGCACTTGGGGGACCTTAAGCCTATCGGTATTGAACCTGGTGATGTTGAACAAGTTTGATCGGTTGTTGTTGACGGATGCAGTACGAAGGCGTATATGAGCTAACATAAGATGGTGATCTCGTTCTTGTCCCATATCAGCTCCACGTCTGTTACGGACGTCCAGGAGACAATTTCCAAAGCGGCGACTGATCGCAATGTGATCGATCTGGTTGGATGTTCTTTGCCTATCAGTCGAGACCCAACTGATCTTATGGCAGGTGTTATGCTTAAACAGCGTACCTCCAATGACTAGGCGGTTGGTATTGCAGAAGTCCACAAACCGCTCACCGTTGTCGTTTCGGTCTCCAAGGCCGTGAATTCCCATCACGTGTTTAAGCATGTAGTTGTCGCTACCTACCTTGGCATTGAGATCCCCCATCACCATTACGATGTTCCCGTTAGGGGTTTCATTGAAGACGGCGCCTAACTGTCTATAGAAATTGTCCTTTTCATCCTCAGTCGCGTCATCAGTCGGAGCATAGCACTGTATGACCGTGATCTTCCTTACTCTACTCTGGAATCTGGCCGTCAATATCCGGTCACTGTGAGGTTTCCAAGATATGAGACTTTTACGCGCTGCTGGAGTTAGCACCAGTCCTACTCCAGACCTCCGTGCGCTTCCAGCTGGTTTACCAGAGTGGAGCATGACAGTACTTTTGTTGGCGAGACATATTCCCCAGCATCGAACCATCTTATCTCACTCAGCCTTAATATGTCTATTTTATACCGTACGAATTCGCGCTCCATTTGGGGGAATCTGGCATTATAAGGCCCTTCTTGGAGTGAGTCCAGGAGGGTTTTAACGTTCCAGAATCCGATCGTTGTCCGTGTTTGATAGCCAAAAGTCGTCATCAGATTATCCGTCCGTATCCGAGGCGTATGTTTCCGTTTCGAAGCAATTTTATTTTTACGGTTGAGGCTCACTGGGCCCCAGACCAACCGACACTTATCCTGTTATATGGCGCAGGAGGCTCGCCATTCGTCCTCTCCCGTTCGCAATTTCCGAGGAAATTCCCAGATGGCACCACGAGGAGGTGGGACTAGGGCACAATCGTGCACAGTGTAGTGAGTGATGCATTTTTAAGTAACGCGTTAATTGATATTCGGAGAGGAGTAGGTATAACATGTGAATAATGTTTGTTTGTACAGGGCGAATGAAGAAGACAGCAAGTCAGATATGAATTAATAAAATTTAATTTAGCACTCGAGCGAAGCTGGGCCGTTCAGCTAGGAATATAATAAATAGAAGGAGACTGAACAAATAAAGAAAGTTTTAAAAAGTTTTTAAAAGTCTTTTTAACACTGCTCAAGTGGTGTCTTCCTTATTGACACTTGCAGCAAGACTTATCATGTCATCCACCAAGTGTTTCGTGTGTGATGGCTATGGTATCAGTTCTATGCAATCCTTGCATCTTGTCTAATATACATATTAATTAGGTCTGCGGAGCTTGAATGTGTATCGCAATCTGCTGAGCCTGAATGTATATCGCAATCTATACATAACCATATCTACACATCATAATTGGAAATTTTGCGAAAGTGAAGTTACGGGTCCACAGGTTCTGGATGGTAGAAAGGTCGTAAGTTATAAAGATTAGCTGTGAACAGCTTCGTTTTCTTCAGGTTAGGACCGTCTGAAACTAAGCACTCGCCAACTCGCAGGGCTAGCATTCATTTTTAATCTGGCAAAATCTATCTTTTACTCTTTAATATTTAACTCTCGATATACTTTCCTTCTTTCCAAACAAATTGTATAAGACAAGTGATGCAAGAAATTAAAAAAAAAAATAACACCAAACTTCACACTTTTTATAAAATTTATTTTGATTGAAATCTTTAGTAGAAAAACAAAATACCAAAATGTCCGACAATTTCGCTGTAAAAATTGTATTGGGCAGTTTTGACCCATTACTACCACGTACGAGGGTGGGTCAATAAGTCCCTGAAAATTAACACAAATTGTGTCGTCACCTTAAATAATTTTTTTTTGTCAAGAATCATCTTTCAAAAAAACGCACACTAATTTTCAAACAGATCTGTCAAATAGTTTTGTTGTGGCAGCCATTTTATATAGACGTCTACTAGCATTTCCGTTAAAATGGAAAAAAGTGAATTTCGAGTGCTCATTAAATACTATTTTTTGCGAGAAAAAACTATCACGCAAACCAAACAAAAGCTTGCAAAATATTATGGGGACTCTTAACCATCGATTGGAACCATTCACCACTGGTTTACTCAATTTCGGTGCGGTCGTTCAAGTACAAGTGACGCCGAACGTTCTGGTCGCCCAATTGAGGTCAGCACACCAGAAATGGTAGACAAAATCCATGGTTTGATAATGGACGATCGGCGAGTGGAAGTGCGCAAGCTTGAAGAGGCCACAGGCTTATCACATGGCTCAGTGATTTCGATTTTACATAAATATTTGGACATGAAAAAGCTTTTCGCAAGGTGGGTGCCGCGTTTGCTCACAATCCACAACAAACGCATTCGTTTGACAACTTCAAATGTGTGTTTAGCGATGTTCCAGAAAAATTCGGCTGAGTTTTTGCGCCGTTTCGTAACCTTGGACGAAACCTGGATTCACCACAAAACACCAGAAACCAAGGAACAGTCAAAACAATGGACTTCTCCTGGTGAATCGAAGCCGAAGAAGGCCAAGGCGGGTTTGTCAGCAAACAAGGTCATGGCGACAATTGAAAAATGAAATGTTTTTATACCGAAAAGAGTGTTCCTTATTTCGTTTTTCTGGGACTTATTGACCCACCCTCGTATGTAACATTTCTTATTTCCGATATCCCGATGGCGTTGGTTGTAAAAATTAATTGTGCACTTTTGTTTAAATTGTAAGGTTCTACAAGAAGAAATATCGCGCTAGACCAGAAATATTATATGTACTGGATAAAGTAGGAATACTCTCAAGATATCAATATAACTTAAAAAATCGATACTCTATAGACCCCGGTCTTGTTGAAAGACTCTTCTTTTTTAAATTATGTAGATTGATCTGAGATATATACATATACTAAAATTACTGTAGTAATAAGCGAATATTAACCCTTTCGTCACGGCTTTCGAGAAGTAAATCTGGGACCACCAATTAGATGTTTTGCCAAATAAAAATGCCGCTATTTGGCAGGGTATGGGCGGTGGGTGGTGGTACGAAAAAGAACCATCCGGGATGTTTGCTGGTACAGTAATGTACCATTCGTACTTTATAAAAAAAAAAACACAATAGTAAAACTTATTGTTAGATATAAGAAAAATTGTATTTATTCATAAACAAAAACAAAATACGTATTCATATTTCTCAAAAAAGTACAAGTTATTATAATATATAAAAAAAACTCTATTTTCGAAAAAAAAAAAAAAAAAAAAAAAAGTTATGAAAGCAGTTTTACAAATGGTAGGAAGTAAAACACTTTTTGCAGAGGGGTGCTTGACATTCGCTTCATAATACTTTGATTCTTGTTTGTTTTTTTTATTTTGGGAGCATCTCACACAGCGACGCCTTGTATCTCCTATAACTGGTAAGTGTTTTATTCCACTTATTTCCCTTGGTCTTCGTCCTGGCTTCGATGACCTACGAACCGACGCTGATTTCTGACCATCATCCACAAGCAACTCTGCCAATGTCACTAATTGCATGCGGGATGAACATTTCTGGAACTGGTGACCATATAACGACTCCATCATCTGCCTGATTGTCAGTCTGAACTTCTTCTGAAACATCGCCACTCGGTTCCTCTTCGCTAGAATCTTCGTTGGAACTTCATACACCGATGTCTTCAGATCCTTCAGATTCTTTTCTTTCTGAATTATCAGGAACGTAGTCATCGTTGCTTCCAGAAGAAAAGTCGTCATCACTGTCTTCTCTAAAACTAGCATTTGCTAAATTCTCAATTTCCTTTTGTTTCAAGGGAAGAGACATTTTCTGTATAAAAACACAAAATTCACTACGTATTAAAAATTATACCTACAAGACTGTTGGTGCAAATGTGTACCACTAAAAAAGATGAGTGGTACACTTCTGTAGAGTCGTTCGGGTCAAGTGTGCGCACTTTTTACTTCGAAGAGGGATTCCATGCAAAATTTAGAACATGTACAAAAAAAGTTAATTGAATATTGAACAAGCATATTTTTACTACTTACTTTCAAGTATAAAACAACAATTATTTATATTTTTAATAGGTTTTTTATAAGAAAATTAAGGTATTGCGCATACTTGCCCCCATGAAGGGGCAAGTGTGCGCAGGATGTAGGGTAAGTGTGCGCAGGTTCTTTAACTCATATCAAGTTTTTTAATTAACCAATTCTTAACTAATTTTCCTAATGTAATTAAATGTATATTTTTTACAACCTTCTTAAGAAAAGTTCAGCGCATAAATATATATAATAAAGAACAAATTATTTTCAACAAGAATAGGGTATTTTTATTTTTAAATTAACTTTTTGTTTAATATAAAAGGTTTACTTGGGCTACTAGATGTGGCCTGGGAGTAAATCCAGACAAGACCGAAATGATGCTATTCACCACAAAAACCAAGCTACAGGAATTCACTCTCCCCAAGCTAAACGGTCAACCACTCTCACTAGGTTCCAGTGCAAAATACTTAGGCACGATTCTAGATCCGAAACTTAGTTGGAAACTTAACATAGAGCAGCGGGTTAAGAAAGCAAGTGTGGCTTTCTATGCCTGCAGCAGAACATTCGGCAAAAAATGGGGTCTCCAGCCAAAAATGACCCTATGGATGTACACAGCCGTTGTGCGTCCAATTCTTACCTATGGCGCCATAGTATGGTTGCCCGCCTTACTTAAAAAATATAACATCAACAGAATCAAAAAAGTACATAGATCGGCGTGTATAGGCATCACAGGAGCATTGAGATCTTGCCCAACAGATGCTCTAAGCGTGATCCTATATCTGATCCCCCTTGAACTTCATATTAAATTTTCAGCTATATGCAGTGCTGTCCGGCTCAGGGAAACTGGGTGCTGGACAGCAAGGCCATAGGTCCTGGAGACGATAAAAAGTGAACTGGTGACATCTTCGACCGATTATAGGACTCCCACGCAGAGCAGAATGGAAGAACGTAATGGTAATCAATAACTTTGATATCTGTATATATACGGATGGTTCGAAAATGGATTGCGAAGTTGGCGCAGGTATTTTCTCGGACCAACTGAATATATCGAAATCCTTCCGTCTTCCAGACTCTGCTAGTGTCTTTCAAGCGGAGCTTCTTGCGATTCGGGAAGTCTGCCGCATGTTAAAAAATCTCCCAACGTCCAACCTAAATATAGGTATCTTTTCAGATAGCCAAGCCGCAATCAAAGCCATTGATTCGGTTACCATATCCTCAAAACTGGTAGAGCAATGCCGGTTTGAAATAAACGAAGAAAGTATCCTTTCTGAAATTACTCTTATCTGGGTCCCAGGACACAGCAATTATGAGGGAAATAAACGAGCACACGAGCTAGCCAGGCGAGGGTCAGCCCTTAACGGCTCGCTAGCGGAAAGAATCAATCTCGGGTGGAACAACCTTACCAGTTGTGGCATATCAAGGAAGACATGGCCCAGTTTCAACAAACCTAAATCAAATGAGCTACTAGGCTGATCAAGGCCTGATATTGCCAGAATTGTCGCCATTTTTACAGGCCACTGGCCTATAGGGGACCACGCGGCCAAGCTTGGCATTCCTCACAACACGTTCTGTCGCAACTGCAAATAGAGTAACGAGAGGGAAATTCTTTTCCACTTTCTTTGCAGATGTCCTGCCCTAGCAAGGACTAGACAACGCACGCTAGGTAAACCCTTCTTTAACGATTTCAGAGAGAAAGCCTCTAAACGGATTGGAGAACTAATCCTGTTTCTGAACTCCACGGGTTGGGTCTAATTATATTTTCTATCTCCAATAACACACGTTAACAAACAGTGTTCAAGAGTTTTTGTGGTATCAAAACGGCGCGCTTAGCGCTAATTAGGTTCTTCTGAACCACCACTTTACCTACCTACCTGCCCATATAGAAAATAAAATTATAAACTTGTGTTAATTTTTAATAGTAGTATTTTAAAATTCAAAATTAATTTTGATAATTTAAATTTCGATTTATCATCACATAAATCTACTTTGGTATACAGAATTAAAAAGTTTTATACATTTACTCATTGGTTCGTTAAGACCATAATTGTAATAATTTCTAGGGTTCAGTAAAAAGTTTCTTGTTCGAAGAATCCTTTCTGGCGCATATAAATAACATTTTTCAAATATATCGAGACATACTATACGCTAAGAAAGGACATCTAGAATAAACAGTATGCAATGAACATTTCGCCTTTTTTCTAAGGTGTCTAATCCAATTAAAGCGCATCTTGTTGGATAAGAGGGCGTCATATCAAAATTCCATTTAATTTGCTTTATAACAAATCTTGTAAAGGACTTTTGTACCCTTTCTAGTCGAATTACATCGAGTTTGTTTTAGCAACAGCATAATCTATGTGAAACGAAAATGCAAGTCTCATGTCAAAAATCACACCAAGATCTTTAATTTCGGTTTGGGCAAGGTGAGAAGTTCTCGGCCTGACACAGAGATGGCGTTCCAATCAGCAAAAATTTATATTTCCTGCCTGAGTGTACTTCTCATTAGTTCGTATGACAAGTTTCAACTTGTTCTCTCAAGTAGTTCCCTTACACGAATTTTTGCGTGTTTTTCGTTAAAATGGATAAACTTGAATATTGTGCGGTGATAAAATTCTTCGTTTTGGATGGGTTAGCCCCTAAGGAAATTCATCCAAATTTGATAAAAGTTTATGGGGACTCTGCTCCTTCCACGTTAACCGTTAAAAAGTGGGCAGCTGAATTTAAACGTGGTCGCACGTCCCTCGAAGATGACCCACGTGAAGGACGGCCAAAAACCGCAACCACACCCGAAACCATGGAAAAAGTGCATGATATCGTGTTGGGCGATAGGCGAGTGAAGGTGACTAAGATAGCTGAGGATGTATGTATATCGGAAGAGAGATTGCGAAACATCTTGCACAAAAACTTAGAGATGCGAAAGCTCTGCGCAAGATGGGTGGCCGCATTTGCTGAATGCCGATCGAAGCAGTGGGTGGAAGCCATTGGTTCAGCGCCAAAGAAAGCGAAGTCGATCGCATTTGCCGGAAGGTCATGGCCAGTGTGTTTTGAAATGCGAAAGGGATTACCTTGAAAAAGGCAGAACAATTACAGGCGAATATTACTCCAACCTTCTTGACCAGCTGGATGCTCAAATTCGCGACAAGAGGCCTGGCTTGAAGAAGAAAAAACATCATCTTTCACCAGAACAATGCACTTGTACACAAGTGTGCGTTGGCGATTGGAAAACTGCGGGATTTGGGGTACGATTTGCTGAGCCATAACCCCTATTCACCTGATTTGGCACCCTCAGACTTCCATCTGTACCCAAACTTGAAGAAATTTGTTTCTGGGAAGCTCTTCGCATCCAATGCAAAAGTTTGAGAGGGCCGTAGATGAATATTTTCACAGCCTTCCAGACTCTCACTTCTGAGAAGGAACACTGATGTTGGAGAAACGCTGGACCAAGTGTGTTGAAGTCAAGGGAGATTATGCAGAAAAATAAAAACATTTTTTAACTGAAAATCGCAGTCTTTCATTGTCAGGCCGAGAACTGTTTACCTTGCCCTCGTACGAGAAAGACAGGTCCCTGAAATTGTATAGTCATTATTAACAGGAACTAGTATATGGTACACAGAAAAAGAATGACATTTATTTATGTTCAAGAAAGTTGATCAAACTCACACCAATTAACTATTTTGTTTAAATCTTTTTGGAAACTTTCATAATCATATATGATATATTTTTACACGCAAAATGATCTTTAAGTCATCGGCGTACATTAAACAGTTAGCATGATTAAGCACTCATTAATAAAACTATTAAAGAGCAAAGGCCCCAAGTGGCTACCTTGGGGGACACCAGATAAGACCTCAATGAGCCGAGATTGAGAACAACCAATTTTGACATACTGCTTTCTATTTAAAAGGTAACCCGAATTTTTGAATAATTGCCAAATTATCTTTATTTGTTTAAAAGAATGCTATGACATACTGAGACAAAAGCCCTCCTGAAATCAGTAAAAATGACATCAACTTGGTATCCCGACTCCACAGAATCAAGAGATATTTTGTAAACAGATACAAATCTATGTTGTTGCAGTGATATTTCTTCTTTGATTGTGAAATAAAGTTTTTTTTAACAATTGACTGGAACAGTTTCGAAAAGCTGAAAGTTTCCACGATAATTTCCATCTTTTTGTTGGGGTCCGGCTTTGAAGAAGTTAACGATAAATTGAAAATGAGTTTTATTGGTAACGACAAAGGATAAATTGCATTGTTTAAGAACATCAAAAGGAATACGATGAGGACCAGCACTTAGGCAAGAGTTCAAATATTGTATGCCTGGTAAAACACCATCAATCGAAAAATACAGCGATCATATACATGTATTATAATCACATGTATTATTATCAGGAGACAAAATTAGAGTAATTAACATAAACTGATTCAAAAAACTTTGCAAAGAGCTCACGAGTTGAATCTACAGGATGCACCTTCAAATTCCATATTTTGTGGTATAGCTTCCTTTTCCTATTTAAAAATGTCCAGAGACCTTTAGGATTCCTTGAAATTTGAGACACAGTGTTCATTACATAATATTTATATAAAAACTTATTCAGAAATTCATATCCGCGGCGTAATTGAAATTAATTAATCTTTAATTATGCCACGGTAATCTGCAAGACTGTCTTTTCTTCATAAGAGGCGCAAACTGAGTAAATCCATAGTCTAATATATTCAAAAATTTGCCGTAGACTTCTTTAAAGTGCAGCCAACAAAGAATGCCCGACGAATCAACCGAACCAAAATAATTGTTCAAGGCATTATAATTAGCTTTTAAAACATTATACCTCATTTCATAATTCTTTAAATTCTATTGATGAAGGAGTACTGCATTGTATATCTAAACATAGAGCAATGTGCTGAATAGAATTTCTTATTATTGGACATACAACTTCTCGGTCAGTACAATTTGGAATTTTTGGAAAACAGCAGTGATACAACCCATCCCCAAAAGGGGTAAGGACACCTCCAATCAGTCAAATCTCCGGTCGATAAGTCTCCTTCCGAACATCAGTAAGATATTCGAAAAAAGTGATCAATAGAGCCCTGATTAAGTGGACTGAGGACAATAAAATAATTCCGTATAACCAATTCGGTTTTAAGGTGGGGAATGATAAAATACAAGCGATATTGCGATGACTGGAAGTTGAAGATCAACTTCCAGAAATCGGAAACCATTCTTTTTAGAACGCCGTTGTCTGGGGCCTCTAGGGATACCAGATACCAGGCGAAAGTTCTCAATCGTTGGACCATACGGACAGCCACTTGCGAGTCGAAGTGTTGCCAGATACCTAAGGCTTTGGTTAGACCAATATCTATATTTTAACAAACATATAGATGCTGCTCTGGCCCGAGCCATAGGTGCTTTTACCCTTACAAAGAGACTTTTTTATAGCAAGCAATTCGATGCAAGGGTAAAGGTAATCTGCTACACGGCCCTCATTCGGCCCATGCTCGTATGTGTGGTTCAACATGGGAGCAAGCTTGTTGGAAAAGATTCGGGTGTTTGAGAGGGCTTGCCTTCATTCATACAGAACACCAGAGTCCAAGTACATCAAATTCTATCCCAATGAGGTCCTATACAACAGGGCTAACCTAATAAGAGTGGATAATTTCGTTATCAAGCTGATTCGATGACACATTGCAAGAGCAATGAGTTCGACGAACAACCTGATCTCCGGAGCTTATTACCCCAATTACAAGTATCATGAGAAAGTGCGCCTTAACGGCTTTGTTTCCCCAGAGGCATTTCTCTATTTTGATGAAAAGGGTCTGATCCAGGACAGATTAGCGGCACTGCCAAAAGGGTCTGATCCAGGACAGATTGGCAGTGCCGCTAATCTTCCACGATGCTCGGACAGTTGGGGGTAGGCAACTCAACTACGACAGAGACGTTGCACACAGGAGTGTGGAGTGCCTCCGGTTTAGTAGGGCGGTATCGGGTCGCGATATTGAGGACGTAGAACGTCAGTACGGACATTTCTGGTGGCTAGCCGAAAGAGAGGAAACTTCTTCGTCGTTTCCCCATAATCCGGTGTAGCCTGTTTCAGGTTTAAAGTTGGCTGTTCTTTGCCCATGGCCAACTTACATAGTTTAGGTTTAGGTATTTTTAGATAGGTAAAAGTTACAAAAAAAAATAAAATAAAATAAAAGACAACATTTGACACAATAAAAATAAAAAAAAAAAAATACGTACAAAAGAAGTACGTATATAATTACGTAAGGTAGAGTAAGATAGATTAAGGTAGAATAAGGTAGTTTAAGATTTATCTTAATGTAGTTTTTTAAGTTATATATATAAGAATAAAAAGAAAAAGTTCATTCACTAAGTTTTTATCATATTTATATTGTAGGTTTTTTATTTTTTTATTGTTTCGTATAATTTTGTTTGGAAATGGCGAATAAAAGGAGGCACATAACGCTAACATTAAAACAAAAATGTGAAATTATTAAAAAAAATTGAAAGTGGTGTTTGCGGAAAGTACCTAGCTAGGGACTACGGTGTTGGCGCGTCCACAATATCTGATATTAAACGCAATAAGAGAAGCATTTTTAGGTTAGGGTTAAATGCGTACCTAGAAATGGAGTACCTAGAAATGGAGAAAAGGGTACACGAATGGTTTCTTAAACAGAGAGAAAAAAACGCTCCTGTCTCTGAAGATTTATTGAAGATAAATCGAAAATAATTTTGATTGCAAATTTCAGAAAACGTTTTGGCATCCGAAATCTCAAAATTTGCGGGGAAAAACTTTCTGCTGATTCAAATGCTGCAACCGAATTGCGGAACAACTTTTCCCACAAAATAAAAGAGCTAGAACTTCACCCGTCCCAAATGTATAACGCTGATGAAAGTGGTCTATATTGGAAGCTTTTGCCAGAGAGGACCCTAGTAGGCTCTACCGAAAAAACAGCTCCTGGACGAAAGACAAGCAAAGAGCATTTTACTTTCCTGGCCTGCACTAACTCAACAGGCACACATCAACTGAAAATGCTAGTGATTGGCAAATCAAAGAAACCACGTTCCTTTGGTGCAGCGAATTTGCCCGTAGAATACGACTCAACTGCAAGTGCCTGGATGACATCCACAGTTTTCAAAAAGTGGTTTTTCAATTCGTTCGTGCCTCAGGCGAAAAGTTTTATCCGTGCAAATGGACTACCGGAAAGAGCGTTGCTGTTATTGGACAATGCGCCATCCCACCCACCAACAAGTGAGCTTAAAACTGATGACGGTATGATAAAGACACTATTTTTACCACCAAACTGTACGTCCCTGATCCAACCCATGGATCAGAATGTAATAAGGATAACGAAGCTAAACTACAAAAAAAATCTGCTGTCTCACGTTATGCATAACGTTAAGAGACGCCGTTTTCTTTTTAGCCAGTGCATGGAAGGGGTTGTCACAGGAAATGATTAAAAATTGCTGGAAAGTCTTGTCATCTTTCACTGAGTCAGATGAGTGGGATGTTGAGGACGATATTCCGCTGCTCGACTAATGGATCAACCAAACGGTATATCAAATTCTGAAATGCCAAATTTTACAGAAACTATCGAAGGTTTGTGTGGAATTCATTTGAGTGCTAATGAAGTTATCGATTGGCTGAACGAGGACAACATCCAGGATAGCACAATTGTAGAAAGCGACGAAGAAGAGGCAGTATACGAGCACCAAGAGAAGACTAAGCATGAAAATGCAATCACAGCTTTAGCTGTTTCTACGAAATGGGCGTTGGAGAACGAAGCCTCCGCTTCTGACATATTGGCTTTTAAATTTTTTCTTAAGTTATTTTTGTTTTTACAAACGTACATAATGTCTTTGAACTGAATTTTAGCTTTAAGCTGTAGTAAATAAAGATTATTTTCGTTAAATAAGCAATTTTTTCCTGTTCCCGTCTTGTACTCATTAGTCCGAATTTTTCGATAATCCGAATACCCCGTTGCAATAATTGATTCGGATTAGTGAGAAATTACTGTATATAGTTGCGAGTTTTTTATTGTTTCAATTAAATTTCTATTAAAATTATTTGTTTCTATAAACGCATTGTTTACTTGCACTAACTCTTTTTGTAGCCTTTGCTCTTTTTGAGGAATACTTTGGTTTTTGTTAATTGTAATAGTTTCTGTTAACTTACCTTGCCTTTGTTCTTGGCATTTTCAGTTTCTTCTACTTTTACTGATGTTACTGCTGACACCTGAGGTTCAGAAGTTGGAGTGGTGCACTCCACTGGCTAACTGGGCGCGCAAGACATCTGGCATATTTATTGGCCCCTACTGTGGTCTTACTGTTTGTAAAAGTATATGTAATATATTTAGGTTAGGTTTGATTTTAAATAAGTGAAGGAACCTGCACTTTTTTTTCCAGACGAGTGATTGGTTTGGAGAGAGAAAATGAAATCCCTACCAAAATATTTGAGTCTGATATGAGCTATTGCGGAACAATAGCTCGTTCCGAAACTCGTTTCCTTCGAAACCCTTAAGTTACAATATAAAAGAACATGTGTGAGTGATAGCTAGTTACTTTAAGTATAAACTTATACTCAAAACGATAGATGGTTAGAGCTTTTGGATTTGCCTAATAGTCTGAAAATATGTATGCATGTTTGCGTGGGATCTTCGCGTGGGATTTTGCTTACCTCTACCCCGTGATATTCGTTGCTGTTTGTAAGTAGCGGTAGCATGTTTAGGAACTCCATCTAGATGAATTTTATAATTTGAAGTTCAATAGGTGGTGAAGCTTTATGACGCACGCTGCGGCTAACTAATAGATTCTTATGTGCAGCGGAAGACAGTTTAGAATTAGTTACGTAATGATGATGAAAGAAACGATGATTGTTTTAGTAGAGCTTCTGCCTAGCACTTCATAGACGACACTGTTAGTTTATTCTTCTTTTTCTTATGACGTTACATCCTTGGACAGGATTTAACCTTCCGCATGACTTGCCTCCATTCTGCTCTGTCTTGTGCTGCATTTCTCCAATTTTGAACGTTTAGTTTTTGTATGTCGTTAGTTACACCATCTATCCATCTTATCCTTGGCCCGCCTCTTGCTTTCGTGCTTTCTGGGCGAACCGCACTAAGACTTCGTTTTCAAGTATTACGTTGATTTCTTCCTTCGTACGCCGTATACGTAGGGACTAACAAAAGTTCTCTTAGTTGGTGTCAATTTAGTAGGTTTTGAAAACAAATATGCATTTCTGTAGCTCATAATCTAACAATATTTATTTCCAAATTTCAGAACAATAGGTAAAAATGGAGATGAGAAAGAGACAAATTAGTGAAGTAAGCTCGGTTGAAGTTCCACCACCAACACAGGATGAAATTCGTTTTGCCATTCTCTTCGGATTTCGACGTCAACTCACGCCAGTAAAAATTTTGCACGAATGCCAAAATGCATACGGAATAAATACATCATTTCTTGTTACTATTTCAAAGTGGTTTCGTAGATTCCAGACTGCCCATTTTTCTGTGGAGGACGAATCTCGTGAAGGTCGGCCCAAATCCTCGACCGACGATATAAATGTGGCCCTGGTGAAGGCTAAAATTGACGAAGATGCCAGGATGACACAAAAGGTGATAGCGGATGGGCTTAAATGCCATGGTTGCGTCATGAATTTTAAATTATCACCTGAAATATTCGAAAAAGTCAGCTCGATGGGTTCCAAAAATTTTGAATGGAAAGCAAAAGAGGCTCGTGTTCGTTTTGCTCAATATTTCCTGGATAAGTTTGAAAATGGAGAGTCAAGCTGCTCTAATAAGATCGTTACAGGTGATAAATCTTGGTTTTACAAGTACGACCCGGAAACCAAACAGCAGTCCATGGTATGGAGCCCAGAAGGTGCAAATCCTCTAGTAAAAGCCAAACAACAAAAGTCAACGACAAAAGTTATGATGTCGATGAACTTCACTAGAGCGAAAATGGTTGCCGGCATCCCGCTTAAAACTGGTCAGACAGTCACTGCCAGTTGGTATACTGAAACTTGCTTACCACAAGTTTTCCAAAATTTACTAGCACACTGACAAAAGAGGAGCTGCGCCGCTACTTTTTGCACCACGACAATGCGCCTGCGCACACTGCTGAAAAACTAACAACTTTCTTGCGCTCTCGGGCATCAATGAAATTCGCCCTGCTCCTTATTCTCCGGATCTAGCGCCGTGTGACTTTTGGCTGTTTCCGAAAATAAAAAAAGATTTGAGCGGAAAAATCTTCACATCTAATGAGGAAATTATTAATGCAGTCAATGTCGAAATCGAAAAGCTCCAAAAAGAGGATTTTGAAAGCTGTTTTGAAAGGTTGAAGAAATGTATTGAAATAAATGGGAATTACGTGGAGAAATTAAAAAAAAGATGAAGATTAAATATCTAAAGTTTTATTATTCAATCAACTAAGCGAACTTTTGTTAGTCCCTACGTATGATATATGGTATATTGCATTTTCTAGTCTTACATCGTATATTTTTCTGATCGAAGATTCTCAGATTTTTATTGTGTAGGAGTTATAGAAAATCATTTATGTATAATTCATATTCGCATGTATGTATTATGTACTAATTTTCGCTGAGAGCCACATCGCTGTTATATTTATTATATGTATACAGATCTGATCGAACGATCGCCCACTAATGTAAATAATTCGATTATGTAAGACAGTCTGCCTTGGTCATTCGTAAGACAAACGCGTCTAAATAAAGTGTATTAGCAGAAGAGGGTTCACTGGTTTTTTTATTTGCATGTATTACTACGTCAGAAGTGGGATTGTGATAGCCCGTTAGACATAATGAATAATCGAATTCTCGGGTTTTTGCAAAGTGCAAGTGTACCGTAAATTAAAGGGAAATTATTAAAACTCAATTTAATTACAACGGCAACGAAAGCAGTTATCAAAGATCGGCTGATGGAGGCGATTAAAAACCAAACGGAGGAGCAACTGGACGAGCTATTTCCAGAAGCCAGTGTTGAGATGAGCGAAGAAAACAGCTTTGTGAACCAAACGAGTGATGATTTGGTAGAGTCTGGGACAGGAGACTACACAATGGGGGCTGCTATGGACGAGGAGCAGGCGAGAACTTGTGGCGAAGAAAGAAGAGATTCGAGCGTTGCAAAAGCGTTTGGTAGAGCTTAATGGCCAGGTGGAAGTAACCCAGAGCTACACACCATTCAGAGAGGTGGAAGAATCGCTGCCTATATTCTCAGGCGACGACAACTTTCCAGTGCAGAAGTGGATCAAAGCGATCGAGGAAGCAGTGATGGTGTACAAACTTGATACGTCTAAAGCGCACATATACGCTCAGAGGTTGTTGAAAGGTTCCGCACAATTGTTTTCAAAATCGGCAATGTGTCGACCCTGGAGTGATTTGAAAACTGCTTTGCTTTCGGAGTTTCATATGCATACAACAGCTACCGACGTGCACAACAGTCTGAGGAGCCGCAGGAAACGAAAGGAAGAGAATATGCAACAGTATGTCCTAGCCATGCAGGAGATCGCATCCGCGGTAGACATAGGTGAACCGGACCTCATCAACTGATTCTATGTCCAATAAACAAATTCTTTTGACAGCTGACACGATCTCGGAGTTAAAAAAGCGCTGCGGAAGTACGAGAAAATGAAGATGGAACCATATACACTAACCGTCAACAAAACTGTACACCCGCATAGACCAACGGTACAGCCGCAGAGATTATCCATCAAGTGTTGCAACTGTAATGAAGATGGACATTTTGCCAATAACTGTCCAAAGTCTTCGGTGGAAAGAGGATCTTGCTTTCGTTGCGGTAAAAAGGGGCATAGTGTAAGAAATTGCCCCCAACAGGCACCCGTTATGATGGTTGACAGTAATCAACGGGAGATAGAATCGTTACCAAAAATGTTTGAGGATTTCCAGCACACGTTCGAGTTCATTTTTCCCGCAAAAAATTCTTCAACAGTGACAATAACTCTAAATGCCACAGCGATGATAGACACGGGAAGTTCTATCAGCTTCATCCAAGAACAGTATGTTCCATCGCATTTGGTAGTCCCTGATTCAGCAGCGCATGGGTTTGTAGGAATTAATAATAGTAAGTTGATTATATTAGGGAAAATATTTTGCATGCTAAAAAATGACAAAGATTTTGTAAATTTAGATCTATATATAGTACCTAATAATACGATGAAAAATGTAGTTATTCTAGGCCGTGATTTTCTATTAAAACCAATATAAAGTTAACTGTAAATAGTGATATAGAAAAGGAAAAAACTGTTGAAGAGAATGTGAGTGAACATTTTGAAGATGAGATTCTTAAAATTGATACAAGTGATGATTTTAAACAAATATTTTTTTTGAAAATTTATGAAAATTTGGAGTTCAACGAAAAATTAAAAATCCAAAATTTAGTCAAATCGGGTGTTAACGATGCGAACAATTTTGAAGAACTACATTTTGAAATGAAAATATCTTTAACCGATTCGAACCATGTTTTCAATTGCGCTCCCAGGCGATTACCGCACTCTCACTCCTTGGAATTGCGTGAAATCCTCGATAGTCTATTGACCGATAATGTCATACGGGAGAGCAACTCTCCGTATGCCTCCTCTATTGTCCTCACCAAGAAAAAAACAGGCGAACTCCGGTTGTGTGATTACTTTCGCGAATTGAATAAAATTACAATTAAGGATAACTTCCCTTGCCTTTGATCGAAGATCACCTTGATAAATTGCGCGGTAAAAAATATTTTTCCTTATTGGATTTAAAGAGTGGAAGAGAACTCAGTTAAATATACCTCATTCGTCACACCATTGGGCCAGTTTGAATTCTTGCGTATGCCCTTTGGGTTAAAAAATGCGCCCGCGGTTTTCCAAAGGTATATAAACACAATTTTCGACAAACTTATATGATCAGGAAAGTTACTGGTGTACGTAGACGATCTGCTTATAGCCACAAGTGAAAAAAAGGAACACTTTAAAATATTAGCTGAAGTTCTCGATGTTGTGCGAAAATACTGACTGCAGTTGAGGTTTGACAAATGTCGTTTAATGTTCGAAAAAATAACGTATCTAGGATATGAAGTATCTAGCGAGGGAATTGGACCAAACGTTAATGGTCTTCATGCGGTTGCGGAATTTCCGGTTCCATTAAACGCAAGGAATTTGCAATCATTTCTTGGGCTATGTTCCTATTTCAGGAAATTTATAAAAGATTTCTCTATATTGTCAAAGCCCTTGTACGACCTGATCAAGAAAGATATACAGTTTAAATTTGGCAAAGAAGAAATGGTGGTTTTCGATTCCTTAAAGCAGAAGCTGTTAAACGCGCCCTTGCTATGCATTTATAATCCCAATTCGGAAACTGAACTACATTGCGATGCAAGCGCCCTTGGGTTTGGGGCAATATTGTTGCAACGACAGGAAGATAGAAGGTTTCACCCAATTTTCTTCTTTTCCAAACGTGCAACCGAAACAGAATCCAAATATCATTCTTACGAACTAGAAATCTTAGCTATTATTTACGCGCTTCGAAGATTTCGGATTTATTTAACAGGCATTAGATTCAAAATTATCACAGATTGTAGGTCATTAACTTTAACGTTAAACAAAAAATTGTTGAACCCAAGGATTTCACGTTGGGCTTTGGAGCTTCAGGACTTTGATTATTCAATCGAACATCGAGATAGTAAGCGGATGAACCACGTCGATGCCCTTAGCAGGTGTCACAATATTTTGGTCATCGAATCAGAGTCATTTGAACACGTATTAGCTGCGTCCCAGCAGAGAGATCCAACAATAAAGCGTTTAGTTGAGTTTTTGGAAAAAAAAAGAGAGTCATAATTATGAATTGAACAATGGGCTCATATACCGCAAGTTAAATAAAAACATCTTTTTCTATGTTCCCTCTAACATGGAGCGAAATGTTATACAAACTACCCCCGCGATGCACTTTGCCACGCGGGGGTAGAGAAGTGTTATGATTTTCTAAAAAAAACTTACTGGTTTCCACAAATGAAATTTAAAATCAAAACATATATCGACAGCTGTCTAAAATGTATGTACTTTTCAGTACCATCTGGTAAGAAGGAACGGATACTACACAATATCCCCAAAGGTAATAAACCGTTTGAAACCCTTCATGTGGACCATCTAGGTCCTTTGCGTTCTACTTTGACAAATACTAAGAGACACCTATTCGTAGTTGTGGACGGCTTCACAAAATTTACCAAATTATATCCAGTAAAAACAACAAGTACGAATGAAGCCATTAAATGTTTAGAATCCTATTTTGCCGCATATAGTAAACCAATTCGAGTTATTTCTGATAGGGGCACCTGATATACCTCAGAGGAATTTTCTAGATTTTGCGACGATTTTAAGATACAGCATGTCAAGATCGTTACTAGTTCCCCGCAATCCAATTGGCAAGTGGAGAGGATGAACAAGGTAATAGTTCCGATGCTCGCGAAAGAAAGTGAAGGAGATCCAGGTGATTGGACGAAACACTTGGAGAAGGTAGAGTTTGCTCTAAATAATACAGAAAGTAAGAGTGCTGGTTTCAGTCCTAGCAGATTAATTTTTGGTGTAGCTCAAAAAGGCAGGGTTCACGACCAAATTCGTGAGTTTCTGGAACGTAATATTTTGGACGGAGAGCCACGAAATATTGAGCTTGACAGGGAAAAAGCAAGCGAAAGCATAGTTCGGAATCAAAATGCCAATAAATCGTATTTCGATAAGCGTCACAAAAATCCTAACAGGTATAAAATTGGAGATTATGTTTTAATCAAAAACATCGTTAATGTCCCGGGTTTAAACAAAAAATTGTTACCGAAATATAAAGGACCATTCGAGGTCAAAAAGATTTTATCGCACGATAGATACTTAATAGAAGATCTAGAAAATTTACAAGTTGGAAGAAACCGGTACGAAGGCATCGCGTCGCCTGAAACATGAAAGAATTCTCTAGAACTTAAGCTGGATGAACAAAAGAAAGCAATGGATGAACAAAAGAAAGCAATGGACGAACAAAAGAATTCTCTAGATGCTCTGGAAAGTAAACTTGATGAGCAAAACAAGAACTTGGAATCCAAATTCGAAGTGATCGAAGAGAAAATCGAGAAGGTCGAGACGCAACTCGAAAAAGTCGAAACCAGATTCGATGAAAATTTTGAGAAACATGAAACTCAGTTCGGGAAGATAGAGACTCAGTTTGAAAAAGTGGATACGCAATTCGAGATAGTAGGAAAGCAAGTCGAAAATCTTGCTAAGAAGCTCAGCAACGTGAAGAGACAGAAAGCACGGGAATATTCCACTGACGGTCTGAGAAGAAAGGAGATGCAGCCTCCTATCTTCGATGGTCAAACATCATGGCCAATTTATAAAAGGCAATTCGATGAAGAGAAGTCCATTGCACTCACACTTGCACTGAGGGGTCCAGCTGCGGAGCTCTTGCAGACCATCCCGGAAGATAAACAGCAGAACTACGACTCTCTGGTTCAGGCTATCGAGAGGCGGTTTGGGATGAACACATGCAGCAGGTGTACAGGGTTCAGCTGCGTAGTCGAGTCCAGAAAAGGGGGGAAACGCTCCAACAGTTGCAAGCGGATATAGAACGACTAGCCCATCTTTCATACCCTAAAGCCGGTGAGGAGCTTATCAACGTAATGGCGGTGGAAGCTTTTATTCAGGCCATAGAGGACAGACAAATGGCTGTAAGGATGGCTGAAAAGCGAACACTCCCCGAGGCATTGGCATTCGCTTTGTCAATGAAGGCTGCGGACCAAGCAAACCAGGGAATACACCGTGTCAGGGAAATGTCCGTCGTGGAATGCTCATGCAAGAGAACAGCCGTCATGGATGAAGACATAGCTCGCGGAAGTCAAATTCGTTGCTGGAATTGCAACCAAACCGGACACATACAACGGCAGTGCAGAAGTGCACCTAGACGAGGAAATTGTCCACATTGCGGAAGTAGGATAAACAGAGAGGAAGCATCCTGTCGGTCAGACTTCCCAAAACCAGCAGTCGGGAAATGCGTAAGGACCAACTTCGCGGGGCAGAAGTTGATTACTGGAATCGAGGCCCCCAGGACCACCATTCAAGTTTCGCAAACCAAACGGGGTAACAAGAGCCTGACAGTGGAGGCACTAATCAACAAGAAGAAGTGCGTAGCCACCATCGACACAGGCGCCACTGCCTCCATTGTAAGAAGAGATATCGTCAAAAGCTCCTGGCTGCACAACACCAACAGCTACTGCCTGAAGACTGCAACAGGGGAAATGGCGAAAGTGTTTGGAGAAGTTCGTCTTACGATTACTCTGGCAGGACTGATGTTCTCCCATGCGTTTCTGGTGGCAGATATATGCGACGAGTGCATCATCGGAATAGACTTCATGAAAGCAAATGAAGTAATCTTGGACATCGGGATGCAAGTACTGAGGTATCGAAATGTGGAGATTCCGATGGTGTACGGAAACGAGAATGCCGTAACTCTCAGGACAGTCATCAGCAAAGACGAAGTTTTGCCGCCTTCTTCAGAGACAATCATTTGGACGAAGCTGGAAGGTGATCTTGGGAGCCACCGATTCTACATAGTAGAACCAGACCCAGAGAAGAATTCTCAAGACTACATCGTGGGAAAAACGTTAGTCGAACCCAAGAACACCATGGTTCCAGTGAGAGTTTTGAACACAAGACCACACACTGTCAAACTAAGGCGAGGGGAGGTGACTGGAAAATGCACGCCGATTACCGCCGTCGCAACAATATCTGAACATGATGCTCCAAAACCTCTCCCATCACCTTGGACAGCGGAAACGAGAGAAACGATTCTCCAGTCCAGTGACCTGAATTCGGAGCAGCGAACTATGGCAGATAATCTTATCAATGAGTACGCTGATGTATTTGCCTCACAGGACGGAGAATACGGCCGAACACACCTGGTACAACATCGAATAGACACTGGTGATACTCGACCAATTCGTCAGCCTGCTAGGCGCCTTCCATTGGCAAAGCAGACAGAAGTTGCAGAGTTGGTGTCGGCAATGGAGAAAGAAGGTCTGATTGAAAGTTCCAAAAGTCCGTGGGCATCACCGGTTGTACTGGTTAAGAAGAAATATGGCAGCACGCGGTTCTGCGTGGACTATCGGCAGCTCAATTACGTCACCAAGAAAGATAGCTACCCTCTGCCACGGATTGACGACACGCTAGACACACTATCAGGAGCCCGATGGTTTTCCACTCTCGACTTGAAGAGTGGCTACTGGCAGGTACAGATCCATCCAGAAGACCGGGAGAAAACCGCCTTCACCGCAGGAAATGGGCTATGGCAATTCACGGTAATGCCATTCGGGCTGTGCAATGCTCCGGCGACTTTCGAGCGATTGATGGAATGTGTCCTGCAAGGGTTAACGTGGAAAACCTGTTTGGTATACTTGGATAATGTCATCGTCGTAGGAAAAACGTGAAGGATTTTGCCGGGATCGCAAAGAGCCTGCACCAGTTGACGGAAAAGGGAAAACAATTCAAATGGTCCATTGAGTGTGAGAAGAGCTTCAAGGCACTTAAACAACGGCTATGCGATGCCCCGATACTGGCTTACCCCACTCCCGGGGAAACGTTCATTGTGGATGCAGATGCTAGTAATGTCGGGGTAGGAGCCGTACTCTCAAAGGTGCATGACGGCCAAGAGAAGGTGGTTGCGTACTTTAGCAAGGTGCTCTCTAAACCAGAAAGGAACTACTGCGTGACAAGGAGAGAACTTCTAGCTTTGATCTTGGCTACGAAGCATTTTCACAAATACCTCTATGGGAGGAAGTTCGTTCTTCGCACAGACCATGCAGCCTTAAAATGGCTATTACAGTTCAAGAGTCCTGAGGGTCAGGTCGCAAGATGGATCGAAAGGCTGCAAATCTACGACTACGAAATACAGCATCGTAAAGGAAAACTCCACTCTAATCCGGATGCACTGTCCCGGAGACCATGCAGAACGGATTGTAAACATTGTGCGCGTCAGGAAGAACGGGAGCTGGTTTCCATCCAAAGAATGAGAGCCGAACCTATCGCCGGCTGGAGCGTAGATGAGATCCGGAACGCTCAGAAGGAAGACCCGGATATCGAGCCGATTCTGGCCTGGAAGGAGAACATGGAGAAACCGGATCATCAGGACATCTCTCACAGAAGCCCGACCTTAAAGGCATATTTTGCGCAGTGGGACTCCCTCCATGTCCAAGAAGGTGTTCTGAGAAGAAAATGGGAATCCTCCGACGGAAAGTCGTTTGTAATGCAGCTTGTCGTACCGCGGACGAGGGTCAAGGAGGTGTTACAGGAAATGCATGGCGGGGCGTCCGGAGGCCACTTGGGAGTGAATAAGACGCTAGAAAAGGTACGAGAACGTTTTTATTGGTTAAAAGCGAAGGAAGATATCGAAGACTGGTGCAGAAAATGCGACGTGTGTGCAGCTAGCAAGGGTCCGAGAATCAAAACTCGAGGTAAGATGCACCAATACAACGTGGGAGCACCTTTCGAACGAATCGCCATTGACATCGCAGGGCCCTTTCCGGAAACCGACAATGGCAATCGGTATATACTCGTAGTAATGGACTACTTCAGTAAGTGGCCGGAAGCGTTTCCGATCCCTAACCAGGAAGCCAGAACCGTGGCGGAGCAGATCGTCTACAATTGGGTTAGCAGATTCGGTGTGCCCTTGGAATTGCATTCTGACCAAGGGCGGAACTTCGAGTCAAGAATCTTCCAAGAGATGTGTCAACTACTCGGAATCAAAAAGACAAGGACAACCCCGCTTCATCCACAGTCAGATGGTATGGTGGAGCGTTTCAATAGGACTTTGGACGAACATCTCTCGAAGGTTGTAGGTGACTACCAACGGGATTGGGACCGGCAAATTCCCTTGTTTTTGATGGCCTATAGAAGTGCCGTGCATAGCACTACTCGACATACGTCGTTCGAAATCTTATTTGGTGGAATAGCTCGTTTACCCAGTGAGGTGAAATTTGGATCTCCTACCAATGAGCCCAGAAATGAAGAAGAGTACGTGGCGGACCTTAGGGAAAGGCTTAGGGACATACACCAAAGGACCAGAAGCCAGATTAAAATGACGAGCGACCGCATGAAGACCAGGTATGATGCCAAGGCAACAACGTCAGGATTCCAGGAAGGAGATCTGGTGTGGCTGTATAATCCCCATCGCCAAAAGGGGAAATCACCTAAATTGCAGCGGAACTGGGAAGGTCCCTACAGAATAGTAACCCGCATCAACGATGTTGTCTACCGCATCCAGCAAGGACCAAGGGCCAAAATGAAAGTGGTTCATATGGACCGACTGAGTTGATACAATGGCCGAAATGAGGATGCACTTCTTCGGGACGAACACGTCTAAGAGGGGGGCAGTATAGCATAATAATAACTACGCTCCCTAAAAGTATGACGCAACAAATTCCGAAGTGTCTTTTCATTCTGGCAGAATTTTGGTTCGAAGTGTACTTTCATTCGAGGTTCGTGTCTGCGGTTTCCACAGTTCATGTCTACGAAAGAGACGGATAATATCACGGATGAGAGGGAATTATAACTGCAAGAATGATTGTCATCTTGGAATTTCTCTTGTTTCAGTGGTCGAAGAATTTGCTAGAAGTTTCTGGCTATCAGAAACTTCTGCTATATAAGGACAGATGGCGATCAAAAAGGGGACACTAGTTTTTAAACTGTGGCGAAGAGATTTGGGCGAAGTTGTAATTTTGTGATAAATTGAAAGTTGAGATTTAACAAGAAGAAGTGATTAGTTTGGATTTGTGAATTAAGTAATTGAAAGGAGATAAAGTGATTTGAGAGGACAGAGACCTTGTAAGAAAAGAATTGCGAAGAATAGTATAGTGTGAACCTGAATTGTTCTATAGACTAGAAAATAAAGAAATAAATTTCACAGAATGTCGTTTTATCTACTCGAGCCGTAGCTCGCATATTACATTATGTATATAGATCTGATCGAACGATCGCCCACTAATGTAAATAATTCGATTATGTAAGACAGTCTGCCTTGGTCATTCGTAAGACAAACATGTCTAAATAAAGTGTATTAGCAGAAGAGGGTTCACTGGTTTTTTTATTTGCATGTATTACAATTGTATATTATATTGGTTGTTGTTAGAGACCAGACTTCGCAACCGTATATTACTATTGGGCGTATTATCATTTTGTATAATGAGATTTAAAATTTTTAGACAAAAGTTTTGACTGTAGTATTTTTTTTATGTGCAAAATAACAGGCGTTGTCTTCTAAAGTATTGAAACATAATGTAGCATAATAACTATGCCCCAAAAAGATGCAACACATTCCGAAGCGTCTTTTCATTCGAGGTTCGTGTCCACGGTAATAGACGGATTATGTCTAAGACGACGTAGCGGAATTAAGAGAGAATTATAACCGCAAGAGAATTATAACCGCAGGAGATTATTGGCTGCAGCTGTCATCTTGGAATTATTATATCAGAATTTCTTCTTCTTCTTTTTTGTGTATGGGACAAATGAGTCCTAGAGTAGATGCACTCGGCATTGTCTCACCTTCCCATATCTTACACATTATACTGTGTATCTTTTGCATTAGGATTTCGCCTCCATTTTTAATAAGTTCCGCAGTAATGTTTCATTTTCTTTATTACAATTTCGATTCCATCAGTTGTTGGAGCTTCCAATAAAGGTTCTACTGTTATGAAATATCATTCCTGTTCATTTTCCCTTTGCTCATTGTCTTGTGTATTTAACAATTCTTCAAAGTGTTGAGCCCATCCTTTGAGCACTTCTTCTTCTTCTGATATTAATAACTTCTCTTTTCATTCATTTGCATTCTTCTTTTTACTGTTGCTTTATTACTAATTATTATAACCAAGTCAGGAACATAGCTTTGGGTTATAAAGCTCGGTAACATGTCAAATAATGGTATTGGACAGTTCTGTGATTTATTAGTTAAGTTCTTACTGGTTTTCCGAGTAAAAATCCAAAGTTTCCGTGATATTACAGTCGAAGAACTAGGTTCACTTATGTAGCACCGTATACTTTTTATTTTGTATAAGTTGATACACTCATTTTTTTTTTTCATTTTAAATGCATTTTTATTACCTCAATTCAATTATAACTTAAATGCTAGACAAAAATCGCTTAAAACCAGCTTAATCAACTTAACTATGTTATTCTAACTTACTGGCCCTATGCGTGCCTACAGATACCTTAAACTATGTAAGTCGGCCAAGACCAAATAGCCAACTTTAAACGGGCTACCCCGGATTGTGAGGGAACGACGAAGGAGTTCCCTCTCTTTCAGTTAGCCACCAAAATTGTGAGAACTGACGTTCAACGTCCTTCATATCGCCACCCGATACCGCCCTACTAAACCGGAGACGCTCCACACTGCTGTGTGCGACGTTTCTGTCGTAGATGAGTCGCCTAACCGCAGCTGTCCGCGCAACATGAAAGATTAGCGGCGCTGCCAATCTGTCCTGGATCAGACCTTTCTCATCGAGATAGAGGAATGCCTCTGGGGAAACAAATCCGTTAAGGCGCACTCTCTCGTGGTACCTGTAATTGGGGTAATAAGCCCCAGAGATCAGGTTATTCATCGAGCTCATTGCTCTTGCAATATGCCTTCGAGTCAGCTTGATCAGGAAATTATCCACCCTTATTAGGTTAGCCCTGTTGTACAGGACCTCATTTGGATAGAATTTTATGTACTGGGACTTTGGTGTTCTGTATAAATGAAGGCAAGCCCGAAGGCAAGCCCTCTCAAACACCCGAATCTTTTCCAACAAGCTTGCTCCCACGTTGAACCACACCGGGCATCCATATACGAGCATGGGCCGGATAAGGGCCATGTAGCAGATTACCTTTACCCTTGCATCGAGTTGCTTGCTATAAAAAAGTCTCTTTGTAAGGGCAAAAGCACCTCTGGCTCTGGCCAGAGCAGCATCTATATGTTTGTATAAATATAAATATTGGTCTAACCAAAGCCCTAGGTATCTGACTACACTTCGACTCGCAAGTGGCTGTCCGTGCGGTCCAACGATTGAGAACTTCCCCAATTCTTTCTGGTATCCCTAGAGGCCCCAGACAACGGCGTCCTAAAAAGAATGGTTTCCGATTTCTCAAAGTTGATCTTCAACTTCCAGTGATCGCAATATAGCTGAATCGTATCGAAGTCACGTTGCAAGAGCAGTGCTATGACCTCGATTTTTGATCCTGATCTGTACGCGATCAAGTCGTCTGCGTACGCTATGGCATGGTGAAGTGATCCTATGAGATCGCTCGTGTATATGTTGAAAAGGATCGGTGAATTCACCGCACCTTGTTGCAGACCGTTTTTGATTTGAAATGTTCCAGCAGAGGTCACATTGCCATTTTTGACAATGAACTGTCTACTGGTGAGCATGTTATAAAGTATGTACAGCAGTGGTTTGCTTATGCCCAGCCTGTTCAGCTTGTAGAAGAGTTCCTCTAACCATACGGTATCGAAGGCCTTCTCCAAATCAATCAGTTAGGCACCCCTGCACTGTTTATTGCTTTTGTTCCATTGGATGTCCGATACCAGTTTAGACGCGGCATGTATTGTATCAGGCCCCGCCTTAAAACCGAATTGGTTATCCGGAATTATTTTATTGTTCTCAGTCCACTTAATCAGGGCTCTATTGATCAATTTTTCGAATACCTTGCTGATGTTCGGCAGGAGACTTATCGACCGGATATTTGCCGGATTGGAGTTGTCCTTACCCCTTTTGGGGATGGGTTTTATCACTGCTGTTTTCCAATGCGCTGGGTAATGTGCATTATTCAGCGCATTGTTAAACAGAGTGGTGTAAATGTACACCGCTTCTGGAGGGAGATGTCGAAGCACAATGTTCGACACTCCGTCGATTCCCGCAGATTTCTTCCTTCTCAATGATTCGAAGATCGCTTGCAGCTCCACCTTCGATATGTACAGGGGATGTACCCTTTGATTGGCGATGACATTATTTGCCATAATATCGTCATTGAACTCGGTAAAACCTGTATTCTCGGATCGCCAGTGCTCTATATCATTTCGAAGGTAGAAGTTGTGCACAAGGACGCGATTTTCCAGGCCGTGGTTCGGGCAGATGGTTTCATTCACCTTGTACACTTCCTGGAAAGTCGCTCCAATAGCCTCTACCTTCTCCTGCGGATCTTCGATCACAAAGAAGTTGATACACTCAGTTTAAATTATCGACATCAAACAGAAAAAAACTGCTCATAGATTTTTAATAAAGTTTTATTTTTTTTTACTTTTGTTTTAATACAAAAATTGTGTGACTTTTCTTCTATTTACAATGCAATAGTAGATATTTAGAACTAATTTAGAACTAAAAAAAAAAAAAAAAACATTTACAATTGTCAGACAAATATTTTTACTGGGCGATTGTACGTACTAAAGAAAAAGTTATAAAACTAATAAATTTATTTATTCATTCGTTATTTGTTGTAAAAGAATTAAAAAAAAAAATCCAGGTATAGTTTTTGTTTGGGAACTAAGTATTTTATCACATTTATATTAAATTTGTTTAAAGATTTTGGCAATAATAACTAAATTTTACATTTCTTACTATTTACATATACTTTTAGTACTTGCAATTAGTTTGATATATTAGTTTTTATTTTTTCGTTTTTTTGTTGGTGATATTTGCACATAGTTTTATATGTATGGATACAGTGAGAGCAGATAGTGAGCTTTGAAGGAAAAAAAACTATTTTAACATCTCAAATTTGATGGTTCATCAAAGACCTTCTAGTAATTTTTTTGGAAGGTCAGAACCGAGGAAGAATAAAATTCAATCTGATTTCTCAAGAAAGTAAGTAGAAAGGAATTTCCGATAATCCGTAGTTAGATATCCTTAAGCTTCGTCCACATAGTTCACCATCTTTCTCATACCTAAAACTATTTGTTTTTCTTTTACTAGATAATTAACATTATTTCCTAACTCTAATAGTATGAAACTACAACAACTTATAAGCTATACAATATTAAACAATAGTTTTTTTTTTGGATTGGCAGGGATAGCGTATTCACACAGCATGTTCTGCGGCACCATACCGCAATGGAGTTGGTCATATAATATTCGGTGGAGGTTGCGCTGGAAGAGATAGTGTAGGTGATGTGTTTGCCGATTTTATGCATCCGTAGGAGGAAATTCCGGTACCACTGCTGCTAGGCGGTGAGGGTGGTGTTTCGGGACTAATTAGTGGGGTACAACCGAAATAACGCCACGGATGATACAGACTACCAGCGTACATGGCCTGGAGACGAGCCTGCAAGTCTAATGCTATTGTTGGATCAAGGGGATAATGTGGTGCTAGTGGGAAATTCGGGACTCGTTGTGGCATACTCAATGTCAATTCCAGGGGATTACCAAAATTGTATTTCTGTTGGAGTTGTGCTACGGTATCTTTGGCTGATTGATTCTGTTGTGGCACGGGAGATTTTGTGAGGGTTTTGGGTTTCCGCCGTGGCCGATATTTGTAATCCGGATGTTCTTTCATGTGCAGAGCTCTGTAATTGAAAAGGAAGAGTAAAATTCAGTAAATTGTGGATATAGTCTAAGGTAACAAATCTTTGTTTTAGCTACATATTTAAATTTAGGGAAGTTTGTAAGAATCAGGGTAGGTAATTCATTCTTTTTTTGCGGCCACTTACAGCCGATTTTTCGTAGAGACCCAGCATTATTGCTGTTTTAAAGTCCGTTCATAAAAAGTAGGTAAATATAAACATGATCAATGGTCTGAACCTCTAGGAGGAATTTTTTTTTTTCTTAAGACCTTTTTAGACATTTATTTTTATACTTAAATATACGAAAACTGACGTCGATAAGATGAGTAAGACTTCAGTTAGACGGTGTATCTGTAAGGCTTCTTTGGCCCGGTCCACCACAACAAACTCGTCGATACCAACAATTTGGTTCTATTTCACAAGCATAAGTTTCCGGGCATCAATGATAGCTTGAATGAATTAATGAAAAAATCCAATTGGTGGAGATAAAGGTTTGTTTATTGCAAGCGCTTAGACATAAAAGGGGTGCATTTTATAATACATAAAACAGTCTTAGCGCCAAAATATTTATTTACGTTTTGTTTTTACAGTGAAACGCATTCCTCGACGCATACATCTAGGATCAAGGTGCGCAATATTATTCTCGCAAAAGGAGGACACTGACAAAGGAAGTGCTCCCTCTTATCCATGTTTTCACACTTAAGGTCTTCAACGGTCATGTTATAACCAAATATGTTGTTTCCTGGGATTAGCCTAACCATGGTTCAAAAAACACTTGGTGGTTTTGCAAGAAACCAAACTAGACCATCTCTTTTTATGTATCGAAACCATTCGACACTTCTGCCAGTACATGTTTACTAACCTGACACCAATTATTGTTTCTGGACCTAGAGAAGTAGTCTCTCAGCCCTTTTTCGCTAGTACGTCGGAGATTTTATTACCTATAAATTCTCTTTGACCCGGTACCCAAATAAGACAAACCCGGCCCCAAGCTTGTTTAGTCTATCCTTACGTTCTAGAGCAATCTGTAAGTTCACTGCTCGATTTGATAACTTGATTTTTTCAAAGGCAGTTTGCATTTTTACCACTTTCAAGAATTTCCCTGATATTAGAACGCACATATCGTCAGCATACGCTTGGATATGTAGTCCCAAATTATGCATCTCCGCTAGCAGTGAATCGAATAAGATCATAGTTGAAAGGTGAAACTGAAAATAAAATTCCGGGTCATCTGTGACACTATTTCAGCGTCTATCGCCAGAAGGGTGTGGGGTGCGGCGAAGTAGATTTATCCCTTCCCCTGGCCAACCCACTTATCTATCACCAGATTTTAGACAGCGACCCACCCCCATGTTACCGAGTGTGATACCACCACCATCTTGCTCTACGCTCAGTGAAAAAGTTATGATTACGTTTCGGATTGGCCGGTAATACACGGGCGCTATAACAGCGGGATAAGGTCGGCTTTCCTGAGAGAAGTTTGTAAGAAAAATATATATATAAAAGTACATATATGGGCTCATTTGTAATTAAACAGTTTTTTTGCTCCACATGGACCTCTATGGGATTTATACCAAATATTGGACGAAGCCCAATATAAGGAGTGGCACTTTGTAAGTGGGAGCCATTCAGCCATACCCTACATGCGGGAAAACATTTGTGAAAATCTATTAAGGCGTTTAAAACCTTTGCTGTATCAAACATTCAGGCAGGGAAATAGTCCGTTCCCGAATAATCGTAATCCCGGATAATCGTAACCTTAGATTATAGGACCTTTACGGGTCTACAGTAATTGAAAATGAAAATGAAAGCAAAGAGCATCGGGCTTAGGACCCTGTACAAATAAAACTAGAACTTAAGAATGGGGCATACACAATCATATTTATTGGCTGCCTAACTCAAGGGGGGGATCGAGAACTGCTTAACGGATTTTGGTGAAATTTGGGCCACAAGCTAAGTCGGGTATGTGGATGTGTTTCTTAAAATCATCAAAATCGGATGAAAGTAAGATATAGTGGGGTTTTTTTCAAAAAACGGCTTGTGCCAGGAGACCTTTTATATATTTTGTGTAACCTTCTTATGATTTTACAAACCTTTAATTATTTTAAAATTTGTCACGTTCATACTTTCGGCGATAGATGGGGGTAGAGGCAATGCGGAAACAAAATTAAGAATAACGAATAATGGCAGTAGGGAACACTAACTGTGAATTTTATTTTAAAAGCCAACTGTTTATTGTTTTAATGCAGCGTGCATATCGTCGATATTTTAATGTACAGATCTCACACACAGTGACCACAATAAATCGTCTGATTGCACGTTTTCGGCAAGAAGGGTCAGTAAGGAACCTCCCTAGTACTGGATGACCACGTACGGGGCACATGGATGAAAAAATTCAACATATAGTGGAGAGTGTACAGAATAGTCCAGAAACATCAATAACAATGCGTTCGGTTCAACTCGGGGAATCGCGAAGGTTGACACAATGACTCTGTTACGTCTTCGAAGTGCGCAGTACCGACTTCAATTAGCCGCCGCGTTCACCAGATTCAACAGCTCCCGACTGTTTTCTTTGGGTTTTTTTTTTTTTAAGGAACGAGTGCACGTCAATAAGCCAGCGGCCATCCCCCAACTGAAAACCAATATTCGCAATGAAATCCGAGTCATGACACCTGGAATTTTTCGAAAGGGGATATAAAATGTGTTGGAAAGAGCACGAATGTGCGAAACAGTAAATGCCCACCATTTGCAAGACGTAATCTTTCACGTTTAGGTTACTTGTATTAAAAATTAAATTACTTTAAAATAAGAAAATTATAACGAATTCAAACCATAAAGGTCATTTTGCGCCACCCTGTGCATACACGAAACGAAACTAACAACTAACTAAACCGTAAGTACACACATATACACGGATACAAGTACCATCCTCGCAAACGAGATGGTAACGATCTACGAAAGGAGAAGCTCGAGCAATCAAGAAGCAGGAATTGTCAAGAAAATTAAAGAGGAAAAGAAGGCAATATCAATAGCTATGTGGCAAGCTAGATGGTAAAAAATTACAAAAGGCAGATGGACCTACAAGCTGATCCCCACCATCGAGACGTAGATAAGACGAATGCATGGGGACTGCAACTACCTCATTACACAGTTCCACAGTACCACCGTGACCCGTGGCTATCGGAAGTATTTACACAGATTTGGGTACGATAGCTCAACTTTCTCTCCCGCGGGGAGAGTGTTAGAAGTGAGCTGGGTGTGAATTAGTATGTAGGCGCATTTCTGAAATCGAGTAATCGGGTCTGCGAATCGTGTATACTACTAGGCTAGTAGTATCTTTAGAAGATTACCACATCCATTGGCGCATCCATAAAAAAAAAAGTACTAATGTGTCCTCACATGAACATACGGATCCGCCGCATACATACAACCCATAAGTAAGCACACACAGCCTCAGCCATGCACAAAAACAAACTTAGAAATCGACAAACAAACAAATACCTATCTTCAGGACACTTCTATTTCTGACAAATGCACATACACGTGTGAAGAAGAGAAAAAAGCTAGAACTGAAGTCCCCCCATGACGAAATGCTTGACGGTGGTACCGTGGGGACCAGGGACCAAAGGTAGAGGTGGTTTTAGTGGATTAAAGTTCCACACACAGGCTTTCGATGCTCTCCACCTTTGAGCAGAAGAGTCACAGCTTGGTGCTTAAGCATTGTTTAAACACTGATTAAACATTGCTTCTGTAGTCTTTAGATGTACCGAAATAAGTCTTTGATTTCGTGGTTGGACTACTCACAGCGACTATCAAAGTCCACCACCTTCGACAGAAGTGGTGGACCTCCAACATTCTGTATTCTCTTGACCTGTTTGTCCAGCAATGATGAATCGCATTGTAAGTAAAGTTTTCTTCGCGTTAAGAATAAGCAATCAATTAATCATGTTGTAGGTAAGTAAATTTGACGCAATCCTAGTTTAAGTAATAATCGCGAACAATTTTCCACTACAAGCTTTGTGGGGGAGGGGAGGTCCGGAACCTCTAGACCTCCCCTGGATACGTGCCTGGTTACTACTTACTACTATCTTTTATATGCTTTTATATTTAAAATTTAAAAATTAAATTTGAAAATTCTTAATTTATTATTCTTTAACTTCTTACGAGATAAAGAAGAACTTCAGACCAATAAGTCTGAAAAGCATGGAGAGATCTGCACGTGCGTAAAGTTGTTTTGAGATTGTACCCTCAGTCTGAGATGTAACATGCCTATCAACGCGGAGAATCCTGCTGGACCGCGCTTCAGAATCTAGTTGGCAGAATTGAATGCTCTCTTGGTAGAAATGCGTACGCGATGGGTATTTTCATAGACTTTGGGGGTGCTTTTTACACTGAGACTTTCGACAGTACTCGTATGTGTGATGCTGCCAAACAACACTTGGTGGACGAACCATTAGTGTCGTGGATTAAAACAATGCTAATGAATAGAACTTTGGTTGTGGATAAGGATTATGGTCTATATGTTATGTCAGAAGCTAACAGGGGCTGCCCACAAGGTGGTCGACTCACTGCTAAACTTAAGACTCTCAACAGCTACGCTCAGGCATAAGCGGATGATGTTGCCGTACTTTCTGCCGGATCATACCTAGAGACTATCTGAAGCAAGACACAGATGGCCTTAGACGTGATTGATGAATGGTGTACTAGAAATGGGCTTTCGGTTAAACTTCTCAAAACGTAGGTTGTTCTCTTTATGATAAGGAGGATGTGGATTGGTCTGACTCAAAGGCGTCAGTATCTGAATCTCAAATTAAGCTTTAAGTTGAGTGGAAGACGGCTAAGGCGCTCTCAGTTTTCTGACAGTGCAAAGGTACTTTCGCAAGATTTATCACCAAAGAAGGTCCTATGGATCTACACGGCAATGATAAGAGCTTTCTTAGCATACGAGGGTGGGTCAATAAGTCCCTGAAAATTAACACAAATTGTGTCGTCACCTTAAATTTAATTTTTTTCTTTTTGTCAAGAAACATCTTTCAAAAGAACGCACCCAAATTTTCAGACAGATCTGTCAAATAATTTTGTTGTGGCAGCCATTTTATATAGACGCCTACTAGCATTTTCATTAAAATGGAAAAAAGTGAATTTCGAGTGCTCATTAAATACTATTTTTTGAGAGAAAAAACTATCACGCAAACCAAACAAAAGCTTGACAAATATTATGGGGACTCTTCATCATCGATCGGAACCATTCACCACTGGTTTACTCAATTTCGGTGCGGTCGTTCAAGCACAAGTGACGCCGAAGGTTCTGGTCGCTCAATTGAGGTCACCACACCAGAAATGGTCGACAAAATCCATGGTTTGATAATGGACGATCGGCGACTGAAAGTGGACGAGCTTGAATAGGCCACAGGCTTATCACATGGCTCAGTGATTTTGATTTTACATAAATATTTGGACATGAAATAGCTTTCCGCAAGATGGATGCCGTGTTTGCTCACAATCCACAACAAACGCATTCGTTTGACGACTTCAAAGGTGTGTTTGGCGATGTTCCAGAAAAATTCGGCTGAGTTTTTGCGCCGTTTCGTAACCGTGGATGAAGCCTGAATTCACCACAACACACCAGAAACCAAGGAACAGTCAAAACAATGGACTTCTTCTGGTGAACCGAAGCCGAAGAAGGCCAAGGCGGGTTTGTCAGCAAAGAAGGTCATGGCGACAGTTTTTTGGGATGCGCGCAGTGTTATTCACATCGATTAACTTGGGTAAAACTATCACCGGCGCATATTACGCAGAGCTGCTGGATGGATTCCAAGCCGATTTGAAGCAAAAACGGCCGCATTTGGAGAAGAAAAAAGTTATTTTTCACCAGAACAACGCACCGGCGCACAATTTCGCAGTCGCAATGGCAAAATTGTATGAGTTAGGCTACGAACTCCTCCCTCATGCAGGATATTCCCCAGATTTAGCCCCCTGCAACTATTTCTTGTTTCCAAACATGAAGGAATGGCTCGGAGGTAAGAGATTTGGGTCGAATGAAGAGATCATCGCTGAAACAAACGCTTATTTTGAGGGGCTCGAGAAATCGATTATTTGGAGGGCATCAAAAAATTGGAGAAACGTTGGATGAAGTGTATAGAGCTAAAAGGAGACTATGTTGAAAAATAAAATGTTTTTATACCGAAAAAAGTGTTCCTTATTTCATTTTACAGGGACTTATTGACCCACCCTCGTATGCGTGGGTTGTTTGGTGGAAAAAGCTTTGACGAAAATATGTCATTGCTTCTCGCGTTAAACTCTAAAGAATAGCTTATCTCGGCTACAAGCGGGCCTTCTCTAGCATGCCTGGCTCTGCTCTAGATACATTGTTAAACCTCACTCCTCTTGATATTTAAATCATGGGCAGCGTAATAAAAGCTATCTCTGTGGTGAGTTTTGGTATAATCTGCACTGGAGCTTCGACGATACTTTTTTACTTTCGTCCAGGACGGATTTGGCCGGAATCATAGCTGACTGCAAACTCAATCAAGGGTCTGGTGCTGATATTTTCGCGGATGACGACAACAATAGGCCAAAAGACTGCAGACAACCTTCTGGGCTTCTTCTGCGCCATTTAACTTGTGCTAAGCATTTTAATGTGCTAGGAAAAGACAAAGAAGTTTCATAAACAGGGGTTTGCTTCCTGGTAGTACAATGGACTGATAGTCAGTGAAATTTTTTACGACAAAAAAAAAAAAAGTGTTACGAGAACAATTCACATTAAATTTTATTATTAAAAAAAAAAAAAAAAACTCTTATTTGTACTGAAATACAATTTCTAATCAGCCAAAGATCTCTTACGCAACATTGCGTACATCAATCAATCGATTCGGTAATCAATTGTCGCCTTCTTATCCCTTTTCTGATATTATTAAACAAAATAAAACGCTAAACTAACACGGAACACAAGGAAAGAAGAAAACTGATAAGCACTCCTTTTGGTGACAAACATAATAATATCGACTCCAAAGAACTGCAATAAGAATGACCGGCTTTGTTTACACAAAAATTTTATTATTACGATTCGATTTTTTTTTTTTTTTTTTGATTATTTCAATTTTCACGTGTTTGTTCTCTGTGGTCTTGGATTTTTTTTTATGTTTTTAAACAAACAACACATTCATCAATAAGTCCTCTGAATAGAATTGTATCCATAGAACAACACCCAGCAGATAACAGAACCGTAAAAAAAGGAAACAATCTACATTTTGTTGTGCTCTGTATGGAGACACAGATAAGGAGAAGGTTTTCCTTTTTTTTGTCGTCCAGTACACTCAGAGGTGCTCTTATCCAGCGCAAATATTGATTATTTACAATTGGCCTAGGTGAAGAAATACCTGGGCTTGCACGATCACCGTATAAAAGAGGAAACGCTGTCTGAACACAATGCCACCTTAAGGAAGTGTTGTCAGGCCTTGAATTTCGAGGCATAATCCCCAGTCAGATTCTATTATCTTTTGTCAGATAATATTTTATTTAGTCGGGCGATGTAGTCGGCTTAATACCCCAGGATAGCATTTCGGGTTTCATGGGAATTTTTTAGCTTTTATTGAAGTGTGCGAATCAATTTACATTTTCAAAGAGGTTTACACTATCGGGTTTGTTTATTTTGATTGAGATTAGATTCTAAGAAATACGAATGACTAATAGACAGTTAAGTTTTTCTATTTTATTTTATTGATTGTTTATTTGCCGAGTCAGAAGGTAAACATTATAATATAATACTTTAGATAGGCAAATGGATTGGTTTAATACTTCTTAGCAATCTTTTGTTCGAATTTATCAAATGTTCAGTCGGTTGGTAAAGGTCAGACTGCATGGTGTTAGTATCCACCAGTTAGTTACTGATAAAGATTTGTATTTTTAAAAATCTTTATCATTTAAGTTCTACATTGATAGCAGTTGAATGTTTCAGTGAAAGACCCTATTGTTGTGCAGCAAGTGGAACAGTTAGCAAATTCTAGGATAAATTTACGAAGTTGTGCTGCGGAATGGTTATCAAATTTGCACATGAAATGGTCTTATGTCGTTGTGGTTGCAGAATAAGATGGCGGAAAAGACTGCATACATCATCAGAACTATAAAGTTCTAATTCTAATAAAATGTAGATTTACTTAAACTTACAGGATTCTTTTATTTCTTTATAGTGATAGCGGTGGATAAGCTCAAGTGGGAAAGTGGTACCTAGCACTGACAGACAATGGCTGGATACTTTTATTATCATTATAGATCCGTGTGGTGAGTGGTCGGGAAACTGCGACAGTAGCGCAACAACAGTGTTTGTAGCCCAGTGATTGCTTTACCTCATCGTGGTGGTTCCTAGTAACTAAATGTATAAACTAAGCAGTCTTAATAGGAAGGATGACTTTCTTTGTCTCCGCAAAATACTATATATACACTTATAAACATGCAGATTCGTGCGGAGCGTTTTTTTTTTTCACAAAAACTACTCAATTCAGTTCAATTTTAATAAAACGGTTTGATTTTTTAGATTGGATAAAAATACTACCGAAGATCTAAGATCCCTAGTATTTTTTCATCAAAAGGAAGAAACATCTGTGAGCGAAATATTTAAAATATTACAGCTACCGAAGTCTAGCGTGCATTACACTTGTAAGCGGTACCATGGAAATTTGGGGTACTATGTGCTGGGGAGGTATTGGAAATTTATTCAAGGCAACATGAATAAAATGATGTATCTTAACATACTTAAGTAAAATTTTACAGATTCAGCTGACAAATTGGGCATTAAGAACACTTTTCAATTGTACCAAGACAACGATCGAAAGCACTAAGCTTTAGACGTGCGCCTTTGACTTTTGTATTATTTAACGGGCTCCAAACCCGTGAAGGGTCCCTGCCTGAGACACCGCAGCCTTCCATCGTCTTCGATCCTGGGCCCGCTGCTTCCAGTTTTCCAGACCAAGCGCTCTGGCATCCGCAATAGCTTGGTCCTTAAAACAAATGTTCGGTCCTTCTTGTCTCCTCGAACCTCGGGCTGGAATTTGAAGATCCTCTTAGCTGGAGCATTATTGTCCATTCGCGCGAGGTGGCCAAGCCATTGTAGTCGGTGTGTTTTGGCTTTTCGGATTACATCCACATCTCATAGAGTGCGCGGTTGTAGCTTCTTCTCCATTCGCCCTCCTCGCATATGGGACTGGTTATTCGACGAAGCATTTTACTCTCAGTATTTAAAATCTGCTCTGTTTTCCTGCTTTTCGTCCAGCAATCGGCACCATAGAGCAGGACTGGCAGGATCTTCATAGCAGCGGTTTCCTTGCGTTAATCTTCGTGGAAACTCCACTAAGATGTCGTTCGTGAAGTTGGTGTTTATTCCGAAGTAGGTAAAGTCCTTAACCACTTCGAAGTTACTGTTGTCAACTGTGACGTTTTGTCCTAGGCGGTGGACAGATGATGCTTTGTTTGTTGAAAACATATACTTGATTTTGTCCTCGTTTACTTCAAGGCCAGTTCGGTTCGCCTGCTCTTCAATTGCAGTAAAAGCCTCTATGACAGCACGTTGGGAGCGACTGATGATGTCGATGTCGTCTGCGTATCCCAGCACTTGGACGGATTTGTTGAAGATATGTAGTGCCTTCCGTGTTGCCGCCTGCCCTGCGCGCTATCTGTTCCAGCACTAGATTGAAGAAATCACATGATAGCTCATCTCCTTGCCGAAATCCGGTACACGTTCAGAAGTACTGTTTCCAAGCTGCACATTGCATCTCGTGTTTTCCCGCATAAATTCGGCCATCGCCATGTAAAGTCCATGAATGTTATCATATGCGACTTTGAAGTCGATGAAAAGATGGTGAATCTCGACATGAAATTCGCTGGTCTTTTCTAGGATTTGTTTTAATGTGAAAATGTGGTCTATCGTCGATCTGCCGGGACGGAAGCTACACTGGTATGTGTCGATGAGTGTGTTGCAGAAAGACTTGAGACGTTCACATATATATATAGTATATATATATAGTTGTATCCCGCCTGTCTGGCTGTTTAATCGTAATACACGTGAAGCAAGTTCTGCACATGCACGTACTTTAGCGCCTACTTTCGCGTACCGATCACCGTAGGGGATAGACTAACATACTAAGTATTCCTGCAGTGCGTTAACAGCTTACGGACCATCTCGTCCAAGGAAAAGATATAAATCAGTAGCGCCATGTCACCGAATATAAAGGAGCTCCGGAGTGCTGCAAAATGTAAATTGTACTTTTAACCCGAGCAAAAAGCATTATCGAGACACCATAGCACGTGGTTGGGACAGATACCTAGAGACAGATCGGGGAGCAGAAACAATTTTAAGTTAGTATTGCAGCCATCTACACAGAGGGTAGAAACGAGTTTAAATTCCAGTACCGTATGAACACAAGTGGTGTTCAGTATAGCATCAGCGTCTGCGAGTAGTAACACAAGAAATTTCATCAATCAGCAAGTATGTAGATGCAATATGAGAACTTTGTTTTTTTTTGTGTTTTCCTGGATTCGAACTTTGGATCTCCCGCCCAGTGATCGCACATTTAATCACCACAATATTATACAAATACATTCAACACCTCAGTTCTGTATGTGCGTACATGCTTCATACAATCCCAAATCCATTTATAGAAGTCCTTTTAAATTTAATTTTAAGATAAATTGGTGTACTTCTAATAGAGGATGTACAAATTCAAAACTAGGTTGAATTAAAATACATAGCCCGCAAATTGAGAACTTTCTAACGAACTCCCTTTCGGATGAGGGTTACAACATGCCTGTCATAAGAGGCGACTAAAGTGCATCCTCTTTGGAGGTCGGCTCTAAGGATATTGCTACGAGTATCATGTGACCCCTTTATACAAAGTTCAAGTATCTCGATCTCCGCCATCAAGATCGAATGTCTCCGGAAAACAAAGTCCCCGGAAGAGCCAGAGCACAAGAAACGGGACTCAGTGAAGTACAAAAGCTTTGAGAAGAAAAACAACGAACTCCGAATCAAGCTTAATGAAATGGAGCTACTGTACCAAGAGTTTAAAAAAGAGAAGAAAACAAGTTTCTAAAGAATACACATCTCCAAAAAAGAACCCGAAAGTAGCCCACCCCGCTCAACGCAAATATAATACGGACGAAGAAGAGCTAACTTGCGAAACGACTTTGGTCTCAAAGAAAAGACTTAGCAAGAAACAAAGAGCCGGTTCTTAAAAAAAAAATTCAAGCAAAATTAAGTCCTCCGCCTCCAATAAACATCGTCGGAATTACGGACTATAATAAGTTGCACTGTCTCCTCAAAGGGACTTTGAGGTTACAGCTCTCCGCAACATTGTGTGGAAAATCAAAGTCGATAACTCGATGGCTACCGAGCAGTATCCGAAAAATAAAATACCGAGAAGATCCAAAGGCCACTGCGTGTTGTAGCATGAGTACTACACCCCGTGTACTAAAGATGTTATGAACGATTTTCACACCAAAGGTTTGAAAATTCTTGACGCCGTTAATAGTATCAAGAAGGAGAGGCAACAAACGGAACGAGATCAGAAAGCACTAGTTAGGCACGGACTTCCACACTTAGTTTTGATAAGAACGAGAATATCGACGTTATTAATAATATTAAAACTATTCTAAACATCGTGGTCAAAATCGAACTTATGCGTAAGAGCACAGGACTGATGCCTCAACGATCAGCGAACTATCGAGGTTGCGAAGTGCTTCAAAAAAAGGCGCGAAATGCTTATAAAACTCTACGGCTTTCGGTGCCTTAAAATTCCCAAGAGAAAAACAGCCTTCTGATGATGTACAAACGTACATATCCGCAAGCCGCATCGAAAGAAAATAAAGCGGTATTACGCCAAATCCAATCCACAAAATTTTCTTTATAATTTTCGCGAAACTTTAAGGAGCAAACCAAGATGGTGTCTGTACCCAGATGGATGGTTCAAGACGCAATTCACCGAAAGACACACTAGTTTACGAAGCCGGCATGGAATTTGGTGTTGTTCAACGGGGAAACCGATACAGCAAAAACGTCTGACCTCTTCTTTATCGCAATGGGGGTGATTAAGAACTTCACGAACGTCGAGGAAAGTTTGAATCTCTACTCAGATCACTCACCAGTCGTATTGTAAAAGTCGAAACAACACATTACAGGAGAAAATAAATCGGAAATAGCGAAATCAAACATCTGCTGAAAATAAAAGAACTGATACGAGAAAAGAGGAGAACACGCAAATGATGGCAACAATTCCTCACTCCCCCGCATAAAACTCATTCTATCCACCTTTGTAACAAACTCAAAAAATAGATCCAAGATTTCAAAAACCGTGAGATTTCTAAATATCTCGAAGGCTTGACTACCGAAAAAGTTCAAATTACTCATTGTGTACCAAAAAAAAAAAACAAATGCAATCACCACCAATAAGAAAAAAAAACAATGACGAAGAGAGACAAGAGAAGGGGGATTTATTTGCAGAGCACCTAGGAGAAGAAAACAGGCATTAATAGAGGATGTTGGTGGTAAAAATAACAAGTCGCCTGGATATGATTTAATAACCGGACCCTGAAGGAATTACGAAAGAAATTTCGAATCAAAAACTGAGAAATCCCTAGAAGGAAAAAAGATATGTTTTAAAGGTTTTCTTGACGTCTATCAAGCCTTAGAGAACGTACGACACGAAGGATTGAAGTATAAGCCAGGTTCTTCCGGAACAGTTATACACAAATTTAGAATCCTACCTTGCGAATAGACTTTTCCGTGTTAATCACGGAACCCAATACTCAGAATTTAAGGAAATCGCTGCCGGAGTTGAACAAGGAAGTAATCTTGGTCCGGTCTTGTTCCTATTCTACACTCGAGACATACATACATCAAGTTGTATGGATGATACGCGTATACTGGCAACGGAAAGTTCAGTCGAGTCAGCTACTGAAAAGATCCGGCGAGCTTTGGATAAAATTTGCGAATGGACAAAGATTTGGCGCATTGTTCTTAACGAGATCAAATCAATGCATGTTAACTTTACTTACAGAAAAATAAACAACATTCCCATTTTCATGAACTCGTTACAAATACCGTATGCAAAATATCTCCTCGACGTGAAACTTAATTGGAAGCCGCACGTTAAAAAGGAACGCGACGAGTTCGAAAATAGAGTCAGACAAATGTATTGGCAACGTGCAAGACATTTCAAATATAACAAACTGCTTTTATAAAGGGTGTCCCAAAATTCAGGCAAGAAATAATTTCGATAGAAAACACAGATTTTTATTTAAAAATTGTAAATGCTTTATTGATTCATAAAGTATACAGAATAGGATTATGTATGGAATAAAATATCGGGTAAACGACATCCACGGTTTTGCTGGCACATACGCGCTCTTTTGTCGAAATTTTCCATGACCATTTTGCATAAATGTGGCTGATTTTCGTTGATACAGTGCCCAATTCGCTCCTTCAAGGTGTGGGTGGTCGTGGACTTGTTGGCATAAACCTTAGACTTCAAAAAACCACAAAGAAAAAAGTCCAACGGCGTTAAATTGCAAGATCTTGGCGGCCAATTCTGATCACTAAAACGGAAAATTACATGACCAAGAAATAACTCGTGCAGTAGTGGAATTGTTTCTCGGGCTGTATGACATGTGGCAACGTCTTGTTGAAACCATATGTCATCCACATCCATATCTTGCAATCTCCCTCCACCCGCAATAAATGTCGTCGGGATAGCGGACTATGGAAAACTTCGTAATCTTCTCAAAAATACGCTGAGGACAAAACACAATATAACCTCGCGCCGAAACAACGAGTGGAAAATCAACGTAGATGACCCAGACTCCTACCGAGCACTGTCACTAAAATTAAACACCGAGAATATCCAATGGTATACTTACGAGAATAAGTACGAAAAACCACTGCGAGTCTTTGTTAGGGGACTTCACCCATCGTGCGCGAAAGAAGACGTTATGGAAGATGTGAAAAGCCAAGGCTTGAAAATTATTGACGCCGTGAATATTATCAAGAAGGAAAAGCAACGTACGGAAGGAGACAAAGATAGTGTCATCAAGCGGGGTCTCCCACTTTTTATGCTTACCTTTGATAGGACAGAGAATGTGGACGAAATCTTCAAAATGAAAACCATTCTAAACATCAAGGTAAAAGTCGAGCCCATGCGTAAGAGCAAGAGATCGATACCTCAGTGTAAGCGATGCCAAGGCTTTAACCATACGCAGGCATACTGCCAGAAAGAACCACGGTGCGTAAAATGTGCCGGTACACATCTTTCGGAAGAGTGCAACATAACCAAGCAGGTCCCAGCGGTCTGCGCGAATTGCATGGGAAACCACCCAGCGAACTATCGAGGTTGCGAAATCGCCAAAGAACTTCAAAAAAGACGCGATTCTCTAAAAAAACCGCTACACCCGAAACCAAACTTAAAAGATCCTAAAATCGATAAGCCTAAGACCGTTAAGCCAGTCAAAAAGACGAGACCGATAAAGGAAAATATAAAAATTGCACAAGAGAACGTCGCTGGTCCAAGTCCAACGGAAAAACTGCCACTGGCTGGAAGTACGAAATCGTACGCGCAAGTCGCATCAAGGTCAGCCACAACAGATCCGGTCTGCCAAATACTAACTGTGATATTGGAAAAACTTGAGGAGCAAACCAAGGTTAATCAAGTTATTTTCGACAAATTGAGCAAGCTCGAGTTCAAGCCTCGCAAGACAAACAACAAAACATGAATATGAAACAGCTGCTAAAGATACTAACGTGGAATGCAAACGGCATTCTGGCAAAAATAGACGAATTAGAAATCTTTTTACGGAAAAACAATATTGATATATGCTTGATATCGGAAACCCACTTAAAAAAAGGACCTGGACCCAGAATAAAAGGCTACAGTGATTATCACGCGCATCATCCTTCGGAAAATGCGAGAGGCGGTTCCTCTATGTACATTAAAGAATACATTAAGCACTCCGTAAACATAAAAGTAGAACTGGATTCTATGCAAATAAGCTCAGTTTCCGTAAAAATAAATCATTTAGACTACCAGATCGGATCGTGTTACTTCCCTCCGGGATATAGGTTGGTGGACGACGACCTCGTTCGCCTCTTTGACTCACTCGGGCCTAATTTTATCATCGGTGGTGACTTTAACGCGAAACACACTTTCTGGGGTTCAAGATGTAATTCAACGAAAGGCAGATTATTGTACAAAGCCAGTATGAAACGTGGTTTGGAATTTTTTTCGACGGGAAAGCCAACGTATTGGCCAACTGACAATAATAAAATCCCTGACCTCGTCGACTTCTTTATCGCAAAAGCGCTAACTAAAAATCTAACGGAAGTAGAAGAATGTTATGATTTATGCTCAGACCACTCAGCAGTCATTCTGAAAATCGGTGGAAGTCTAGCAAAAAAAGAAGGACCGCCTAAGTTAACTAGTAACAAAACAAACTGGGACGTTTTCAGAAAAGACTGCAAGGAAAATATTGCTCTAAATGTGCCGCTAAAGACACCACTTGAAATAGAAGACGAAATTGATAAGCTCGTGGAAGCCATTCAGTGCGCAGCATGGAAAAATACCCCTTTTCGAAAAACAGCAACACGGAACAGCAAAGTCAAATACCAGCCTGATATCGAAGACCTCATACGTGAAAAGAGAAGAGCGCGCAAGAGATGGCAACAATCCCGCGCGCCACCGCATAAAACTTATCTTAACCACCTTTCCAACAAGCTAAAAAATGTGCTGCAGGACTTAAGAAATCGCGAGACTTCTACTTACCTCGAGAGCTTGACCGCTGATAAGTGTTCAAACTACTCTCTATGGAAAGCCTTAAAGTCCATAAGGAAACCCGTAATGCACTCGCCACCAATAAGAAAAGCTAACGGCGAATGGGCAAAAGGAGACAAAGATAAAGCGGAATTATTTGCCGAACATTTAGAGGAAACGTTCAAGCCATTCGATGGACAACCATTGATCGAAGATCCGGATGCAAATACGGCACCCGACAACTTTAAATTAAAAACTGTATCCCTGTCTGAACTTCGAATGACAATAAGAAAACTGAAAAATAACAAGGCTCCAGGATATGATTTAATCACTGGCGAAGTTTTGAAGGAGCTACCGAAAAAAGCGTTAGTTAAGTTACTCTACATTATAAATGCTTCATTGAGACTTCTATATGTTCCAAGGCAATGGAAAGTCGCCGAAGTAATAATGGTTCCGAAACCGGGGAAATGTGCAAACGACAAGAAATCATATAGACCCATTTCGCTTCTGCCGATAATATCTAAAGTCTTTGAGAAACTTCTGCTAAAAAGATTGCACCCAGTAATTGAAGAAAGGCGATTGATCCCGGATCATCAATTCGGGTTTCGGGTTAAACATTCCACAATCGATCAGGTGTATCGAATTACAAATGAAATTGAAAAAGCTCTAGAAGGGAAAAAGATATGCTCTACCGCTTTTCTCGACGTATCGCAAGCGTTCGACAAGGTATGGCACGAAGGCCTGAGATATAAGCTAAGGGAAATCTTACCAGATAAATTCTACAGAATATTGGAATCTTACCTTAATAACAGACTCTTTCGTGTTAAACATGGGGTAGAATATTCGAAATTCAAAGAAATCCATGCCGGTGTTCCGCAAGGAAGCGTTCTCGGCCCAATCCTGTTCCTCCTCTACATAAGAGATATACCACAAGATGAAGGGACTGTCGTAGCAACGTTCGCAGATGACACGGCTATCCTCGCAACAGATGAGTCAGTCGAATCATCAACTGGAAAACTCCAACGAGCTTTAAACAAAGTATGCGAGTGGACAAAGACCTGGAGAATCGTCCTTAACGAGACCAAGTCAACGCATGTCAATTTTACGTACAAAAAGATAAACAACTTACCTATTTCCATTAACTCGGTACAAATACCGTACGCAAACGAGGCAAAATATCTAGGAATGACACTAGACGCAAAACTTAAGTGGAAGCCACATGTTAAAAAGAAGCGCGACGAGCTCGAAATCAGACTTAAAGAAATGTACTGGCTACTCGGGAGATACTCGAAGTTAAGCGTATACAACAAACTGCTTCTGTACAAGCAAGTGCTAAAACCATCTTGGACATACGGTATACAACTTTGGGGTTGTACCAAGCCAAGCAATATGACTGTTCTGCAAACATTCCAAAACAAAACACTAAGAGCAATTGTGAATGCTCCATGGTATATAAGGAATAGTGATATTCACAGAGATCTAGGAATTGCTACCGTGAGGGATGAAGTAACAAACTTTGCTCACAAACTTCGTACTCGCCTTCATGATCATTGCAATAATGAAATAATCCGTACTCTGGACGTGACAAACCTCGAGCGCCGACTACAAAGAACAAGACCGTACGATCTGGCGCAGTAAGGGAAAACCGCATGTAATGACGGTATTAGTAGGTGCCTTCGCAGGAAAGCTACCTACCTAACGCGATTAACACTACAGAAGCGTAAACTACTTGTTAAGGCAACTTAGTCGTAGTCACCACAAAACGAAAAAATGAGAGGAACGAATTTCCTACTACTATGAGCACGAGCGGCCGGTTCTCATAGTGCCTCTCTGGGGGGTGAGGTTTAGCCCGTAGGCATATACTGGCAGACGCTTATGAATCATCAGGTCAGATATATGAATCGGGCATAACCAATGGTACGGGCCATTGGTATCTTTTGAAGATTCCTGCACCTCCAGGCGCAACCAAAAAAAAAAAAAAAAAAAAATCTTGCAATTGAGGCACAAAAAACTGGATTATCATTTAGCGATAGCGAGCACCATTAACTTTTATTGCCTGTCCAGCCGCATTTTCAAAGAAGAATGGTCCGATGATGCCTCCAACCCAAAATCCGCACCAAACAGTAACACGTTGTGGTTGCATTAGCTTCTAAACAATGGATTTTTTTTGAACACCAAATTCGACAATTTTGACATTAACAAAGCCTTCAAGATGAAAATGAGCCTCATCGCTGCAGATAATTTTGTTTGAAAAATCAGCATCGACTTGTTGTTGTTCCATAATCCATTCAACGAACTTTCTTCGCTGTGTAGCACCACTCCATTTTTTATAACCCGGAACTGTCAGCTGTCACGCCGTCTTTTTTTTTCATTGGGACACCCTTTATAAGCAAGTGCTAAAATCTATATGAACGTATTGTATACAACTTTAGGATTGTACTAAACTAAGTAATAGAAATATACTACAATCTTTCCAAAATAAAGTGCTAGGAGCAATCGTGAATGCTTCATAGTACATTAGGAAGAATAATATCCAAAGAGACTTAGGAATAGATATAAAAAACTTTGCTTGCATAGTCCGCATTCGTCTTCAAGGTCATTACAACAACGCCATACTCCAAATTGTGGATGTGACAAGCCTTGTGCGCCGACTACAAAGAACGAAACCGATGGATTTAGCGCACAAAGGAGTAGCCGTACGTAATGTCGGTATCAGCGGGTGTTTTTGTTGGAAAGGTACCTGCCCAACGAGAATATTCTTTGAAATTTAAACTACTATCTAAGGTAACTTAATTATAGTCAACAAGAAGAAGGGAGGTGATTTTAGTGAGTAAAAATCTCACACTACTATGAGCACGAGTTACGTACCCAGATACGTACCCATAGCAAGCAGTCATACATAAATCAAAGTCTCATTCTTAAAGTTTTCACAGATATAACGTAATCCTAAACTTTCTCATTCGGTTTTTGCATATCCACAGACATAATGTAATATTAAACTTTTATTAAGCGAATAATGCATGTCCCATAGTAATTTTAAACTCTCCTATATTTTTCACATCCAAAAGTAAATTGTAATGTAAGCAAATATTCAATACAAAAGCCTATGGAAAATTGTTAAGATTGTTAATTGTTCTTCAAACAAAGTGTAGGGCGAAGCTCTACTGAAATAAATTTAGTTTTTAAACTTAGTTTTAACTTGAAAAAGTATCCCCTTTAGGTAAAAATAGTGTTGACTAGTTTTGTTAGTTTCATTTTATTCTAGTAACTTCTTAAAATTTGTTTTTAGTTTCTTGCGGATTGTGTGGCAATGGCTTAAAAATACATTGATTATATTTTTTGGAATCAAATCAAATCTTAATCGTTTCGAGCGGAAAGAGGAACAGACAATGTATTCAATTTATTTTTAAATTGTAAAGTGTACCAAATTTCCAAAAATTAAATGCCGGCTTTACAACCACAAGGACTTTATTTCCTAATTCAGTTTATAGCTTTTTACTGTAATGGGGATTTTTTATTGCTTTTTCTTTAAATTCTTATTTAACAAATTCTAAATTTAAATACTAATGTGACTGACGCAAAATATGAAATTATTGCGTCATCCAATATGAGGGTTGTTCTTATGCAATCCTTTCTGATCTGAAACTGAATATTAAATTAGTATAAAAGCGCGTAGTCCTCTATAGGATTACAACATATTCAATTGAGTCGTTCAGCACAAGAAACCCTCTATTAAAAAAATCTTAATATGAAATCCTTCGTCGCAGTTATTCTTTTTGTTGGTAAGTGTTCTTTTAACATAAATCTTCTTGAGATATTTCTAACAGTTTCATTGTTTTCCAGCTCTCATAGCCTCTGTCCTAGCAAATGTTGCTCCCACACCACCAAGTCACTGTGACTACAGATGCAATCCAGCTGATGTAGCAATCTATACAACCAATGGAAGGTGTTTCTTGAAGTTCCAAAGCAAATGCAACATGGAGAAGTACAATTGTCTGAACCCACAAAAGAGTAAGTTTAAGATACCAGTAAAAATATAAAATTTACTAAAAAAAATAAATTCCACTAGCATTCCGTGTGGTCTCACAAGAGCAGTACTCAGCTGATACAGCACCAAAATGCCAAACGAAGGACTACTAAGGACTCAAAATCTTGATATTTGAAGGAATATTTACGAAAATAATAAATCTTATACAATAGATAATTTTTGTGTTTTTTATTATACTTATCACCTTTTTAGAAAATATAACAGCGCTAAAAACGAAATGTTAAAGCCAAATTCAATTGCACTGTTCTGTTCGGAAAGAACGTTGGGCAAATCCGTTTCTTAGTCTATTCTTCCAAATTATTTGATAAATACTCGTACATTTTACAACCTCAGTGACAACAGCTATCTCGCTTTCAAATTATGATATGTCCATCTTGGGAGCATCGGTGATTAACCAATTTATCCAGTCGTCTCTGTCGAGGATATACGTACAAATATATAATGAACATTCAATCGGAAGTATGTACTGACACAAAAGCTTTTTGGACTTTCGTCAATGGAAAATGAAAAACATCTCGCCTTTATAATAATATGCAGTACAACGGCCAAACCTCTACAGATTTAGCTGGTAGATATGATATATGTGCCTTCTATTTCAAATCAGTATACAAGTCAAATCCAAATGTGATTTTGCCTGCCAATTTCTAACGGAAGTAATCGTATATGCGCTTTGAGTCTTTCGTTTGAAGATATTATAGATGACATTTCATTACTAAAGCCTAGTTTGATTGAAGCCTGGTCCAGACCAAATTCCATCGTTTGTACTTAAGCAGTGAAACAGATCCTATCTGAGCCACTCCGGCTAATCTTTAATTTATGTTTATCGACGGGAGTTTTTCTAGATGAATGCTATTTATAAAACTGGTCATAAACATAAAGATGGAATTTATCGAGGGATATCCAAAATATCAGCTATTCAGAAATTATTTCAATTAATAGTTAAACAAAAAATGTATTTTCATGTAAAGGAATTTAAATCTCCTTGCCAACATGTTTTTATGACTGGAAAATCGACGACAACCAGTCTTACGTTATTGACAAATTATGTTTTGAATTCATTTGAATCCGAACTTGGTAGATCTCACTTACACTGACTTTGTAAAGGTATTTGATACTGTTTGCCATGAGATATTGTTACGGAAACAGCAAGATTTTGGCATTCATTGTGCATTTATTAAGTGGATTTCAAGCTATTTAAAAAAAGGAAACAAATAGTTAAGATTGGTGATATTCAATCGAAATTCATAAATGTCCTATCTGGAGTTCCACAAGGTAGCCACATTGGTCCTTTGTTATTTAATATTTTTATTAGCGAGATTCCATCTTTGGTACATTTCGAAAAATATTTAATGTACGCGGGTGATTTGAAGATTTTTGCACGCGTAAAAAATGTAAATGACTGCGTTAATATACAAAAAGCCTTAACAATATTATTAGATGGTGCCAGGATAATTTGTTATCACTTAATGTCAACAATTGACAATTTCTTTCTATCTATCGTTAACACCTTTAGTAATTAGTTAGTTTAGTTTTTAAAGACTTTTATTTCATTACAAAAAAAGATTCATTACATCTGCATAAGTACAAAGTCAGACTGGTTTGGCCTAAGACCATCTACTGGATTGACAGTAATATTTATATTTATATGAGTAATATTTAAGATGATAAGACAGTGAATTCAATAGAAAATATCGGGTATTCAAAAATGTATACAGGGTGCGCCATCTTTTATGTCGGTATGTGAATATTGAATAACTTTAAAAAAAAACCGATTTCCATATGTGAGGTATTTTTATTTAATTTGGTCCTTTACAATTTATTTGGACTAGTTTCTGAATACAACATCTATCAATTGGCCACATCTATTGACCAAAGCAAAATGTATTCTTTTTGATGCCTTTTCCATCACTTTTTCGAGCATCTCGGGCGGTATAGCGATGAATTCGGGACGAATGTTTGCCTTGAGCTCGTCAATGGTCTGAGGCTTGCTGGCGTACACTTTACTTTTCAAATAACCCCACAAAAAGAAGTCCGGAGGGGTCAAATCTGGAGGCATGGGTGGCCAGTCGATGTCTCCATTTTCTGACAGCACAGGTGCAGGGAATTTTTGTTGCAGAACTTTCATTGTTTGATTTGCAGTGTGGCATGGCGCACCGTCTTGTTGAAACCAGTAACTATCCAGACCTTTTTCACACATTTGTGGGCAGACATAATGAGCCAACATCCACCGATATCGATTCCCATCGACTGTTTCGCCTTCTCTGAAGAAAAATGGTCCAATGATGGTTTTAGCGCAAACGCCGTTCCAAACAATCACTTTTTGGTCATGCAATGGTGTTTCATGGATTTGATTGTTAACGGCGCCAGAGACTGCGAAATGGGCCTAGTCTGTCATCAAAATTTACTTCCAAAAATCAGGTTCAGTGTCAACCATTCGAGCGACTGTTTGGCCGTATTCCAAGCGACGTGGACGGTCTGTCGGCAATATTCTTTGAGTTAATTCCACTTTCTAAGGAAACAAATGCAAATCATCATTCAAAATGCGCCGCAAGGTGGTTCCACTGACGCCAAAATGCTGAGCGCGGAGAGGATACGACACATGTGGGTTCTCGGCAACACTCTCTCTTACCGCTTCAACCAGTTCATTGAAACGTCTTGGGCGTTGATGAACGGCATGTCGACGATCTTCCACTGTCCTTGCTCAACTGTTTTGTGCTCAACAAAATTCGACACCAAACGATGAATAGTGTTGTCAGACGATGCTTGTTGGCCACGATGTTTTCGACGATATGCACGTTGAGTTAACACAACTGAACGACTATTTTCAGTATACAGCGTCACTATTTCGGCGCGTTGTTTCGGTGTGAAGCGATTCATGGTTAAAATCGTACTGAATTGACGTTTCAAAAACATTAAATAACTTTAAATTTATCAACCGATTGACTTGAGTAATCGGTTGATAAATTTAAAGTTATTTAATGTTTACATACCGACGTAAAAGATGACGCACCCTGTATATGTATGTACATATATATATGTGAGTACTTTAAAAATTGCCTTCTATAACAAGCTTGCTATAACGAAGTGCGTTATCTGCATATTTATAAACTACGTCCCAAGCTTGGTCACCGTTCAGGATGTTGATTGCTTTATTTTGTTCTAATATGCACGAACCAAAAAATCTCTTGCGGAATTCTTTGAGCATTGGATAAATCACCATAAAGTGCACCACGTCTTCTCTTTCTTTGAACTTACAAATATCGCACAAAATTAGAAGGTCTGGTCGATGTTGTATAAAATTCAGGTTGGCTAATTCTCCTCATATTTTAAATGTGATGCTAATCTTATCAGTCGAATAGTGATTTAAAAAGTAAGTTCTCTCTCCAAGATTGTGATTCATTCTGTTATAGTGCATTCTATATTGTGACTCTTGCGCTTCGCACCTTAATGTCTTAAACATGGTATGGCTTGTTTTCTCCAATATCATGCTGAACTTCATTCTTAATGATGTAGGGTCCTCATCGGATGTAAAAAATAGTTGTAAGTCGCAGTTAGACGCTAGTCTCTCCCACTCTTGAACAAGTTTTCCTCTTGACGATAGATCATGCAAAAGTACTAGTTTCGGCAGTCTCTCCACTTCCCATGTCATAACTTTCACTATATAGTTAAAGTGCAGCTATAGAGTATCTAAGAATAGGGGTGGGCATCCTGTCTCTAGATGCAGCATATAGTTGGAGTTACCACTCGGTAATTGAAAGATCCTTTTAAGAAAGTAACGAAGGCGTCTTTCGACAATTTCAAAGTAACAATAACCCCAAGCTTGAGCTCCATAGAAAAGTATGGATGTAACAGCAGTACGAAATATTTGTTGATTTGAGATATGAGTTATTAGCTTATTTTTAATGCGCAATACTATATGAATGGTACGAGTAGTGCACTTAGGATGCATCCTTGTTTTGCCCCCATTGCAGTTGTAAAGTCTTCGGATACAAAAATCTCCATCCCAAACATATGCCACGTTTTTATCATACATTGATTTCAGTATGTCAATAATTTTGCTGAAGATTCCTATCTTATACAATTTGTAGAAAAATGCTTCACGTGCAGTGGAATCGAATCCCGCTCGAAAGTCCACAAAAAAGGCATACGATTGTTTGTGTTTTGCATTTTTAAATCTTGTAAATCGCTTTTGAATCCTTTCAATACGAATCTCAGTGTTGTAATAGTATGGATTCCATACAGTACAGGGCGCATTAATGAAATATATAATGACTTCACAGTATATGGATCCTGAAAGTCTTTTGAGTTTCGAGACATAAAACCCATCATAGAGTTAGCTCTATACGAGTAATGTAGTCAATATGAACAGAAAATGTAAATTGTGCATCGAAAATTACTCCTAGATCCTTTTGATTAATAACCCTTTTGAGGCAAGAGTTTAAAATCAAATAATCATTCATTATAGGAGACCTGATTCTAGAAAATGTTACAATTGTACACTACGAGTATTGTACACAATATTGAAACTCAACCCATTATCATTACACCGTTTCGAAACATTATTAACTCTCTTTTGCAGTTCTAACACGTCTGACATTGACTTTACGGGCTTGAATATTTTCAAATTGTCAAAATATAAGAGGCAGTTTGAATTAGAAACATATGAGTGTAAATCATCGATAAATAAGAGAACAAGTAATGGACCTAGATGGCTATCCTGGGGCACCCCAGAAAATTTTAAAATTTCATCTGAGAGAACAGAACCAACTTTAACATACTGTTTACGATTAGTTAGATAACTTCTGATCCAGCTTAAAATGATTGAATGAAATGTAATCATTTCCAACTTTTTCACCAGGGCATTGTGTTGAACACGATCGAATGCCTTAGAAAAATCAGTATAAATCGAATCGACTTGAAGACGCATTTCCATATTACGAAGGCACTAATTCGTAAAAATTATCAAATTCGTTGTGGTGGACCTTCCGCTCACAAATCCATGTTGATGTTCGGAGATATGTTTGCCTACTGGAGCATACTTTTCACTATAGCTTGGAATATTTTGGGTATTAAAAGAAGCTTAGCTATTGGTTTATAATTTTCCACAGCTCTCTTCGACCCAGATTTATAAATACATATGTAGGTATAATGAATGAACTCTTCCAGCGATAAAAATTCACCGCGGCACAAGGACATGTTGAAAATATTGCATAACGGCTTTACGATATTAGACTTGCATAGTTTCAGAAATAGGGGTGGAACATTATCTGGTGCAATGCCCGTACTTGAATCGAGAGCCGAGAATTCCATGAAAACTTCATCATCAGTTATTGATATCAAGCTCAATTTTTTTTTTTTATAATTTGCGCCATATGATCGCTCTACTGCCAGTGCTATGCCTTTGCAGTAGAGTTGACTTAGCTTTCGCAATTGATCGACTTTTTTATTTATTTTAGACTAAATAAATAGATGATTCTTGACATCAGAATTTGAACCGTGAACCAAGAGCGTGACAAGCGTTGATGTTACACTACACCACGGCCACCCAATCAACAATTTCTTTACAAGAGGGTACCGTACTGCAGTCAATTGATTCACTGACGAAATTTTTAAATTGTCACTAGAAATGCCATTATACGAGTAAACCGTGTTGGACGGAATTCCAAACGATTTACGTTTAGTGTTAATAAGTTTTAGAGTCATGTTTGATTTTGGATTCTATAGACCATATATACTGCTTATACATAAATTTCTTCAGGAATTCATATTCATTTCTCAGCTGACAAAACTTGCCTCCCAAGGCTATCGTTTTATTAAACCGATATATGTACATATATTGTAATATGCGAGCTACGGCTCGAGTAGATAAAACGTTATTCTGTCAGATTATTTCTTTATTTTCTAGTCTATAGAACAACTCAAGTTCACACTATACTGTTCTTCGCAAATTCTTTCCTTACAAGGTCTCTTTCTTCTCAAATCACTTTATCTCATTTCAATTACTTAATTCACAAATAAAAACTAATAACTTCTTCTTGTTAACACTCAACTTTCAATTTATCACAAAATTACAACTTCGCCTATTATCACTTTTCCAATCTCTTCGTGCGGTTCGAAAACCAACTGCCCTGCCTCGATCGCCATTTGTCCTTATATAGTCGCATTTCTGATAGCCAGAAACTTCTAGCAAATTCTTCCACCACTGGAACAAGAAAATTCTGATGTAATAATTCCAAGATGACAGCTGCAGCCAATAATCTCTTGTGGTTATAATTCTCTCTTAATTCCGCGACGTCGTCTTAGATATAATCCGTCTCTTACCGTGGACACGAACCTCGAATGAAAAGACACTTCGGAATGTGTTGCATACTTTTGGAGCGTAGTTATTAGCTACATTATGTTACAATATGTTGCGATTTTTGTCATTCCAGGCTAACATTCGAAGAAGGCTTAATGATTTCGTGATACACGATATTTTACATTATATTTCGAGTGGCATCTGAAAATATTTCTGAGCCTATCTGAAATATACACCTTTAGTATATACGTACACTATTACTGGTCAAAGCCTAAATAAGTAATTTGAAGTAAAAGATCTTCGAGTTATTTTTAATACAAAGTTAACATTTGCTTGTCATATTGATTATATTGTAGCAAAGGCCAACTCAATGCTTGGATTTCTTAAGAGAAACTGCAAGGATTTCTCGAATCCCTTTGCTATTAAATCTGTTTACAGGTCTCTTGTTCGTCCCTTTTTAGTATGCGCTTCGATAATATGGAAACCAGTTTATGAAGTTCAGAAAAACCGTATTGAAAAAGTCCAAAAGGCATTTAGTAGATTTTTAATACAACACTTAATCGGAGTCTGGATGAAATGCCTTCATGTTCAACCAGATGTGCTCTGATTGGTCTGGATATGCACCAAAAAAGACGTATTGTTAATTGTGTAATGTTTGTTTACGATGTTTTCGCGTACCGTGTTAAATGTTCTGAAATTCTTGAGTTAATTAACATTTATGCGCCAAAGAAAATAGTTCGATCTCGACAGTTTTTTTTAAATCAGAAGGCATATCTATAATTATGCAGCAAATGAGCCAATCACAAGGTGTATTAAATTATTTAATTCTCTCGATCGATAGTAAGTTTAAAAGTTTAAGTTTACTCCTCAGCCAATTTGAGCTGAGCTTTACAGTCGTCTATTGAAAGTGCTCTGTGAATTTCGGTGATTTACTCTTGAAATAAAACGTTTTTCTTGCATAATATATTTTTAAAAACCAATATAAGACAGTGACTTCTTAATAGCCTTCTTATAATAAAAGTATAAGTGCCAGTTTATTCAAATATCTTAATATTCTTTGTTTTTTTTTTTTTTTTTGAATTTACTAAAGCATTTGCTCGTTTTTGGTTGGTTGAAGATCTGATCGAAATTATGTAAAGGACTACCTAGAGATGTTAGCTGCACATGGGTTGATGAATGTGATCCAGGATAGCACGAGAGTAGATCTAAAAAGAGGAACATCAACCTTGATACAGCACATTGTGGTTAGCATGATAGATAGACCAATCTTATCCTTCGTAATTGAAAGTGAAATCTCCGATCACTATGCTGTTTTGTATGGAACCATTACTCAGAGTTTATCTTAAGAGAGACCAAAGTCATATATTCGAAATAGGATGGTGGGCGAACGAATACATTCAACTGACTGGCAAGTGCTTTTAAATGAAAATGATATTGACGATATGTATGGCAAATTTTTAACAACAATGCAAGACATCTATGCGAACTCAACGGTGTCTACTATATCGCACAAGAAATGCAGACACAATCCTTGGATTACCACTGATATTCGTGAAAAATGCAAGCTGAGGGATCAACTGTATCGAAGATGGAAGAATAACAGGCTGAACATGACTTATGAAGCCGAGTATAAGCAATTTCGGAACAAAGTGAACAGGGATATCTTTATACAGAAGTCTAACTACTATAGAGATAAATTTAACAACCTTAGATCGGATCCTCGGAAAACATGGAACCTGGTCAATGAAATAATCGGACGGAAGAAGCAAAATATCGACGAAGTTATCAGCAAAAACTTTCCTCTAGAGAAGTGCCTGACAACCTTATCAAAGAAATGCGCTGAAAACTTTTCGGATCAATTCCTGCAGATAGTTCACAGCTGCAATACAAATATATCCCACCATATCAACTCCGTATTACCCAATACAATATTCATCTTAGAAACAAACACTGAAGAAGTTCATGATGTATTAAAACAAATGGATGAGAATAAATCAGCGGGTATCAATGGTATCAGAGTGCGTGATATCAAAAACAATGCTGTTATTTTTGCTCCGATAATCTCAAGGCTTATAAACCTTAGCTTGAATCAATCTAAAATTCCTCGAATATTGAAGACTGCAATTGTGCGCCCTATCTATAAAGGAGGAACTAAAAATTTGTTAGCCAATTACAGACCAATATCAATCTTGCCGGCAATTGAGAAGTGTATGGAAGAAGTTATAACAAGACGACTCCAAAACTTTGTAGAAAATCATTCCCTTATCCACGAAAAACAATTCGGCTTTCAAAAAAACAAAAGTACGGGAAAACTCATGAGTGAATTTGCGGATATTATCAATGGGAGCTTGAGTAAAAACCACCATGTTCTTGTTTTATTCATAGACTTCAGTAAAGCATTTGATACTCTGAATCATAAAAAGTTAATAACGGCGTTAAAAAGATTAGGGATTCGAGGCACACTGGCTGACTGGTTGCAAGCCTATCTAAGTGAAAGATCTTTTCGAGTGAAGGTGGGAGGCAGTTTCAGCAATCATACACCGGTTCTTTTCGGAGTTCCACAGGGATTGAAACTGGGACCATTATTGTTCATCATTTTTACAAACGAGCTGCTTCGCGTTTTCAAAAACAGTACGCCTTTTGCATTCGCAGATGACACGGCGCTAATCGTCCAACATAAATGTCTTGATACGGCTACGAGAATAATGCAAGATGAGTTTGATAAAGCTGTAGAATGGTGTCACGATAACGGACTAATATTGAACCCATCGAAAACCAAGATGATGCATATTCGGGGACCACATCATAGATTAACTCAACAGAGCATTAGCTTTCGAAGTATAATCTGTCAAAGTATAAGTTGTCGAAAGTTATAAATACCTAGGAGTTACCATCGATAGCCATTTCATTTGGGACAAACACATCGATAAACTTCGCTTTGATCTTAAAAAGGCGCTGTTTGCTCTATACCACCTGGGAAATTACTCGACACTTCAAGTCCAGAAGCAAGTCTACTATGCACTAGTCGAATCAAAACTGAGGTACGGGATACTTGCTTGGGGCAATGCATCTAATACACACATTAATAAATTACAAAAGCTTCAAAACACCATTATTAAGAAGATCAACAGGATACATCTAACAAACACATATGGAGAGAACTCTTTGAAGGTACTGACCATTAAGCAAATTTTCAAGTTGACGGTATGTCTAGAATATTATGATGGCATCCGACCTAAAAGACCTGTTGACCATCAATACAACACGAGAAGACGAGTTCGAGGTATGCTTCAAACACCATTATGCAGCAACAACTATGGCAAAAGACAAACAAACTATAGTGTTCCAACAGTGTTTAATGAGCTTCCCTCAAATTTAAAAAATATTGCAAATTTCAAAACCCGCAAAAAGCGTTTAAAAGATTTTTTTCTTGCTGAAATATAACTTTTTTGTTTCCTATAATTGGCCATCTTTTTAAATTTGAACTTTTAATTTTTGATTTTTGTTTTTTTGTTCTTCATTAAATATGTAAAAATAATTTAAAGCTCACTTAAGAAACATTTATTAAAAAGTCTCCTGCAGATAAGCCCCTCAGGCTTTGCAGATAAATGGATAACCATGTAACACTAAATTTGATAAATAAAATGAATTTGAATTGAATTGAATTGAAAAAAAAATATTATTATTAGCAAATGTAACTATTGTAAAGGGTGTCCAGCTGATAATTGTCAAGTTTAAATTGTAATTGCTCGTAAACTAAAAGGGTTAGGTAAGTGAGAGGGGTATCGTTCGACGCGCGTGATTTACGGATTTTCCAGTCAAAATGAGTCACTGGTCGGGAGCGCAACGCACGTGAGTAATATTTAAAGTGCGGTGATTCGTTGGTTCGTGCGCGTCACGCGTTTTGTACTCACTTCAATATTCGACGAATAAGTTGTGGGCCGAGCACACAATTTATCTGGTAGTGGATTCAAAAGAACATGAGATACTGGTCCCCCTGCAACCCTAGGGAACGCCATCAACAACGTTTGCAGTGTCCAAAAACGACAGTGTGGTGTGCAATTCCTGCCCGAGGGATTATTGGCCCATATTTTTTTAACCAGCGAGAGATAGTCACTGCTGAAGTGTATTGCCGAATGATCGTCGAGTTTTTGATACCGCAACTGCAGCTGTTTCCCGGGTGCAACAACAGAACACAATTCCAGCAAGACTCTACACTTAGCTCGAGTTTCAATGGAGAAGCTGGGGGTAATTTTCCCCAATAAATTAATCAGCAAGTACGGAGACATACCCTGGGCAGCTTGGTCACCGGACCTTATACCGTGCGGCTTTTGTTTATGGGGATACCTTAGGTCGAGAGTTTGCAGCAACAATTCCCGAACATTTCAGGCCCTACAAAAAAATATCCATTGTAAAGTTGCTGCCATTGAACCAAGGCTTTGCTCTCACGTGTTCACAAATTTAAGAGTCCGATTGCATGAGTGTGTGGCAAGGAATGTACGACATTTAGACGATATTGTTTTTAGAACATAACATCCTCATTGTCAAACTCCATTTTTTTATAAATAAAATACGAGAATAACGCTGCAATTTTCTGTTTTTATTTAATATTAAACTTTCAGCTGAACATCCGTTATATTATGAATTCTGAGAAATCTGTTAGTTAAGCTCGGTAGATGAAAAAATAAATAAATAAATAGTTTTGTTAGTTTCATTTTATTCTGGTAACTGTTAAACTGTTGCTGCAGTGACTTAAAAATACATTGATTATATTTTCTTAAATTATCTCAAATCTTAACCATGTCAAACCGAAAGAGGAACAGACAATATATTAAATTTATTTTTAAATTGTAGTTTATCAAATTTTCAAAAATGAAATACCGGCTTTACAACCCCAAGGACTTGATTTCCTAATTCAGTTTATAGCTTTTTACAGTAATAGGGATTTTTTATTGCTTTTTTTCTTTAAATTCTTATTTAACAAATTCTATATTTAAATACTAATGTGACTGACGCAAAATATGAAATTATTGCGTCATCCAATATGAGGGTTGTTCTTATGCAATCCTTTCTGATCTGAAACTGAATATTAAATTATTATAAAAGCGCGTAGTCCGCTATAGGATTACAACATATCCAATTGAGTCGTTCGGCACAAGAAACCCTCTATTAAAAAAATCTCAATATGAAATTCTTCGTCACAGTTATTCTTTTTGTTGGTAAGTGTTCTTTTAACATAAATCTTCTTGAGATATTTCTAACAGTTTCATTGTTTTCCAGCTCTCATAGCCTCTGTCCTAGCAAATGTTGCTCCCACACCACCAAGTCACTGTGACTACAGATGCAATCCAGCTGATGTAGCAATCTATACAACCAATGGAAGGTGTTTCTTGAAGTTCCAAAGCAAATGCAACATGGAGAAGTACAATTGCCTGAACCCTCAAAAGAGTAAGTTTAAAATGCCAGTAAAAATATAAAATTTACTAAAAAAAATAAATTCCACTAGCATTCCGTGTGGTCTCACAAGAGCAGTACTCAGCTGATACAGCACCAAAATGCCAAACGAAGGACTACTAAGGACTCAAAATCTTGATATTTGAAGGAATATTTACGAAAATAATAAATCTTATACAATAGATAATTTTTGTGTTTTTTATTATACTTATCACCTTTTTAGAAAATATAACAGCGCTAAAAACAAAATGTTAAAGCCAAATTCAATTGCACTGTTCTGTTCGGAAAGAACGTTGGGCAAATCCGTTTCTTAGTCTATTCTTCCAAATTATTTGATAAATACTCGTACATTTTACAACCTCGATGATGATAGCTATCTCGGTTTCAAACTATGCTATCTCCATCTTGGGACTATATAAATTTTAAATGTATTTTATTCATCGTAGGATTATGGGCAGAAGTTTGCTAGATGACGGCCTACGGTCGAATGGTTTCATTTCATGACAGACCCAGGACGTGTATTGGAAAACAAAGGTATGTCTAACTAGATAGTAGAAATAATCTAAATAGAACAGCTCTATTCCTTCCTCTTGGGTAGCCGGGACTGTAGGAACCAATTCTCCTTGCGGAGAATGTAAAATACAGTCATCTGGTCCAAATCTCCTGATGCTGAACTAGTTAGTACTAATAAGTCTGTTACGTAGAGGAGTAAATTAATGCAGCTACCATTAATACAACCCGTTAAAGCCTTTGTGTCGGATATACAGTTAGGTGCAAAATTGAACCAATGTTTGGATTTTGCCTTAGAAATGCTGATGCGTGAAACTCAATCAAAGTTTGTACCACTGTGTAGTTGCTAGAAGTGTGTTCAGTCAAATAAAACATGCTACGTTACAAACGACTACCGTTACCGCGAATACCGTTACTTTTGCATTGGTTCATTTTTGCACCAGATGGTTTCATATGGGCATCCGTAGTCATTGTTTCGATTTCAAGGGCTTCGTCTGCGTGCTACTGTTGATATTTGTATTCCTTATATACTGCGTGCTGAATATTTTAAGGTGAAATGTGAAAAAAAATTACTCAAATATAATATCAAGAGAATTTTCTTACAGGGAAATAAAATGAAGCCTCTCCCAAAAAATGTGCTAAATGAAGTGAATAGACTTCTAAGGGAGGGTAAGTCTCCTCGATATGTGGCGACGAAATATAGCATAAGTCAGACCAGTGTTATCCGGTTGAAGAAAAAGTGTCAGCTCCTCCTTCGAAGAACCTCCACGTGGGAGGATACTCTTGCAAGGTATGTCTTATCTGGCACGGTTTCCACAGGTGCAGAGGCTGCGAAAGAGCTGGGAAATGCTACCGGTAAGAGAATTAACCGATGGACAACAAATCGCTCTCTTCGTAAGCTAGATCTGGAGGCTGTAGAAAAGAAGAAGAAGCCAGCCCTGTCTAGAAGAAATGTTAAGGCAAGATTGTCTTTTGCGAAGGCATTCAAAAACTGGTCGGAACAAATGTGGAGGAAGGTAATACGGTCTGACGAGACTAAAATCAACCGCTACTGCACAGATGGAACATCGTGGGCTTGGAAAAGAAAGGGTGAGTCTTTGAAGCCAACGCATGTAAAACAAACCGTAAAGCACGGTGGTGGTTCGATCATGTTGTGGGGTTGTATGAGTGCGTTCGGGGTAGGGGAAATACATTTAATTAAAGGCAAAATGGACCAACATGTATACAAAAACATATTGAGACAAAAATTGACAAAAGCGATAAGGTCCATGCCCTTACCCGTATCAGAAATAACCTTTCAACATGATAGGGACCCCAAGCACATGGCCAAATCAGTGCAAGCATGGCTTCAAACTCAACCATTGTCAATTTTGGACTGACCTGCCCAAAGTCCCGACTTAAACCCTGTCGAAAATCTGTGGGCATATTTAAAAACGGCGCTTCACAAAGAGTACGACTCCCCACCACCTTCTATGGCTGTTTTATGGGACAGGGTTCAAGAACAAAGGGCTAAAATTCCAATAAGCTACTGCTCAACCCTTGCAGAGAGTGAGATACGCCGCATCCAAGCCGTAAAAAAAGCCAAGGGCCTTTGAACCAAATATTGATAGATTTCATCCTTATTATCTATTGGTTCTATTTTGTCTTGGTGCAAAATTGAACCAATGTAAAGTTAACAAATCGCATACAATATGTACAGAAATTATGTTGTTTTTAAATTAATATTATTAACTGAATTCCATTGAAATAAAAAATTATGTTTTTAGAAAAAAAACTGTTTTAATTTTCGAGTTCAATGAAACAGGTAACTAGGCACTATTGGTTCAATTTTGCACCTAACTGTAGATTATTCGACTTTTTTAACCACATTCAATAAGTAGAAGAGTGCGAAATCGGCAGATACGAGTACCATGCAATATACTAGTGGAAAATGTCCTTGCAAACCATCGAAGAATTCTAAATGGACAATAAGATCTTAACTCTTTTAAGTCGTAAAAACGCCCTTTTGCTAATAATTAATACGAATCAGCATAACATGAAACAACTTAGGCCAAGTTTACTGCCCCGTAACTGAGTTACATTTCAAGTTAAACGTCTCCGCCAACCGAAATAAAAGACACGGAGTAGATCTTTGGCTTTTTTTTTAAAGAAAAAAAAAACTTCATTACTTAGAACTATGTTTTTAACGTGTGTAAAACTTAGTGAAGGACGACGAGGGGACGATGCACATTGCTTTCAAGTCCTATAGATAAAAGCTTTTAGGAAACACTGATGAAGTCAAACTATAATAATTCACATTCGTAGATCCTAAATTTCATGGTGTTGCCAAAATAAGTCTTTAAAATGCATGTGCAGAAGGAATTACACGTGTACTGTGAGTGTTACTAAACATAAGAAAATTAGGACATTACGTGTATATGGTATTTTATATTTCGTGTCAATATTTGTGATGGAAATTCCGATAAATGAATACTAACCCTCCAAAGTTACTTTTGTGTTCAAACGAAGCAATGTGACTGCAAATAGAGTGATCACAGATTACTACAAGGTTCCTGCTAAACACTCTCCAATAAACTCAAACCGGGTGTTTCCATCCAAGCTGACGAATATAAGCTTAATAGATCGTAGCAAAGTACTCTGAGAAATCGAAAGTATCTAGAACCACAATTTGCAGCATCAACAATTCGCTGATTTAAACAAAGTCTGTGCTACCATATTTAAGCATTTACTCCTCATAACCTTCATTTAGTTTTCAGTTTCAGAGACAGAAGATAACACTGAGGTTTTCATGTTTTGAACTCAATTCAGTTGTTCGTACGCCAATAGATGATTGCTTCAATGTTAGAGCTGAGTTTGACAGCAATTCATTGCCGCTGGGATTTTACAAATTGGGACCCTCGCTGTAGTATAAAAAAATAATGAATTATATTGCAAATAAGAGAAAGGTCAATTTGTCGCAGAGATAACAGAGTCTTAAGGAACGCCAGCATTAGTTACTAAAGCGATTACTTAAAAAACTAACAAGCTTCAGACTTAATCAGATTTGCAGACTAACGTGAGTGTGTAAACAAAGTTCCAGTGCATAAAATGTTCAGTTTAGTAAATTATTTCAAAAAAGGTAAAAAGACGCAAAGAACCAAGAAAGGTAAAATTTCGGAAATTTTAAAAATAGTCGCAGAACGATAGCCCTCTTTTAGCTATCGTAAAAAGGTAAACAATGCTGGCAAACGTTTTTGATCTAGTATGGTCTCATGCGCTATTCTAAAGTTATCTTAGCATTATCTCAAAATGAGTACGGATGGTCATATCGAGCAAATAGGCAACAACGCTCCACTTAAGAGGATCTGCAAATTACAGGACTAGACAGACGACCAGAAAGGCTAAACTTCCATTTAAATAACCAAGTGAGCGTGAATAGAAGGAAGCTACGTGTAGAGAACGCGAATAAATGTGCCCATTAAGGCTGTTACGAAAATAAAAAGACGAAGGCATGCATTGAGCTACCAGTGCTGTGAGAACCACACCAACAGCTGGACTCGAGGCCATACTAAACCTACTGCCATGAAACCTTTATATACATGAACCTGCTGCTGGAAATGCCCTCAGAATCAGCCAATTATATAACCTACTCAAATCTTAAATAAATACCAAGGCAACATAGCAACCACTGAGTTCACAGCGCTTTACCTGGACATCATAAGACCTTATTCAAACTTATTTCCTAGAAGAACAAAGAAAAAGCACGCAATCCATAGCCATCCACACTGATGGGTCAAAACTAATATTACCATAACTGTGAGTATCTTTTACACACTGGGCCTGTTCAACTTACTCAGACTTCCAAATCACAGAAACATTTCCCACGCGTGGGGTCCTAGCAGTGACAATCCGTGACACTCGTGATGTATATAAAGGGTGTCTCAAAATTCACGCAACAAGTAATTTTGATAGAAAACACATGTCTTTAATCAAAAATTGTAAATGTTTTATTGAAGTATAAAGTATACAGTATAGGGTTATGTATGGAATAGCATATCGGATAAATGGCATCCACGGTTTTGCTGGCTCATATGCACTCTTTTGTCGAAATTTTCTATGACCGTTTTGCATAAATGTGGCTGAATTCGTTAACACAGCGCTTAATTTGCTCCTTCAAGGCATGGGTGGTCGTGGGTTTGTTGGCATAAACTTTAAACCTAAAAAAATCTGCAAAGAAAATGTCCAACGGCGTTAAATCGCATAACTGGGCGGCCAATTCTGATCACCAAAGGGGGAAATTGCACGACCAGGAAATGACTCAGGCAGTAATTGAATTGTTTCTCGGGTTGTATGGCCTGTGGCATCGTCTTCTTGAAACCACATGTCGTTCACATTCATATCTTGCAACTTAGGCAAAAAAAAACTGGATTATCGTGTCACGATAGCAAGCACCATTAACTCTTATTGCCTGACCAGCCGCATTTTCAAAGACGAATTGCCCGATGATGCCTCCAGCTCAAAATGCGCACCAAACAGTGACACGTTGTGGATGCATTTGTTTCTCAACAATCACTCGTGAATTTTCTGAACGACAAATTCGACAATTTTGACGATTAACAAAGCCATCAAGATGAAAATGAGTCTCATCGCTGAAGATGATTTTGTTCCATAATCCATTCAACGAACTTTCTTCGCAGTGCGCGGTCAGTTCTTGAGTTAACTGCACTATGTATGCATGAAGTTGCACATCTTTCGTGAGAATACGCTATGGAGAGCTTCTCAAAATGTCCAATTCTTGAACTCTCAAGAACAACCTCACGAACTGCTTCGATGTTTTGAGTTGAAGGACTTGATCCAGTCTCCCTGAATTTTTGAATTAATCTTTTCACAGTTGATGAAGTTAAATCACTATTCCGACCATATTTTGTACGAAAATTGGGAACTGTAGCTGCCAAACCTTCATTACTTTTAAAATACTGCTCAATAATGAAAAGGCGTTGTTCTTTCGTGAAGCACCTGAACTGTCAGCTGTCACGTTGTCTTTTTTTTCGTTGGCAACACTTTACAGCACAAATGGCGCAAAATTCAAATCTTGGGTGAATTTTGCGACACCCTTTGTATCACATTTTTCATCGACTGCCAAGCAGCAATAAAAGCAAGTTCAGCTATAAAAATAAAATAAAGGCTTGCAACTGTTGAGAAAAACTATTGCTTCTTGAGACGCTGAACAAGGTGAAGGCTAAAGAAAGTGGCAAGAAAATACTATGCGTTGAACCTATTACACGCTGATAACAAGGTTAATAAAAACTAAATCATAAAACAGGAAATAAGTCACCTACAGAAGAAAGCAAATGGAGCTCTCTGGGCACCCGTGCCTCGGAAAATAAATTATGGTCTCTATATGCAAAATGTATTTACGAGTACTCTTGTAGAAGTGAAGACTCCCTGTGTATAGGTTGCAGAAGAACGATCAAATGTGATCATTTCATTAAGGTTTTTGAAGAGATTGGATGTTATTTCAGTTTCATCAAAGCTTAAGGGTTATTCGAAACACGAGGGCAATGGGGGATTACGTTCACAACTAAAAATTACTGTTTTTTAAAAGTGATGAGGGTCTACTATTTAGATTGTTGCAATGAGGCTTCGTAATTAATTGTAAACATGCTTGGAACCCTTTTGTATGCTCATTATATCTGGAATTACAATTTTATTCAAATTTCTCTTTAAATGGTTATACATCCAAACCGAAATCTTGTTGACAGCAAGATACATTAACCCAAAGCAGGACGCCTAGCCACATTATTTATATGGCATGCCAAATAAGGTCGAGAGCCGAGAGATATCACATAATGGCCGGAGCACAGACAGACAGTGTTTGGTTTTTAACCAAGAGGTAAACATGAGTCCACGTTAACTTGGATGCAAAGTATCTTTAGCAATCTGGTGACGTTGATAAATGTAACGGGTGAACAATATTCAGACAATCATTATTTTCTACTACAGAAAGATAATAACAAATTTTTCTTAGGAAAATTTGCTATATGATTGAAACCTTCAAAAATTTAAATTTGAAAAAAAAATTTCATAGATTTTGATGTCATCATCGATTCTTCAAAATTAAAAATCTATCAACCCTGAAGTTGTAATCCCAACATTACACCAAACAATGACTTTGAAATCCTACAATTGCTTCCAACTAATTCCCCTATTGCCATGTTAAGTTCTTCACTAATCCCTTACCTCTTCATCATATCGAAGAACAATTTGTAACAGTTAACTTCTCGGCGGTTGGATTGATTAGCCCATTAATTAGAAGCTGACACGAAACAATCAAGCCTTGCATCGCCTTATCACCACGACAACAATTGACAATTCGTCAAGTAATTATTATTTGCGAACGTATGTAGTAATTAATAAAAAGGGGATTAGGTCTTCAACTGACACTCTGTTTACATACAGTCCCCCTTTCAGTCCAGAGAAGCCCCCCTTAATCAACTCATTCATCCTGAACCTCTGAAGACGTCATTTACCGCGCCAACCATTGACAGCCGGAGAAACGTTTGCAAATCCATGAAAAAGTAAACAATGATTAATTTATAGACGACACTCTCGGAACTTATTTTTACGGCTCTCTTTGATAGGAAGCCTGTCTATGAGTGATTAGGCTGTTTTACGCACATAAATCATAATTTACATTATGGCGACTTAGAACTGTCCCACTTTTTACACACAACACGTTTGTTTGACAGTGGGGAAACCTTGAAACGTCAGACAATGGGAACTATTGTTGTGCCATGTGTATGGGGCTGTATTATGTTGAAATTGAAAACACTTACCTCAATCTCTTCGCCTCATCGATAAAGGGTCGTTTCTGTCCCTCGGTGAGGAGTTTCCATTCGGCTCCGAGACGCTTGGAGATTTCGGAGTTGTGCATTTTGGGATTATCCTGAGCCATTTTACGGCGTTGCCCTCTGGACCACACCATGAAGGCATTCATGGGTCGTTTAATATGATCCGACTGGTGGTGGTGTGAACTGGATGCAGAGCAGGGCTGTTTACTTGTCGACATCATCTGATTTGAACCCGGGATTTGACTGCTGTGGTTGAGAATCGATGAAATTGTTGTCATGTTCTTTTGTATAATTTGATTTGTTGAATTAAGCTTTTCTGTGCTGTCTGGTTCTCAAATCATTATAGGAGCAGTGCTATCTGAAAATAAAATTAAACGTTTTGAATTTGTCTTGGGAGGCATTTTAAAGGTCAACAAGAGATTGGAGTGTAATCACCTTTAAGAGCATAAAATTCATATTCAAACCGTCTTTGTCGTGACTCTAGGGTTAAGTATAGTTTGTTACTGAAAAAGCTTCAATGTGCCATTCATACTGTGCGTGATACATATATGTATTTTTGGAACGAATGGAAGAGACCTACAATTTTATTGCCGGTCTAACTACTCTCGGAAATTTATCAGACATTCGCTGCTCAATAATGAAAAGGCGTTGTTCTTTCGTGTAGCACTCCACTTTTAATAACCCTGAACTGTCAGCTGTCACGTTGTCTTTTTTTTCGTTGGCAACACTTTACAGCACAAATGGTGCAAAATTCAAATCTTGCGTGAATTTTGGGACACCCTAAGCAATAAAAGCAAGTTCAGCTATAAAAATGAAATAAAGGCTTGCAACTGTTGCGAAAAACTAATGCTTCTTGAGACGCAGAACAAGGTGAAGGCTAAAGAAAGTGGCAAGAAAATACTCTGCGTTGAACCTATTACACGCTGATCACACGGTTAGTAAAAACTTAATCATAAAACAGGAAAAAATTCAGAATTGGAAATTCCTATTTACGAGTACTCTTGCAGAAGTCAAGATTCCCTGTGTATAGGTTGCAGAAGAACGATCAAATGTGACATTTCTGGGGATCATTCCATTAAGGATTTGGAAGAGATTGGATATTATTTCAGCTTCATCAAAGCTTCAGGGCCATTCGAAACACGAGGGCAATGGGGGATTACGTTCACGACTAAAAATTACAGTTTTCTAAAAGTGATGAGGGTCTACTATTTAGATTGTTGCAATGAGGCTCCGTAATTAATTATAAACATGCATGCGTAATTTACAAAGATCATAGATTATGACGACCAAAATTTCGCTGTCAGGTAGAATACGCCATTCTACCCGGATGATAACGATCAGTAATTCCGTCCACCCAATCAAAGTGAAGTGAGATAGCAATATCTAAGCTTAAATCCAACAAGGCTGCTGGAACCTACGGTCTAGTGTCATTCCTGAGTATTCTGCCTCGTTTGCGTACGGTAAATGTACAGAGTTAATGAAAATGAGAATGTTGTTTATTTTTCTGTAAGTAGAGTTAACATACGTTGATTTGGTCTCGTTAAGAACAATGCGCCAAATCTTTGCATTTTCAATTTTTATCTAAAGCTCGTTGGAGCTTTTCAGTTGCTGACTCGACTGAACTTTCCGTTGGCAGTATAGCCGTATCATCTGCAAACATGGGTACAATGGTGAACTCTTGAGGTTTGTACCCTACACTCGGGTAAAAACAATACCGGCCCAAGAACACTTCCCTGTGGAATTTCGGCAGCAATTCCTTTAAATTCTGAGTATTGAATATTTAACACGGACAAGTCTGTTCGCGAGGTAGGATTCTAAAATTGTACATATATAACTGTTCCGGAAGAACCTTCCTTAGCTTATATGTACTTCAATTCTTCGTACCATACCTTGTCGAAGGTATAGAACATATCTTTTTCCCTTCTAGGACTTTGTCAGTTTCATTGGTTATTTTATAAACCTAGTCAATTGTGTAATGCTTGATCCTGAAGCCGAATTAATGATCAGGAATTAAACGTCTTTCTTCAATGACCGCTTGTAGGCGCTTCAATACGATTTTTTCAAATACCTACCTGTCGGGTTTTCTGTTGAAAAGAAGTGAACACCAAATTGCATGCAGGCTTCGTAAAGTAGCCTGCCTTTCTATGAATTGCATCTTGAACCCCAAAAAGTTGAGTTAAAGAGTTTAAAAAAAACTGTCAGTCAGTCATTCTTGATCTCGTAGTATGAGTGTTTATTTTCCACGCGAACTGTACTTATCCGCATTGTATCGAGCTCAATAATTGTATTCATAAAGTCCTTAAAGCCCTAAAGTCGTAAGCTTGATAAAAACAGTATCCTTTTACTTTTGACACAAGAAACCTTCCTCAAATGGGTTTCAGGAATCAAGCATATGTCTATGTTTTCTTTTCGTAAGAAAACATAGACATTATTATTAATGGGAGGGTGGCTTGTAAGGCTCCTAACTTAAAAATGGAATTTGATGGAATGTATGGCAGCATTTGTCCCTACACACATCTTTTTTACCTATGTATACCGATAACAACAGGGGTGAGCCGTAACTCTCGTTTGTCGTAGAATATTTGTGGAAAAAAGACGTCTCGCCTATTGCTTTCGACAAACGACATTGACAAAAGGTAAAATTACAATGATTCAAATAAAATTTGTAAATAAAAACCGTTATAAATTATGTTTTTTAAATTATCATATTATACTCGTATAATAGAATAAATTATTATCATTTGTTATTATGTTTAAAAAATAACATGTCGATAAGTACAAGTATGTACCTTTATTTTCGGGGTCCTACAGTGTTCAATGTGAAGAAGCCTGTTTAATATTCTTACAAGGCATAATTAAATAAATAAAAGTATAACACATAATTGCGTATTTTTCCAAAACCACTAATCCGATTGACAATTAAATTAACAAATGTTAAATAAATAAGATACTCGAGACAACTACAGTTAATTTTGTACTTCCTTTATAACTAACAAATGTAGTTCGGTCTCTTTTGCTGCTGATCACTAACCGGGTAACACCTCTTGAAGTAGTTTTAATTAATTCAAATAAACTTATTAAAGTTGCTTTTTTTGACAAAAACCTTTTTATTTATTCATTTCGAAAAGTATTGTTATTCGAACTTTTAGCGAAAAACTCAGTACGCAGTATTATTGCAAACGTCTTTTTTATCTGTATGCATTAAGCATTGGCAGAATATGTACTGAAGAATATCATCAATAAAAATAATAATTTGGAGAGGACTCAAGTGACTGCCCTGTGGAACTACAGAAGTATAGGAGATTATGTTTGAACAGCAGTTATCAAGGTAAATTCTTAGATCCCGACCAGTTTCTTTAGCAAAATCGTATGACCTTACTAAAGTCAGTACAGACAGCATAGATGAAGTAAGGTGTAAAATGAACCAAATTTGATGTCGCCAAACGACCAGAAACAAAACCATTCTGAAATTTAGATAAATGCCCTTTTACATAAAATTCTAATTTATTTTTAACAATATTTTCAAACAGTTTTGGTATAGAGGATAATTTGTAAATTCCTCTGTAATTTTCAATGACACTTTTAAATCCATTCAGATTTTAAAATAATAACTAATAACTAAATTTTCCAATCATCGAGAAAATGTCAAATGAAAGAGATGTATTAAAAATTTTACGCAAAGGTGTGCATATAGAATTACAACAGTTTTAATTACCGAAGTACGATCTGCAGCAGGCTTAGAATTAGGACAAAGAGAACGTCACTGAGAGAGTGGTGAAACTCTTCAATGATGGTGTTGGCGAGGTATCATCTCTGCTGATCTGGACCACTGCTACATCAGGAATAAGGGAAACAAAGTGGTATGTGTCAAATGCTCCTCGTTGTCGAAAAAAGAAAGCATATTGAGTAAAGTGCGATCACAAAAGATCAAATTGAGCTCAAATATGTACAAAGGTCAAAGCAGCAACAACAACAGGAGAATATTCATCAATGACTCGCTCACCTATTACACTAGTTCACTCCATGTGAAAGCTAAGCAAATGAAAGCTGAAGACAAACTGAAGTATGCCTGAGAAAGGGTACAGTACTTTACTAGTCAGGAAGAATGAAGGCGATAAAGTTTCTAAAGTTTATTGTTTTGAGGACTTTTCAAAAATTATAACTTAATTTTTTCCTCTTAATAATTTTACTTTCTAATGTCTATTCCTTTAAATTCTTTTTCCAGTCCTCATAACCATACCAATATTGTTAATTCTAATTGTTTTTGTATAGTTTATTCTGACTTAAATTGTACATCTAATTACCAAGTAATTCATCAGAATATTAGAAGCATTAGAAAAAATGATGATTCGTTCTACTCGCATCTCTCTTGCCTGGATGACTTACCAGATATTATTTTTCTGTCAGAAATATGGATTTTTAGCAATGAAAAAAATAACTACTCCATTCCTAATTATACATTTGCAGCAACATGTGACGATACTTATTCCTCGGGTGGTATCGCAGTTTTCTTTCGTAGTGACTTGAAGTAGTTCTAATTAAGTAAGTAATTCTATAAGTAATTTCAATTAGCTCAGTGCCGATATTGTAAGTGTGGATTGCGTAATTTCTGGTGCTCGTTATTGTTTCGCTGGTGTTTATATGTAGGTTCCATAGCTGTTCTGTAAACGTGTTTTTGAATGAATTTTCTGTTTTTCTGGATAAACAAAAGTGTAGCAACATGGTTTTATTAGGTAATTTTAATATTGATTTACTCCATTTAACTCAATTACTATGGATACATATCTGTCTACTTTGTCGTCCTTTGGTTTTATTGGTTTTATTGACAGTAACTCTTGTTTAGACTATATATTCATTCGACAACACAAAAATAACCATATTAGTTACCGTTCTGCAAATTACAATCTGAAAATAACTGACCATTGCTTAATAACGATCCAATTTGATTTTAAACTTCAAAAACATAAACAATCGTATGAGTTTTGACCTTTGAATCATGGCATGATGTCTATGTGTCAAACAATCCATCCACTGCTTTTGATCTATTTCAGTCAAAGCTCCAATATTATATTTTTAACTGTGTTAAGAAAAAAAGGAAAAGTATATACAAATTGAAAAGACTTAAACCCTGGATGAATTCTCGTTTGCTGGAAAAAATATTGAAAAAAAATCAAACTCGTATTCGTATCACCAAACATCCTAACAATGCAAGGCTTAAAACTTATTATGATAAACTATGTCATGAATTAAAAAGAGAGATCCCTATTTGTAGAGATTCGTATTATAGTTCTATGCTTGCTAAACATATTGGTAACACCAAAAGGGAATGGGACGTGGTTAACAATATATTGAATAGCAAAAAACCAAACGATGAAATTTATTTAACTCAAAATGAAGTAACCATATCTGACCCTTTCATAATAGCCAACATGTTTAACAATTATTTCACTAATTTGCCTACTCCAGTTCATAATTCCTCGATTTTATCTGCATACTCGTTCGATAACGCAATTATACGCGAATCAATACAAACAAGCAGTTTTTTCTTTGGACAATTTACCGCGCTAGAGGTATATAAAATAATCATGTCTCTGAAAACGTCTAATTCAACTTTATATGGTTGCATTTCTAGTAGAATCCTCAAAAAATATCCTTTCTTGTTTCTGACGTTTTAAGCTATATTTTTAACTTTAGTTATAACGATGGTATTTTTTCTAAATTTTAAGATGGCAATTGTGATCCCTTTTCATAAAAAGGGTGAGACTACTATATTAAACAATTATCGACCTATTTCACTCTTGTCAGTTTTTTTCAAATTTGTTCAGTAATTTTCAGTATGGTTTCAGAAGTGGGAAATCTACGGAAGATGCTTTGCTAAAACTTTGTGGTGAAATCTTTACAAGTGTTAACGAAAACAAAACCCCTGCAGCTTTATTTATAGCCATTACAAAAGCCTTTGATATGGTTGATTATGTGCTCCTGCTTAATAAGTTATATAATATAGGTTTTAGAGGTTCTGCACATTCTTGGCTTAAATCCTATTTAAGTGATCGTAAACAAAAGGTTAAAACTGGTACTCATTTGCAACCTGCTAGGTGTACCCCAAGGATCGGTCCTAGGCACTATTTTATTTTTAATACATGTCAAATCCCTGTTTGCTCAACCCTTCAAAGGCAAAATTACCGCATTTGATGACGACACTGCGTTATCTTATTCAAATTACAACCATTTTGATTTGTATGTAGATGTCAATCATGACCTCGAAGTTCTTCGTAAATGGTTCAGTTCCCACAAACTGTCTATCAGTGACAAGACAAAGTTTATGTTATTTAACATCTCGAATTAGACTATCATAGACGTGCCTCTAATGTACCATGCCCCTTCTTGTTTAAAATTTCCTCTTTACAATGATTACAACCATGATATGTGTTTTGCCTCCTTTAATAATGTTGCAAGTTGCCCTGATAAATGTTTTACTGTAGATTATGTAACGTGTTTTAAATATTTAGGTATAATTTTAGATCACAATCTAAGCTGGAAATATCATACAACCCATCTAGAGACTACTTTACTGTACAATGGTTTATTCAAATCTAAGCTCCAGTATGGATTGGTGGTACGCACTTTGTTAAAATTGAACCTCTACTTTTAAAACAAAAACACACAATACGTTTAATTCTCAAAGTAAATCGTAGGACTTCTATCTTTGAACTATTTAAAAATCTTAAAATACTTCCTCTACGACACCTGTACTGTATAAGGTCTTAAAAATTTTCTTCCAGAAATCCGGTTATACTGCCGCCAGATTATATGGCAACTAGAATCTGCGAGTCAATAACTTAAATTACGTGAATGTACTCACAATAAATAAATCACTTTTTTCTAAATTTTATTTTACTACTGCTTGTCGATTATTTAACAAACTTCCTGAGAGTCTCAGATGCGAGAAGAACAAATCAATATTTTTAAAGCATATTAAACTTTGGCTTTTCTCTTTTAACCATGAAACTATTGAACATTTAATTAGTCCACTATTGTAATTGTAATTAATTTTTCTCTTATGTATTTTTATATAAATATCTATATAAAATTTATTCACATGTATTCCCCATCTTTAATTATTTTTATATTCTTTTGCTATGGTGCATTCGCCTCTTATTTTTCTGACAACAGAATGCCCTAACTATTTCATTGAAATAACATACACTCTTCTTTGTATATTATGAATTGTAGCTTACTTATATATAAGTTTTTCATGACTGAATATCATAAACTTCTAAAATTAAAATTATATTTGCATAATGAATTCCCTTACGCTTTATAAAGGCCCAATAACACTTAAAATCATATTTTAATTTATTTTCAATGCTACTGTTGTATGTACTGTATAAAAAATTGCTTAAGACAGTAAAATCGTTTCGAAGTTTCCAAAACAATATCTTGTCAGTTTCCTTTCCCAAAATTTTAAAACATTTGTAAGAATTACTATTCAAATTTTTCAAAATTTCATATCCGAATGGTATGTTTAATACTTTTTATGTGTGCCCTTATTCTGCAAAACAATTTTAAATCGTCGTGACATTGCTTTTATCAAGTTTTTAAAGGTTTCATTGGGTAGGTTAGTCAAGGTTTCCTGTTTTTTTTTTTTTTTTTAATAAAGACAGCTCCTAGATGTTATGGGTGTCACGAAAGGAAATCTAAGAAACTTATCCGGCTATTGTTAAAATGCTGCTTTGTTGTCTTAGCCGTGTGTTTGGGATCGTAGTCTTGACAAGACAATTAAGATACTCAATCCCATCGAAACAGCAGACGGATTACAGTATATCTGTGCAGTCATTCTTTCATTAATTATATGCAATTTTCCGACGCCAAACCACAAAAAGCACCGACACACTATAACGCGTCCCCCACCATGTTTTACGGTTGGTCGGAGATATCGGTCCGAAAGACTTGCTATTCTCGGTATCATATATTCGAGGTCGCCAAAAATGCAGCAAAATGTCTAGGATTCCTTAAACGGTGCAAGAAATATTTACACCGTCTGATCTGGCCTCAATTTATAAGGCATTCATCCGCCCAAAGCTGGAATATAACTCCCACATCTGGTCTGGTGCACCCAATACCAATACCGTTCTGCACATTCTCGACAGGGTACAGAATCGCGCGTTAAAACTTATGGGTGATAGAGACATTGTGAATTCCATACATTCACATCAACATCGGAAAAATGTTTCATGTCTCTCCCTATTTTATCGTTTTTTTTTATAAAAAATGTTCCAGCTAAATACCCATTCCTCCCCTTTAAAATTTCACCAGCAATACGCGTCATGCCTTGAATGCACATCAGATCACCCTTAAGCCCAACTATGGTCGTACTGTCAAATTAGGGATTCGTTTATAAGCCGAACGACACGAATGTGGAATGATCTACCAGGCTCTGTATTTCCCCATCACTACAACCTTCAAACATTTAAAGCCAACGTGCATAGGCTTCTCCTCTGTTCCTCTTCCCCATTTTCCTAAACGCCCGTGCCCTGAAAAAATATAAGGGTATTCATAAAGAAAAAATTAAGTACATGCTGTCGCTTTTGAAACACCAGACAGTTTGGCTTCGGGGATTTCCAAGTATTTCGGACTCGTCGCTAAAATTTTTTTTTTTTTTTAAATTCGAGAGAATAATTGTCGAATTCGAGACGACGCTTTTTGTGAGCCTTCGCTAGAAGTGGTTTGTTCTTTACAATACATCCTGTTAGTTGGGCATCATAAAGTCGTTACCTTATAGTGGATTGAGGGAACGAACTTCCTGTTTCTTGAAGTTGTTCCAGTTTTTTCAAACAAAACTACCTTGGGGTTTGGCTTGCAGAGTTGCACCATAAGTCTGTCATTTTTAACTAAAGTTAACCTGCGACGTCCACATCGGGGTTTGTCAGCCAATGTAGCTTCTTCCCTACTTTTTATTATATTATTATTATTTTTACTCCCTCAGGACAAACTTTAAACTTCTCTGAAATTTTTGAGTTCTGGTTATTCAAAAACTATTTTCAGCCTTTTTTCTAGGGTAAGTTTTCTTCTTGAAGGCGAATTCAACCAGACTAAAATGTAAATTGTTATTTCGTGACCCCATAGGCCCCAGATATGAAGTTTGAAGTGATTACATTCAGCCGTACAGGCTGTAGTCAGTGCTAGAGACGAACAGACAGAGGGACAGAATTGCGAGACCCAAAATCTCGAGATTGAATTCTTTCACGGAAACAATACTTGTCCTTTATAGAAAAAATAAGTAAAAATACATACGAGTGTATGTACATATACCGAAAGTAGGACGATTGACAATCTTACTTATAGCGGCCAGATCAGAACATCGTGAAGGGTAGTTTCCATTCCATTGAGGAAAAGATCCATTGATTCAAATACAACCATATTCGACAACATAGTTTACCATATAATTTTGAAATATCAAGCGCAGCATTGTTACTTTCAATAGAGTGATGCAATCACCAGTGCTGTGAAAAATGTAAGTACTGGTCAATGAGAAGGTTTAAAGATTTACGATATTTCATCAGCTGACGGTTTACCTTATCATGGAAAGTATTGTAGAAGAGAGAATCATCCTTTTCAGGAACGGGTTGAACAAATAATATCTTCAATCTTCTGGACAATAGTCCACAAGAGTTGGATACATCGGAAAGCATATGCTTTAGTTCAAAAATGACAAAAAAGACATGACTCAATTTGGAAATCTGCAACAAGTAGATTGGCTTTATATTAAGTCTGATAGTTTAGTTGGAATGTCATTGTAAACGAGTTTTGGGCTTAAGCACGAGACCGAATTCTTCACACTTTTAATGAACAATAAAAAATATTTACTTCGCTTTGGACAAAGTAGTATCTTTTCCCTTTAAATTTTGGTCACATCTGTAAAAATTTAACATATCGAACCTCAACATTGTCATAGTCATTCCTGGCTTGCTTGAACTTTCTATGGCGTTCCTCAGAAAGGTGAAAACTTAACTTCCTCACCCTAACTAACAGCCTTTTTCGTAGATTAAGAAGCAGCACCCATTTTTCTTTGGATTGATGCGTCAAGATGAGATGAGAGATAAATGGTTTACAGCAATACACAACCTCCTGCATACGCCAGAAGACGTGGTTGATCCTATCTCAAAGATAAAAGAAAAAGTTATAGGATTCCTCTGCTTATTTTTAGAAAAAAAAAAAAAAACGAGAATACCCTGAGCTTGGAAGTGAAAAGAGGCGAGCTCCTCTTATTCGTGGAAAACTATTTGAAATTTATATTAAAGAATAAATGATTCAACTCTGTTGTGTTTCTTTACAGGTCGTAACCCTTATTAGAATTGCCAGATGTTGGAAACCCCAGGTCTAGACCACTCTTCTGTGCTGTCGATTGTGTAATTTTGACAGTGTATAGTACTTTGAGTTTGTGACAAAATTAATAGTATATTTGAATTAATAGTAAACTCAGCGTTGCCACGACGGTCTCAAAAATGTAGCAAAAAATATTATATAAAGAAGCAAAAATGCACTGACCAGAGTATTTGCTATGAATAAATGCCTGAATTTTAAGGAAATTTAGCGAAGACACTTGACCGAGTTCAATTGTAATTATTATAGAGCAAAACCTAGAACAATAAAACTGGTATCGTACGCACAGACAGACAAAAATTCTTAATCGGCATGAGTACATAAGTGTATGCACAAAATGTTTTTGGTGGTATTTGTTACTTATTTTCGTTCAAACCTATGTACAGCAAAGTAGCAAAATCGCCAAATGTTTAGCTTTTAAGAAACAAAGTACCAAATTGAAAAATCTTGAGAAAAGAGGAGGATTGTGGCAACGCTAATAGTGGTACAGGACAGTAGTACATTCTCTAGTTTCAAAAGCTGGTTTCTCGTAAGCTGGTGCGTGAGCACATAAGGATGTGTTAGACGTATGCCAGTTCCAATGTTAAGATCACGAGAGGAAATGGCTTTGGTTGACTTGGTTAATACCGTCGCAATTGCAAAATTTGACACATCTTTAAGCGATTAAGCCTTTCATATGGACGGGGTTTAATAATAATTTTTAATATGTTTTTAATTTCCATACCAGAATGGTATAAACGGAACACTATTGGATTCAACACGATGTATGTCTGTACGTGTGTCTGTAACACGTATGTAATTTTTGAACCATTTGAGCTAGAGAGCCGAAATTTTGTACAAAAATAGAAGGTGGTGGACTAAAACTGTTCTTAAAAAATGTTAGAATATGTGAATATGGATGATAACTCATCCCACCATACCTTACCTCGCCTTAAACCGGTTCAGGAAACCGTGTCTACACATTCAGCGTAACTATATACATATGTATATATATATATTTTGTTGGCGCTAACAGCCCAATGCAGGGCCTGGCCTAACTTCTCGCAGTCACTCGTGCTGTGCGCCTCACGAATGATTGGGACCTACAGTTTTGTGCCGTTTCCGAAGGGCAATTTTTCCGATTGAGAGAAGCTTCTCATGACAGTTCTACTCTCTGATGTTTGTCAGACGTTCGCGAGAGGTAGGACTGTGAGAAATTTTGTTTTTTTTTTAATTTGTGTGTCTTCTTGGATTCGAACCTTGAACCTCTCGCTCAGTGATCGCGCACTTACCACTGAGCCACGGCGCCCATCAAATCCAAAGCGTAACTCAAAGCCTAAATTTCATCAAAATCCGTTCAGTAGTTCTTAAGTTGGCGTATAAAAAAGATGATTCGAATATATTTCAAACTCTACTGACGCGTCAGTTTAGTCTACAAGCCAAATTTCATGGAAATCCGTTCAGGAGTTAGCGGTTTAATAAATATGATTTAAAGAAACCCCCTAAATCCCACTCACACTTGTTCCGATTTTGATAGTTTTTAAACGAAATGATGTATCAGGATATATGTACATATGTACATGCAAACTAAATGTCTCGAGCGAGCCATGTTAAAACAAACTTATGCGCAGACATGGACGAAGAAGTGTTTATTTGACCTGACCCTTTCATAGCTTTCTCTTTTTCTGCAGATTAACGAGAAAGCAAAATTAGGATACATTTCAAATAAGGATACAAAGCACTAACCGCGCTAGACTCGACTCGCACTTGACCTTTTTTGAATGAAACTGTTTTATATATTTGCAATTTTTGTTTTGTTTGCCTGGAAATTACCCTGCATTTAACTTACGAACATTCGCTAAAGAGCTCGAACATACCGCAAAAATACGGTAAATTCCGCACGTATGGCAGCACTGTTTAAAACTACAATTTTCATTTATTTCAACGCTTTACAATTAAAACAGTTTTTTTTTGCCAATAAAACAGTTGACTTTAATGAAAAATATTGAGCATGAAAAATTGGTGTAATAAGGGAGAGCGGAGAAGTTAATTACAGAAAATTATCAAAAATATCTGCTTCCAAATCTTTCGGTATGCCTTTAACATCTATCTAGCCAGGACCCAACGCTTCCTAAGTTTCGGTTAGATCTAGTACCCATTTTGAGAAAACAAAAATTACATTGTAAAGAACTTAAGCGTGTCAATAATAAGCTATTTGATTAAAAATTAAGATTTTACTATTTTTAAACCAATTTAAGTGCAATTCAACTCCTTTCAGTGCATTTTATTTTTATTTTTCGGTACAGTTAAAGTAGTCAGTTTTTTAACTCTGACCCTGACTTACGCATCAATTACCGAACGACATATTATAAAACAGAGAAGAGTGAACAGGTAGGCAATTTGATATCAGACAATAATAGTCAATACGAATATTAACTGTGTCTATTGCTAATTGACTGTGAATTTGTGTATTCAAAAGATCATGGACTATGGACAAATAAAAGAATCCTGCTACCTAAAACAGTCAACAAATTGGTGGTCATAAGATATTTTTCATTTTCCATTTTTCTTTCTATTTGTTATTAAAGTTATAAAGTTAATACCCTAAATTTGCTGAATTAGCAAAAACTAAAAAAAAAAAAAAAAAACAACAACACATTTTGTAAATAAGCCGGCAGATATTGTTATCATAGCTATAAACCTATTATACTTTTATATAATATAAACAATCGCTTCCATTAATTTAATTTAATCTTAAACTTAAATCAATAATTAGCACAATAATACAGCAGTACTTACGTAAATCTGTTATGGTAAATTATAAATTCCCGGTATTTTCAAGAATGATTTGTTTTTAACTTATGTATATTTTTTTATTTAATTTTTTTATTAATTATTTACATTATTTATTTATTTAAAAAGATTTCAACAATCACTGGCAATTAACTTGTCAAAACATTCATTCACTGTATTTAGGATATAGAACTATCCCCCGATTAGACGTGTTCAAAAATACTGTCAATACTCTGTTATAATAACTGAAAGGATTCACATAAAAATTTCCGTAACTAATATCCGATGTTTACCGAATGCCGTTCCACAACACAATGTCACATGACATCATGACATTGACTAGAAAAGAGCTTCTCAGAGCTGGGAAAACTGAAAAACACCGAAACCGAAAATTCAAATTTGTCGTGTGCCGCGCGTTCCGTATCTGAGATATGTATGAACCGCTACCACCACCCTTCGTCGACGACAGAATGTTTTCGAACTGGTGTGTAAGGGGCTCAACGAGTGATTTTTTTTTTTTTTTTGAATTGGTGAACATGCTACGTGCGCGTGTATGGCTGGCTGTAGGAGTGTGAGTATCACAACTACCACCATCGTGGTGTGTTAACGAGAAATGAATCATTATCCGCGCACTGATAAGAACAGGACAGTCTAGAGCCGAACAATAAATAGCTACAGGGGTATGGGGATGTATAGATATGCGCGATTGTGTCAATAGTTGTGTATCAATTTTTTAACAATTTTTCAATTCAAATCTACGAGTATATCCTTCCCCGTGTTAAGGGGGGTTTACAAATTTCCCGCCAAAATGGTGACCATGCGCATGGCTCTCATGGAGACTTTTTCTATTCAAGAATTTTTTTAAAAAGAAAAATTAAAGTAAATTGGAGACCAAACTGTTTATGGATATACTACAAGGACACCATCACCATAGACAGAATTCACCTTCTTAGGGATGGAGGCCGAGGCATGCGCATTCCAATGGACTAATGGCCAATAGCTACGCATTTGGCAGGAGTGGTTTTTCCACGCTTCAATAAATACAATGGCTGGTGTTTTTGTTTAGTGGGAATATCCTTGGATAATTACGTATTATGCTGGCTGTGGAGGGTCGTTTTTTTTTTTTTTGCTTCTGCGGTGCGAGTTCTAAGCGAATGGGAATGTGTTTTGTTGTGTTGGAGGTTTCTTTTCTATTTAAAGTGGTAGTATGGGTTTTGGATGTCCTGTGGGGGTTGGTTCAAATGTTTTTGTCACCGATGCATGGGGAAAATATTGTTTTTCATAATGGCGAATATCAATGTTGGAATGTTTCCACTTTCACTATATGACGAGCAACAGGTGAATGATTGAGGTGTGGGAGGATTTGTAGATCCTTTGAGAGTTTCACTTTCGTTTTTCAAGATTGTTTTGGTGTTTGGAAACTATATCGTAGTCATGTGTATCAGTGGCCGGCACACGTGATACTGATTCATGGAATTTGTTGTTTTTCAGTATTCCGGAAAGGGTGGAATAAATTTAAAAATGATAAGGTCTATGTTTAAATTATCTAGTGCAAACTTGGAATAAATTGTTTTGCTATTTTATAGGAGTGCTGCAGCACCTACAATACATATATGAGAATTGGTCTAATCTAATAAGTTTATCTAATAAGTTTATTATAGATAATAATCTATAATTTTATACATAAGTGGATTCGAAGAAAGTAGCCGTAAATTATGTAAGAGTAATTATGTAGACTTAAATTTGGAACTTAGTTTGAACCAGTTAGAACCAATTTTGATAACACCAATTACCGACTTCGGAAATACCCGAAGCTTACAGAATTAATTACAAAATCTCATTTCATCACAATTATGTTGATGCCTCTTCAGAGCAAGTGCTCCTCTTTGGTTTCTTATTTTCTTTGCTTCCACTCCCCGAATAGCTTAGCACTTCGAACGGGGAAAAGCAACTTTAATTACTTACTAATTCAATTCGATAGAGTAGTCTTATAAATTATCAGTGATGTAACTAGCTCGGAATAGGAAGGTGAAATGCATCGGGTTCAAAGACCGGTATTTATTCTACAAATTGGCACCCCTGTTGCAGACGTACAGCTTCGTCAAAAATGGACCTACAAATTCGAAACGTATGCCTACAAGAGCTATTCCAAAAAATGGTATAACAGCTCTAAAAAGAGAAGGACCCAAAAGAGCTAAATTCCTTAGGCAACTCCCAAAACTAAAACAAGCAAAGGCACTCCTAGGACACTACAATCGTAGACAATCTAAGGCGTCCATCAACCTAAGTAAAAATAAGCTACGACTACTTGCTAGCTTCCTTAAGGGGCACTAAAAGCTTCGTGAACACCTCAGGAAGTTAGGCCTTAATGGCAACAGAAGATGCATAATTTTGGAAAAATGCGTTAATAGGAGAGAAAACTTTTTTGAATAAATGTCCAAATTTTGAATGAATCCCATATCCTCATATACATTAAAAATGGCTTACATATCAATTTTACATAAAATCGACTAAACCATATCCGAGAAATAGTCAATTTTCCAAGTCCGCTAATAAGTAAAGTACCGTTATTCGAATGTTTATCGAAAAACTGAGTAGGTATGCAATTTTATTGCAAAGGTAATATAGACGTCACATAGACGTTACCTCAGACACGAATTTCTTTCTAAATCGTGAGAGCCGTTTTTGAGGCCAGGAAGGCGAACAGACCCACTTTTTCTGTTATAGTAATGTCCAGATTGATCAAAATCGCGAGACCGAATTCTTTCACGATACTTTCACTTTATAGGAGCCAGCAAAAAAGACGGCCAAGCATGAAAGTGCCTCATGTGCTGAATGTTCCTGGACTTATCTCCAGACCTTTTAAAATAAAAATAACGAAACTATATATTTTTAAAATCAGTGCATCGTCACCGTTCATATTGTACTTATACAAACAAAAATTATAAAAGGTTCTTGAACTTTCCCAATATGTTGCTCTTGATTAGTCTGCGGGTTAGTAAAACAGAACTCTGGTCCAAATTTCAACCTTTTACGTCTAACGGTTCAAAAGTTATTAGGCTGTGGCCGGATAACCGGCAGACGGGCAGACAGCGAACTCTCACTTTAAGGGTTTCGTTCTTCTTTGTCTACCCTGTAAATACCGGAATACTGAAAAGCCTGTTATTTATTACTATTTAAGATTGCTGTATATTTACAAATTTAGGTAATTCTCGACTTCTTTTGGTGCATGTCGCTCATAAAGAACTAACAGCAAGTTTTCGATAATCCGAACCCGTTGTATTCCGAACGTCCAGTAATCCGAACGACCTCTTTTAATATATATTTTGTGATAAACCTATTATATTCCTATAATCCAATCCAAGCAGTCACAAAGTGGATTTTTTTTTTGTCGGGTCAGGATCTGCCACCTGATACTTGCAAAGGCAGCACAATCACAGAGGAAGTGTACCGCAGTGTCGTCTCTCTCCATATATGCGGCAGACTATTGAGTCACTTAAGCCTACCACACTGAGGTGTTTAGCAAAAGCATAGTGCCCCGTGAGAGCGCCAATAAAATGTCTGCAGTTTTTTCTGCTGAGGAACAGCAAGAATGCCGCTGATTTCTAACAGACGTCCGGAAGTATTCATTTAGTCTGCCCTCATGTTGGAGAACCGCGCCACATACAATTATGTTCATAAGAAATCCAAATGGCCCTGACCGGGGACGCAGGAACCCTACGCAGGTTCGGGTCCTGAGAAAACCTCCTCTGAGATTTTCCTCAAGGAAAGTCGACTTCAAATTTGCGCAACAACTGAAGTTCTGGTGTCATTGCGTCAGACGGCATATCCATAAGACAGGGGTAGGTTGTACCAAAAGCCACCTCGCCTATGACGATAGATTTGCTTTGATCGTACTGCCTACGATATTAGTATCAAGAGGAGGTAAATTGAGCAGTGCATCTAGAGCAGAGCGAGATGTACTCGGAAAAGCTCCCCTGCAGCCAAGACCAGCCGTTTTTTGGAGTATAGTGCAAAAGGCAGTCACATTTTTACGCGAAAGCTCTTCTCCCCAAACAACCGACGCATATGCTAGGAAAGGTCTTTTCAAAGCCATATAGATCCAGAGAACCTTTTTCGGTGATAAGCCACATGTCTTGCCGAAGGCACAATTACGTTGGCGGAAAACTGAGAGCGCCTTGGGTGTCTTCGACTCGACATGTTTTGACCAAAGGAGCTTTTTATCAAGAATAAATATTTGGCTTGATTGGAGATCCAGATAGTGACGCCCTGACTTAGCAAGTTTTAAAACTTGCTAAGTCAGACCGGTCAAAATTCTTCTTCTCGTAAAAATAACAACCTTGGTTTAGAGAGGATTGACCGAAAGCCCATTCCTAGTGCACCATTCATCAATCATATTCAGAACCATTTTCACCTTAGAACGGGTCTGAGCGTAGACGTTAGAACCATTGAGAGTGTTCACCAGAAAGTCGACCACCATGCACCATAGCAGTGGAGACAGAGCGCCACAATGCGGACAGCCCCTGTTGACCCCTGCAATTACATATCGGCCACAATCCGCATCCACAATCAAGTTATGTTCATTAGCATTGCTTTAATCCACGGCACTAATGTTTCGTCTACCCTGTGTTGCCTAGCAGAGTCACACATGCAGTCAAAGGTCGCATTGTACAAAGTTCTCTCGATGTCGATGAAGATGTCCACCGCGTACTCTTTCCTGTCGAACGTGCATCCAATCCTAGCAACCCGATTTTGAAGCGCAGTCTCGAAGGATTTTCCGCCTTAATAGGCATGCCGGCGACTTGAAGCCATCAAACGATGCCACTGCAAACCTGAGAGCCTAATCCGTTACCATACCTGATGCAATGTACTAGCTGCACCGAGTTTTCTGACTTCGATCAAGCTAAGATTGGGTGAGCGGACCGAGCTGTGACCTAATTGTTACTTGAATTCCCCTGAAGTTAGTTTGCAGAATAAGACTGAGAGCCTCCGGTTTCATCTCAGTGAAGGTAAAATCTCTATAGGAAGCACTTTTTGACGTCCGAATTAACTTCTTATATTCTTTTTGCTCTGAAAAGATTCCAGTCCCACTCCAAGTTAGTCTTTAGTGACCAATTTAGAAGTTTTCTGGTTTGCTCTCTTAGTCTCTGCAGTTCTGGATTCCACCAGGGAACTGGCAATCTCCATGGACTCGTCACTAGGCACGTAAGCTCAAAGCATCTGGTGAGAGTACTGGTCAGGTCTTGAGCAGCATCCTCTACCTTCTGTCTCGTTCTGAGTTTAGGTGGAGTTTTGACTGATTTCCCTAGTTTATTATGGCATTCCCCGAATTATCTGGCTTTAGGTGTATGTTCTATTCATGTTCGGGCACTCTTTGTCTCAGTTTTCAACTTGAACTTGTGCTGTGCATTTCATTCAGTGGAAACATTTTTTCTGAAGTTCCTAAAAGTAGTTATAAATATCCCTAAACGAAAACACATTACTTTAAGCATTAAAGAAAAATGCAAAATTTTTTTTTAATTGAAGCAGGTAGTTGACTTAAGGAAAAATCAGGACAAAAACCTCAGCTTTATGATTACTTCCGATAGTTCCAGTGGAAAGCGAAAAACATTGAAGGCAGGTGAACATCCTCGTATACTTATAACGCTGATAAAAGCGGCTTGTTTTCGCAGGTCCAGAAAAACATTCATGTCGAGAGAAGAAAGCACGACTCCAGGTAAGAAAATTAGTACGGAATGAATCACATTAAGCTGGCGCTTTTTAATTGAAAGGGCTCAAAATCCCAGAGTCTTCAAAAATATTACGCTTCCTGTTTACTACAAACCAAAGCATGGTTGACAAGAGAATTTTTTCTGAATTGGTTTCAAACAGAATTCGTTTCTGCAGTAGAAGAACAGTGAGAAAGATTGGTTTGATATGGTTAATGATGACTTGAAAATCCAAGCCCTTTTCTTCCGACCAAATGCCACTTTATGGACCAACACATAATCTCGAGCAATCAAGTTGAAAATCATGATTTGAAAATCATGATTTGAAAATCAGATGGTATTGAGTTTCTGCAAACACCGAGGGTAGCCAGATAACTGCCGAGCATTTTTGTTTTGCTTTTATTGTCGTTGCTCATGATTCCCAGTATTTTTTTCTGTCCACCTGATGTCATCATCACAATCAAGTTGCATTTTAGCCATATGACCACCCTACTGCCAGTCTTATGTCTTCGCAGTAGACAGTTCGTCGTCAAAAATGGCAATGTGACTTCTGCTCGAACATTTCAAATTAAGAACGGTCTGCAACAAGGTGCGGTGAATTCACCGATTCTTTTCAACATTTACACAAACGATCTCATAGGATCACTTCACTATGCCTTAGCGTACGCAGACGACTTGATTGCGTACAGATTAGGCCCAAAAATCGGGGTCATTGCAATTCTCTTGCAACGTGACTTCGATAAGTTTCAGCGATATTCCGATGACTAGAAATTGAAGATCGTTCCTCTATTTTGATGAGAAAGGTCTTATCCAGGACAGATTGCCAGTGCCGCTAATCTTCCACGTTGCTCGGACAGTTGTGGATAGGCGACTCAACTACGACAGAGACAGAAGTGTGGAGCGTCTCCGGTTTAGTAGTGCGGTATAGAGTCGCGATATTGAGGACGTACAACATCAGTACGCCTATCCACATTTCTGGTGTTTAGCTGAAAGAGGGGAAACTCCCTCGTCGATTCCCCATAATCCAGAGTAGCCTGTTTGAAGTTTAAGGTTGGTTGTACTTTGCCCATGGCCGACTTACATAGTTTAGGTTTAGGTAGTTTACTCGTAGGTAGGTTGTAGGCAATAATTGAAAAAAAAAAAAATCCACAGCACTTGGATGACAAAAAAAAGCATAAAAGCACAAAAAAACCAAAAAAGCACTCGTTAAAAAAAACAAAAAAAAAATTTAAAAAAAAAAACAAAAACAATTTACGTATATAATTATGTAAGGTAGAATAAGATAGGCTAATTCGGAATAAGGTATTGTAGTTTAAGATTTATTTTAAGGTAGATTTGTAAGTTTTATATATAAGAACAACCAAAAATTAGTTCATTTACTAAGTTTAATAATTGTTCTTAGTATTAATAGTTAATAGAATAATAAAATAAATAAAGAACTAAAGTTAGTTATGTCGAAGACATAGTTTTAAATATTAGGTTCAGCTTAGAGCGCCCGCTAGGGCCAGTAAGCTAGAATACGATAACTAAATTAGTTAAGCTAGTTTTAAGCGTTATTTATCTAGCTATACGTTTAATGAATTACCAATAAAAATGCACTAAAACTGAAAAATGAAAAAAATGTTGTGCCTGCGCAGTAGAGTTGGCTTAGCTTTCGCAATTGATCGACTTTTGTATTTATTTCACCCTCATAGAAGAAAAACAAAAAAAAGAATAAATAAAAGACACACTAATGCAATTAAAATAATTTATTTATTACGTAATTTAACAAAACAAAAACCTTTTTTTCCCATCTGTACTCAAAACGTCTATTGAAGGTCGACCGATGGCTCATTTTTCTAAAATAAAAGTATCAAGTACAAGGTGGCTTCCTTTAAAACAATTAGTAGATAGGCTCTTAGATAAATGGAGTGCACTTCAGCTATTTTTTGTTTCTTGTTTAGTTGAAGATAACTTAAAATTGAAAATCCTGTTTACAAAGTCTACTGTTTATTTATGACGTACGTATAAGATATTGTAACACAATGTAGCATAATAACTACGCCCTCGAACAGGCAACAAATTCCGAAGTGTCTTTTCATTTGAGGTTCGTGTCTGAAATTAGTCACCACAGCTCGGATAATATCACGGATAGAAGAGAACAAGAGAGAATTATAACTGCACGAAATGATTGTCATCTTGGAATTATTACATCAGAATTTTTCTTGTTCCAGTGGTCGAAGAATTTGCTGGAAGTTTCTGGCTATCAGAAACTTCTGCTATAAGTTAACATCGTCAACCACTCGCACGCGCAGCGGAAATGCTGACCTAGCGTCTGGGGCGAGAAACGAATTTCCAGGGAAATTCACGTTGGGAAATAAAATGCAAGCTAGGGAAATCAACATTGCAATAAACTAATGAAAATGCAACCTTCAATAATTTTACTTGTACGAGTCTTCTTTATTTTTAAGTTAGTCTTAATCGATACTTCATACAATAAAGGACAGGGCAATCTGCCCTGAAAAGTATTTTTTTTAAATAATTTCGGCGTAAATTCTATTAACTGGCGCCCGAGCAGGGACCGTGCGGTTTTACTAAATAGTCAATACGCGTACGAATAATAAACGCACTTATAAACTAAAATAATCGTGGAAATAGTGCTAGTGAGAAAAATATAGTGGACACCAAGCCGCGAAATCATCGCTAGTGCGTGAGACAAAATAGTGGACACCAAGCCGCAAGTTTCATAGTGGACACCAAGCCACGAAATTTTCACTATAGTGCGTGTAAGCAACAAAAGTGGACACCAAGCCGCAAGTTGTGTAAAGTGGACACCAAGCCACGAAATTATTGATAGTGCGTGTAAAACAAAGTGGACACCAAGCCACAAGTTTCGTAACGTGGACACCAGGCCACGAGACTGATTAGTAATTGTGTAGGGGAAAAGAGGCCCCCGAGTAATCCTGTAAAACAGGGATAAAAAGGAGTTCCGGAATAGCGAACAGCCGCCCCAACCAACAGCCACGGTCCAGAACCCATCTTCGTTATGAGAATTGAAGCCGTTATATTTCTGTAAGAATATTTTTGTCCTTTGTAATTTGTAATCGATTTTGTAACATCCTAAGACTCAACTAGAATAAGATCCAAATTTTAATTTCTGTAAGAACATTTTTTTTTTTTTTTTTTATACATAATTCGTAATTATTTGTGTAACAACTTAAGACTCATCTAGATTAAGACCCATTTTAATTATTTTTGATTCAATTTCAATTGCGAATCTCGGTTCACATTCATTGACTTAATTTCAATCACAAAAATTTCAAAATGTCGAACCCAAATAACTTAATCAGACCAGCCCGCTTAGAAGTACCAGGAGAAAATGCTGCTCCTCCTGCTCCTCCTGCCCCCTCCTTTACAAACCAAATAGACGATAACTTGGTACATCTCATAACCAGACTCGTAACCGAAACACTACACATTCAGGGACGACAGATATTTAATTCAATTATGAATCCAGCCTCAGATATCAATAATGATATTGATCAACCGATTAACACCACTGATCAGAATCTTTCCGACATGGACAAAGTTCCAGATGTGGTTAAGAGTTTGCGCGAGTTTTCAGGTGAAGCTCAGGAGTTCAACTCGTGGAAGAAAAGTGTTGAAAGAATACTTAAGATCTACGAGCACCTCAAGGGTACTCCAAAATATTATGGCATCTTGTCCGTTATTAGAAATAAAATAACAGGCCATGCCGATATAGCGCTCGAATCATATAATACCCCTTTAAACTGGGAAAAGATTTCTAAATGTTTGACTCTGCATTATGCAGATAAAAGGGATCTAGGGACACTCGAGTACCAAATGACGACTTTGGTACAGGGTAACAATACAATACCCGAATTCTATCAAGCAGTTTATCATCATTTATCTCTGATTCTTAACAAACTCGGTTGTATTGACATGAGCCATGAGTCGTTAAATAACATGACTCAATGTTATAGAGATAAGGCACTTGATACTTTCATTAGAGGGTTGAAAGGCGACCTTCCCAGATTACTCAGTATAAGGGAACCCGCAGATTTGCCGCAGGCTCTGCATCTTTGTCTTAAACTCCAAAATGTTGACTTCAGAACTCAACACGACAATAATTCCCAATCAACAGCTCGGAAAACCTTCCAGCAAACACCTCCACCGGTTCCTCCTAGAAGATTCAATCCTCCACACCCAGTTCCTGTTCCAGCCCCAAGGCGAGAGTTCTTTCCACAATTGCTTCATAACCCTAGTCAACCTCAGCAACCCCAATTCCACAGGCAACCACAATATCACTCTAGGTCTTTCCAACAAGCCCAACCGCAACGGTTTCCACCAAACCAACGCGAACTTCCTCCCAAGCCTATGGACATAGATCATTCCATTAGAACTCAGAGGGTAAATTACCTAAATAGACCAAGAAACCAGCCTACTGCACAGAAGCGAGAGCACTCACAACAAGTTCATCAACCCTATAAAATGCAACGAGTCTACCATACTGAAGAAGCCGTCGCCGAAGAACAAGAAATAGAACAATACGAAGCCACGATGAACCAAGAAGATCAAAACCACGAACAAACACTTACGGAATACAGTGACGACCAAACAGACGAACAATATTTTGATCCACCGCAACAAGTTGATGACATATATTTTTTAGATTAAAACACTCTTCGCTTCCTTATTTCGAGCACGTTGCAAAGAGTGGACAGGTGTATAAATTTCTAATTGACACAGGCTCGAACAAAAATTACATTCAACCACGACATATACGCAATCCTCTCCCCAACAAAAAGATTTTCTATGCTAATTCCGTAGGGGGAAACATTAGAATAACCCACCATAGTCTTATTCCTCTTTTTGGTACTGAAATAGGCCCCTTACAATTTTTTATACTTCCTACCCTTATATCATTCGACGGCATTATAGGGAACGATACCCTTAAAAGCCTGAATGCGGTTATTCACATAAATGATAACTATATGAAAGTTCACCAGAACACTTTTATCGAACTTAAACAGCATCTAACTGAAACCGTAAATAGCGTAAATATCCGAACATCCCATTTGAATGACGAAGACTCTAACTATCTCACTAAAGTTATTGGGTCTTTTCCGAAACTCTTCTCTGATCCTGACGAGAAACTTACTTATGCGACAACTGTGAAAGGAGAAATTCGTACAATAGGTAACGAACCAGTCTATTCGAAATCCTACCCCTACCCAAGAGGACTTAAAGAAGAAGTTGAAAAACAAATCAACCAACTTCTAAATGATAATATTATCAGGCCGTCGAAATCTCCATATAATTCGCCAGTCTGGATCGTCAACAAAAAATTGGACGCTTCAGGCGAAAAAAAATATCGAATGGTGATCGACTACCGAAAACTTAACTCGGTCACCATTGCCGACAGATACCCCATTCCGGAAATCAATGAGGTCCTAGCTAACCTCGGCGACAACAGATGGTTTTCTGTCATAGATTTGAAGAGCGGATTTCACCAAATCAAGCTCAGAGAATCCGATATTGAGAAAACGGCGTTCTCTATCAATAACGGGAAATTCGAGTTCACTCGTCTTCCCTTTGGTTTGAAAAATGCTCCGGCGATTTTCCAAAGAGCTCTCGACGATATCCTAAGAGAGCACATCGGAAAACGATGTTACGTCTACATCGATGATATTGTCATCTTTGGAAAAGACAAGGCTGAACATTTTAAAAACCTGAAAGCCGTCTTTGATACTCTAGAACGCGCCAACATGAAGATTCAGTTGGATAAATGCGAATTTTTCAAGACCGAGGTGGAATTCTTAGGATTCATCATCAGCACTGATGGCATTAAGACTAACCCTAAAAAGGTTCATGCCATTACAGAGCTACCACCCCCAAAAACGCTCAAAGACCTGAGATCTTTTCTAGGTATGTCAGGGTATTATCGCCGATTTATCAGAGATTATGCGAAAATAGCGAAACCCCTGACATCCCTTTTAAGAGGGGAAGACGGACGAGTGTCCAGACATCTCTCTAAAAATAAAAAGATAGATCTTGACGAAAATTGCATTTACTCATTTAACCAAATTAAAGACTCCTTAACTTCCAAAGAAGTAACTCTCACTCACCCGAACTTTAACAAAGACTTCGAACTCACGACGGACGCATCCGACTATGCAATTGGTGCTGTCCTATCCCAGGACAGAAAACCCATAACATTTCTCTCAAGGACACTGACAAAGACAGAAGAAAGCTACGCCACTAACGAGAAAGAGATGCTCGCCATCATCTGGGCTCTAAACTCGCTTAGGAATTTCCTTTACGGATCAAAAAAGGTAAATATTTATACGGACCACCAGCCATTAACATATGCGCTGAGTAATAGAAACACAAACCACAAGATGAAGCGATGGAAGGCAATTCTGGAGGAGTACAACTACGAACTCAAGTACAAACCAGGAAAGGAAAATGTAGTTGCCGATGCTTTATCTCGACTGCCACAAAAAACACAAATAAATTCAATGACCATGACGCAACATAGTGATGAGAGTTCTTCACATAACCTGATACCAGCAGTTGAAGTACCCATTAACGTTTTTCGAAATCAGCTGATTTTAGAAATCGGGGACACAACTAGCCATCAATTCTTAATTCCATTCCCCACGTACCACAGACACGTTTTTGTACAACCCAGTTATAGCAACTCAGATATCATTTCAATTTTTAAAAAATATTTAAATCCCAGTGTAATAAATGGCTTGCAAACAAAAGAAGAAATAATGGGCCGAATACAAAACATTTATCCCGAACATTTTTCCAAATACAAAGTTAGATACACTCAAACAATAGTTGAAGATCTGGCCAACGAAACGGAGCAGGAAGAAAAAATATTAAGTATCCATCGCAGGGCACACCGTAATCCAGAAGAAAACCGCATACAACTTCTTCAACATTTTTATTTTCCGAAAATGGCATCAAAAATCAAAAGACTAGTAAAAGTATGTAGAATTTGCAAAGAAAACAAATATGAACGACACCCAAATAAACCTATCCTTGAACCAACTCCAATCCCTAATTATCCTGGCCACACTCTGCATTTAGATATTTATTCAACGGAAAAAAAACTGGTATTAACCGCCATATGCAAGCTCACCAAGTTCGCCAAGACTAAAATTATCAAGTCAAGAGCAATAACCGACCTCAGGCAACCTCTTCGAGAAATCTTATTCTCTTTCTGCATTCCCGAGAGTGTTGTCATAGACAACGAAAAAGCCCTTAATTCGGTATCCATATTATCCATGATGGAAGACGAGTTGGGCATTCGTATTCACAGAACACCACCCTACAAATCCGAAGTAAACGGGCAGATTGAGCGGTTTCATTCAACTCTCTCAGAGATCATGAGATGCCTCAAGGCTGAAAAGGTATCTCGATCCTTCGAGGAACTGCTCGAAAGAGCCACTAACGAATATAATTTTACAATTCACTCCACAACAGGAAAAAAACCGGTCGAACTCTTCTTTGGTCGATCTCCACAAATAACCCCCGAAGAACTTGATAAAACCAGGCAGAATAATATAGATAAAATTATCCAAAAACAAGAACAAGATTTAAGTTATCATAACCAAACCAGGAAACCATGTAAGATGTACCATCCTGGAGACGTCATTTACATAAAGCATAACAAAAGAATTGGTTCTAAACTCACCGTCCGATATAAAAAGGAAGTAGTTAAGGAAAACAAAAATACAACTGTCGTGACTGAATCCGGCAAAACGATCCACAAAAGCAATATTAGGAACTGAACAATAAATTTCATATCTCTCTTTTCAGACATGCATTATGCATCGCGGAAGCGGAAATCCAAATTTTGGACTTCTCTAATTCTCAATTCGTTTCAATACACACTGGACAAACAAAGATACAGAACGGAAATTTCAAATTAATCCATGACATTGACCTCGACCAATACGACCAACTCTTGACCAAAATTTCTCCAATGCTTAAACTTAACGAAACAAGGAACGATTCCCTTTTCCTATACCTTTCCCATGAGCACGAGCAAATAAAAAATTTGATATCTAACCTAAAACCAAAAAGGGTAAGAAGATCTCTAGATTTTATAGGTTCGACGTGGAAGTGGATTGCCGGTAATCCCGACCACAACGATTTCATTACTATCAAAAGAAAAATGAATAACCTACTTACTAACTCTAACGATCAAGTTGTAATAAATAAATTGCATAATGAAAGAATTAATAACATAACCAAGATTACGAATGAGATTGAATCAATGCTAAAAACCAATAAAAATTTCAACAGAGATGTAATATTAAATATTCAATACAAATTTAAAATTTTAAAAGAAGAATTAGTTAACATTAATTTGGCCATACATTGGGCGAAACTAGGAATTGTTAATTCAATGATTTTATCAAAAGAAGAAATAAGCCTAGCTGTAAAAACACTAAATCAAGAGAATGTCCCTTTCACTACTATAGAAGAAGCTCTTAATTTTGCTGAAATAAAGATAATAACAAACACAGCTTCCATACTTTATATTGTTAATATCCCTACTACCGATCCTTCCACATATGAACGAATATTATTAAAACCTGTGAAGAGAAATGGAGTAGCCATAGAAATAGACTATAAAGAAGTTGTAAGAAACAAAAACGAAATTTTTGGCGTAACTAATGATTGTAAAGTAATAAATAGTGTTTCAATTTGTAATAAAAGAGATCTTATAAATATTGCTAACTCAGCATGTATTCCCAACCTATTAAATAGTAAAATAGCAACATGTAATAAAGTGAATAGTCAGCATATCCCGTCGATCGAGGAAATAACAAGTGGAATGATTCTGCTTAACGACTTTAACGGAACTCTCCAAGTCGAATCCACGCCTCGGAACCTTACTGGTACCTTCCTTATTAAATACGAGAAAACCAACATAACGATAAATAATAGAGTATTTGCGGCATACGAAGCTTCTACACACACCGTTCTTCCAGCCATACTGCAGCCAACACCCATAGAGAACAGATTCCATCGACTATTGTCGCTCGAAATGATGGGCGAACTCCACATCAACAATACCAAAAGTATCGAGTTGCTCAAAAGCGAAAACGAAGCTTACGCATTCATCAGCTGCGGAACAATAAGTCTCATCGGGATTATCCTAGTAATTATCACCATCTATAGAATCATAACAAGGCATTCAAGTAATGAAACCAGAGTCATGATCCAGCAGCAAGAAATTAAGAACATCGAAGCTCCACCACACACTGAAAGTTTACCAAAAGGAAGAATCCAACAAACAAAGTTCAACGACCTTCCTTACTTTTAGGCGATTGAGGACCATCGCATTTAAAGGGGGAAGAGTTAACATCGTCAACCACTCGCACGCGCAGCGGAAATGCTGACCTAGCGTCTGGGGCGAGAAACGAATTTCCAGGGAAATTCACGTTGGGAAATAAAATGCAAGCTAGGGAAATCAACATTGCAATAAACTAATGAAAATGCAACCTTCAATAATTTTACTTGTACGAGTCTTCTTTATTTTTAAGTTAGTCTTAATCGATACTTCATACAATAAAGGACAGGGCAATCTGCCCTGAAAAGTATTTTTTTTAAATAATTTCGGCGTAAATTCTATTAACTTATATAAGGACAGATGGCGATCAAAAAGGGGCAGTAGTTTCTAAACTGTGGCGAAGAGATTAGAAAAGTGATAATGGGCGAAGTTGTAATTTTGTGATAAATTGAAAGTTGAGATTTAACAAGAAGAAGTAATTAGTTTGGATTTGTGAATTAAGTAATTGAAAGGAGATAAAGTGATTTGAGAGGACAGAGACCTTGTAAGAAAAGAATTGCGAAGAATAGTATAGTGTGAACCTGAATTGTTCTATAGACTAGAAAATAAAGAAATAATTTCACAGAATATTGTTTTATCTACTCGAGCCGTAGCTCGCATATTACAGTATTATAATTTGTTTTCGATTGCATAAAGTGTATGCAACATTTGAGGTTCGAATCCTGGTGTCAAGAATCATCTATAATATTTATTTCGCATGAAATAAATAAAAAAGTCGACCAATTGCGAAAGCTTATGTCAACTCTACTACGAACGCATAACACTGGCAGTAGGGTGATCATATGACTAAAATACAATTTGATCGTGATGATGACAACATGAGGGTGGACAAAAAATACTGTGAATCATAAGTAACGACAGTAACAGCAAAACAAAAATACTCCCCAGTTATCTGGACGCCATCCTTGGAGTTCACTGAAACTTAATATCACCTGAGTTTCAAACCAACAACAAAAAAATAGTATAAGGGTATTCATATCCCCTTTGACACGTGGAAATTATAAAAAAAAAAAAAAATTGAAACTCTTATTTTATATTATTATCAATGCTACTACTGTTAATGAAATTAATTTCCAAGATTTTTTATTATTTAAACCAGTTAACGACATTTACATTAGTGCGAATGCCTAAACATATATTGAAGAAAATAAGTTTTTTTTATAATATTTTAGAATAAAAAAAAAAAAAAAGATTCGGGATTTCTATATATGATAGATTAAGCCTACAAATTAAGAAAAGATTTCCCTTGATGACGCAGTATTAAAAAAACATTTCATGTATAGATCCAGAAACAGTAGTGATTGGAGACGTTTCGATTTGATCTATTTTGAACAAATTTAAAAGTTTTTTTAATTTTTTTTTATTAAGTATTTATATTTCTTGAAGGTAATGTGATTTAATTTTTTTGTTCTTTATTTTATTTATGTACAATTTTGTAAAATAAGGAAGTAACCTTTACTTTAGGCTACTTTTGTTACTTTTCCCAGTTTTTTGTGCTACATTTGCCCACAGCCGAACGGTAAGGCTGATGGTGATTCTATTCACATCATTGACGGAGCCTACTTGTATGTGCACGGTTGCACTATTTTCATTTTTTTTTTTTTTTTTTTGAGCACCTTGTATAATGTTTCCCACACAACCTTCCGTAGAGTCAACATTGGTCAAGTTAGTTATGATGGGTACCTTGTTAAATTTGTTGTATGTAAAATTTACATGAGTAGATTTGCCCTCGTTGAGTACGATGCGCCAAATTTGTGTCCAATGATGTAGCTTAGCTACAGCTTTTTGCTACTTTCCGGTATCTTCCTCGACTTTGTTGCTCGTTGCCAATAAGGCTGTGTCATCCGCAAATGTGGCTATAAGGTTTCTTCTAATTGCACTCTGTCTCGCGTGTATAACAAGTATAGAATTATGACCGACTGCGATCAAAATTACAAGGGTCTTTTGAGACGGAGAATATAGATGGCATAGCACATTACAGTCAACAAAATTAGTTGCTTGCTTTTTAATTGAATAAAAGTTAAGACCATCTACAGACAGCGTTAAGATTTGAAGGAATGCACTTTTGACTTCCTTCAGGTTGGTATTGAAAATTAGCATTTTTCTTTCTAATGTCTTTGTGCAAGTTGGGCAGTATACTTGTACCTATAGGAACTTTACCTTATAAACGATTAAGTGAGCGAATGGATTGCATTATCAAAAACACGAAACCTGCCTTCTTCGATACAGCTTCAAATTGACATTGCCCCAAACAAATACAGGGTGTTCTACGTTATGGAATGTTAATTTTATCATAATGTTAATGAAAACCCTGATTTTCATGAAAAAATCGTAATGAGTGATGAAGCACATTTTCATTTAATAAATAAAACAGTCGTTTATGGGCAAATGAAAATCAATGAATTATTACATGATGGCAATGTGGTGCACTATTTAGTCTGGAGGAGGATTGAACCTGTTACTGGAGACCGATATCGCCATATGATTGAACATTTTTTGACACCTTTGGATGCTTTGGGCTTGCTCAATGTGTAGTTTCAACAGGCCCACTCTACAATGCGATTACTCTATCAACTGTTTTCAGACCGAATTATATCAACGAAGATCTCGCAATGCCGAAAAGCAAACTTAGTCGACTTCAATGCGAAGAAGACCCAATCCACCGTCTTTTGCTGAAAAAACTCATCTACTGTACCACAGCTTGAAATGTACGGCAAATTATATCTAACCTAAGGAAACCATTCATCTCTTGGCGTAACAGTGAACCATGGTGTAATATGGCACACCACATATCCAACATTGGATTGCATGAAGCTGAGCTACCTACTTATGTATTTAGACAAAAGAAATTCTTTACAGCGCAAAAGCTTCTTCTTCTGCACAAAGCCCATTTTTGGAGATCAGCTCCAAGACATTATCTTCATCTGCTCAATAGCATACAGAGACGAGCATTTCGTTAATAAAAGAACCTGCACTAGCTTCCAATCTTCAACCGTTAGCTCATCGAAGACCTACGTCTATACTATAAATACTATCATGGCAAATATTCCGAAGACCTCAATAGAATGATGAATAGAAATGTGATATTTGAGCGTTCTACTAGACAAGCCACCAGGGAACATCACCTCTTTGTTCACCTGACATCCGAATGGACATCCTTCAATTAAAACCCTTTCTGCTGCAGGGCTTCGAAATTTGCTCCCAGAAGACATACAGTTAATAAAAAAAGTATTTGCACACATCAATTATTTTATACGACTGGGTCGCATGTGGTATTCGGGTGTTCGTTTGTAAATTGTTCAGATTTCAAATTAAGGCAAAATCAATAACAAGTGATGAAAATTAGATTTTTCGTAAAATGCGTTGGAAATCTAATTCTTTTTACCAATAGTTTTATCTAGTACAGCTCTCAACAGAATGAGAACTCGAGTCATCTAATCGCTTTTGAATGTGCAGAAGTACTCGTACACAAACGTACAAGTAGATGCAGTTTTATCAGTTTCGAAATAAAAAAATCGGATACATATTTATTTTACAATTAAGTTTGCAGTATACATAGGTACATCGATACTTTTATTTTGTGGCCTATGTACACATTTGGAAACAAAAAAAAATATCACGTCTTGTGTAACTACCTATAGTAAGAAAATGTTTACACATACTCCTGCGAATTGATTCTTTTCAATTTGGGTATCTTTTTTTGCTTTGTTTATTTGTTGGTAGGTTAGGTAACACAGTTTGCATTTGATATTGATCTTAAAACTTGCCAAATGTCATTTACACACGTTTTGATCAATACATTAAAAGTCACGAGTGTTTTTTGAGATTATTCAAAACATGTGCGAAAACGACTGCTTATCATTGGTTTTATTTGGTTTTGATAATAAGATATTTTTGCAGGTTCTTTTTTAAACCACTCTAATATCGAACGTAAATTTTGCCATTTCTTGGAATTGTCCTTACTTATTTTTACTTTGCACCTAAAACGTTAAGTACAAAGTTCCTGTGACTGAAATTGCGAAGCTGATAAACTAGCATAGTATAGGCTTAACCCACATCGAGGCGATACTTTTGCTAACTACTTTATCTACCTCGATGCATTAGACAGGCGAACTATACATGGATGCATCTGGACTATTGCAATACTGCGGCCTAGACTTGATCAAAAGTGGTCTAACAGTCTTCTGAAAGACAAGAGAAGAACACCTAAAACCAACTAACGTAATAACAGGACACTGTACGATGTGTAGGCATTGTTGGTTGGTTGGTTGGTTTAAGAGGGTGAGCTCATGCTCTTCACTTAGGCCTCCGTTGTGTTCCCCTCGTCTATGGAACTGTAAGGAATAGTGCTGTGCTTTGGGAATTATGCGTTGAGAGGATTTAGGTATTGGGATCATAGGGAGTATCAACGGGAAACTATATCGTGTAGTGATCGGGGAATCGTACTGTTCGTCTGGCGAACTCCAATATATCCTCGATTCCTTTCTTACTGAGGTGTGTAATATCCGGAATCCTTGGAGATCCCAGAATCTTCAGTCTTAACCTAGATGGAGTAGGGAAGTGGCAGAGGAAGTGTTCTATATCTTCCTCCTCCTCCTCACAGTTGGCACAGATTATTGTAACAGCTATCCCGGGTCTGAACGAATGTTTTTTGAGATAGATGTGCCCTGTTAAAAGTCCAACCATCAAACTCAATTGTGTTCTGCTTGAGTTAAGAGCTCTTTTTGCTGTGTTGTTACTCGGTTTAGTTATTACAGATCTAGCCACTTTGCACGTGTCTAGATTCGACCAGTAGTTATTGAACTCCTGTCGTATCTTCTCATTACTTATTGTTTTAATAGGTGTCAGATGGACCCCTATTGTATTATCCGGGTTCAGTTCGGTGTTGCTTCTTTCCTTGCTAGTTCGCCTGCCTTTTCGTTACTCGGTACCCATGTAAGACAGACTCTATTGCGTCTGGCAAGTAGGTTCAATTTAGTTTTGCACTCCCTTACTAGTCGTGATTTCGACATGGGGTTTGTAATCGCGCTAATTGCTGCTTTGCTGTCCGAGTAGATGTCGATTTGTCTCCCTTCGCTGGTGTCTTCTGCGAGTATTTCAGTTGCCTTCATAATTGCATAGACTTCTGCTTGGAACACCGATACAAATGGTTCTAGGTGGGTTAGCACTGAAGATGCCAGCCCCGATTCCCCTGATATGTTAGAGCCGTCTGTATATCCGATATCCCATTGGAGTTTCTTGTCGTTCTTTCATACGTCCAATATTCTCTTGGGAGGAAAATTGTTTCGAAGTTGTTGGAGAACGTATACGATTTTCCAACAACATCACTGGGGCAATCGATGAGTGGTGTCATTACTCTTATCATTTCGGTGATTTTTCGATGTCCCGTATTTGCACCACCGATGAAATGGCCGATAGTTCTAAGCCGTGAGGCTGAAATGCCGGCAATCTTCTTCGCTTCGAGGTGCATTGGTAGAATGTTTAGTATCGCTTCCATGGCCGCGGTTGGTGTTGAGGATTGTGCTCCTGTAATACCCAGGCAGATCATACGCTGCACCTTAGTTAGCAAGTCTCTTGCATACTTTTTGCTCATCACTGGCCACCACACAACTACACCGTAGAAGATGATAGGTTTTATTACGCATTCGTATATCCAGTGGACCTGTTTCGGTTTCAAGCCCCATGACTTCCCGATGGCCCTCCTGCATATCCAATATGCTCTCTTGGCTTTGGTAACTCTTTCTTCCAGGTTCTTTCCCCAGGTCAGTTTCCTGTTCCAGAGAACCATTTCCGTTTTATTTGGATTTATTTCTAATCCACTCTCCTCCGCCCATTCTTTTATGATTCGAAGGGTGTTTTGCATAAGCTCTCCTATGATGTTCAGGTGCTTACCTCTTATCAGAACGACTAGGTCATCTGCGTAAGCTACACATTTCGCGCAGGTTCCATCCAGTGCTTTTAAAAGGTTGTCCATTGTGAGCACCCACATAAGAGGAGATATTATCCCCCCCTGTGGTGTTCCCGTACGAACTGTTCCCATTCTTGTTTCGATTCCCAGTGAAGCTATGATAATACGGTTTGTAAGCATGTGTTCTAGCCAATTGTTTATTATTTGGTTTTTACAGTATATCGAGAGTGCATCCACAATTTTTTGAGTTTTCACATTGTTAAATACCCCTTCGATATCTAGAAAATCGCCTGTGACTGATTCCTTGGTTTCAAAAGTATCTCCTATTGTGGATACAACTTGGTGTAATGCCGTCCCAACTGATTTTCCTTTGAGGTATGCGTGTTGATTAGGACACAGCAGCAGATTTGTAATCTGTGTTCTGGTGTAGTTATCACAGATTTTCTCCTCTGATTTTAGTAAGAAGGACGTTAGGCTAATAGGTCTATAGCCCTTTGCTGTCTATAAATCTTTTCCGGGTTTTGGCAGGAACACCACCCTCACCTCTTGCCATTGTGTTGGTGTGTATCCGTGATATAGACATCCCCTGAAGATATTGACCAGGGTTTTCTTTAGGGTGTGTAGGCATACTCAAAGGTTGGACTTCTCCTACAATGATTACTGCAGGATCTGCAGATATGAGGAGGAACCGATATACTGGTTAACAAAATGCAGGAAAACCAAGAAATTGCCAGGGGTTTCATGAAGGAAAATAAACAAAAAATTTCTGAGTTTTGGAAGCAGCTCACTTTCGAGTTGAATAGCGCAGGGCCACCAGTAAAAAGTGAATTTGAATGGAAGATGGTAAGAATCCATCTTTATTTCTCGTAGCCTATTTAAAATAATTTTTCTATTAGGTCTGGACCAAAAACGCTATGTGCGAAAAAAAGCTGCTCTCAACAAAATTCATCAAAAAAGACAGGAGGTGGTCCCAATAAAACTCAGAAATTTCCCCTACCGAAGAGGCCATTTTCCAACTTGTTGGAATGAAGGAAGTAGTTGAAGAGGTCTCTTCGTCGCAATCTTTTGGGCTGAATCTTCCTCAAAAGAGGAAAATAGACGATATTGAACTTTCAGTTGAGCAATTGTTGGATGAAATTGAAAACGATGAACAAAACCAAAACCGTGATGAAGTTGTAACAGATTTACCTTCAGTTTCCTTTGAAGTTGCTCCTGAGAACAATACTGATCAAACGACTTCTTTTGCTTCGACCAGCCAGAATACTCAAAAGAGGAAGACAAGCAAAATGAGTACTCAAGATGTCGTCATCGAGGAACTTCAAACCCAAAAAGAACTGTGTTCCAAAGTTGGTGAAGTAATTACAATCATGAAAGACCACAACAAAGAAATTCAAAATTGTTTTAAAAAAGTATACAGATCTTTGGATAGCCTTAATGATAAAAAGCAACATAACATTGTAATGAAAAATCATAGAAAAACAGAAATTGAAAATACGATTGAAAAAATCGTAGGATGATTGAACTACAGTTAATCACAAAAGTAAGTAGACACCCGGCGCGTCATAGTTAACATAAGGAAAAAACACTTTTTCATAAAGAAAAATTAGATGTGTGCTACTCTATTTCTTGGAAAACATTTGCACAGATGTTTCAAAACAAAAAATAACCGTATATTTTGGTGTTTCTTGACAATTAACCGTATTTTTGCGAAAAGTTGTCAAATTACATTACAAAAGTAAGTAGACGCTCGTTTCTGTAAGAAAGCTCTGAGTAAAGAAGATGTAAGGCCAAAAGTTCTTTATTTTTTCTTTAGTGGACTTGTTACTAATATATTGTGTTACAAATTTCCTTTTAGTTATGCAATAAACTCCTGTATTTCCAAAATGGCACCACGGGGAAAGGAACTTTCGCAGGAGATGAAGAATTTAATAATAAAATACTTTCAAGAAAGAAAATCTGTTCGGGAAATTGCGAGAATTGTGGACAAAAGCCATTCAACGGTCCAAGCGATAATTAAAAAATTCAAGATCCAGGGAACAAGAACAGATCTGGGCGCCCACCAAAGCTAACTGAAAAGGAACATAGAATGATCGTTAGAAAAATAAAACAAAACCCTAAGATAAGTGCTCCTCAAATACAAACAGAGATAGCCAATGATATTGGAAAATCATGTGATCCCCAAACAATTCGTCGAGTGCTGTATGCTGCCGGATACCATTGTCGATCCATTCGAAAAAAACATTTTGTAAACAAGGTAAACCGCCAGAAGCGGTTAAATTTTGCCAACGCCCACAAAAAATGCGATCTAGCTTTTTGGAATCGGGTTATTTTTTCCGATGAAAGTTATTAAAGCTAAAGGATACCCTACTAAATACTGAAACAAATAATTAAACAATAAACAATTCCAAAAGTGCTATTTTGCGTCAGCGTGTACTTACTTTTGTGAGGTGAATTTGTCATTTATTTTGTTTAAGTAGAAATATTATTCTTATGTTCTATTATTTTGCTGTTTTTATTATCTTTTAACAATAACGTGAATACTATCAAAATAAAATTAAACAAAAAATTTGTTTTAAAAAACTTTTTGATTGTTGTTGAATCAAAAGTGTAATTCAGTGGATGGTGTCTACTTACTTTTGTTATTAACTGTAGAAGAAATGAAAATTGAAATAATTTTTTTTTTTTGCTGGGACCGAAAAGTTGACAAGTACATCCAGCAAATCTGGTAAAATGTAAATGTATTAATTTATTTTAACAAACGCTAACAAGGGTTCACGCAACTCCAAAGGATTTGAATTATCTCTTAAATGTCTTCGAATCAGTTTCACTTGGTTAATTTCTTCTTCCTCAGATATAATCCTCATGGTTATACTATGCATTTTAAATTAAATTCAAGTTTATAAAAACTGTTTACTTACTTTAATAAATATACAAATTTTGTGCAATTATTTTTCAACTTGTATTTCCCACTACTTGTCAAAATCACAATTGTTTGAAATGCCACAGCTAATTCGAAATGAAATTTTGTTCGGGTGAAATTCACAATAAACTTTTTGTATTTCGGGCGAACAAAAATATTTTGGGTGAAATGCTGTTCGGTCGAAATTCATAATAAGTGTGAAACATTTTATTATGAAAAGTTGGTTACAAGTGTAGGCGGTATGAGCAACTCATTTTTCCTCAGTGATAATACAATAAACCTACTTTTGGTATAAATTGAGATCCATTCCAAACCAATCAGACAACCATTTTCGAAAATGTTGCACTTGAAAGTAAAAGAGTGCACAATTTTCTATACCCTCTCCCTCCATGGTGCAAGAGTGCAACAACTTGTGAATGCAGGGCAGAATCAAACAAGTTCAGCTCTCTTAGAGAGCTGAATTTCTTTTTTTCGAGAAATGAAAATGCTATTGGTTCACCTTCAGTTAGTTGGGACTTGACTAAAATTTGAGTGTCTATAATAATAGTTTCGTATTCCAAAATTCACATCAGTGTTACCCGCTGAACACTTTAAGTAGTTTAACGGGTACAATATTGCAAATTCTAAAAAAAAGAGTAAAAAGTAGTACATTTTTAAAAAGTTGAGAGTACAACAATACAGACTCCAAAAGGAGTACATGTACTCCAAAAAGAAAACGAATGATAATGCTACGCAACTCCGCATTGCATACGCCGTGAATTGATTTCCTTTTGCCAGGGATGTGTTGAGCGTCACATACTCGTACATTAGTTCGATTATTGAGGCAGAAAACCAAGCGAAAAATCTCAACCTCAAAAGATTTAACACGTTTAGATGTATTTACCTGCTGCAGGAAATCAAATAAGATAAAAAAGAGAGCAAAACACAAATAAATACCAGCAAAAAGTGACTATACTAAAATGCAACTGATATTTACATATTTTCCACCATTTTTAGGAGTTCGTTCATAAATTGCATCCATCCAGCTGAACATAAAAATGCAATATTCTCAATAGAAAGGTACATTGAAAAACACAGTGAACCTGGAAAAAATTATCCATTGAATAGGCATTTAGGCAGATTATAAATGTATAGCATTCATACCTACATATGTAAATGAAATTTAATTACTTTAAATTTCAGTAATTAGTATCTGTAAACTTGGTTAAACAACATTTTTGATTTGAAATATAATTTTTTTTATACTAAATAATAAAATAGAAAAAAACAGTCTCCAGTTATCTGATCCTTCCTTCCTCGTCACCATGGATAACGATTTTAACGATCAGATGGGCATTCGCCACATCATTTAATGGCCTAGATACCGATACGGCTTTCTCGGGAGATTTTGAAGGATCATTCAGCGACCTGGGTATCTTTGAGGCCAGATCCCTTCCGGTATCAGATCTGGTTGAGGGCCTTCCCGTATCGAACTGACTCCTCTGCCTATCAATTGTTGAGGGCCTTCCCTCTGTTTGCCAGTAGTGGGCCTTCCTTTATCGGATTGCAAGCCCCTTTTAACTACTAGCATACCCCTATCAGATTGGCCCTTCTTATTCTTATTAGCCCCTGCCCATCTGGCGTGATTGCGCTCATTATTATCCCAGTTAGCTTCTGCTTTTTTTAGACGATCTAGGATGAATTTGGCGATCATACGTTTTTTATATAACTTTGCACTACGGGTATGCTTTTTGCTGCACGCTCTCCCACGCCCCACTCTGGCGGGCTACGCATTGGGGTCAGTGACAACAGTGGACGCATCCGAAACGGTTGTATACACTGTATCAGAGTCCGTACCAGTTAGGACGATGGAGCCGTCCGTCTGGTAAGCATTAATGCTTACTATTCTCGAATTCGTTTTTATTGTCCGATTTTTTGTTGAAATTGTTCATGTTTTGGTCCACCACAGCGTAGCCGATTTTATAGAGATAAGGCACTAATACGACAAGCCTTGAAAGGAACTTGAAGAACCATTAACCATTTTGGTCAGTCACAACCCTTCCACTTTACTACATCCCTACCGGTTTGACCTCAGGAAGTACCGGCAGGTTTCTCGGTTTCGGATCACTTCATCACTGAGGACAATCAAATGCTGGTATTTTTTGCATTTGAGTGATCCAGTTGTTTTTTGATCTGCCTTTTTTGCGCAATGGGTTCTTTTACATGAGGAAGCCTCGAATCTTTGAACTTCTTATTTTATCATTGTGAACCGTGTGTGAACGCTGGACGTATAACTGCGGTGTAGAGTCTTCCTTTCAGCTTAGGAGGCATTTTTCGATTACAGAAGATAGCGGAGTTTTCCCGCCACTTCATTCACCCTACGATTACGCGATGATTGATATCATCATCGCAAGTTGCTTCGCTATTGATCATAGATCCCAGATATTTGAACTTTTCGCACTTGGGAAGCACTTTTCAATTCAAGTAAATGTCTGGAATAGGCCGGCGTGGATCAGAGAACGGGCTGCACAGATAATCTGTCTTTTTTGAACTAACACGGTACCCATTTCCCCCCAAAACATCCACTCATACATCAAGTGCTCATTGCAGGGACATTTGATCTTCACTTATGAAAGCTCCATCGTCAGCAAAGAATAACTGATGCACTTTGGGGTCCATCACTTTTCCTTCAAGCAGATAATCAAGGACTGCAATAAATAGCAAAGGACTAAGGACGCTTCCCTGGTGTACGCCGACTTTGACTGGGAGCTCTTCGGTGACTCCTGCGGGACATCTTACTCTTGTCCTTGCTCCTTCATACATGTCCATGATTATGCGCACGTAGGTTTCTGAAACTCCTCGTTGTCTTAGCGCCATTCATAAGAGATCTTTTGGTTGTCTATCAAAGGCTTTTTCCAAACCAACCAACACCATATGCAAGTCCTTTAAGGAATCACGATGTTTTTCCATTATGATCCTTATACTTTGGACTGCATCTGTTGATTTACCCGAAACAAACCCGCACTGGTCATCAGATAGCCGTATTATTTTCCGCTGTCGGCTAACTAATACCCGATCAACGATCTTCGTGGTGTGTGACATCACTTTGACAGAACGGTAGTTATCGCAGTTTCGCGTATCGCCCTTTCCTTTGTGCAAAGGAAAAAGATAATGTAACATAATGTAGCATAATAACTACGCTCCAAAAGAATGCAACACATTCCGAAGTGTCTTTTCATTCGAGGTTCGTGTCCACGGTAAGAGACGGATTATGTCTAAGACGACGTCGCGGAATTAAGAGAGAATTATAACCGCAAGAGATTATTGGCTGCAGCTGTCATCTTGGAATTATTACATCAGAATTTTCTTGTTCCAGTGGTCGAAGAATTTGCTAGAAGTTTCTGGCTATCAGAAATGTGACTATATAAGGACAGATGGCGATCAAGACTGGGCAGTTGGTTTTCGAACCGCACGAAGAGATTGGAAAAGTGATAATCGGCGAAGTTGTAATTTTGTGATAAATTGAAAGTTAAGAGTTAACAAGAAGAAGTAATTAGTTTGGATTTGTGAATTAAGTAATTGGAATGAGATAAAGTGATTTGAGAAGAAAGAGACCTTGTAAGGAAAGAATTTGCGAAGAATAGTATAGTGTGAACTTGAATTGTTCTATAGACTAGAAAATAAAGAAATAATCTCACAGAATAACGTTTTATCTACTCGAGCCGTAGCTCGCATATTACAATAACTTTCCCTCCACAGATTAGGCTTTTCTTTTTTTTTGGAATAATGTCGGATACTTTGTCATGGGTAGGGGCGGTTCTTGGAAATTATACCCAGGGAAACTGTTCGTTCAAAAGTCTTTCACAATACTGTCGCCATCTGTGGAGAATTTGATCGTCTTTCGCAAGAAGCTGGCCTTGGGCATTGTTAATAAACTCTGGGGAACAAATCCCCTGAGCATTTCTTCTACTCTCAGCGGCTTTTTGAAGATAGTTGTTCCCTTATTCAAGTTGTTTTGTCGAAGCTCCTGGATAGCCTGGCTCCTATCAGACGATATTTCCTCCAACTCCCGATAGAAGCCTTCCATACTTTTTGCTTGAAATTGGGGCACTTCTTCTTCGCGAGACCTTTGCTACGTCTCTATATCACTTCATGGCGAGCTTTTTCATCCATTTGTAGAAGAGCACTTTGACCAAGCCTTGAAAGTCATTTTCTTTTCCCGTATCACTACTTTAGCTTCATCTGTCCACCACCATGTTTCTTTGGCGTATTGGCAGGAGCTTTTCGACGTTCCAAGCAGTAATTTGGCTCTCTCCAAGCAAGACCGCTATAGGGAATCCCACATATCTTGTGCTCTGCTCTCCTCACCACCGACCTCATCGATGATGGTAAAGACGTAATTTGTAATGCTGGTAATAAAATATTCGCCTTTGTTTGCTTATTTGTTTTCTTCCCCGTCTCCATAAAAAATTCTGTCAGGAGGACACGGCGTTGTTGGGTGATCGCCTCTTCCAGGATCACTTTGCAATCTTTAACCCGGGGCTTCATGAAACTGTCTACCAAATGTGAGTCAATCTGGGTTTCATTTCCGCCACTGCTGTAAGTGATCAGGTGCCAGCTTTGTTTGACGAACATGGTATTTAGCACGATAAGACCATAGTCTTGCACATGCTTAGGATGTCCTCACCTGAAAAATTCCTGTTGCCGTACCCCAGTCCTTCATAGTCTTTGGTTGTCTTCCCGACATGTCCGTTCAAATCTCCGCCAAGAAACAAAAACTCTTCCTTAGGGATGTTTTTGATGAGGTTGAGGTGCATCTTTTTCTCTCTGTTCGCATCCGACTTGGGGAGCATATGCTCTTACAATATTCCACACCTCACCCTGTATCACCAATTTGAGAGACATCAAAGGGTCACTGGACTTTGAAATGGTCAAAATATTGCCAAGTAGCTCTGGTGCGAGGATGATAACAATTCCGTTTTTACCTTGTTCCGATCCATACTAGAACATCTTGTAAGCCTTTGTTTTAACGTCCATGAGACGCGCCCGATTCCCAGTGTTTCGCCATTTCGTTTCTTGTACACACAAGATGTCCACTCGCCTTCCAATCATCATTTCTTCAAGCTCGTAGCTGCGACCACTCATACTTACAAGGTTCCAACTCGCGACTCTTAGGTTACGCCTAAGCCGTTGCATTATTTTGCTATCCCCCGGAAACCGGATAGCTATGACCCGAGCATTTCTGCTCATCCCAGGATATTGAATTAAAACAAAATTGCCTAGATGTGATTTTTCCATTAGTCGCCTTCTACGACAACCGCTATGTATTTGTGGGGGCGCTACAGTGATATTTTTAACTCAAAAAAATATTAACTCAAAAATTCTTCACTCATCTAAAATGTATTACTGCAATCAAAGGGACAAATATAAACATATTAACTATGTTCGAAAACGATTGAAATAAATGAAGGGACGTTAATGAAACAAAAGCATTTTGTGAGTAGTCTGAACCTGGAATCAGAATTTTAAAATCCGGAATGGTGGATTCAAAATTCAGTAGGAATTTCAAAAATAAAAACAGATTCAATTTTTTCGTAAACTAATGCAATTTATCAAAGAGCATTCTAATTAAAAATATATTTTCGGGATCCTTGAATCCGAAGCAAAAGTCAGAATATCAAAATTTTAAATTCATGTGATTTCAAGTACGATATTAGAACCTTTAAATTTAAAATGGGGCAGTTTTTTAATATTTGTGGATGCCTATTTTGTTTACGTTATTTCGAATTTTAAAATTTTAACTTCTGATTTGGATTTGGTCTTAAAAGCATATGACATACATACATATGTATATGCGGACTAATCGATGTCAATTTGTAATTGACTAATTTACGCTTACTTATTTGAAAATGTGAGAGCGCGTCAGTTTTTGGGAGGATTAGCTTGTGGACACCTAGAAAGTCGTATTGATCTAATTGATTTGTGGTTCAGGCTTTGAAATACTTTTGAGCTGTTTGTAACATTTCTTAACGTCGTTCTCTCAGCAACACGATTCCTTTGCTTCGATTACGTACCAACTTAAGGTGCTCCTTATTTTGCTTTCGGAGAAGGTAACGTTTGTGGTCGTTTATCCTGAAGACTGAATGGAACATAGGTGTAAGTATGACAGATAAACACCAACCAAGATGTTTTTTGGTGTTAGGCGGGAATATTTTAAAAACCAAACTAAAATCATAATCAGTAACAGTGTGAGACTGCTGTCAAGCATTTCCGTACGAGAGAGGGCTCCAGTCTTACGTCATGGGCTCGCTCTTTGTCTCTTTTCTTCATGCTGTTCCTTCATTATTATGGACACAGTTTCTATGATTACTCCCTAACTTTCTTGATACTTTACCATCTCTCAGTTGATGCCTGTCAGTTCTGTAATGTGAACATTCAAATGTGACATACTTCGCATCTTGGATGGTTTCCGTGCAGCTTGGGCAAGACGGATTATTGAGTGCCCGCATATGTGTAGATTCGCCCTAAACTAATAGCATCTTAAAATATGGGTTATCTAAAAGTTAAGCTCTTCATGTTTTCGGTTTATCCACGTCTCGATATTGAATATGATTGTGTGTGTCTTTATCAGAGAAATTTCGTCTTCATGACCATTCAATTAGATTGTTCATCTTTGGTTGTGTCGCGATACCGTTTTGTGAACTTGATGCTATTCTCTTGGCTTTGTATTTTTCCTGGCCTTCATTGCATTATGGCAGCTACCACCCACATCACAACTTACGACGTTTTTTAAGGCGTTGTTCTCGGTAAGTTAGTAGTAAACCATCTGCGTCTTTAGATTTGTATTATATGTACACTGTAGGCCAAAAGTTTGAGGCCGCCCTCAGTAGTCGGAGGAAAAACAAAATTTAACATCGAAAAAAACTCTTTGGTAGAATAATAATCAAGCAAAATGAACGGGGAGCATATATAATACCAAAATAAGAAAATATTTTCATTTTGTTCTTAGGAATTTATTTAAAAGAAAACCGATTTTTCGTCGAAAAAGCCACCTATATAGTATATTCCACAACGTAGATTTTGATGCTGGACATTGATTCTGGACCCTTCTATCCAGTTCCTCCCACAACAGCTCTATAGGGTTTAAATCTGGTTATTGCGGCGGTCATATCATGATTTGTAAGGTTTCTTCATATTCCTTCTGTTTTAGGTAGTTTTGGCAAAGTCTTGACGGGTCCTTAGGGTCGTTGTCCTGTTGAAATATGAATTCTTCGCCAATTAATCTTAGTACAGAGGTCACAGCACTTTCTTTCAATATTGTTTTGTATTCTTCCTTATTAATTTTTCTAATCACTCGAGCCAGATCTCTTAAAGAGAAATAGCCCCAGACCATAACAGAACCGCCTCCATGCTTGACGGTAGAAACCACACAGTCTGCTAACGTCTTTTGTTCAGCCCAGCGTCGAACGAAAACTCTCCGTTTTGTGCCAAATACCTCGAACTTGGATCGATCGCTACATAAAAGTCTGTTGAAATTTTTTCTCGTCCAGTCTCTATGCTTTTTGGCAAATTCTAACCTTTTCTGCTTGTTTTGTGGTCGCAGCAGGGGTTTTCAAACAGCAACTCGACAAATACTCCAGCATGTCTTAATCTTCGGTTGACCATTGTCAAGGACAGCGGTTTATTCCGTGTTTCATTTATTTGGGCGCGTATTTCGAGTGCTGTTTTCCGTCTACTTCGTTTTCTTGTTGTGACTATTAAGCTAATCCTCGTGTTTAGTTGTAGCTCTAGGCCGTCCTGACCGTGGTTTATCCTCAAGACTTCGACACTTGGGGTCGTCTTCATAGCTCTCTCGCCCTTGTTGAAATAAGTGAGCCCATATTTAGACCATGGTATACGAAGGCCCAGAATCTTGAAGAGTCGATGACATATTTTCGAAAATTTCTTTAGGCGATTTTTCTTTTTTCACGAGGTACCTTATCACAGCGCGGTGCTCAAAATGGGGAGAATTTCCGATTCCGGCTGACATGGTGATGTTTACTCGAATCCTACGACAGATAATAACAAAATGAGATTATTATTGAAACGAGGTGATATTTATTCTACTAAATAGTGTCGCAGTTAGTGCTATCACTAATGAGAAGATGACTCGTTGTTGAGTATCTCAAGCCGCGAACTTATCAGCCGCCCCTCGTATGTTGGCCCGCTAATGTTTGAAAATATACCTACTTTCTAATGCCGCCTTATCAGCTGCATATCGTAGATGTTGGTGGAAATGTAGACTTGCATCTATCATACGATGACACTAAGGTCTGTTATATGTATGTTGTTGGTTATATCTGTTGGCCATGTGTAGCATTCTGGACATTGGTTCTTTACAACCATAAACGGTGCGGTGAAAGTTAAAACGGAAAGGGCTTCAGACCTAAGGTTACGTGGATTAGTGCTAAGCGAGATCATTCGAAACAGTGGTGGGCAATGGATGTTTCCAACTAATAGATGATAAACAAAGAGTAATTTTCATGACGTCTCTCAAGAGACTGTATATTAATCAGTTTCAAGCGATCCACATAGGGCGGTAAGTTATAGCCGTCAGCCCATGGAAGGCCGCGCAGGGCAAAATGGATGAACCTGCGTTGGACAGACTCAATTCGCAAGGAATGGGTATCGTAATAACGAGACTAGACAGGGCTAGTATATTCAAGGATAAGCCTAACAAAAGCGACATAAAAGAATTTCGTGATTTATGGGTCCGAAAGTTCCTTAGACCACCTTTTCACGAAGCCGAGAGTAGCTCTGCTTATAATGTTGTCAATGTGGAAGCAAAAATTGAGTTCCCTGTCGCAGATAACACCCAAATCACGCAATGAAGAGGCGGGGGGAAGGGTTCGTGAAATAAGTTCGAGGGGGTGGTGGAAACACTTACGGGAATGTGTGATAGCTTGACATTTATTGACATCGTGTTCAAGGTCATTTTTTTGGCACCAGGTTGGAAATCTGTTCAAGGCATTGTGTAGTGAATGAGAGTCAACGGGAGTTGATATTTCCCTGAAAATGTTCATATCATCGGCGTAGACACATAGATGAGAGTCCACATCTTTGATTGTTAAGATAAAAATCAAAGGATCGATGTGACTGCCTTGAGGAACTCAGGTGGCTTTAATGGGGTCAGACAGATAAGATCTAAAAAGGACTTTGTACTGCCGTTGTTCTAAGTATGATTTGATCCACGTAATGAACCCCGATTGAAAGCCTAGAGCTTTAAGTTTGAACAGAGTGATTCCATGCGAGATTTTGCCGAAAGCCTTATTAAATTCGGTGGTAATTACATTAACTTCTTTGCCATCCTCTAGTGCACAAAGAGTACTAGTTCTTTTAGATATACCCTTAGGAAATCCATGTTGGTTTGGGGAGATGATAGATTTGCAATGAAAGAACGCTATGTCATAAACACTGCTTTCGAAGAGCTTTGATAAGGAGGAAAGTATAGCGATGGGCCGCGTAAGCCATTCCCGCATGGTCCCAATAGCTTTGCTGCTATGGTGCTCTATCTCCTCTAAGTGTTTGGCTATTACTACAATTCCAATGTCATCAGCAATGCCAACTATTTTGGCGAACTTTAGAATTCTTGTTAAGAATGCCGTCGTACATCCTACCACGGGGCCTTGATGAATACCGCCTGTGCTGTATCCTATTTTTAAAATAGTTCACCAATATTTTCAGTACATATTCCGGCACTCTTTATTGCCATTAAAGTGTCATTCTGTTCACAATTGGCTAGCTCCAACTTCCGTAAAAAATAAAATTTATTGTATTGTCAGCGACTTCTATTCACTAAGTCGCATTACTCGGATTAGTATCATATCCTATTCTCTCCATTAGAATGCATATTCAATATTTTGCACATATTTTTCCAGATTGCACCAATCCTGCTTTTGAACTGAGTGCAGATTCAAAAGTGATTCCTCCCACTCCGTTCAGTTGCGCCTTGAACTTCATATCTATTCTCATACAAATGAAACAGTAGACTTTGTCAAATTTCACATACCGAAAGTTGCCGGAGGACGACTACACACAATGTGTATCTTTTTGTCCTACCCTAGTATCTACCACCACCGCAACCCCAAAAACGTTTTCGGTTCGGTTGTCATCGTTTGGTATTCTGCTGTGTTATCAGAATAACACACGATAGTCGTTTGTTTTCGAATAATGGACATTATGCGCCATTATTTTCGTCTCATCCTTTTTTTACGACACTGGGGTTGCAGGCCCGCAATTATAACGGCATTTAGAGAAACAAAATCCTCGTACTATGGCCGCCCTCACATTAGAGAATATATACATAGAGCCAATTGAAATGCCTTTGTGGCCTGAAAATGTCACCACCGTTGTTGGCTGGCAGTGTTGGCAGCAGACACACAAAAGTGCACTCACTGCCAAAGGAATTAAGTTGATTTGTTGAGGTTGAAAATGGGTTTTGCGCCTTTTTGAAGGACGACGAGATGCTCGCTACTGTTAAGTATGTGTGACGGGGTTCCTGTGTGTGGCTGTGTGCCAATGGGGATTTTGTTCTAACGGGCGTATTTTTGGTTTTATTTTATTTTTTTTGCCTATACTTTATCAGTGGTAATAAAAGGAATTTGGGAATAATAGGAAGAAAAAATCCGCTTTTATGATGACAACGCGAAAGGAGTTTATTGTTGACTGATGATGGCATGAATGGTGTGAGAAATTTGGTGACTGAGTGTGAAGTGTTTAGCTTCAGTTGTAAAGAAGAGTTGAACTTTATTTTGAAAATAAAGTATCAAATTTTTTATATTTGTACAATATTCGACGATCTAACTGCCGGGCCATTTAAAGCAGTGGAGGATGGTTTGGTACGGATGATACTTGTACATCAACTTATCTGTAAACTATTGTCGGTTGAAAGTATGGCTGACGAATGGAACCTCAGCATCGTTTGTCCCATCCTCAAGAAAGGGGGCATCTGAATTGCGCAATTTACAGAGGCATCAGTTTCCTCAAAATTGCCATATCGTCTATATTGTAATATGCGAGCTACGGCTCGAGTAGATAAAACGATATTCTGTGAAATTTATTTCTTTATTTTCTAGTCTATAAAACAATTCAAGTTCACACTATACTATTCTTCGCAAATTCTTTTCTTACAAGGTCTCTTTCTTCTCAAATCACTTTATCTCCTTTCAATTACTTAATTCACAAATCCAAACTAATTACTTCTTCTTGTTAACTCTCAACTTTCAATTTATCACAAAATTACAACTTCGCCCATTATCACTTTTCCAATCTCTTCGCCACGGTTCTAAACCAACTGCTGCACCTTCTCAATCGCCATCTGTCCTTATATAGCAGAAGTTTCTGATAGCCAGAAACTTCTAGCAAATTCTTCGACCACTGGGACAAGAGAAATTCTGATGTAATAATTCCTGCAGTTATAATTCCCTCTCATCCGTGATATTATCCGTCTCTTTCGTTGACATGAGCTGTGTAGACTTCATCGCAGACACGAACCTCGAATGAAAGGACAGTTCGGACCAAAATTCTGCCAGAATGAAAAGACACTTCGGAATTTGTTGCATCATACTTTTAGGGAGCGTAGTTATTATTATGCTACAATATTATGTGAAGGGCTTATTACTATTGTTAACAATCTGATTGGTCCATATTAGTGTGGTCTTAGTCAAGGAAAGTTGAGATCAAACTCGTGCAGGATGGCGATGGAGAACACACGCTGGAAAGTTGCAATAAGGTATATCACGCCTTCTCTTTGTTTAATTTATTTATTTATTTTATTTAAGCTTAATACAAGCATTATGAACCTAAAGCTTAAGTTAAAGAAAAAACTAATTACAAACTAAGGACAATATGGTGATCTGAGGTGGTCGTGGTGCAAGGTTAGAAAGAGTGGAGGGCGTTACGAGGTGTGACTCTGCTCTAATAAAACTCAAAGAAGCTCTGCATGCCGTTAGCTTTGCTCAACATTCTGGTCATTACTTCGTGATAATATGGCGCAAGGCAGTCAATGTTACCAGTTAATACATAGCTGATGAATAAATATTATGTAAGCGACTTCACGACGTTTTTCAAGAAAAGGAAGGATTTTGTGGCATATTGGTTTGAAAATTCCTTAGACCATCGTTTAACAAAACCAAGAGCGGAATTGGCTCTGCTGGTAATGTTGCCAGTTGTGGGCATGACAACTGAATTCCCTATCACAAAGGACACCCAAGTCGTGCAATGAAGAGGCTGATGGAACAGGCTGGCCACAAATAGAGTAAGCCCTAGCTGGTGGAGGAAGACGCTTACGGGAGTATGTGAAACCTTGACATTTGCTGATGTTGACCCTCAGACAATTTTGTTGGCAGCATTGAAAATCAGCATGATTGAAAATCTGTCAAGGTTATCTTCGGTAATAATTGTATAATTAGAATATATACAAGGTGTCCGGTGGCAGATGTGAATAAAACAAAAACTATGAGACATATTGTTTTATTACTTAACATAAAGAGAAAGAATGCGGTTTCTATTTTTTCAAAGTGATATCGTCCAAATGCTGTCCATTTAGTTGCGCACTCTGACTAGGCTTTACTTTTGATGTGCCCCATAGAAGAAAATCCATTTGGGTTAAGTCTGGAGACCTTGGTGGCCACGGGACTTCTCCAACGCGGCTGATCAGTTTTCGTGGGAAATGTTCACGCAAGAAATTCATTAAAGTTCTAGCGGTATGCGGAGTCGCCCCCTATTGTGGATGATGAGTAAGATGGATGTGCTTGCAAATTAGGTAGAAAATAATCAGTGATCATGTACACATAATTTTCGCTGTTCACATTATCGCTTGTTCTCTGAAATTTTCAAAAAAAAGCCCCGTTCGTCGATAAGGCACACCAATCACCAACTTTTGTGCAATGTAAAAGCCGTTGGCTTTTAAGTTGCAGATTATGTTTTGGTGGAGCACAGTACCGACAGTTTTACTTATTTACATGACCATTCAGATGGAAGTGGGCCCCGTCGCCCCAGAAAATGCAAATCACAGCGCGAAGTCCCTCCAGCATTGTTTCACAAAAGTTTTTGCGTAAATTAAAATCATATTCCTTAAGCTCTTACACCAATTGAATCTTAAAAGGGTGAAATTTTAAGTCTTTCTGTAGAATTTCATGAGCGATAGTTTTTGAGAGTCCTAAAGCAGGCTTCGTTCCACCTCCAGAATGTTTTCGGTGATCCTTGATGTTCTGCTGAGGAGTATTCAGAGCTGAAGAAGTTTCGCGGAAATTGTTCACCCACGAACGAATTAAATTTACACTTGGTCCATCAAAATTCACGACATCCAGCCAAGCATGATGCAACACGTGGCACGAAACAACACACGCCACGTGGTCCGTGTGTGCGACTAAATGGACAGCATTTGGACGATAACACTTTCAAAAAATAGAATCCACATTCTTTCTCTTTATGTTAAATTAAATAATAAAACAATATGTCTCATAGTTTTTGTTTCATTCACGTTTAAAAACATAAATCTGCCACCGGATACCCTGTATGTGCCTGAAGATTTTCATATCATCAGCGTAGATAGACAGAGATAGCATAAATGTGTTGTTTTGAAGGTTATGGTTCATTTTGCTATAATACATTCTTGCTGTGATGTTCTAGTTTGGTTTTTATAGTTTTCGAATACTGTACTGTACGCCCTGTTTTTTCCATTATAACGTTGAAGTGGGTTCCTCATCAGGCGAATGCAAAGATTAAACCCACAGTAAGACCCTGGTTCCTCCCACTCTTTGGCGAGATTTTCCTCTGTTGACAGGATATGAGAAGGAAAAGTTTTGGCAATCTTTGTTCTTCTAGTGCCATTAATTCTACAACATAATCAAAGTGTAGCTTCAGAATATGCAAGTATAGTGGCGAATAACCCGTTTCTAGTTGCAGCATGTAGTTGGGATTTTTCGACAACTTCAAACGAGCGGTATCACCAAACTTGAGCGCTGTTGAAGAAATGAAGAGTAAGGAAGTGGCAATTGCACGGAATATTTATTGCTTTGATATGTGGTTTACATAATTATTCGTAATACAGCGACAGACGGAAGAGATTGCTCGCTTAGCTTCTGATTCAGATTAGATGAAATCAAGAATGTACTTTTTCGACACGATCTTCTTGGTAGGTCTACTTTTCGTTTCGAGAATATCTATCGCCACCATTCCTGAATATCATAATGTTTGATTTTTCGAAATTGACCGACGTTACGCGAAAATCCACAAAAAAGCATATGTATGTAAAAATATAATTTATAGTGGAATAATTTTTCCTAAATCCGGCTGGAAATTTGTGCAATACTTTCTCTTTTTTAACTCCTGTTGAAAATCAAAGCACCAAACAATTTATGGTAATCTCCATGTAAGTAAAAGTTTTGGAATAATTGCAGTTTCGAAGATACGGTTAAATTCCGATGTACATAAGTGCTAGTACGAATTCTGTGGAGCAATTCTTATAAAATTCAAAGGCAATGCGATCATCGCCTGGGCCTTTTTTTGAATTTAGCATCTGATGACTTATTGTACTTCTTGTAAGGTGAACGTTGCATCTAGGTTCTCATCGAAAAACTAGGTACTATTGAAACACAAGTGAAGATTGCGTTTGGTTTAGAAGTCTATAAAAATGGTCCTTCAGTGAAGTAAGCATTCCAGATTTCCAAAATTCTGCTGAAGATCTGCTACTATTTACCACATCGATATTTCTTTGAACAAACTTCACCTTTTTTTATGTATCAAATACGTTTAGAGTTTTTTGAAGATGTCAGTGTTGTATAGCCTCAAGAGTTTCAGGTATTCAAATTACTTACGAGTATTTCTAGAGCTCAGGCACTCTCTATCAAACCACTTCTGTTTACATGTCATATTATGTGGCGAAGATTGGATTAGCTTTCTAATGATTTCCGTAAGATTTTCTATACTTGATGGGGTGTTCGCTGCGTACATTCTTTCGAGCTCTTTATTCAAGTTATACTGGTATGCGTTTCGGACTTTCCGTTCCAGGTCAATTTTGGAAGAAGCCTTGACTTCTTCGTGTTTAGTTCATTTGAGGTTCGCACTACTATACACTTAATTTCTATAGGCATGTGGTCCGAAAAAACTTCTGCAGCTATCCGGAAATCAGTCAATACAAAATGCCAATGACCAGATACGAAGCAGTAATCAATTACCGGAGAAGCTTTTACAAGAATGAATGTATACTCTCCATGAAAATCATCTTTAAAACGTTCTTTTAAAATATAACAGACAACATACATTAATTTATATTTCAAGCCTGCTATATTATAATTAAGAATTCTTAACTTTAAATTTTCCGTGCATTGTTTTGGTTCAAAATTTCTTCCATGATATTTGCAAGTATTAAAATCTCTTCAAAAATCCCCTGAAGAATATGTAGGAGGTTTTCTTCACTACACTTCAACCCCTCTAAAGAATCCCAAGTGAATATTGTATCATCCCTTACCATGTAGATTTTTTTGCGCAAGATTCTAATAATTGGAATCAGTTGGGCCATTCTCTGGCGCATATTATATGGAAAATCCTTGTGAACGTTGATTTTTGACTCTTTCAGCAGCTTTACATTGTGCAGTATATTCCAGTCAGCATTTTGCGTTTTCATTTTAACTATCATTGTTGCAGTATGATGTTCTTGCCCAGTCCAGTACACACATTCATTGCTTTCTCCTTCATATCGACATCGTTCTCTTCAGGTAAGCGAACAACAATGTTAGATTCTTTAAACTTTTGCATTAATTTTTCTAACATAGCTTCAAGCAGTTGATTTCGTTTTTCGAACTGAAATTTTTAACAGAAATCACATCATGCTTTACTTTCATGTCCCCCAGTTCGGAACACAGCAACTGTAGGTCAGATTTCGACGCTAGTTCTTTGACGAGTTCCTTGTTCTCTCATCCAAAATTCCCTCGAGTTGTTGTCCATTTTCTGTTCTGCTGTATTTGTACTGGAATTAGACCAGCCTTTTTCGTCTTGAGATTGTTCTGGTGAAGCTTTATATAAAATATTTTCACTTTTACTATAATTTTTTAAAACTTTTTATAGGAGATCTTTCTTTCCACTTCTACTTAAAAGAACAACGAACTGTCAAACCTTTCTTTCGTAACTATTGAAACAGAAGTGACGAAAATGGTTTTAGTTTTGGTTAATGAGGGTAAACAAAATATATGCCTTCTTAAAAAAACAGTTAACATCGGCGACTTGGACAGAACCTCACAATAGATAGCTACAATTTTGAGATAGTTGAGCATTTTGTCTACCTCGGCTTCGCTGTAATTCTGAGTAATGACACCAGTGCAGAGACCAAGCATAGAATTATTCATCATCATATGCATTCCCTCTACGCTGCAAAAGCATGAACGTTATCAAAGGTTGTTTGGTTGTTTTGAAAGAAAAATTCATCCCATTTGTATCGACGGGAAATAAAGGAGAAGATAAATAGACAGATAGAACAATAACCTATACCGGTTGCACAGTAACATCGACCCCAGCCAGAAGGGTTTGAATTCATCGTCTAAGATGTCTGGGACATGTAAAGCGAATACAAATCAAAGCTTCGGCCGGAAATCTTCGATTCCATCCCGAAAGAACGGCAAGGTAAAAGTAAGACTCACTCGACTTCGGGAGCTAGAGCTCCTAGATATGTCTGACTAAGGAGCAGCAAAGCAAAATCTTCCACCAGGCAACAGGGCCAAAAATAAAGACCCGGTAGCGGAGGAAGCTAAACCCCAGTAGGACAGAAAATACTTCCCAAGAAGGAAGAAACCCAAAAGAGGCGAGAAGGAATGTGCGTTGACTAATCCATAACTTCTTTGTGTGTACCACGGTATTTAGAAAAATGAAATCTAGAAATACAAAATCTGATTTGGTTGGCATTTGTCAGTTCGCATTTAATTGCCTTGAAGTACAGTCGGTAGCAATATATTACGGAGCATCTAAAGCCTCAACAAAGTGTTCATGTTATTAAAACATTTATCTAAATAATCGTTCAATAGTGAAAACATGAAGGAATTTGCATAATCTTCTTGGTTTAAATCACGTGCTTAGCAAGACAACTATTCAGTGTACAATAAATAACTTTGAAACTCAGTATACACTGGTAGATAAAATGTTCTTGTTCGTAGCGTACGTATGGCACAAAATATCGCTGCACTGAGAGACAACATTGATGAAAGGCGTTAGACGCCGTGCATAAGAATTTGGAATGCCTCCGACAAGTTTAAAATTCAATTGACTAATGACAAATTATCATATGCGCCGGCGAGAGTGATTTTGCAGCTCCATATTGACTACCCCAATATTTGGGAAGAAACTATCATGAGTGTCGAAGGTTATTTTGAGTTATCTGGCTTAAGTTAGAGTTATCTGACATTGACGCATGAGGCAATGCTGTAACAATTACAGGTGATCGCTGTCGTGACACATTCCAAAACTTCTTGGTGCCGAACTGGGTCGATTGAGCCTATAATAAATGCAGAAAATTATAGCAACGTTTATTGATCTACAACGCAAAAAAGACTAAAGGTATGGTCATAGGAGATATATACTCTTAATGAGGATATATCATTGGACAATGAAATGAATTGAAATTGTAAATGAGATCAAATACCTAGGCATAATAATTGACAGTGAACTTAAGTTTGAAGAACATATCAACTATCTGTGTAAAAAAGTGTCCAAAAAAATTGACTTTTCTTAGAAAAGTGCGGGATAGGCTTACACTTATGAATGCGATAAGAGTGTATAATATCATTATCAAACCTCATTTTGAATACTGTTCGACGGTACTTCTTCAATGTTCGAGTGAAAGTAAAAACAGATTGTAAAAGTTGCAAAAGAAAGCGATGCGTTGTACTTTAAAAATGAGCCGTTTAACTTTAATTGTGTATATGCTAAATACATTAAACTGGCTAAACATCAAACAGAGGGTGATATTTAATGTTTCATTTTTCGTTTTTAAACGGAGAACAACGGTTCGTCGGTGAGGTACAACCATACAACCTAAGAAACAACCAGGACTTCAGATTGGATCTTCATCGTACGGCTAGAGGGCAAAACAGGGCCATGTACAAAGGCCTAACTATGTACAACATGCTACATACCAACAAATATAAAAAATTGTGAAAAGCATTTACAGGGTCTTCCAATAGGGACTTCCGAACTTTGACAGTTGACAGCGGCCATATTGTTGAAGCTACATCTGTCAAATTGGCTGTCATTTATTCAGTCTGTTTTGCCAAATCACCATGGACGGATATAGCGTTCAACAACATGTGCAAATAATAAAATTGTTTTATCAAAATGGGTGTTCTGTTCGGGCAACGTTCCGCGCGCTTCGCTCATTTTACAGTCGCCATAATCGACCTTCCGAGAGGACTATTCGCAATGTGGGGGATAAATTTGAGTCCATTGGTTCAGTAAATGATCAACCAACACCCGTAAGTCGACGAAACGCAAGATCTGCCGAAAATATCGCCGCTGTCCGTGAGAGTGTGCAGTAGAATCCGAGGCAGTCTATTTCGCGTCGCTCACAAGAACTCGGCCTTTCGCAGACCACAACTTGGTGAATTTTGCGTCATGACTTTGGCCTGCACCCGTACAAAATTCAACTGACCCAGAAGCTGAAGGTAAACGACCATAGACAACGACGTGTGTTCGCTGAATGGGCTCTGGAGCAGTTGGAAACTGACCCTAATTTTCATAGAAAAATCATCTTCAGCGATAAGACCCATTTCTGGATGAATGGGTCAACGTCAACAAACTTTTATCGAATTTGGGACGATACCAATCCACATGAGATCCAAGAGCGTCCAATGAATCCCGAAAAAGTCACTGTTTGATGTGGATTTTGGGCAGGCCATCACCGTCAACGACGAGTATTATAGGTCGATGATTACCAACTTCTTTTGGCCTGAATTGGATCATATGGACACCAACGGCATGTGGTTTCAACAGAACAGCGCTACATGCCACACAGCTCACGCCACATTGGAAATTCTGCACGTGCGATTCGAGGGCATGGTCATCTCACGTGGAGGTGATGTGAAATGGCCACCGAGATCGTGCGATTTGACCCCGTTAGACTTTTTCTTGCAGGGTTTTCTAAAGTCGCAGGTCTATGCGAATGAGCCACAAACCACAGCGGCCCTCAAAGCCAACATAACCCATGCCATCGGTCAAATTCAGCCTGATTTATGCGCAAGAGTCATGGAAAATTGGATTTTTCGAATGCGCGCCACTGAGAGAAACCGCGGCGGACATTTGAACTATGTTATATTCCATTCATAATGGCATTGATAGGCCTTTCAAACGAATAACAAATTTCGATGATATCTCATATACGCTTTGTTTTATTTAAATTTAAAGATAGGAAGTGCTTAATGAAAGACCCTTTATTTACAAATCTTTATTGTTAGACTATGTTAAAGAAAATTTTTAAATGTTATTTATTACTTTATAATATTTTGTTTGTGGTATTTGGTTATGCTTTTTAACGTAATTAGTTAAATTTGAATTATAAATCCTATGTAAAATTTTGTTAATGGCAAATAAAAAAATAAAAAGGAAAAACATTTTGCAGCTGCGCCGTTGTAGGACCTCAATATCATTCTATAGGTTGGTCTAAGTATATTTTGGATCACACCATCACTGAGGCCAAGAATTTGCTGTTGGTTTTGCATTTGGGTGACCCAATTATTTCTTCTTCTGCTTCGGCTGGAACTTGAGTTGCTATTGCTTTTCGGACAGCATTTTCCGACGATCTCCTTTGTATGTATGTGGCAGTACCAGCTAATGATCTAAGCCTTGATCTTTGTCACAAGAGGTTTTCTTACACAGGGTTTCCGCCAATATGCGTACTTCTAATTAGGTCGCTTTGATACCCCTGCTGACATTAAAGGAAAGTCGCCTAAAGAAATTTTCGTAGACATGCCATATTCTCTTCAGGTTTCCGGGCCTTCGTATACCATGGTCAAAGAATGGGCTCCTTATTTCAACAAGGGCGAGAGAGCTGTAAAGATGACCCCGCCCAGAGACTGAAGAAAATGTCAGAAAAGTTACCGACCGACCGAAGATCGAAGATATCCGAATCCGACGAAGAGTTGCACATCAGCAAAGAACGAATTGGAGAAATTTTGCAAGAGCATTTAAACATGAAATAAAATTGTACGAGCTGGGTACCGAAAATACTCACGCCGTTCGACAAGCAACGACGTCTCAAGTGCTTCAAAGATTTTTTGGAGTTAGCCGGGGACTATATCGACCAAATTTGCAACCGAATCGTAACTGCAGATGGAACTTGGGTTCGCCAATACGATCTGGAGTCCAAATAAGAGCCTATGCAGTGAGTTGATCAAGGGAAGAGGCCGCCGAAGAAACTAAAGGTGGAAAAGTTGGCTTCGAAGCTAATGACAACTGTTTTTTGGGACAGTGACGGTGTTTTGCTGATTAATTACCTGCCAAAGGGGACTACGATGAATGGTTAATATTAAGCAAATTTATTGCGACTCAGGCACGGAGTGTTGTTTTCGCAGGATAACACGCATGTTCGCACTACGCGGGTTTCGAGACAGGCCTTAAAAGATACAGGTTTTTTAACGACCACCCACCCTACAGCCCAGGCTTGGCCCCGAGTGACTTTTGCTTTTTTCCAATTTGAAAAAGGAGTTACGAGGCCGGAGATTTGCAGATGAGAACGAGATCAAGGCGGCCGTTGAAAGTCATTTTGAAGGCAAAGAAAAAGAATATTTTTGCGGTTGTACTAAGGCACTGTATGCACGGTGTGAGAAATGCATTTCACTCGAGGGATATTATATTGAGAAATAAAAGTTTTTAATCGGATCTCTTCTTTCACTTAATATCTTAGGCCGGAAACTTATCAGCCGCTCCTCCTATGTATAACTTCGAAATGACTTATTTCATTTCAATGCAATTTGTTTTGTCATTAATTAAACAATTGTGGGGAATTGCGCAAGTAATTTTGATTGTAAATGAAGGCATTCAAAACCAACGGGTGCCACTACAAGTGCATGACAACATAGTTGATAGTTTTGCCTGTTTATTATGCCTTATATTCTATGTCCTTGCGTGCTCAGTTTATTTACACTGCTTATGTACTCTGTTTATTTATACGGGAAACAATATCATAATCTATAGGAATGAATTTCTAAAACATGCTGCAATATTCAAACTTCAGCACGGTATATGGTATAAGTTAATTATGTTCATCATTCATTTCCTAGTCCTTGCCATAAATCGTACCACTCAAAGTACGTATTATTGTCGCAAGGAAATTGGGAAGTACAATTTCTTGAAATTTCTTATTTCAAAACAATATAAGTGAGCCTCGCGCTATGTTGGGTTAAATCTCAGAATTTATTTGCAATAAAGGATCCTTACGAAAACAACACAATCACGATTTATCATACTTTGCACCCTCTTGAGCTATACATCCTTACATACCTACAAAGGGTTTACGATGAACGTGTCACTTTCCTTTAGGCTTCCATAAACACATTAAAGGATCAGAAAAATTAATACACTCATACGCGCCGTCTGAATAGTGAACTTAAATTTATACCCGCAGCATCTAACTCCGCGTATCCTTTGTCATTGCAATTGGCTAGCTAACGAAAACAAAAGGACGCCAAATCGTCTTTGTTCTCTCTAGTCCTGTGAAATGAATGAATGAATGCCCCTTGTGTGATTGTCGCATCGCAAGGACAATAGTTTCAAAGCACAACACTCAAGGGCCACTCCATGATATTGATTCCGCTGTACATCGTACAAGTGCGTGTCGAAGATAATATTGGAAACTAAAATCGAAAGACACCACCACCGCTGCTGTGTCGAGGTCCTTTCCAATCAAACTCACCTACGGGCATCCGACAGTTGGTGTGTGTACGCCACTCAACCATTTTGTGTCAATTGACTGAAGAGTCCTCCTGTACTGCTGGTGTCTGTTATCAAATCCAAATGCCAACATCGATTGCCAATACAAACAAAAACAAATTGAACGCACAGTGTCTACGAGTATGTGCGTGGGTTAGAGTATCTGTGAATTGTATTGTGAGAAGAGTTCAATGGTATTCCCCAAGGGTATGGCGGGCCGTGACCCTTTACGATAGATGGACGCACCCACCACATATGTGGTTCTTCTTCAATCCACAATCGCTGGGAGGACGGAGGACTGCGGGCTGCTGGCTGAGAATAGAAATTAATCGGTTTGGCTGGACTTTGGTTATTGTCGCCGGCTATTGGTAGCCGTTGGCTTTTGTCGGAGGTGTTTTCGCATCGTATTGTGCCCATTGTCTCTGTATGATAATATCCAATTTCCTTTGTCCTGTTTGTATCCTGAGGTATGGTATGAGAATTTTCGTCGTCCTGGGTATGCGATTAATTTCTATTTCGGAAATTGTTGTCCCGATACGTGTTGCTTTCATTGTAGTGATATTCGTTTAAAGGAAATGAGGGGCATGGGTTGGGCAACTGACCTATCAACTTTGTAAAAACAAACTTCCATTTAATTGAAGTAGTTGATTTAATGCAGATCACATGCCTACTTGGATAGATTCGACAAGGATCTCAAGTGTGTTAATGCTTAAAGAAGAAAGTTGAACACCCAAGTCCGATTTAGCTATGCGATGCAATAATCTGCATTTGTCCCACCTTCGATAGCATTTATGGTGCTAATACCACTAGCAAATATGCTTTAACTAATAAGTTGTAGACTGAAATACTGAGATTTCTGAAAACACTTTCATATTGTATATTGTGTACTGTGTTTCATGATAAAAAAGTAATAGTCACGACCTGTTACTAATTATGTAAAGAAACTGAGATCGTGATTTGCATAAATTCCACTCGAAGTATCAAAATTACTTCGTGCGCTGTAGAATCAGCAGGGAAGACACGAAATATTTCAAAACGCACAAAAGTATGAAACTAAAAAATTGATTTCCCTTTTATTATTACTCTCCTAATGCTCCTCCTATTTTGCATTTTCATTTTATTTACATTTGCCTTCCTCCCATTTTATCACTTATCTTTCATTCGTATTCACATAATTTTCATCACCCAAATGGCTTACCTTTCGTTCTCCCTCCGCACAAATACTCATTGCTCAAATCTCCATATCTTTTTCCCAATCATCCAATTCACTGGTTTTTTATATTTCCAAATAATATCTACATACCCACTCATATTACTTTTGATGCTAGATTACTAAAAATCACACGTAACGTAACTAGTATTTAACGTTCGTGATCCTACTTCGAATTGAGTGATTTTGATACTTGGAGTGAAATAATCACAATCACCGTGACTTTAGATACAGAGTAACAGGAACAGGTAGCAGATAAGAAGCTGCGACTTTGGCTGTGATTGCGACTGTTACTTGCTTGGAGATCACGGAGAAAAAGAAGGAACTGATGGACGATAATAGATAGTATCGGAAAGATTGGAAACAATTTGAGATTTTTATATTAAATATTATAGGGTAGGGAAACTGCAAGGTAATCGAATTGGGGTATGAAATATGTGAATAAGAGTAAGAGAAAAGTGTTATTGTTGATTTAATTAGGTGAATAACGTGTGTTTTTTTGCCGGTTTATTTGATTACTATATGACACTTGAACTAGTTTCACGAGTGTGCACAATAAAACAACTGTCCCAGTAGCTCATAAATACTGTTTTTACCCCGAAGTCATCCAGCCATTGGTACCGTTCTAAAACAATTCACCATTAAACAGTGCGAAACTGCTAAGCTGGCTACTATTTTAGATGATTGAATCTTTTGTCGGCTAAAGCTAAAATAGCTTTCCTTCTCTCCTAATGCTTGCCCATAATTGTTTATCATCTGTATATCACTGTTGACTCTAATCAAAAGACTACGATTTTAAGCGGCCGGCCAAAAAAAAGAAACAAAAATTAGGACATTGTGCACCACAAAATCAAATTGACGTAACGCTGACTTAAGTTTTGACAGAACAACTTTAAAATTAATAGCTAACGGGTGGCCATCTGCCGGTTTCTTTTTAAGTTACATATTATTTTGACACTGACAGCTTTTTAGCGTTCAAAAAATTTACAGCAACACAGTATCATATCTCCGCGGTACGAAATGAACAAATTTACGCTTGAAATGTTGGGAAATATTGAAAACTTATTTTCAAAATGAGTGTTGTGTTGCCGAAACAATATAAATTTTTATTAAATTTCTTGTTCGTCTTGTGCGCTTAGCCGAGAATACTGCTGCCGTTGCTGAAAATGTACGCCTAAACCCGAGAACCTCAACTCGCCACAGATCTCAGCAACTGAACATTAGCTGCTCTAGCCTGAGGAGAATTATGCATAAAGACCTCGGATTATTCAATTACATGGTCCAACTGACTCAGGAATTGAAGCAAAATGATCACCCTCTTCGTTATCGCTTCTCTGTTTGGGCTTTAGAGCAGCTCAAAATTGACGTCGATTTTGTTAAAAATAAATCGTTTTTTTCGGATGAAGCGCATTTTCACCTAGGCGGCTATGTAAACAAGTAAAACTGTAGTATTTGGGGCTCCGCAAACCCACACGTAGTCGTAGAGAAGCGAATGTATCCTCAGCGTGTGACTGTTTGGTGTCGTTTGTAAAATGGCGGCATTATTGGCCCATTTTTCTCCGAAGATGAAGAGAGCTACTGAAAAACTGGGTTGAGATGATGGGCTACTGGCAAGCTACCCATGGCAGTCATTTAAATGAAATTAGTTTGCACTTTAAAATGACCACTGTTAGGGTTTTTTTAAGTTCGATTATTTGGTGTTCGTGTGATATATTCTTTTATAGTTTAAAGTGGGAATTTTAATGTTCATTTTACTCATTTCGTAAAATTGAATACATATTACATACGTTGCAATATACAATATATACACTTCCTAGCTTATCGCCGACCATCAAGTGACATGGTCAATACCTGGGTTATTTTTATAGTTTGCATAATTAGCGTCTTGCTAATTACTATAATTATCGAAGCATAAGCAAATTTCTTTTTTTTTAATAAAGCGTAGCCCAAACTATAACACTATCAAATACACACACCAATTTGTATTACGAGTCTTAGCACCACCTAGGAGTGAAAAGATAACACAAAACTAATGGTATTTTGAGATACAGATGACCATAGTTACTTCCATGGGGTTTAAATTAAGACAAATCAAAACTGGAACAACGACAACTGTCTTATATTTTAATGTTTAGGTGTTTGGGATACCCGCATACATACCAAGGTATACTGAAAAATTGTCTAACTCAAGAACTACTGAACGGATCACAATGTTAGTAGTGCCAGTTGAAAATAATTTAAATCGAATAAAGTGGTGGTCAGATATGGGGAGGGACTTCAAATATATTCGAATATATTTTTTTAAGAAGCATTCAATTTGGGTCTTAAGTTACGTTTACGGTTTTTAAGCTTTTTTCTTTAACTGGCTTCACCCAAAAAAATATTTTTTTTTTTTGGGCTACTTGGAAGTTCAGCTTTGATATGTTATATGATGTGGTATAAATAATTTGTTTTTTTTAGTTGGGGAACATTATTCCCCAAAAGTCCACACAAATATATATCGCGCCCTAACCGCCAAATTATCGTAAGCGACAAAATGAAAATTTTACAGGAGAAGCTTTTTTTTGTTTTTTGTATGAGCTAAAAAACATTGAGGATTAATTTTTTCGTAAATATAATTATGTGATAATAAAGCGGACGCTGCAGGTGTCAAAATGGCGTTTGTTTTTGTTGTTTTTGGCGTTTACGATATTTTGGCGGTCACTGTTTTCCCGTCCAATATCAAATTTTGGCGTTTACGATAAAATGAAAATATTAAGAAACTATAATTTAATGAAAATTTCACTTTATTTATTGTTTATTGTTTGTGAAAACAAAGCTTAGTACCTAAGAAAATAACAAAAATATTCTATTTAATGGTTACAGTAAATAAAAAGAACTTCAAATTAACAAAATCATATGCAGCGGAAAGTGGAACTATAAAATATCTTCCTCGTCTGTTTCATTTAAGGAATCAAAAACTCATGAAAGGTACTCGTTATGGTATCTTTGAGGAACTATATTTTTGTCGCAAAGTCCTTTCAAATCGAGGTACTTGGGTCGGGATATTTTCAGTTTACTGCTATAACACTGGTTGGGATGTTGATTACAACCCTTCCGTTTTGAATTTGTATGACCGGTGTCATACACTGTCACCTAATAGCCATCTGAGAATCCATGTTTAAGAAAAATTAAAGGCTTATTTTTTTCAATAGAAGCAATTCTTAGTGTTTTAAAATTTATATTGCACTTATTGGGAAAAACTGAATAAGAGATCTTTTTCCAATCTTGAAAATCTTTATAATCATAAGGTGATGCTTCTTGCGTTATAAATTAAAGTAGGCTATTCGGAAGGAGCCCATACGGTCTTATTACGAGTAAATGATTCAATGGTGCTATGAATTGAATCCACCGGCATCATTGTGTTAGGTAATAGAAAAGTGATTTGAATTTTTGATATAAAAGAAGAATTTTTCAAAAAATTAATTAGCATAAATAGCATACTTCTATTGCGATTTTGTCCCGCACAGCTATCACAATAAAGGTGAATTATATTTGCAACCTTTCGTTGATCTACCAAGGTCAAATATTTAAACATAATAGAAGAAATATCATTGCATCCACGTTTCCCATTTCTGTCTCCCCACAAAAAACAGAAACCATTCCTGGTTCCATTTTCATAAACACTTTCGTTGTAGAAGGAATATTTTCTCGAATAATAGAGAAGATTAACACTTTTGCCGTGAGGAGTATTTAAAACTATGTGTAACTCAAAGCTGACACAAAGAAAAGTTGGATCGACCTTACTTCTTTCCTGATCTGATAAGAACATTTTTTTTGACATTTCCGTTTCTCTAATGTGGTTAATAAGTCATCTGTCTGCTTCACAACTCTTTGTTCTTCTACTTCGGCATTCTTGTAACTTTCACAATAGGTGCATTTGTCTTTTTTTAGGTAAGTGGAAGCCAATATGATAATCAGTTTTAAATCTCAACCGAAACACTCTTAAAGATAATATTGAGGAACTTAAATTCTGTGCATGCAATTCTTGACGGCACTGCAGGAAGTTTTTCAATGAAAGGCTTAAAAATACTAATTTTACTCTCAGGAGTTTTATTATGGGGAACTCGTTTTCTAACACTGTCTTTTTGACTAATTTTTGTTTGTGCATATCGTAGAGTCATTTGGGATATATCAAGCGTTTTTAAAAGAAACTTTTGGCAAACTTTAATATTTTCTCCTTTAAAATTAATTACATACTCGTAAGTAACGTTTCTTTTTTTACTAAGGGCTATTCTCCTCTTCACATTTTTGGGTCTCACACAAGACAGTAGCCAGGCTTTCTGTCTGTCAGAATTTCCTATTCCCCAATAATGTTCGTGAATATTGCACCAATCGTTTTCCCTTAATTTATTTTGACAGCTATTGCCACACTTTTTGTTTAAACACGGATTGGGTTTAACTGATTTTTTTTGACGCGGATCGAACTTTACGTTGAGCTTTTTTATTAAATTTATTTTTCTTTTCACCTCTTTTGCCAACACACATCTCTTCTTCAATTTGCGTTGAATTGGATTCGGTATCAGAGTACGGAACAAGTCTGCTTACACCGGCCATTCTTAAATAAAATTAATAATAACGATAAAATGAATTATTTAACTATAACCCAAAAGCAATTACCTGTTCGTAGCTTAAAGCGAAACTGCAATGCTATCAATTGCACTCTCTCCTAAAATTCAAACGAAATAACTGTAACTCTCTTACGGTAAAATTGATTTTGCTGGCCGAAGTGAACACAGAGAAACAGCAAAATTATTTGACTGATAACGTGAAATGGTTAAAATGAAGCAGTCACATTGTATGCATGTCGCTTACGATATTTTGCTGTTAGGAAAAAATGTAAATGTCACTTACGATAAATTTTGTTTTCTCTGTAATTTATAACTGGAATGCTTTATTAAAAAACCAATGATGCAGAAAGACGCGTAATCGAATAAACTATAGAGCTGCTTCATTAACTCATTTTTGCTTAAAATGTCACCTACGATAATTTGGCGGTTAGGGCGCGATATAGGTATTTCAAATTTTTTTTTTTTTCGATTATTTCTACTATTTTCGTAAAAAATTTCAGCTCTCCAGCTCCAACGGTTCAAAAGGCACAAGCGTGCGGCAGACACACAGACGAACCGGCAGATACCGTATTGAATTTGTTAGTGTTCCGTTTATAACATTCTAGTATGGAACACTAAAAAAGAATGCGATATATTGTAGCTCCACTGAATAGTCAATAGCAAGAAACATGTCACGTAATATGGAACTGAGCCTTATCTAGTCGATTTGAATTAAAGAAGTAGTGTGACATTCAACGGCTACAATCGCAAGAGACTGCAGAGCCTTTGCCGATAGAGTGTCCCTGAACCTCTTAAGAAGTCCAACGTTAAGCGCAGTTCTTTAGCATCATTATCAGAAAGCCATCAAGAATGCCGACTCTGATGTGCTGGGTTTCTCACATCGACCTCAAGGAAAAACCGGGTTTGATGAAGAGTGCCGCCAAGTGCACGCAACGAAGAAAATAGCATACCAACGCTACAAGCCCAAACAGAAGTCTGTAGGGATGAAATAGTAGTAGAGACACAGTCGATGCTGGGAATTTGGATAGATCACTTCTGCAGACCGTTAAACGTCGCTATCAGGTAGAATGCTCCATTCAACTCGGACTATGATGATCAACAATTCCGTCTACCCACCAAAATTAACTTAAGATAGTAATATCTAAGCATAAGTACAACAAGGCTGCTGGAGCCGACTGTTTAACTGCCGAGCTATTTTAAGCAGCTGGAGATGATTTAATTTGGAGCAAACATCAACTCATCTGCAAGATATGGTCGGATGAAAGTACGCCCAACTACTGGAATTTCAGCATCGATCAGCCCGATCTATGAATTGCGCAAACTACAGAGGTATTAGTCTCCTCAACATCGCATATAAGATCCTATCTGCCATATTATTTGAATACCTTAAAACTTTTATCAACAAACTGCTTAGACTGCATCTGTGTGGTTTTAGGCCAGGGAAGTCCACCATCGACCAAATATTCACATCGACCAAATAGTCTTGGAAAAATCTCAAGAGCTTCAAATCAATATTCAGCACATTTTTATCTATTTTAAAGCATGTATAGAGACGAGCTATATAGAGCAATGTCTAGTTTTGGCATCTCTGACAAACTCGTCCGTTTATGCAAGATGACGATGGGGAATGCACGCTGCTCCATCAAGTTCGGCAAAGACCTCACTGTCTCTCACTCTTGAAAGAGTACTGCAAAATTCACGCGCCAACACCACAGGCACAATCTTTCAAAAGTCCATCCAATTACTCGCATACGCCGACGATATTGTCGCTTTTGTGAGTAGTGAGGTGGAAGCGGCGAAGATGTGTTTGACGGTTAATGAGGGCAAGACCAAGTATATGCTGTCAACAAGAAAGGACTACTAACATCGACGTCTCGGGCAGAACGTTGCCCAAGGAAAAAATATATCTTTGAGGTAGTTAGGGCTTTGTCTCCTGACACCAAACGAAGAATATCTCTTGCCAAATAGCAAAGCCCTCTCTCGAACAACTAAAGTTACCCTTTATAAAACCCTAATCATCCCAGTCCTACTCTATGGCGCAGAGGCATGGACTTTATCAAAAGTGGAAGAGGTTTCACTTGGCTGTTTTGAGAGGAAAATTATTCGGGTAATTTTTGGCCCTGTCTGCATAGATGGTGAGTGGAGGAAGAGATACAACGACGAACTGTACGGGCTGATCAGCAACATCGACTTAGCCAGAAGAGTGAAAGTCCAAAGACTGAGGTGGCTGAGTCAGGTAGAGCGCATGGACACCAATGCTCCGGTCCGAAAAAACTTTGAATCCATTCCCGAGAGACGGTGCAGTAGAGGAAGACAACGACTCAGGTGGCGCACGCAAGTGGAAGGGGGCCCCAACCAACTTAGCGTTCAAAACTGGAGGCAGCTAGCATTGGTTGGTTAAGGCTCATGTCCACCCCGGACTGTAGCGTCATCTTAAGTAAGTAAGTAATGATATCTTTCCATACAGATGATTTTTCGGCTATTTTTAATAAATTTCATCACAAAACTGTTCCTACAACTTTTTCTTAGTAGGAAGTGGGCGTTGCTTCGAAAATTTGTAACCGAAGTTCAAGTCTCATTCTGATGAGATATTCACAATAAGACTTAACCATCACCGTAAATAGCTTTGAAAAAGTAATATATATGTAGTATGCAATATGGCATAGCCATATATAGTGTACAGATGAAATGTAGATAAAGTCAACGCCTACATATTTTATCTAGACAATATTTTCCAGTTTCTAGCAAAAATATTGAGAAAATATGTATTACCCCGGACAGGGTATAAAAAATAGGAATGAAAAGCTTTAATTTAAAAAAAAGTCTGACAAAAGCATCAGTCTCTCGGCAATGCCAACTCGTAGATTTCTGCAACAGTAATTTGATCATAAAATAATCTTTAAAGTGGTCAAAAAGTTGGCGAACATGTTTGTGAAAAGGTTCCGTAGATATGGCCAACGAACAACATCAGAGTAAATACTTCTTGCAATGATAAGTCATAGTTACTACCTACTGTATTGACATGTAATCGGCAGGTAAGACTTCTGGTTCAGGCCATTTTTGCTACAAACCTATTTTGACTGCAAAAGTCTTAAGTACGAGGGCAAGGTGAAAAGTTTTCGGCCTGACGCAGAGATGGCGTTCCAATCAGCAAAAATTTATTTTTCCTCCCTGGGCCCACTTCTCATTAGTTCGTATGACAAGTTTCAACTTGTTCCCTCAAATAGTTTCTTTACACAAATTTTTGCAGTAGACGTTTTACATGTTTTTCGTTAAAATGGATAAACTTGAATATCGTGCGGTGAAAAAATTCTTCGTTTTGGATGGGTTAACCCCTAAGGAATTCATGACAAAAGTTTACGGGGACTCTACTCCTTCCATGTCAATCGTTAAAAAGTGGGCAGCTGAATTTAAACGTGGTCGCACGTCCCTCGAAGATGACCCACGTGAAGGACGGCCAAAAACCGCAACCACCCGAAACCATCGAAAAAGTGCATGATATCGTGTTGGACGATAGGCGACTGAAGGTGAGTGAGATAGCTGAGGCTGTGTGTATATCGGAAGAGAGGGTGCGAAACATCTTGCACAAAAACTTAGGGATGCGAAAGCTCTGCGCAAGATGGGTGCCGCATTTACTGAATGCCGATCAAAAGCAAATGCGCAAACGATTTTCGCGGCAATCTTTGGACCGATTTAATAGGGATCCGACCGATTTTGTGCAGCGATTTGTCACCATGGATGAGACATGGGTCCACCACTATACGCCAGAAATGAAACAGCAGTCGAAGCAGTGGGTGGAAGCCGGTGGTTCAGCGCCAAAGAAAGATAAGGCGATCGCATCTGCCGGAAAGGTCATGACCAGTATGTTTTGGAATGCGAAAGGGATCCTGTTAATTGATTACCTTGAGAAAGGCAGAACAATTACAGGTGAATATTACTCCAACCTTCCGTCCATAACCGATTGCGATACCTTATTTTATCGAAGTAAATGTTTTTTTTTATTTTATTTTTTTATAATTTTTTATTTTTGTCACGCGATTTTATTTCCATCCCTTAAGTAAAATAAGAGCAACAGTTGACATAAATTATAGATATTCCTTAGTTAAACTTGCTGAATAATGGAATAAAAGAAAGATTGTTTGTCATTTAACATGATTGCGAGTGGTATTGTGGACGTTTTCCGCTCTATTCTGTACGAAATCTAAGAGCCAAGAGCATATGTACCAAGGTCCCATAACCTGTTACATACCGACGGATGGATGGATATGGCCCAAGCAATAATACAATTGGCGGGCACCGTGGTTAAATGCGCGATCACTGAGCGAGAGATTCAAGGCTCGAATATCAGAAAACATAAAAATTAAAAAAAAAAGGTTTTCTCACAGTCCCATCTCTCGCGAACCTCTGACAAACATCCGAGAGTAAAACTGTCATGAAAAGCTTCTCTCAATCGAAAAAATTGCCCTTTGGAAACATCATAAAAATCTAGGTTCCAACCATTCGTGCGACGCACAGCACCTGTGGCTGCGAGAAGCTAGATTATAAATACTAAATAAAGCATATGTAACATGATCGTGCCTATTTATTATTTTTGTAATATTTTAATGAAACAGGGTTCACTCGAGCTAAAGGGTGTCCAAAAATTCACGCAAGAAGTAATTTTGATAGAAAACAAGGTTTTTAATTAAAAATTGTAAATGTTTTATTGATTTATAAAGAATATACTATAAGGTTATAAATGGTTTTTCAATAAGGACATTACAAATTTGTATTTAAATAAAACACATAATAATTGAAATTGAAATTTATTCTACGTGTAGTGTTAAATTTAAGTATGGAATTCGATCTCGTTCATATGACCACCGCGAGCACGCGAGCGATCGACTCTTTTCCCACCACTCTTCCACACATATCGGCTGGAACGTTGGCAATTTCGCGTTCGATATTCTTTCTGAACGCCTCTAACGTTGTTGACTTGTTGGTATAAACAAACGACTTAACGTAACCCCATAAAAAGAAATCTATCGGCGTTAAATCGCATGAGTGAACTGGCCATTTGACCAAACCATTTCTCGAGATTCCACGATTACCGAACTTCCCCTTCAATAGATCAATTGTTTGTCCATCCAATTCTGGACAAAAATAGTCTTCCAACATAGTACGATAGCGAACTCCATTGGCCGTAATATGGCGATCATTTTCATCGACGAAAAAATACAGTCCAATCACACCTCCGACATGAAATCCACACTACACGGTCACTTTTTGTGGATTGTTGCTGTCTAATAATGCATATTTTGCTTATTGACAAAGCCGTTAAGTCATAAATGAGCTTCATCGCTGAAGATGATTTTTCGATGAAATTCAGGATTTTCTTCAAACTTTTGCAGAGCCCAACCGGAGAAGTTTCGGCGCTCCAAATGATCAAGTGGCCTCAGTTCTTAAGTTGGTCAAGATCTTTATGTAAAATTCGCCACAATGTGGACAGAGAGATTCCCAATTCCTGTGAACGGTGCATTGCCTCACTGGTACAGGAACATTCAATAGTGAATATGTTGACTCGAATTCATCCACTATAGCGCGCATAGCCTATCTGGTGGGATGGTTATTACGACCGAAAATTTGAGTAAATTCTATTAAAGTTGCGACCACTAACTCAGAATTTCGGTAGTAATTTTTAATAATTTCCAAACATTGCTCGTTCGTGAACTTCACCACAATAAAAACGTAAGCCTTGACTGATGTTTTGACATTGACAGATCATAAAAGAAGTTTAAGGGTGCGTTTCTAATAAAATACAAAATTGTTATGTCCTCATTGAAAAATACTTTATATGAAATAGCATATCGCACCCTTTTGTCGAAGTTTTCCATAACCATTTTGCATAATTGCGGCTGAATTTCATTGATATAGCTCTCGATTTTGTCCTTCAAAGCGTGCGTGGTCGTGGGCTTATTGGCGGCATAAACCCAAGACTTAAAAAAACCCCAAAGAAAAAAGTTCAACGACCTTAAATCGCATGATCTGGGCGGCCAATTCTGATCACCAAAACGGAAAATTACACGACCAGGAAATGACAAATGCACTAATTGAATTTTAAGTCGGACTGTATAGCATGTGGCACCGTCTTGTTGAAACCACATGTTGGCAACATTCATGTTTTGCAATTTAGGCACAAAAAACTGGAATATCATGTCGTGATAGCGAGCACCATTAACTCTTATTGCCTGACCAGCCGCATTTTCAAAGAAGAATGGTTTGATGATGCCTCCAGCTGAAAATCCGAAGATGCAAATCTTCCATGAGAATACGCTGTAGAGAAATTCTCGAAATATTCAATTCTTGACCACAGTGCCGAATTGATGTTCCTGGACTCTAAACAACACTCTCACGAACTGCTTCGATGTTTTGTGTTAAACGACTTGTTAAAGGACGGCCAGGGTGTCTAAGATAACTAATTGATTCAGTCTCTCTGCATTTTTGAATTAATCTTTTCACAGTTGATGAATTTAAATCACTATTCCGACCATATTTTGTACATAAATTGCGAACTGTAGCTGCCAAACCTTTATTATTTTTAAAATATTGTAGCATAATAATAACTACGCTCCTACGACTATGCAGCAAATTCCGAAGTGACTTTTCATTCTGGCAGAATTTTGGTTCGAACTGTCCTTTCATTCGAGGTTCATGTCTGGGACGAAGTCTCCACAGCTCATGTCAACGAAAGAGACGAATAATATCAGGGATAAAAGGGAATTATAACTGCAAGAATTATTTCTCTTGTTCCAGTGGTCGAAGAATTTGCTAGAAGTTTCTGGCTATCAGAAACTTCTGCTATATAAGGACAGATGGCGATTGAGAAAGCAGCAGTAGTTTTTAAACTGTGGCGAAGAGATTAGAAAAGTGATAATGGGCGAAGTTGTAATTTTGTGATAAATTGAAAGTTGAGATTTAACAAGAAGAAGTAATTAGTTTGGATTTGTGAATTAAGTAATTGAAAGGAGATAAAGTGATTTGAGAGGAAAGAGACTTTGTAAGAAAAGAATTTGCGAAGAAGTTGAACTACCATTCAAACCTTCTAAAAAACTTGAATTTGGAGATTCATATAATACTGCGTTGCAACGTTTTTACTCCATCGAAAGAAGATTCAAATTCAACACTGATCTTAAGGCGCAGTACTCTGCATTCATTAACGAATACATTTCTCTTGTTCACATGGAAGAAATTCCAACAGGGGAAATCTTTAAGCCTTTACCGATGTATTACCTGCCACACCACGCAGTCTTTAAAAGCGATAGCAGCACAACAAAAATAAGAGTCGTTTTTGATGCGTCTGCTAAATCAAATGGCTCCTCGTCTTTAAACGAATCACTGCTCGTTGGACCCACCATCCAACGTGACATCTTTTCGATTTGCCTTCGTTATCGTCAGCATTTGTATGTCATGTCAGGGGATATCGAAAAAATGTACAGACAGGTCTGGGTAGCTCGAAAACACATTGATTTCCAAAGAATAATTTGGCGCCAGAACCCAGAAGATCCGCTAAAACACTACAGACTGTTAACAGTGACTTATGGAACATCTGCAGCACCATTTTTAGGAGTTCGTACCTTGAAACAATTAGCTCTGGATATATCTACGACCCATCCTCTGGCATCAACGATTTTGTTGAATAATTTTTATGTGGATGATGTAGTAACGGGTGCAGACAATAGAGACGAACTCACCACCCTTCAGAAACATTTAGTAGAAGTCTTAAAATCCGCAGGTCTTCATCTACGCAAATGGACCACCAACTGTTGGCCGCTTCTACTGTCAATACCAGATGATCAACGAGAAGTCTCTCCTCCTTCGAGGATTCTAATTCGGTGAAAATTTTAGGTCTACAGTGGTGCCCATCTAAGGATTGTTTCTCCTATCGAGTCCAATTAGCGGACCAACCACCTTTACTAAACGCCGCATACTTACGGACGCGTCACGTATATTTGATCCTTTAGGATTTCTTTCGCCGGTCATCATTGTAGTTAAGAATTTGTTCCAGGAACTATGGAAAAGAAAGGTCAAATGGGATGAGGAACTCCCTGGAGAATTGGCACATCAGTGGGCTGTGATCAGAGATGAGCTTCATATCGTCCAATCTATCTCAGTACCAAGGCTAATGATAACAAACAAATGCAATGTGGAGTTTCATGGATTCTCTGATGCATCCTTAGAAGCTTATGCTGCAGTAGTGTACTGTCGTAGCATTAATACGGATGGAACCATTACAGTTAGGCTTGTTGCAGCAAATGCAAACAAGAGTCGCCCCCATTAAGGTCTTGTCTCTTCCGAGATTTGCGTTGTGTGGAGCCCTTTTACTAACACGTTTAATGATCAAAATAAGACTTTCATTACAGAAAACAAACATCAAGACATTCGCATGGACGGATTCCGCAATAGTCTTGCACTGGCTTTCCGCATCTCCCAAAAAATGGTCGGTATTCATAGCAAACCGAACATCTGAAATCTTGAATACTATTCCGTTTAAATCTTGGAACCATGTACGCTCTGCTTCAAACCCGGCAGATGTCGCTACACGTGGTATTTCTTCTTCAAAATTATCATCGATGGACCTGTGGTGGAAGGACACCTCAGTGGCTTAGCGAGGAAATAGGTCTGTGGCCCATATCAGCCTACAACAAGGAGGACATTCATCATGACCAATTAGAGGAAAGAAAAGTATCATCAAAACAGGTATTTTTATCTAATGTGTGTTCGTCTGGTGTGTTAGAAATGATATTGCAAAATTCATCCACTTGGCTTAAATCGGTACGGGTATTAGCATACCTGTTACGTTTTATCTCAAACTGTCGGTCATCTGTCGGTTCGCGTTACTATAATCCTTTATTCTCTAAGGAAATAAACAATTCAAAGAGTAAACTAATCATATGTGCTCAAAGATCACTGTTTTCTAATGAAATAGATCGAGGGGGATCGACGTTACCCTCGAAAAATAGACTCTCATCTTTAAGCCCTTATATCGATTCGATTGACGTGTTTCGGGTTGGCGGTCGGTTACAACAGTCGGAGCTGTCGTATTCGGAAAAGCATCCTATCATATTGTGTAAATCACATCCGATTTCTTACCTAATTGCGCAACATATACATAAAGAACATTTACACCCCGGAGTGTCGCTTACATTCGCGCTTATTAGACAACAATATTACATACTTGGATGCAGAAATCTTTTGCGAAAAATCGTGCATAGCTGCGTCAAGTGTTTTCGGCAACGATCTACAATCACGAAACAACTGATGGCTAATCTTCCTGCGGAGCGTATTCGATATTCGCGACCGTTTAGCAAGGTTGGTTGCGACTACGCAGGTCCTTTTACATTACGCTTAAATCGTGGAAGAAACCCAAGGTTCGCCAAAGCGTATATTGCCCTGTTCGTGTGCTTCCTAACTAAGGCTGTTCACATCGAACTAGTGGGAGACCTATCATCTGTTGCCTTTTTACATGCACTCGATCGATTCGTCGCACGTCGCGATAAGCCATATGAAATATGGAGCGATAACGGAACAAATTTCCATGGTGCTAAGCGTCTGCTCCACGAAATGCATAGTCTGTTATGTGATCAGCAACACAACTCCATCATAATCGACCATCTCTCCAAGGACAATATCATCTGGAAATTTATACCACCTTCCGCACCTCACTTTGGAGGCTTGTGGGAGGCTGGTGTAAAATCAGTCAAGCTACACTTGAAGAGGTTGATAGATAGGTGACACAATACTCACTTATGAAGAGATGTACACTCTGTTAGTTAAAATTGAGGCTCTTCTTAATTCGCGCCCTATGTGGCAAACATCAGATTCTGATCAATGTGCTCTTAGTCCCTCGCATTTTTTAATAGGAGAACCGTATACCGCGATTCCACAACCTTCTCTTCAGAAACAAGGAGTAAATGTAATCCACATTTGGCCAAACCTGCACAACATCACACTATACTATTTGCTGTTTTTTCTATTAACCTGTTAATATTTGTATTACATTATGTATCAGACAGTAATCTCTTTTTTTTGGACATAACCTGCGAGTCTGCATGCAGTCGCTCGGTGCTCGTGATTCAGCAGTCGACCAGTGCAGTCGCATCATACATACATTGTCCAGTAATTCTATAATTTAAATTAAATTACACAACACACTGTTTAATAAACTCTTACACAAGTCACACAAAATCATTAAAATACAATTAAACAAAGATTGATTATACAAAGGAATACAGATATTTTTTATTAACACCAAAACATACACACATGAATATACAGAACCTTTTGTGATACATACAAAGGGTTCCTTCAAACTTTTCTCTGGTAATCAGTACTATGTCATCAGCGTAGGCTTGACAGTTGATTCTGAGTTTGGTTAACTTTTCAAGTAATTCACCCACAACTAGACTCCACATGAGAGGAAATAGTACTCTTCCTTGTGGGCATCCACTTGTTGTGTTGATCTTAATGATTCTACGCGACGCCTGAGTTTCTGCTGATCTTGTTCTCAGCAACTCGTACATCCACTTAGATACTGTTCTACTGACTCATTTTCTGTCTACGGTTCGCTTAATGGCGTGAAGGTGTGAAGTATTATCAAATGTCCCCTCGATGTCTATGATTGCGCAGAGAACAATCTTTTTCGTTTCAAGAGCTTCCTTCATGGTTTACATCAACTGGAATAGAGTCGCCTCAGAGGATCTGCCCATTCTGTATGCATGTTGACGGTAATGAAGTAGGGGATGTGTTTAGTACGTCCTCTCTTATGTAGTTATCCACAGCTTTTTCCATTGTTTTGAGAAGAAACGATGTTAGGCTGATTGGTCTGTATGACTTTGACCGTGTTGGGTCCTTTTTCCCCACTTTTGGTATGAACACAACCTTGGCCCGTCTCCACTGCTTTGGAATAAACCCCAGTGCAAGACCACTTTTCATTATTCTGACTAGGTATGGTAGTAGTCTTTCTTGTCCCTTCTGTAGTAAGGCTGGTGTGATACTATCCACCCCTGGTGGCTTGAACAGCTGAAAAGAGCTGATTGCCCATTCAATTCTCCTTCTGGGAAAGATTATAAAGTGATCTCGAAATATGTCGCTTTTTGAAAGTCGTTCTTGTACTAGGTTCGCGTAAAGTTGGAGGCTTCTGGCGGCGATATTTCGCCAGTTTCGAAACGTAAAAAGCATTCAACAAGTTCGAACAGAAAGAAAAGTCAGGAACTTGTTCAACAAGTGCAGCTTATTCACCAGGAACGTCGATGAGGTCAATGGCAAGAGACCTTCTGAGCAACTAATTCACGGTGTGGTTCATGGAAACCTCCAATATAAGTCTTATGCCATGAGATGTGACCAGTTTATGTAGGAGGACACGAAAAGCCAGCATGTGGTCCTGAGGGCGGCTCCTCAAAAACTCAAAAAGTTGAAGCATCCGGAAAATCCGGCTCTTCCTTGGTTTTTTCCGATGAAAAATATTTCGACCAGGACCACCAGGTCCATAGAAAGAACAACAGTTATCTGTGTGTACAGTCTTCAGATATCTCCCGTGTGATCCACACCAAGATTCCTTCCAGTGTTATGGTCCTTACTCTCTACTTTTCTTTACTATAATGTTGTCGGATACATCGAGGTGCTAGAGGCAGTTGTTAAGCCCTGGATGGACACTGTGGGTGAAATAAGACCATTCGTGTCCCAGCAGGATTCTGCGTCAGTGCACAAATCCGCAACGACTCAGGAATTGATGGCGATCAATTCCCATGATCACGTAACACCAAACTTATTGCCACCTAACTCACCAGACCTCAATCCGTTGAACTACTTTGTGTGGAACGTAGTTGAACATAAAACCAACAAACATCCCCACCATACCATCCCAGCTCTAAAGGATGTCATTGTCCAAGTGATGGCCAACATCAACAAGGACCATTTAAGTCTGGCGTTCTCAGGTTTCCGGTCACGAATTGAGGTTGTTATTGATGCTGAATGTGGTTTTATTGAATAAATATGGATTACGCTTATTTTTGGAGCATTTCCGTTTTTTTTTTTCAAATTTGTTCCAAATAGCCTCCACACCATTTTATCATAATTTTACTTTACCTCTAGCAAAATGCATCCCTGACCTGAATTCCGAATGTTTACGAGTACGCCAAGCGGTTCAGATCCACAGGCTGATGAACAGACAGACAGACTCTCACCTTAAGAGGTTAGAGCTGATAATTGGAAATCTGAAACTGCCAAAATCTTTACAGGTGAAGTAAATGTGAAGGAAAGATACATACATCTTCAATGCGATGACTATATTTTTTTTATGTGATTTGTCTTCTACGCTTTCCTCATCATCGATGACGAATACCGATCAATGGCGCTATACTAACACCGATGCCAAACTGAAACATAAGATTGGTGGTGAATTACTTAAGCAAAAACTTTTCCGCCTCATGGCAATGGTTTCCAACGAACCATGCCCCCATATTTCCCCTATTAACTTTGTTCGAATGTGTTGTTGTATAATGCACATCATCAGCATTTACACGGAACTCATTACTGCATCGGAATGCGCATGAATCAAGCACTTTTTATCTCTACTTTTCCCCCCCATCTTTCCCACTACTTGGAGGTTGCGAGAGAATGCCACTTGTCAGTGCTACTACAGCCACCCCACCATCAACAACAACAAAAAATAGGCATAAAGCTAAAATAAGCTTTCGTTCCACTACAACTACTATTAACTACTAATGGAGAGCTCTATGTTGGCGTTGGGGAATGGAGAACTGATCAAACCTTCACCAGTCGTGTTTTTGTTGCTGTGTCGTTCGCGTTGTGTAATCCGTTATCGCTGTATCGGTCGCGTTCTCATGCACCTAAGAAAAAAATAACGAAAAGATACAATCTCACGACGATCCAACGTCATGTGTTCGTTTGTCAACATTATCACCAAACGGATGCTGTAACAATCTTCCAAAAAATACACCTAAATTTCTGCGGAAATTACTGAGAAAAATCACCCGAAAATTGGGCGCAATTTAGTGGATAAAGTGGATAAAATTATCTTGGTACGTAGTATCTGTTTTTTGGGTGGGAAACCAGTAATCTCAGCAAAAACAAAAAAATGAGCTTTTTTCCTCATGGAAAACAAGTTAAGTTAAACTATCACTAAATTTCTATACACGAACATGACACAAGTTCGGCAGTATAAAAGCGCGGTGGCTAAAATGTGACGATGAGTGTGTGATTCAGCAGCAGAACCAAAAGTAAAATAGAAACAAAAGCAAAAACAAAACCCTTTCCACGAGCGTGTATTTACTTCTCAACTTCTTTTCTATTTATTCTGTCTTGTTAATTATTTAGTACATTGTGAATTGATTCGGTGTTGAGTTGTTGTTTCTTTTGATCGTGGCCGACTAAGCAACTGTCACTGCATGACACACTACGCAGTGTGATAGCTTAACTGAGTTTTTTTTTTTACGGTTACTTGGGCGATTTCATTTTCATTTTCTTTAATTCGACAAAGAGTGTGAGAGAAAGAAAATTATGTGAAACATGGAATACCTACTTTTCAGAAGAATGACCAATTGTTGTTTGTTGGAGATACCGTCAGCGGTTGGGTCATTTCACCACTTTCGATTTTATGCCGAATACCTCTGAGTACATAGTAGACGATGGGTCTCATAACTCAACATTGACATCGAGTCTTCCCAATTTTATAAAAGTTGTGTTTTTCAGCCCAGACCCAGTGGGATTAAGAATTTGGTGAAACATTCATAAACGTGTGCCAGAACATGGACTGTTAAGCCACCGGAGTAGGTTTAAGTTGGTCCATTGTTTACTTCCTTTCTCAATTTCTTTTGAATTTCCTCAGTCTCTTACTTGGAGCCTGCACTTTAGCGATAGCGCCAATGTGGTGTAAATCATGAGTGGGTGCCTTACGTACGCACGTATTCAGAAGAGAAAGATGAGTACTTGACATCGTTGTCAATAACACTACCACGAATGAGATGGTTGGTAGCGCAAGTGTGCAAAAGAATAAGTTAGCGACATTTTAGGAACTTACTTTATAGTTGGGGGGGTCAATATCCCTCCCGAAATTCTGAAGAACATCCACACAATTAGTGCTGTCATAGACACAAAAAAAGTGAAATCTAATATTATCGCAGCAGCAAAATAAGGTGGATAAATTTGTGCATGGTGAATGTCATAAGACTCCATTTAAATTTTGAAGTTCTCAAGCAATTATCCCCAGATTGTATGATACCTATGTACCTATATGTAGGTATATTTTCACATGTTATTCAACTTCTCTTTTTTCTTTTACAAGATACACGACCTTTCTCAATTATCATATACGGCATCATTCACCATGAATTTCCTATTCCGAAGGATATATTAATTTTGAGCTAGAAAGATGAAATTTTATTTATAAGCTTTTCATAATCCAAAGCAGTACAAGTATAATATACACTAAACTTGAAATTCGCCCACTTACTAGAAACAGAAAAGTATTTGCTTAATACACGTACACTGCAGGCCAAAAGTTTGAGGCCGCCCTCAGTGCTTGAAGGAAAAACAAAATCTAACATCGAAAAAAAAAAATTTTATAGAATAATAATCATGTCAAAATTAACATATGTGAAACCAAAATAAGAAGAAAAGTATTCTCATTTTGTTTTTAACATAAAAGAATTTATTAAAAAAAGAGGAAAAATTGACTTCAACCGATTTTTCATCGAAAAAGCCACATTCGATTACTTTTTTCTTACAATTTTTGGCATTCTAGCTATCAGTTTTTGCATTGTTGCCTGTGGTATACTGCTCCAGCAATCCAATAGTATATTCCACAACGCAGATTGTGATAATGCGCATTGATCCCGGACCCTTCTACCCAGTTCCTCCCACAACAGCTCTATAGGATTCAAATTTGTTGATTGTGGCTGCTATATCATGATTTGTGAGATTGTTTCATCTTCCCTCTGTTTCAGATAGTTTTGACAAAGTCTTGACGTGTGTTTAGGGTCACTGTCCTGTTGAAATACGAATCCTTCCCAAATTAATCTTAGTCCAGAAGTCACAGCGTTTTCTTCCAATATTGTTTATTTTTCCACACTCGAGCCAGATCTCCCACTCCATTTGAAGATAAACATCCCCAGACCATAACAGAACCGCCTCCATGCTTGACGATATTTTGTTCAGCGCTGCGTCTAATGAAAACTCTCCGTTTTGTGGCAAATACCTCGGCACATAAAACTCTGTTTAAATATTCTTCCGTCTCTATGATTTTTGGCCCATTCTAACCTTTTCTGCTTGTTTTGTGGTCGCAGTAAAGCTTTTCAAACAGCAACTCGCCAAATACTCCAGCATGTCTTAATCTTCGTTTGACCGTTGTCATGGACAGCGGTTTATTCCGTGTTTCATTTATTTCAGCGCTTATTTCGGGTATACGGCAGGAACCACACAGTCTGGTAACATCTTTTGTTCAGCGCTGAGTCGAAATTCTCCGTTTTGTGCCAAATACCTCGAACTTAGATCATCGCTCCATAAAACTCTGTTGAAATCTTCTTCCGTTCAGACTTTATGCTTTTTGGCCCTTTTTAAACTTTTCTGATTGTTTTGTGGTCGCAGCAGGGGTTTTCGAACAGCAACTCGCCCAAAATAGTCCAGCATGTCTTAATCTTCATTTGGCCGTTGTCAAGGATAGCGGTTTATTCCATTTATCATTTATTTCAGAGCTTATTTCGGGTGCTGTTTTTCGTCTACTTAGTTTGCTTGTTGTGACTGTTAGCCGATCCTCGAGTTTAGTTGTACATCTAGGCCGTCCTTAACGTGGTTTATCCTCAAGACTTCCGGTTTGAGCGTGTCGTTCAATATTACATTGAACGCAGCCCCTTGATATAAAGTAACGGTCCCATAATAGATCCCTGTGGTACCCCAGCCTTGGATGAAAGAGCATGAGTGCGATTTGCTAATAACTTCTTATCAGTTTTAACGCAGTTTCATCAAAGTTGAAGTAATGTTTAAGTTTAAGTAAGAGAATCTCCATGCGGAACTATATCGAATGCTTTCGATAAGTCGAGCAGAACCAGTGAGGTAATATGATCCCTATCCATCGCTGAGCGAAAATCGTCAGCCAGATTCAGCAGGGCGGTGGTGCAGCTCTAAAGCCTGATTGGAACGGTGAAAGGAGATCGAATTGGTTCAGGTATTTGCATGCTCATCAGCTTCTCGAACACCTTGGAAATAAAGGGGAGTATGGAAATAGGACGATATATTTTTATTCGGCGACCGTGCTTTTTAAAACCGGGATAATTTTCGAAACCTTCCAGGATTTCGGGTAAGCTGAGTAGGACAACACGTTGTTGAAAATGTACGTCCGGGGAGACAGTAGTTCGAAGATAATGGTCTTAAGAAATTTTGGGTGCACGCAGTCCAAACCAATTGCATCCGATTTAATGGCAAAAACCGCATTAAGGGCATCCGGTAGGCAGACTCTACTAAATCCAAAATTTGTGGGTGTTTCGCGGGTTAACAATGGGTTTATGGCTGAGTCTTCATCTATAACATCTTGAAAGCTACATGAGTTTGGAAAAGCAGAAAATTTGACATTAAGGTCTGTGACGTCAATTTCATTATCATTCGCAGCTAGATTTTTTCCTATACCCAACTCTTTGACATTTTCCTAGGCTTTCTTTGTGCTTAACCCTGACTTGAATTTAGAGGCAAAGAACTTCGATTTAGATAGTCGGATTTCATGCTTCACAGAATTTCTGATCTGTGTGAATTCTTGTCTTAGTTCGGGAATTCTAAATCTTTTCCACCTTTTAAAAGCCTTGTCTCTCTTTTCAATGACTGATTCAATTTTAGGAGTGAACCACTCCCAGCTTCAATTACGAGGAACGAAGGTTTTTATCGGAACATGAGACTCAAACAGACTATTGACTGTTGATGTAAAGCAATCAACAGTCGATGGAGCGCATGCAGTAGAGACTACTCCAATCCAAAGACATTGCATCGTTTTTGAGGGAAATCAGATCGATCGATTTAAAGTCCCTAAAGCTTATCGTTTTCGTTTCAGTAGACCGTTCCAGAGAGATGTCGTAAAAGAGAGTAATAAGGTCATGATGTGAGAACCCAGGGATGTCGAGCTGTCTGTAGAAGTTTATTCGGTCTGTTCTATTTACCAGAAAGACATCGAGGAGGGTTGAGTTAGTGGGGCTGAAATATGTGGGGCTCAGGGAATTCACCGGAAAGAGATGTAAAGAGTTTAAGCTATCTTTAAATTGGAAGTTATCACTAGCAAGGAGATTTATATTAAAATCTCCACAGACTATTAAATGGTTATAATTCAATGTTTTCGAAGAGGCTTGTAAATGGCGTCAAGTAAGCATTTATCAAGTCCACACAAAATTCCAATGAAAAGATATTCAATTTTCTCGCTGTCATGTGATTTATGAGTTAGCCTACTTGGAATATTTTGTCTCACAAACACCGCGACCCCACCAGAACGCCCGACTCGATCAGCCCGGTACACCTTGTAACCCGTTAAACTAAATACCTTCTCAGAGTTAAACCATGTTTCGGAGATGCAAATAACATCAACCTTACCTCCATCAAATATTAATTTAAAATCATCCCAGTGCTTGTTCAGAATTTGGGCATTAATATGGACAATGGATAAACCAGAGAACATTTTGCGAAAAACATTAAGCACCACACGCGTTTTATGAAAGGGTTTTCGAATATTGTGAGACAAAGATAACTCACTTCCAAAACCATTGTCTTCTTCGTTTGAGTTCATGGTGAAGATAAAGACACTTGAAGAGAAATCCAAGATAAGAGTGCCTGCACGAAAAAGCCTACAGCAGTTGAGACAGAAATAAACAGTGGTTCACTGAGATTTAAAATGATAAATATTAGTTTACAGAATGTATTAAACGAGAAAAGTTTACAATATAATGAGGTAGCTAGTTAAACAAAAATATCCATTCGATTATTTAGGGAGACTAACATATCAATAGGTGTTAAATTAGGGAAAAATAAAGAGCTAAGTAAACTTAAAAAAGATTTAAATTGTAAATAATAAAACGTTAATAAAACTAAAAATAAAAATGAATAAATTAGAAGTAAGCATAACAAAAAAATTTTAAGTTTACCGATAGTAAAAATAAAAATAAAAATAGATAAGTTAAAAAGAAATTACTATTAAGAAGCTCTGTCTGATGATGGATGATTTTCAACTTGAGAAGCTCTGGAGTCCGATGACAGGTGGTGTTCATTTTGGGAATGTCTGATGTCTGGTGACAGATGCAACGAATTTGCATGTTGATCGACAAGGGCTACTTCGTCAAGCTTTGCGGGGCTGTCGATTAACAAGGCTCGTGAATTCCTTTTTTGTTTAATGTAAACTAATACGCGTTTAGTATGGGCAGAGAAAATATGTCGCTCGCGTTTGTGTTTAATTGCGAAGCAACGTCCCGCTGCAATTTGCCTTCTTTAAGGGAAAAAAATGATGATTGTAGATCGTTTCTCGATTGTGGTTTCCGAGACTTTTCCCATTTTTAACGAGATGTTTTCTCAAGACGTGAAAAATCTCAAATAAATTCTTATGACTTCAAAATGTGGCTTTTATGTAAGACCCTTGCAATCTAGGTCAACAAATTTTAGGATTTGAGAACCCTTTTGATGAAAGAAGTCATAAACAAGTCCTGCATCAACAACCGAAAGTCATAAAACTTAATAATTATGAAAAACACACTTCTCAATAATCCAGAAAAGCTGTTTTTCCCACATTTGTAAACAAAACGCTCCCTGTTCAAAAACGTGGGTGTAAAATCCAAATTTTATTATCTGAATGTATTGTGTATTGTTCAGGTATAAAATTTAAGTAAAAAAAACCCAATCTAATTCATAAAATTCAATCTCCTTGAATGAATGAAGTCAGTTGCCTAGGTAGGCCTTAAACTTTTGGCTTGCAGTGTATATGGACGTTGACTTTCTTTACAAATCATATAAACACTGTACTTTTTGGGGGTGATTTCATAAAAAAGGACATATTTTGCTTTCTCAACCCTATTTACGGCGAAGGTTAAGCTTTACTGTGAATTTTTAATCAGAATCCGTGGACTTAGGCTAAAAATGGGTCACTTTCTTGTAAGAAAAATTTGTAATAACAATTTTTCTGTTAAAACCTCTTAAAAATCAGGAAAATATCCTCTGAGTGGAAAATTACCATTGAATTTACATAAAAAAAGTCCATTACGCCATGTCCAATTCATTAGAGATGGACTTGACGATAACGGATAATTTGTCATAGAATCCGCTACGTGCATTTGTGTGAATCATATTTTTGACATTGGTGCTAGATTGCACTCAAAAGGCCTAGATTTTCTTTTTTTTAATATCTTGTGTTCAAAACTCAAATTACAAGTGTACGAGTACATTACATACACATTCCTTTCTATGATATTTCAGGTATCCTTAACAATTTTGATTAAATTTGTGTTCTTAGTTTGGTCATATGTACGAGTATGTATGTACGTATGATACGATTGAAGTCTGGCTAATATATGCGGAAAGATGCTCTTTTGTTGTTCCTTCTTAAAATCGTTAAAATCGGCTTATACTCGTAAGATAAGATGATAAGAAGATTTAAAATATTTAAAAATCTACTTCTAATCAAAGAGCGGCTGAATAAAGTTAACCTAAACTTGGTTCCTCAGTTTGTTCTGCCAGTCCATATTTAAAAATTTAACACGATCAAGTTTTAAGCCATTAGCAGATGTTTTCGAAAATTAAATATCTGCATATATCTGGGATAGGACTCGGGCGATTGTAACCAAAATCGGTAAGAATTTTGATATTGTGCACACAAAAGAAGGTTTTAACTGATTTTTTGTTTTAATAACAAAATCTACAAGTATCAGTACCTGTGACCTAGATGAGCATAAATCCATCAGCTACTCTTATATATTTGTTCAAATCGTTGCTGACGCCAATACGTATATATATTTTCATTTTGAAAAGGTTGACTTTGTGTTATTATCTCAGTGTGTATAGGCATGTTCCTATACATATGTATTACGACCTCAATCAGCCATAAATTTGTTCATTATAAAACCTTGAGTGAAACAAACCGTTTTCGTAATCAGAGCACCTTCCACGTTTGAATTTTATAATGAATTGTACAATACTACCCTCAGACCTTAGAGAGAGTCAATAATATTTTGCATTGTCTTGGATTTTTACGGCCGGATTGTGCTTGTGGTTATGTCGCTAGCGAGGTTTAATAATGTTTTCATCCCAGTATCAGAAAAATGTGTCCCTATAAGCACATAATTGTAAATTATTGCGTCTGCCACCGTGGATTGATAGACAACCCTTAAAAGGCCACGATCGTGCTGTTTACCAGGAGAAGATAATTCCCCTAATTTAAATCTGCAAGATCCGGTGCGGTGGGTTTGACTTGCAAATTTCGAGGACAGAATGATGTGTACTATTTGGTATGAGCGGCTTTATTATTACCGAGTTTCGGCTTGAATAATAACCAGGTGAGGCCTTGTGAAGCAATGCTGTCAAAGGTACTGCGTTAACCAGCAGTCAGTTGTTTGGCTTTCTTGTTTGGTCGATTGCTATTCTCAACGCATCCATACTGTTTAGGCATGTAACTCGATAGTCCTTTTCGAGAGTTTTAAACTAGGGTTATTTGTAGCTAGAAAGTTGATGAGGTACATGTGAAAGCAAGCAATAGGTGATTAAAGATTATACTACTTCAAAAAGTATATTAGTTAAGAAAAAAAGACAGTAAGTCGCTTGGCAAATTTGTTCCGACATTCTGTGTATTAAGCATTTTTTTGAAGCAAAATATTGATAACGATATTTAGTTTCCAAAATCTACTTTAATACTTGAAGTCCTCTAAGTAGCAAGTTTCAGGACGACCACCCCGACCTAGAAAATATACGCAGCAGATCTAGAATGTCAGTTAAATATCTGATGATCATATCTAAAAGTGAATTGTGGTTTAAATCAGTTTATATCCGTAGAGTTTCATTTAGCTGAATATATCGGAGTTCGATTAGTATGCAAAGCACAAATTTTACGCCAAGAACTGTTTACAATTGTTGACGGGATGATATCACCAATTAAAGCGAAATGTGGAAATACTAGCTATACACAATTTTATTATATGCAATAGATCATCAATTCTCAAAATTATTTATATAGCGGGAGTATACTTACCTGTTTCCGCTGAGGATCCGATTGTACTTTCATTTGTTTGTACAATTATTTTTATTCAATTCTGGGATTATTGGCGCTACAATAATACATTTATATACGTCGTGCTATCGACGTATCAGAATTGAAGTTTACTTGATGTAGTCTCGAACTGCATACAAATCATACTTTGAATGAACTCAATTATCACTGAACAATGAAGAAAAATATTTTGGGTCTGATTTTAGAGTCAAATGAACTTTCTATGAGCCTTATTTAATCTATTTTGTGAACTGTAATAAAGTTCTGTAATTTACACATATGTACATATTTTATTGATGCTTTATATGTTAAATTAAGGGCGATAAAAAACTTGATTTACTCCACTTAAAATGGTTGATTTTTGATCGATGATGAATTGACAGAAATTATCCAGTGTATACACATAGTAGAGGGTCTTTCATTAAGCGCATCCTATCTTTAAATTTAAATAAAACAAAGTGCGTGTGAGATATCATCGACATTTTTCGTTTGAAAGGCCTATCGATGCAAATATGTATGATGGTGGCGCGCATCCCAAATTTTTTTTTTTTTTTTTTTTTTTTCCCGAGGGTAGGTAAAAAATCTTCATGAAGACACTATGAGGATCGATAGCGCGTGTAGTGTGAGATTTTTACTCACTAAAAAAACCTCCCTTCGTGATAAATTTCTTTGATTACATACTACAACTAAGTTTTGACTTATCCAGCAGTTTTTCTTTCACGTATTGAGATCGTTTGGCAGGTCCCTTTCCATTGAAAGTTCCTGCTTGTTCCGCAAATTAAGCGCGGTTTCTTGCTATCGCGTTAAGTCGAAAGGTTTAGTCCTTTGTAGACGACGCAGTAGATTCCTCTCATCTAGAATTCGAAGGACTTCATTGTTAACGTGTCCTTGTAATCTGTCTTTATGCTTTCGCGCGAAGTTTTTGATTTCATATTCGACTGTCGCAATTCCTAAATCTCTATGGATATCGCTATTTCTAATAAACCACGGTGCATTAACTATTGATCTTAGCACTTTATTTTCAAAAGTTTGTAAAATATTGACATTACTTATTTTGGTACAACCCCAAAGTTGTATTCCATATGTCCATATCGGCTTTAGCACTTGCTTGTATAAAAGCAGTTTGTTCTCTATATTAAGCTTGGAATGTTTTCCAAGTAACCAGTACATTTCTCTGTATTTGGTTTCGAGTTCTTTACGTTTTTTCTTCACGTGCGATTTCCACTTCAGCTTAGCATCAAGTGTCATTCCAAGATACTTAGCCTCGTTTGCAAACGGAATTTGAACCGAGTTTGAAAAGATGGGCATATTATTTATTTTCTTATAAGTAAAATTGACATGAACAGATTTGTTTTCGTTTAAAGCTAGTCGCCAAATCTTTGTCCATTCATTTACTTTATTCAATGCTTCTTGCAATTTTTCAGTCGATTCTTCGATCGTTTTACCCGTTGCCAGGATGGCAGTGTCGTCGGCAAATGTAGCTAATACGGTGCCTTCTTCTTGCGGTATATCGCGAGTATATAATAGGTACAAAAGCGGTCCAAGGACACTTCGCTGCGGCACCCCAGCCCTTATTTCTTTAAATTCCGAATATTCGTTTCCGTGTTTGACTCGGAAAAGTCGATTCGTCAAGTATTTTTCTAGAATATTATATAAGTGTTCCGGCAGAACTTGTCGTAATTTATATTTCAAGCCTTCATGCCAGACCTTGTCAAAAGCTTGAGAAACATCAAGGAATATGCTCGAGCAAATCTTTTTTTCTTCGTAAGCTTTTTCAATTAAATCAGTTATTCTATGCACTTGGTCTATTGTTGAGTGCTTGGTTCTAAACCCAAACTGGTGATTGGGAATAAGAGATCCTTCTTCTATAACCGGCTGTAATCGCTTAAGTACTATTCTTTCGAAAACTTTAGACATAATCGGCAGCAGCGAAATAGGTCTATACGATTTTTTATCATTCGGTGGTTTTCCAGGCTTCAGAATCATTATTACTTCCGCGACTTTCCATTGACTCGGAACATATTCTAATCTTATCGCTGCGTTTATAATGTAAAGGAACTTAACTAACGCTTTTCTAGGTAACGATTTAAGAAGCTCTGCTGTGATTAGGTCGTATCCAGGAGCTTTATTCGGTTTCAGTTTCTTTATTTCTTGTTGAAGTTCGGTCAGCCTTGCATTTCTTACTGTGTAATTGTGAAATGCTATATCCGACGCATTATCATTTTCAGCAAGCGCTTGCCCATCAAATGGTTTAAATGTTTCTTCTAAATGGGCGGCAAAGACCTCTGCTTTGTCTTTATCATTCTTGGCCCATTCGTTGTCATTTTTCTTGATTGGGGCCGCTTGTATTTTCGGTTTTTTAATGCCTTTTATAGCTTTCCAGAGCGAATAATTGGAATCTTTGTCCGCTGTTAAGCTTTCAATGCTGGTTTGTATTGTCCGGTTTTTAAAATCAATAATGGCCTTTTTTAGCAAGTTACACAAGCGATTCAAATGCGATTTATGTTGCGGAGCACGAGTTTGTTGCCATACGCGCTTTTCTCTTCTCCCTTACCATTTCTTTTATTTCCGGTGGATATTTTTGGCCATGATTGATTGGCGTTTTCCTTTGATAGGGAGTATTTTTCCACGCGGCGCGCTGCAGAACTTCAACAAAACGATCAATTTCGATTTCGAGTTCAGAAGACGTCCTAAGTGATACTCTCAGTTCGATATGTTCTTCAATGTCTTTTTTAAAGCCTTCCCAATCAGTTTTTCTGCTAGTTAGTCTAGCAGGTACATCTTTTTTAATTAGGCGTTCGCTCATCGTTAGAATGATAGGGGAATGATCGGAAGAGAGATCAAAACTTTCATCAATTTTAATATATTTGTCTGGTATTCCTTTTACAACAAAGAAATCGATCAGATCGGGTATTTTGTTGTTATCAGTCGGCCAATATGTTGGTTTACCAGTCGAGTGAAAGTCGCATCTGTGTTGCATGCAGGCGTTGTAAAGTGCTCTGCCTTTTTGTGAGACACATCTTGAACCCCAGAAGGTGTGTTTTGCATTAAAATCACCGCCAATAATAAAATTCGGTCCAAGAGAGCTGAAAATATTTGTAAAATCATTTTTTTCAAGCCTACAACGCAGTGGACAATAAATAGACGAGACATTGAAAGAGTAATGCCCATTTTTCACGCGTACAGTGCTCACTTGCATTGTTTCAAGCTCTATCATAATCTCTTCAGAGTGTTCGATGCAATCTTTTATGATTAAAGACGATCCGCCTCTGGCTCTTTCCGACGGGTGATAAGCGTGATAGGTACTGTATCCAGTAATGTTTACACGCGATAGTTTCGTCAGGTGAGTTTCACAGATCAAACATATGTCAATGTCCTTTTCCCGTAGAAATATTTCTAGCTCTTCTAGTCTTTGTATGAGACCGTTGGCGTTCCATGCAACAATTTTAAGAAGTTTCGTCATGTTCGTTTTGAAATGCTCCTATTGTTAAGCTTATATTCAAGCTTCTCCAACCTTTCGACAATTAGCATGTTTGTTTTTGTTTGCTCCTCAAGCCTCGCAAGGATAATAGAAAAGACGTGAGATACGGGGTTTTCCGAATTATCAGTGTTCGTTTTTGTTGATGTTGATGCTTGAGCACTCGTCTGCATGTCAGAATCTGATGGCTTTTCTTTAGGCGCTTTTACCTTAACCCGGTGTGGAATTTGATCGGTGTTTGATGTCGCAGCTTGAGCGTACGTAAGCGCGCCAGGGTCGGCTCGGTTGTCTCTAGTCACCTTTCTTGCAGCAGTTTTCGACTTTTCCTTATTTACCGGTTTTGAGGGTTGGTTTTCCGGCTTCATAAGTCGATCTCTTCTTTTTTGTAATTCTTTGGCTACTTCACAGCCTCTGTAATTAGCCGGATGCTTACCATTGCAGTTAATACACGCTGCAGGGGTTTTTTTGTTTACACCACACTCTTGACTAAGATGTTTACCGGCGCATTTGACACATCGCGGTTCTTTTCGGCAATATGTTTGCGTATGGTTGAATCCTTGGCATCGTTTGCACTGAGGTATCAACCTTGTATTCTTGCGCATAGGTTCGATTTTGACTACGACATTCAGAATTGTTCTTATTTCGTATATCTTTTCTAAACTCTCAGCCTTATCAAAGGTTAGCATAAAAAGAGGAAGCTCGCGCTTAACCATCGTTTCCTCGCCTTCCAATTTTTGCTTTTCCCGTTTAATTAAGTTTACCGCATCGACGATTTTAAAGTTTTTGTTCTTCAAATCGTGAACAACGTCTTCCTTTCGGCATGAGGCATGAAGTCCTCTAGCTACGACTCGTATCGGTCTTTCAGATTTATTTTCATACGTATACCACTGGATTTTTTCAGTATTCAGTTTATTAGATACTGAGCGGTAACTGTCTGAGTCTTTTACGTTTACTTTCCATTTGTTGTTGTTGAGCGATGTTACTTCAAAATCGGATAGCAACAAAGGTTTGAGAAAAGAATGCAGTTTATTATAGTCTGCAATTCCGATCACGTATATTGGTGGCGGTGGTCGTACCTTATTTCGTGGATTTTCTTCGGCACGCGTGTTTATTTTGTCAGGCTGTTCTTTACCTTCTCGTTTATTTTGCGTGTTTTCTTGCCTCGTTAACATTTCGGGCGAAGAGCCAGCTTTTCGTTTTTTGACTGGCCGTTTTTTTAGAATCCAATTGGTTTCCCGACTTAGTTCTTCATCATCCGTTTTATAATCCGTGTTATCGGGGACGATTGAACTCGCAGCAGACTCATTACGAGGTTTCGATGTATCATTAAATGCTTTATTTTCTGCTTTAAGTACATTTAATTCCTTACTTAGTTCTTCGCAGAGAAGTTCCATTTTACTTAGCCTGGTCCGGAGTTCCATATTTTCGTCCGTTAGGCTTTGAATTTTCGCTGAAGTCCGTTGTTCGTGCGCCGACACTATCGATGTCGCCGGACTTCTAGTTCCGCACGTTTTCATGGTAGATCTTGATGTTGGAGATCTAACTACCCTAGTACCTTTTTTAAAAGGGTCAGATGAACGCAATAAATGGCTCTCCCCAAAATCCGTAGAGCCGACCTCCGAAGAGGGTGGATTTTCCAGTGTACCTGGACTGCCACCTGGGGTATTAATATCTTTCGTTTTGTTCATTGCATGTTTTTGTATACGCCATACTCGGTATACGGAGGGTGGATTTTAGTCGCCTCTTACGACAGGCATGCCTACCTCGGGTATATTCTAACCCCTACCCGAAGGGGGTACGCATCCCAAATGTCCAATTTTCCATGACTCTGGCGCATAAATCAGGCTAAATTTGACCGGTGGCATGGGTTATGTTGGTTTTGAGGGCCGCTGTGGTTTGTGGCTTATTCGCATAGACCTGCGACTTCAAAAAACCCCACAAGAAAATGTCTAACGGGGTCAAATCGCACGATCTCGGTGGCCAATTCACATCACCTCCACGTGAGATGACCATGCCCTCGAATCGCTTGTGCAGAATTTCCAATGTGGCGTGAGCTGTATGACACGTAGCACCGTCCTGTTGAAACCACATGTCGTTGGTGTCCATGTGATCCAATGTAGACCAAAAGAAGTTAGTAATCATCGACCTATAGTGCTCGCCGTTGACGGTGATGGCCTGGCCAACGTCGTTCTCAAAGAAATATGGACCAATGACGCTGCCAGCTCAAAATCCACAGCAAACAGTGACTTTTTCGGGATGCATTGGACGCTCTTGGATCTCATGTTGATTGGTATCATCCCAAATTCGACAATTTTGTTTGTTGACGTACCCATTCATCCAGAAACGGGCCTCATCGTTGAAGATGATTTTTCGATGAAAATTAGGGTCAGTTTCCTACTGCTCCAGAGTTCATTCAGCGAACACACGTCGTTACCTATGGTCGTTTACCTTCAGCTTCTCGGTCAGTTGAATTTTGTACGGGTGCAGGCCCAAGTCACCACGCAAAATTCGCCAAGTTGTAATATGCGAAAGGCCGAGTTCTTGTGAGGGACGCGAAATCGACTGCCTCGGATTCTCCTGCGCATCCGAAATGTCCAATTTTCGACGACTCTGGCGCATAAATCAGGCTGAATTTGACCGATAGGATGGGTTATGTTGACTTTGAGGGCCGCTGTGGTTTGTGGTTTATTCGCATGGACCTGCGACTTCAGAAAACCCCACAAAAGTCTAACGAGGTCAAATCGCACGATCTTGATGGCCAGTTCACATCACCTCTACGTGAGATGACCATGCCCTCGAATCGCTTGTGCAGAATTTCCAATGTGGCGTGAGCTGTATGACACGTAGCGCCGTCCTGTTGAAACCACATGTCGTTGGTGTTCATATGATCCAATTCAGGCCAAAAGAAGTTGGTAATCATCAACCTATAGCGCTCACCGCTGACGGTGATGGCCTGGCCAACGTCGTTCTCAAAGAAATATGGACCGATGACGCCGCCAGCCCAAAATCCATACCAAGCAGTGACTTTTTCGGGATGCATTGGATGCTCTTGGATTTCATGTGGATTGGTATTGTTCCAAATTTGACAATTTTGTTTGTTGACGTACCCATTCATCCAGAAATGGGCCTCATCGCTGAAGATGAGTTTCGATGAAAATTAGAGTCAGTTTCCAACGAACGCACCTTTTTTGTTCTTTCTGACAGGCATTATGAAACCAACATTTTTATTTTTTATCCCTTAGAATTGAGATTCACTCATCGATTCTCAGTTTTCGGTTTGTGACTCGGTTGATATTGAATTATTATTAAACTTGTAGCTATATTTATATACAACGTAAATTTAGTACGAAAGTACGAGTACAACCAAATTATATGAAAATGAATATTTTATATTTGAGTTGATTTTTTTTTTTATTTTTTTGTTAGATTGTTCATTCATTTATTAATCCAGTGTGCCGCTTCGCATGATATACCATTAAAGTATTAAAATCTAGTAAGTTGCGAATATCTCTGAAAATATTAATATTTTGACCAAGGATATGGTACACAATTAATTTGCTTAAAGACAATGAAAGAGAGTACCTCACTAATTTTATCATAAACACTTTTTTTTTGTTAAATAAATGTGCAGCAGTTACAATGCATGTCGCGCATAATTTTCGCCTTGAATTGTACGGTACAAAATAATAACAACTTTTGTGTGGAGTATTTACTTTAATTGAATTTTCCGAGACAGGTGCGTTTAGCGACTTTTTTACAACATGGGTCTTGTGAAGTGGCACTCGAATTTTAGATGACTGATCTTACATTTTATATTTATTACTATTTAAGGGGCATGTGTACAAAAATCTCGATCTCTGGGAGATATTCCAAAGTTCTGTTGATTTTTGGTTTAATATCAAATATATACTCATCCAAAATAAAAACCTAACCCTTTTTTTTTTATCTTTAAGCCAAGTTTTCGGAAACTTTTTCAATCTTTCCAGTGGCAACACTGGTCCAGAGCAAACAGTGTACAACCTACCTACATACCTCTGTCAGTATCTTAAATGTAGATGCAAAATAAATATAAATATTATGGCGCTAAGAGTGCATGTAGACTTTGGTCTAGCTTCTCGTAGCCATTTGTGCTGTGGGACACTCGAATGGTAGAGGTCTTCTGTTTTATACTATCATGATGCTTCTCATAACAATTTTACTATCGTATATTGTTGGTGTTTTCTGGAACTCGAACCTTGAGTCACCCGCTCAACGATCATGCACCATTAATCCACGGTACCCACGAAATAAATGGAGCCAGCCTTTATTGTTGGACACTATTGAATGAATTCAACTATTAATAGGTAGTTAGTAGGTAAATGATTTCAGTTATTGAATGATTTTGTTCATTTATTTATTCAGAAAATGGGGAATACCATTTTTACACAGATCAATTGCGCCTCCTAACGTATGAGGTAGACAAAGAAACTTTTCGAGATATTGACACTCAACAATAAATATGAATAATTGATTTTCATTAACTTCGGGGTAAAGTCTGAAATTTTGGAGAATTGCGTACCTATAACTATCGAAAATTAAAAAAAAAAACCCTATCCGTCTTAAATTTTTAAAGCCTGTAATTTTGGCCTTTATTATTTTCTTCAAGTGATGCACCGTTTTCGAGATATTCGCACTCAAAAACGATTTCCACTATTAGCCACGGCATAAAGTCCGATATTTTGTTAATTAAAAAAAAGGAGCATCCATATTGTAGAGAATTTCAAGGCCTCAAACTGTGATCTTAATTATTTTTTTCATATAGCTCACCGTTTTCGTGATATTTTAACTCAGAAACAATTTCCAGCTGATGTAAATTCAAATGTTTTGAATGCATACGTACATCTTGTAAAGAATTTCGATGCCTAAAACTACGATAAATTATTTTTTGCAAGATTGCAACCTACTCAGCTTATTCAGCGAACTATCGAATGGAACAAACCAAATGAATGAAATTAATGGTGGACCATAATTCGCAAGAATGGAAATGTTCAATGAATAAAAAAGTTAATAAATTTGAATGAATATTTTTAATGAATATTTCTAATGAATATTTTTAATGAATATTTCGATAATATAAAATAAGTTGATAGTTTTTATTCGATAGACTGGAACTATCGAACTAATATCATCCTGAGATATGCCTAATATCTGTTATGGTTAGAACTTCCGCTTGTAAAACGCTATTCTGCTTCTATGAGAAAACGCTGTCATATATTTGTACATTGATAGAGTAATACTGTAACCTTAGAGTGGTCCAAATGCTTATTGTTCTTTATGGTACTTACATTCGTCTAAAGGAATGTAACATGAAGGTCTAATGAACCAAACTGCGTTAAATTCAAGGTCTTACAATTAAATATCACCTGTGGTCTATTTCACCAAATTACAAGTACAATTACAAATTTGTATTTGTTGATTACATTTACAAATTTGTTTACTGATTTTCTGTTTCACAAACTACAAACTTAATTCCAACAAATTTGTTAAAAAGAGAAAAAAATTAAGGAAAATTGTATTTGTTATTTACAAATACAAAAAAAAACCGTTTCACCATTTAGTTGCAAAACAACAACTGTTTTCCACAAATTTGTAAGCTGTCTAACTGATAACATCAAAGACAAAAATGAATAAACAGAACAAAATTTTTATCGCCGGTTTAATTCGTGATAAGAAAAATGTTTTATTCGGCAAATTTCCAAGCCAATGTAAAGCTGTTAGAAATTGCTGTATCGGTGTCAGTGAAAAGTTTTTTTCAGACTCATTTGCAATCCTAGGTCCAATTTGTCTTATTATTTCCTTTCCCTTAACACGTTTTAACCGAAACTTTTCGTTGAAAACAAGAGAATCTGAAATTTCATAGTTAATTCGCGGACGATATATTTTTCTTGGTCTATTAAGCACAAAATCTTCACTTATATCACTAATGGTGCTACTATGCCTTCGACGTAAGGACATTTTTAGGTTTGAAATGCGATTTCTTTCGAAAAATACAAATTGTTATTAAATCGACACACGATCTTCCTATTGTAAGAAATTTTCAGCAACTGAACAAATTTGTAGAATTTCTTGATTTCGTGAAACACAAGCTTACAGAAAAATGTCTGCAAACAAATTTGCACTTGTTAGCAACAAAGAAAATTAACTTTTGATGAAACGGAAATAATGAAATTTCTACAAATTTCCCTTTGTAAACTACAACTACAATTTTGTAGCACAAATATTTTGTGAAACAGAATATATCGATTTGTTGAAAAAGTGCTTGTAAATTACAATTTGTAAGTTGATGTTAATAGGGCACTGCTCGCAACAAACAAATTGTAGTGAATAAAATCAGAACATAAAACCTAGTTGAATACGAACGAGAGAAAATAATTTCCATAGCCTAAAGTCAATAATTCATAGCTTTTATCCAAATTATCTGCTTGGCCACTCGATGAAATTCCATTAAGGTTGTTTGGTTGGTATCATCCTCACATCCTGACATACCAGTGCCAGATTATTATTATTGTTCGACTTTTTTTTTTGAAAATCTAACATTGTAGAACCTCGTGCTAGGTGAATAAAGCGATATTAACTGACGGGCGCTTGGTATCCGTAGTCTTGCTATTAACAAATGGATACCGAAGTGCCGAGCATTCGGATCCTATGCATGGTACAATTTGATAATAATCTTAATATTGGAGAGGATAGGTGTAAGGAAAACTATTTTCCGAACTTTGTGGTGAGATTAAATAAGCTGCGGCTTTTAGAGGCAGAAATCATAGATCTGAAAATGTGTTTAGACGTGACTTAAAACAACAGTAACAGACTTCGTTACGTAGCTTTACTTATTTTAGATGACTCTACAATTGGGGGTGGACGTGGCCCTCAACCAACGAGCGTCTCCAGTCTGCTCGATTTGTGCTAGCCGCCTCCAGTTTTGCACACGTAGTTGGTTGAGGTCTCTATCCACTTGTATGCGCCACATTAGGAGAGGTCTTCCGTAATGGATTGATGTCTATTTGTTCTACATGTATTAGCTATCTTAGGCGATGAATTCGAACCCTTTTGACTAGGTCGATGTCGCTGTACAACCGGTATAGTTCGTTGTCGTATCTTCTGCTTCATCCGCCGTCGATACAAACGGAACCAAAAATCATTCGCAGATTTTTTCCTTCAAGACAATCAAGTGTGTTTTTATCCACCTTTGATGACGGGGGATGATGAGGTGAGGATATAAAGTCATCTTAGTTATCCGTGAGAGAGCTTTGATACTCAATTACCTTCTTAGCCCAAAAAAAAGTAGCGGTTGGCAAGAGTGGTACTTCACTTGATTTTGGTGCTAGTGCTATTACTTGAATTTACAACGGAGCCTAGGTAGACAAAGTCCTTAACGATTTTAGCTGCCTATTGTGACGTTCTGTCTAAGTCGCCGATGTTGAGTGTCCTTTTTGATGACAGCATATATTTTATTTTGCCCTCGTTAACCGCTGAACACATTTTTGCAGCTTCTGTTTGACGAAAGCACTACAGCCCGTTGCATGCTTTCAATTACGTTAATGCACAGATATGTGAGTTTGGTAGGGATGCCAAAACTAGACATGCAAATATGTATAGCTCGCCTCTATAGATGCTATCTTATATGACTCTAAAATCGATGGAAAGGTGGTAAGTATCGATTTAGACCTTCTGAGTTTTTTCCACCATCTGCTGTAGCGTGAAGTGATCTATTGTAAACTTTTCTGGCCTAAAACCACACTGATACTGACCAATCAGATTATTGACAAAAGGTTTAGACGTTCACATAATATGGCAAATAGTTCGTCTCTATAGACCCTATCGTAGGCGATTTTTCCATCTTTGAAAAGGTTGGTGAGTATCGATTTGGAGTTCCGGAGTTTATTTCAAGATCTGCCGCAATGTGAATATTTGATCTATTGTGGATTTGTCTGGCCTAAAACTACTTTGACGCTGACTGATCAGATTATTGACTCAAAGGCTTAACGTTCACACAATATGGCAGATATGATCTTATGATGTTGAGAATACTTTCTTTCTTTCTTTCTTTTTTAATCTCTACAGACGTCTGTTCGGGCCTCGTAGCCTTTTATCTTCTAGTCAAACTTCTGAACAACATTCCTGCGTTGTTCATATTCCTTCTTCTTCTTCGTTCTTAGATCTCGTAAGCTCCTCTCGTCACTCTATGTCACTCTCTGCAGCCTCGCTTTATAAGTGGCACTCTTTGTCAAACCAGGGGTTTCTTAGTGGTGCTTGCGGGAAACCCAGACTTCAATAGCTATTAGTGCTATTAGTACTTAAATCATTTAAGTATTTTTTTCGAATTTGATCGGAATAGAAAAAAAAACCCATGATTGAATTTGATTTTTTTTACGTACATATTGTACATATGTATACATATTGATAGGTGATTAAAAAGTGCTAAGAGATATCGCCAAAAGCTGAACTATTTAGCGGCCATAAAAATACATTTTTCTCTGGCCAGTGTATAGGCAATACAACGTGCGACTATAAATTGATTAGAATCTTATTTAATTTCTTCAATTTGAGCATCGTATCAAATTGTATTCTATCGATTTGATAGATATTTCGTAAGAATTTGCTAATGCTGTTACATAAATGTATGTTAGGTTTTGTATCCCCTTCAAAAGGTATCAAAATGGTGTCTTAATTAAATATGTTTATTCACGTGAACTTCACCTCTAAAAATTAAACTATTTATGAATCGGTGAATTTTCACTTAAAATGTTGAAGTGCTTTTATTCAAATTCAATTAAGCATTTTATTGTAAAACAGTCTCACCAGGTGTTATGTTTCGTTCTGTTTAATTTCACTTATTTACGTGTATTTGTTTTTGCGCCGACGCATTTAGTGAATTTTTTAATAGCCTTATGAAGTCATCTCTTATTTACAACGTAAAATCCGGTTAAACCTCTGAAGTAAATTACGGAATTATTTCAAATTGTTGTAGTATTATAATGCATTTGCTTGTTTTTTATTTTAAAGCTGTCATCAGTTATTTGTTTGTACAAGTGTGTATGGTTTTAATTAGCTGTGGACGTTCAATAAGTTAGAGGGTCAATCTATTAGGTCGCGCTATGCCTTATTACTCATGCTTGCGAAATTACTAAACAAAATTATGTGGATTTTATAACAGAAAAACAAAAACTTGTTTTTAATGCCATGACTTCATTAGCACCTGCAGGGTTTTTTTTTTTTTATTTCTGCAAACGGTATTGAATATACGCCTCCACACGAAACTTTTTGCGGAAACTGATCAATATGAGGATGGCCGTGGTGTAGTGGTAACATCATTGCTTGTCACGCTGCAGGTTCACGGTTCGAATCCTGATGTCAAGAATCATCTATTTATTTCGTATGAAATAAATAAAAAAGTCGATCAATTGCGAAAGCTTATGTCACATCTACTGCGAAGGCATAACACTAGCAGTAGGGTGGTCATATGGCTAAAATGCAACTTGATCGTGATGATGACATCAGGAGGACGGAAAAAAATACTGTGAATTATAAGCAACGACAATAACAGCAAAACAAAAATACTCCCCAGTTATCTGGATGCCACTGAAACTTAATACCAGCCAAGTTTCAAACCAACTACACCAATCTGTCTTTCTCTGTCTCTTCCCCTTTCCACAAAATGCCCGTGTCCTGAAAAAAAAATTTGTATACACGTGCAAATTATAAAAAAAAAAAAAAATGTATTGGCACAATTCGATCTCATGGCTCCGCTTGTCGTGGACTCTTTGAAGTTTAGGTGGGTCTTGTTACCATCTGAAAAAATACAGATACTGAACTACTAAACTTTGGGTGGTAATAAAGCCTCCTTCCACTTGCTCATTAAAGATGGGGTCTGCGAAGTCTCTATAGAGATGTAAGACACTTGCTAGTTTTGCAAAACCAAAACAAAGAGAAAGCCCGCAAGACTCGGACAAGAATAAGATTCAATTGAAAGAGATATTCGTGGTCCTGGTCGTACGATTAAACATCACTACTCTGCATGCCCAGCCATCTTAAGCGTTAAGTGAGTATCTTCTTCAACAGGTGGATACCGCTATAAAGTCGGCACGCCAGACACGATCATAAATTGAGTATATTCCCTCGATTTTTAAAATATTTTATCATATAATTTGTTGCTAAGGCTTTTTCTTAGAATAAAGTGGACGTGGCAATTTGTAGGTCACCGATTCTGGTGCAATATTCTCACTAAGACCGAATTATCACCGTAAATAGCTTTGAGAAAGCAAAATACGATTTTTTTGGGCTATGTTCCTGTAAAATGTATAGATGAATTGTAGAAACTAGAAACATACGTAATGTCCCAAAATTTATGCAAGAAGTAATATTGATAGAAAACACAGACTTTTAATTAAAAATTGTAAATATTTTATTGATTCATAAAGTATACAGTATAGGGTTATGTACAGCTTTGTCGAAATTTTCCATGACCGTTTTGCATAAATGTGGCTGAATTTCGTTGATATAGTGCTCAATTGGCTCCTTCAAGGATGGGTAGTCGTGGGCCTGTTGGCATAAACCTTAGACTTCAAAAAAACCCAAAAGAAAAGAGTCTAACGGCGTTAAATCGCATGATCTGGGCGGCCAGTTCTGATCACCAAAACGGGAAATTACACGACTCATGCAGTAATTGAATTGTTTCTCGGGCTATATGACTGCATATCGCCCACATCCATATCTTGTAATTTAGGCACAAAAAACTGGATTATCATGTCGCGACAGCGAGCACCATTAACTGCTATAGACTGACCAGTCGAATTTCCAAAGAAGAATGATCCGATGATGCCTCTAGCCCAAAATCCACACCAAAAAGTGACACGCTGTGGATGCATTTGTTTCTCAACAATCACTCGTGGATTTTCTGAACAGGAAATTCGACAATTTTGACGACTAACGAAGCCATCAAAATGAAAATGAGCCTCATCGCTGAAGATGATTTTGTTTGAAAAGCATCCACTTGTTATTGTTCCATAATTCACTCACTTCAGGCTTCAGTTCTTGAGTTGCACTTTCTGTGCATGAAGATGCAAATCTTTCATGAGAATACGCTATAGAGAGGTTCTGGAAATGTACAATTCTTGACTACGGAACCGAACTGATGTTCCTTGACTCTCAACAACAATCTCATGAACTGCTTTGATGTTTTGTGTTGAATGACTTGCTGAAGGACGGCCAGAGTATCTAAGATCACCAATTGATCCAGTCTCTCTGAATTTTTGAATTTTTTCTTCACAGTTGATAAAGTTAAATCACTATTCCCACCATATTTTGTACGAAAATTGCAAACAGTAGCTGCCAAACCTTCATTATTTTTAAAATATTGCTCAACAATGAAAATGCATTATTCTTTCGTGTAGCACCCCATTTTTAATAACCCTGAACTGTTAGCTGTCACGCTGTCGTTTTTTCTTTTTTGTTGGCAACACTTTACCGTACAAATGTCGCAAAATTCAAATCTTGCGTGAATTTTGGGACACCCTTTATATTCATGCTGATCATTTATCTATGTTACAAACTGGTATCAAAATGAATATACTCTATGGGATAGGATACAGCCTAATTAAACGACACACTAAAGGAAGTGACCTACAGTTGTATGCCGTTATTTAAAAAAAAAAAACCCCTTTAGTATTTTCTGGGACTTCAACCTGAGTCTTCCGCTAAGTGGTCCACGTGTACTTCACCTCTGAGCCAAAACGCCACATTTAGACCTACAGAAAGGGTTTTTCAATAAGGACATAATAATTTTGTATCTATATAAAACATACGGACTGGAATTTATTCCAGGTATAGTACACATATTAGATTTAAGCATGAAATTCTATCCCGTTTATATGACCCCCACGAGCACGTTTGCATGAAATTCTACCCCGTTCATATGACCACCACGAGCACGTTTGCAGCGATCGATTCTTTGGAGCCAATTTCCACCACTCTTCCACACATATCGGTCGGAACGTTGGCAATTTCCTCTAACGTTGTTGGCTTGTTGGCATAAACCAACAACTTAACGTAACCCCATAAAAAGAAATCCATCGGCGTTAAATCACATGAGCGAGCTGGGCATTCGACCGGACCATTTCTCGAGATTACACGATTATCGAACTTCGCCTTCAATAGATCAATTGTTTGACCAGCTGTGTGGCGTGTGGCACCATCTTGTTGGAACCACATTTTTTTTTTTTTTAATAATTTGCACGTGTTAAAGGGGATATGAATACCCTTATACTAATTTTTAGAATACGTGCGTTTTGTGGAAAGGGGAAGAGACAGAGAGAAAGACAGAGTGGTTTGAAACTCAGGTGGTATTAAGTTTCTGTAAACTCCAAGGGTGGCTGTCCAGATAACTGGGGAGTAATTTGTTTGTTTTCGCTATTATTGTCGTTGCTTATGATTCACAGTATTTTTTTCCGTCCTCCTGATTCCATCATCACGATCAAATTGCATATCACTGATGTCAAGTCCAACCAATTCTGGGCAAAAATAGTCTTCCAACATGGCACGATCATTTTCATCGACGAAAAAATACAGTCCAATCACACCTCCGGCATGAAATCCACACCACACGGTCACTTTTTCTGTACGCAATGAAGACTCTTGAAGCACATGTGGGTTTGATGCTGTCCAATAATGCACACTTTGCTTATTGACAAAGTCATTAAGCCAAAAATGAGCCTCATCGCTGAAGATGATTTTTCAACGAAATTCAGGATTTTCTTCAAACTTTGCAGAGCCCAATCGGAGAAGTTTCGGCGCTTTTAATGATCAAAAGTCTTAAATTTTTGAGTTAATTTGATCTTGTAAGGGTGTAGGCCAAGATCTTTATGCAAAATTCGCCACAATGTGGACTGAGAGATTCCCAATTTCTGTGAACGGCGTGGAATCGACTGATTTGGCTCATTTTGAACTGAAGCACTTACGGCTGCGATATTTTCGGTACTTCGACCGGTGCCACCGGCACAGGAATACTCAATAGTGAATATGTTGACTCGAATTTATCCACTACAGTGGACAGGCACAGCCTGTCTGGTGGGACGATTATTACGACCGAAAATTGGACTAAGCGCTCCTAAAGTTGCGAGAATTTCGGTAGTAATTTTTAATAATTTCCAAACGTTGCTCGTTAGTAAACTTCATCGTGATAAAAACGTAAACCTTGACTGACGTTCTGACATTGACAGATCGTACAAAAATTTAAGAGTGCGTTTGTATTAAAATACAAAATTGTTATGTCCCTATTGAAAACCCTTTATAAATACTGCATAAAGTGTAACTCTTAACTACCACGTTTTGCTGCTAGAATTTACATGAAATTTACAACCATTAAGCAAGAATGAAGCTGACAATTGATAAACTAAGCTGTTCAGAAAATGAACAAACGGTCTGGCTACTTCGTTGGCTCTCCAGTCTCGTAAATTTTTAACTATATTTGAAATTTCTTCCAGTTGTTCTAGTCCTGACTGAGGTACACCCGTTTTCGAAGTACATATGTATTTAAAGGAAACTCTTTCGTCCATATGCAGGGCTGTTCTTGACTCCGACCCTGTTCTGTCGTGCACATTATTCATAAATGCTTTGACTTCGAGTTGCTGGTATTAGGTTGTTACTCTTCAAAGCAGTTAGCAATAGTGGTGCTTTCATTTGTGCTTTTGGCTTGCAAAGTTGGGCTTCCTTAGAACTCAAATAAAGTTCACTTAATTTGAACTAGTTGTTCACCTTCTCAAACGTCTTTGGTTTTCGTATTATAATTGAGCTAATATTAAGCTTTTAGCTATTAGTTCATATTTCCAGCATTCTATTATAAATAAATTTGTTATGTTCTAAAGTAAAAGTTGTTGTATAAAACGGAAGTTCACATAATCCTCTTACGCATTTGAGTCTATAATTAATATGTTTCATTTATTATTTTAGTGAAAACTATTAATCTCATAAGCGGCATCTCAAAGATGGAAACCGATAACGTGGTCATACGATTAGTTCCGGAAAAAAAAGGTCTCATTCTCAAGCATTCGGAATATGAGGTCGGTAGTATGCAAACAATCAAGTCATAAATATGACGGCATTAAATAAAACTAATCTAATAAAAGAAACTCTATTTCAGATAAGTACGCGAAAATACAAGACTACGGTTGTGCGGCGATACAATGATTTCGTCACCCTTCACAGCCTGCTAATTGCGAGGTTTCCTTATCGGTGAGTTGGTCTTTTGTTTTATTTGTGTGCTTAATTTAACAAAAGAATTTCATTCATAATTCGGATAGAATGCTGCCACGCTTGCCACCGAAACAACTGATGCTCGATTCATTTCTGGAAGAACGTCGGCGCGGCCTTCAGCGGTATCTACAAATAGTTTGTCAACATCCAATGTTGAGTGGTGGGCCTATGCTCGAGACATTTCTCACAGATAAGTCGCATGAACACATAGAGCATCTGCGGGCGGTATTCTCCAAAGAACTCGATGAGTACTCTGCGCTTAGTGAAAATGAGGTCAGTGAAAGATAAACCTCTCCATTGTGTTTATCTTGACTATTTAGGTTAGTTGGAGATGTGTAGTTAATGAGTGTTCTTTTTTATTTTTGCAGGATCTTCCACTTGAAGATCAAGGACGATTGGCTGCTAGTAGAGAAAACATGCGAATCATGCTGAATTCTGTGATACGACTGAAGCGCTTACTTGAACAACATTCCCAGAGGTTGCACAACCAAGCGGTGGACTTTAGTGAAATGTCGAATATTTTAAAAACCATTGGTAAGACGATGCGGACATTGATCCGATAATTACTAAGCATAGATATCCTTATAGATAGCTCAAACTGTTTTAACAGTCAATCATTTACCTCTCTCGAAACGAGTCTCAATTCTACAGCCACAACAACAGCAAAAAGTTCGGCCACTCTCAGTTATGCAATTACGGAGAAAATTAATTTGCTTTTGGACATATTAACTGCACATAGGTGAGTCTAAGTTCCTGAATTAATCCTTTCAAAGAGTTTTAGATTTTCAGCACAAGAAAACTTACTTGGACCTTTTATTGCTCTGCTAGACAACCATTATTAAATGTCAGATAAACTTTCTTTGTGATTATATATGTATGATATGTAATAGGTGCTCGATTTCATCTACCGTTTGCTAATTTATCAAAAGCCCAATGGGATGATAATCTTTCATGTTAAAACCAATAATATGTCAGATCTGTTCCTTAAAGTATTCCTCATTCAGTCCAATTATGGATGGAGGGATATTGTTGTTGTCTTTTTGACTTAAATTAGATGGCACACGATCCACCTCATGGAAATACAATTTCAGACCATATACCAAAATTAAGCTCTCTAAAAAAGGGAAATAAAGTCCTCTCCCAGTTCCTGATGACCTTGACCTGCTGATTAGAAATAGCAAGCATCATTGACTTTGGATTCTGGGACCACAAGCTGCTTTCCGATGAACTTCAAATTCGAAATTTCAACTGTCGAATGATTTCGTCTATTCGTTTATGAGGTTTGGAGTTCACATTATAAAACTAAATCCTTTTGTGGTATAAGCTTATAAAGCGACGCAGCAAAGGATGAGAAAAGCTTACGAAAAACACCAGCTTCTTAGAAAGAAGAAGAAAGAATATTAAACAAACGCGAGATCGAGTTAATGGAGAGATCTTATAGCAGAAATGGTGTTCCAAAGTTTTACCACAAGGTAAAAAAAGCATACCAAGGCTACATAGCCCAAACAGAAGCCTATAGGGATAAAGAAGGGAATCTATTTATAAAGTCACAGTCGGTGCTTAGAACTTGGAAAGATTACTTCTGCAGACAATTAAAAGGCGGTGACGATCAAAACTCCGCTGTCAGGTAGAATGCTCCATTCAACACGTATGACCAAAGCTTAAATCCCACAAGGCTGCTGGAGCTGGGCTAGAGATGATTTACATCAAGATGATTTGCATCAACTCATCTGTAAGATATAGTCGGATGAAAGTATGCGCGACTACTGGAACCTCAGCAGAATTGGCCAGGCCGTCAAGAAATTAGACCCTCTAAACTGCGCCAACTACGTAGGTATTAGTCTCCTCTCTCAAGCTAACATCAGGGGTACAATCTTTCAAAAGCCTGTAGAACTACTCGCGTACGCCGACGATACTGACATAATTGGAAGAACGCAGCTGTTTTTTTTTTTTTTTTTGTACTTTAATACAAACGCACCCTTAAACTTGTTTATGACCTGTCAATGTCAAAACGTCAATCAAGGTTTACCATTTGATCATGGTGAAGTTCACGAACGAACAACATTTGGAAATTATTAATAATTACTACCGAAATTCTGAGTCTGTGGTCGCAACTTTTAGAGCGCTTACTCCAATTTTCGGTCGTAGTAATCGTCCCACCAGGCAGACTGTGTGTACTATAGTGGATAAATTCTAGTCAATATATTCACTATTGAATGTTCCTGTGCCAGTGAGATGACGCACCGGTCGAAATACCGAAAATATTGCAGCCGTAAGTGCTTCAGTTCAAAATGAGCCAAATCAGTAGATTCCACGCCGTTCACATAAATTGGGAATCTCTCAGTCCACATTGTGGCGAACTGAAGCCTCTTGATCATTTTAAGTGCCGAAATTTCTCCGATTGGGCTCTGCAAAAGTTTGAAGAAAATCCTGAATTTCATTGAAAAATCATCTTCAGCGATGAAGCTCATTTTTGGCTGGCCGATATGTGTGGAAGAGTGGTGGGAAAAGAGTCGATCGCAGCAAACGTGCTCGCGGTGGTCATATGAACGAGAACGAGATGTATTCCATACATTTCTTTAAATTTTTAAACATTTTTCGGTTCAGTAGTTTTAGAGGTGGAGGACTGCATCTTCACCTTTAATTTGTACAAACAATACGTTGTTTTTTTTTTTTTGTTTTTTTTACTCTAATATCCAAAACTCTTTTGTTTTTCCACTTAATCCACGGGTTAGTTTAGGTTAGGTAGAAGTGGCTGCCTGCTGAAAGCCAACCCATTTAGACCAATAATAGGTTCATTACCACATGACTTGAAAAAAAAGGTCACTTGCCTACTCATTGAACAATTTGGAGCCTCTGATGAAGGGTAGGATATTGTTAATGTCTACCTTACTCAGATCGTTAAGGTCATTGGACCCAAAAGCTCCTAAGTGAAGTTTCTTTCAAAGCAAAGAAAGTGGCAAATTCGTCGATCTTACAATTCTTTTGAATGTCCCTGTGCCCCGGTACTCAACATAGGTGAATATTAAACTGCTCCGCCATCTCTATACGAGAAGATCGGCAATCTGGAGCTGTTGAATTTAGAGGGGAAGATTCCAAGGACTTGATTAGTGCTTGGCTGTCTAGAAAGATACGGATATCAATGTTTTTCTTTAGCCAAAATAAGACTTCTTATATTGCCATTATTTCCGCCTTGAATACGCTACAATGATTTTGGAGATGGAGAGAGATGTTTACCACCCACCCCATCAATAGTTTTTGAACAGTCTATGTAAAAATGTTTCGACTTATCTTCCGTAAATCCATCTTCCTCCCAGAATGCTCTAGGAGGGATGGTTACTTGGAAGTTTTCGTTTAACTTGGGTATGGTATAGTCAATGTTTCCAGGGAAGATTTTAAAGTGTTTAAAATGGGGGCGTGATCATATACTTTGTTAAACCACTGTGAATTAGCTTTAAGGCAAATAGCTGAACTAGCTGTCATTTGCCTACCAAAAATGTCCAGTGTTGTCCGATGAAATAAAGTGTCCATTGCTACAGAAGGTGTCGTTCGCAGTGCTCCGCTAATGCACAGACAAGCCGAACATTGGACTTTGCTTAAATACTTATGGTTAATGGCCTTATCCAAGGAAATCTATCAGACAACCACCCCGTCTGATGGCCGAGATGTAGTGCCAGTGCGTTTTTGTTGGTTGTAAACCCTTTTTTGCAACACAAAAGTGCGACCGTGGCTTTCTGTACTCATTATTGTATGTTGGGTCTCCAGCTTAGTTTTCTATCCAAAATAAGAAGTTCAATTTTGTGGAGATTTACTCCTAAAGCACACAGAGTTGTCCAACTAAGCAGCTTGTTTAAAGCATTTTGTAAGAGTTCTTTTAAGGTGTTTACCAGAGTGGTGATAACTTTGCACCACTCACCCTCCAGGATTATCAATAGGTCATTAACCAAAAAATTTCAAAGAAGTGGGGATAGAACACCACCGGGGTACCCCTACTGACAAATCTTTTACAGGTGTCCGACCAGCTTTGAGTTGATAATTAGACTAGTAAGTAGTAAATTGATTAACACACCAAGCGAACCATCCACCTATAGATTTGACAGTGCATCTGTTATCGTAGATGAATAGACATTGTTAAAAGTGCCCCCTATGTTCGGGAAAGCTACCATTGTGTACTCCTTATGATACAGAGAATACTCGATTTTGTTAACTAACGTATGTAATGCTGTTTTTACTTATTTACCCTTGCAGTAAGCATGTTGAGCGTCAACACTGTCACGAATGGATATCAATCAGTTGTTCTAATGTTTTTGACCTGCATGTGAACATTTACCAGCTTTGGGTATGAAAACCACATTAACTTCTCTCCATAATTGTGGAATATCAACCAGATCAAGGCAGCAGAAGTTACATTAGTCCTGGCAGAATAATGTGGGTATTATGCCATCTGCTCCAGCGGATTTGTATGGTTTTAAGCTATGCAGCGCACAAAGAAATTGGTCTTACGTAATCAGACGTGAGAAGTTGGTTTTTTGTACATTTGACTTAATACGGTCTATATTGTTTTCAACTTGGGAGTTACTTGGAAAATGTGTATCCATTAATAAGTTGAACGTGTCTACACTGAAGGCTGTCCAAGAACTATCTGTTTTTGATAAACAGCTGGGCATTAATGGATTAGTAGAAAGGATTTTTCTCAGCCTAAGCACTTCAGAAGATTCTTCTATTTTACCACAAAGAGTCTCCAAGAATTACGTTTGGCCTTCCTGAATTCTTTTTTTTATATGTTTTTATCAATTCTTTATACGAATCCCTGATAGTTGTATCTCTTGTGCTTTTCGCATTATTGAAAAGTTTCCTACAATTGTTTCTGAGTGGTCCCAAATCTAAAATCGGCCAATGTGACTTTTTCTTACCCCTAGGTCTAACAAGAGGACAGGGAAATGACATTGCTTTGAGGGCCAGGGTAAGATCCTTAACCATACAGCTCTTGCGTGTTGCAAGAGGCCCTTAGAGAATCAGAGGTAACAAATTTCTTTAAAGTTTTCCTGTATTTGGGCGAATTGGTTTTACGGATATATCTATAGACTAGGAGGATCATCACCAAGACTAAATTGAAGGTATCGGAGATCAGAAAAGGAGTGTTCACCAGTCAGTTCTTAATCATCTGATTTATATTGTTGGAGACATGGTTATATCTAGAACCTCCTGTCGGTTTTTGGTTATAAATGTACTGTAGCATAATAATAACTACGCCCCCTAAAAATATGACGCAACAAATTCCGAAGTGACTTTTCATTCTGGCAGAATTTTGGTTCGAACTGTCCTTTCATTCGAGGTTCGTGTCTGGGACGAAGTCTCCACAGCTCATGTCAACGAAAGAGACGAATAATATCAGGGATAAAAGGGAATTATAACTGCAAGAATTATTTCTCTTGTTCCAGTGGTCGAAGAATTTGCTAGAAGTTTCTGGCTATCAGAAACTTCTGCTATATAAGGACAGATGGCGATCAAAAAAAGACAGTTGGTTTAGAACCGTGGCGAAGAGATTGGAAAAGTGATAATGGGCGAAGTTGTAATTTGGTGATAAATTGAAAGTTGAGAGTGAACAAGAAAAAGTAATTAGTTTGGATTTGTGAATTAAGTAATTGAAAGGAGATAAAGTGATTTGAGAGGAAAGAGACCATTGTAAGAAAAGAATTTGCGAAGAATAGTATAGTGTGAACTTGAATTGTTCTATAGAGTAGAAAATAAAGAAATAATTTCACAGAATAATTGTTTTATCTACTCGAGCCGTAGCTCGCATATTACAGTACGTTCATTACCGATATTGAGGTTGGTTTTTCAAATATAATCAAAAAGTAAATTACCCCCTTCATAACATAAAGTCTGAGCTACCCCAAGCGGAGTGATGAGCATTAGCGTCGCAGCCAACTATGAGTCCAGTTTTATTTCTTCTAGCGTCTACGAGCAGTTATTCCATATTAAGCACAGGAAGAGGGTCCATAGTGTCATGAGAGAGATATGCCGATGCTAGGTAGTAAGGATCCTTGTTCCTTGTTGCTACGGTTATATCCCGATCAGTAAAATGACTCTTTACCAGTATGCACGATCTACGTGTACCTTTATCTTTGACATATTCGTATAGGAAAAAGTATCCAGGCGTCTTGAGTCCACATACCGAGTTGTTACCTACCCAGAGTTCTGGGATCAAGACAATATCTTCTCTATCTTTAGAAATACAGAGAGAAGGCCGGCAGAAGCTGTTTTGCAGTGGTGAAAGTTAATCTGGACTAACTGCAACATCATTGCTATAATCAGGTAGAGAAACCTCTACCACGGTATTATTCATGCCTTCCTCACTCAAAAGAGCATTCTTTGGTCTTCGCCAAAGGAGCTAAAGATGCCTTATTGATCACAATTAGCGCGCATCTATAAAAACCTCTTCGCTCCTCCAGCTTAGCGGCTTTCCAATTATGAGTCGGTTGTATTTCGTCCATGTTGGAGGGCTCTGCTGGGATCCAGGTTCGAGTTCTCGGTCAGCATGCGATATCCTCCCTTGCTACAAACTCGAGCTTAGCACCAGGCCATACCTCTCCTAATTTGCCAATCGCTAGCTTATAAAGATGGCAAGATCCCTGATCTGCGCAAACGATCAGCTTAACATAGCCTTGATGCCAACTGCCGTCATGACAGTTGGAAGGCGGACAGGGATTTTCTTTCATAATGTCTAGAAAGCCAGTCATCATCCATTTATCTGGAGTGATTGTTCCATCGATGTCACTTTTATCTATGACAGCCAGTACGAATTTGTTTTTAGGGACTTCGCTGTAGGACTTAGATGTAGTGTTAGAGGGCCTGCAGGAGGTGCTGTTTTGCACCTTAGGTCTTTTAGAATTCGAAATGGAATCCTCTGACGTCTATATCGTTTTAACGTGGAGTCGCCGCTAGTCTCTTATGATTCAGTATTGACGTTCAGCTTAGTCCATTCTAGTTGGGTTTTCACGCTCCCAGTTATTTTTTTATCAGGAATGATACCGGAGAATAGATACGGCTAGCTGTGCGGCGATTTTTATACTTCTGTTTAGAGAAAGCAAAGTGTTGTAAACCGGAGCTACAATCCGATGTCGAAGAACCTTGTTTGGACTGTACAATTTCTGTATTAGGTTCCGTGCGGCTTCTCACAGCAGGTTTTTTAAAAATTGTTTGATCATTTTGAGTTCCACTAGTAAATTCATATAAAAAATGTCCGTTGGAGCATAGCCGGTTCTACTACGATAAGGCAAGGAGCTTAGAGCTCGTTCGCGACTGATTTAACCCTCAGCTTTGCATCATTGGGCACTCAACCTTGTTCAAAATTTCAATCTTCTACGTTCTATGGCTCAAAAGTTATGAGGCTACTGTGACCGTCTTTGTCGACACGAGATCTTCTGGGAAGTTTAGGCAGTGCCTATCGTATAGGGTTTGAGGGCCCTTAACGCTGCCTGACTGTCTGAAAAGATATAAATCCGTTCCCACTCAGCATGGCTCCTTTTTGCACAGAGGTGTAGCGGCGTAAGATTGATCATTGCTCCTATGACTAGACGATAAAGTCAATCTAACTGTTGTTGCGTCTTGGCTTACATTGTCTTTGGCCACCATACTAGCAGCGCACAGGTGATCTTGGGCTTGGTAATGGCATTGTACGACCAGTACATCAGTACAGTTCTGTTTGCACTTTGCATCATTTCTGAGATGATCCCGATAACCTCATAGAAAGTATTATCAAGTGCTCCCTGTATATCGATGAAGGCACAGAGGATGGTTTCCTTTGCAGTCAGAGCTTTATTAATTTGAAGCATTGAACTGTAAATGGTAGCCTTCGTAGACTTTCCAGGTTGGTAGGTAAATTGATTTGCATGCAGAGGATCATTAACAAGGAACGTGTTAGGAGAGAGGAACTGAGGCTAATGGGATGCAAGGATTTAGGCGATTTGGGTATGACGACCACCAAAGAAAAATTATACAGCATAGTTCGTCCCTTCTGACAAGCAATAAGCGCTTCCGTCTATTTTATCTGGGGAATTCTCCCGCAGCCGCCGGAACAGTCTTAGTAAAACCAATTTCTTATTCGGTATTCACCACATAAGAGTTAAGAATAGGTGTTTGTAAAGGCTTTACTAGTACACTTGATATCATTCCCCATAGCTACCCTTCGAACATCTACATGTGCTCATATATATATACGAATGCACATGGTGTGTAAAAAAGTTATCTCTATTCACAATTTTTTTTTCGAATTTTCAGTGACCTTTGCGATCGTGTTGAAAAGGGAATTGTTTCCGATCATCAGCGGGCGCTCTCGAAAATGATCAATATCAACAAACAGAAAATTAAGGGCGTGATACGTGGGAGTGCGGTAAGCTAATGCATGGATCTTAATATTTTACCAATTAATTGATTTATTTACATAACAGGCAGAAGATGTTGAAGCTCTTCACAAGCAAGAAGTTGCTCAAACCGGCGTTGTCGGCACCCTGGGAAGGAAGAGTGCATTTAGTTTGCAATGTGTACTTCAGGAAACATCGCTCGCTAGCAAATACCTACAAATACTACCCTCAATACTTTTATCATTTTCATATGAACAACAGGTGCTGAATGCTGAAACAGCAAAAGCCTGGGAAACTGTGATGACAAATGAGTGCAATCAATTGAATCAAGAACAGTGATGTTCTTAAATATTTTTTAAATATACATTATACATATATTTTTAAACAATATTTTGTTAAAAATCTTAAATACTTCTAGTAAATAAATTGTACTTGTTTTTTTTTTTGTCATTTTAACAATTTAGCAGTAAAAAAATGTTTTCTTTGGGGTAGGCTTCTGCATCTGTGTACAGACACACTGAGACCAAAGGAGGTCCATTATAATACCTTGAGATTTATATCTATTATAACTACCTAACGGACCAATTGAACTAGACGGAGCTTCTTGGTGACGGTGCTGATCTGCGATCATTTTAGCGAAATCAACCTATTAGAGTGTTTTTGATCTGGCTTAGACCAGGGGTCGAATTACGACATCTGTTAACGAGTGAATGAAATCCATACGCTATCGAGTGATCGACTAACTACATATGTATATTGGGATGTTCACATAAGAATGGTCCCGTATCGAGTGCAATTCTACTACATTGAATTGAGATGGCTGACAAATGTCAAAAATATTGTAACATAATGTAGCATAATAACTACGCTCCAAAAGTAGGCAACACATTCCGAAGTGTCTTTTCATTCGAGGTTCGTGTCCACGGTAAGGGACGGATTATGTCTAAGACGACGTCGCGGAATTAAGAGAGAATTATAACCACAAGAGATTATTGGCTGCAGCTCTCATCTTGGAATTATTACATCAGAATTTTCTTGTTCCAGTGGTCGAAGAATTTGCTAGAAGTTTCTGGCTATCAGAAATGTGACTATATAACGACAGATGGCGATCGAGGCAGGGCAGTTGGGTTTTGAAAGTTGAGAGTTCACAAGAAGAAGTAATTAGTTTGGATTTGTCAATTAAGTATTTGGAATGAGATAAAGTGATTTGAGAAGAAAGAGACCTTGAAAGGAAAGAATTTGCGAAGAACAGTACAGTGTGAACTTGAATTGTTCTATAGACTAGAAAATAAAGAAATAATCTCACAGAATAACGTTTTATCTACTCGAGCCGTAGCTCGCATATTACATTGGTGTCAGAAGTGGGATAAAACTTATTCTGTGAATAACTATTTCCGTGGTGTGAAATTGCACAAGAAAAAAAAAAGAACCATTTCTGTGTTGAGTTAATTAGTTGCGCAAAATGGGTCGCAAATTGGGAAAACTAACTATAATTCAACTAAAGGCAGAACTCAGTAAGCGGAATCTCGACACAACTGGGGAAAAGATGCCCTACTGATTCGTCTGGAAGACGCAGTAAAGCAAGAAGGTGAAAATCCGCATGACGTAGAGTTTGACGTGGGAGAGGAACCAGCAAGTACAGTAGCCGACCCGGATATAACAAGTCTGCTCCTGCAACTTAAGTTAGTCATGGACGAACAAAAGAAAGCAATAGAAGACCAAAGGAATTCTATAGAACTTAAGCTGGACGACCAAAAGAAAGCAATGGACGAACAAAAGAAAGCAATGGATGAACAAAAGAATTCTCTAGATGCTCTGGAAAGCACACTTGATGAGCAAAACAAGAACTTGGAATCCAAATTCGAAGCGATCGAAGAGAAAATCGAGAAGGTCGAGACGCAACTCGAAAAAGTCGAAACTAGATTCGATGAAAACTTTGAGAAGCATGAAACTCAGTTCGGGAAGATAGAGACTCAGTTCGAAAAAGTAGAAAAGCAAGTCGAAAATCTTACTAAGGAACTCAGCAACGTGAAGAGACAGAAGCACGGGAATATTCCACTGACGGTCTGAGAAGAAAGGAGATGCAGCCTCTTATCTTCGATGGTCAAACATCATGGCCAATTTATAAGAGGCAATTCGAAGCGGCCGCAATGACCAATAGCTGGGACGATGAAGAGAAGTCTATTGCACTCACACTTGCACTGAGGCCATCCCGGAAGATAAACAGCAGAACTACGACTCTCTGGTTCAGGCTATCGAGATGCGGTTTGGGGATGAACACATGCAGCAGGTGTACAGGGTTCAGCTGCGTAGTCGAGTCCAGAAAAGGGGGGAAACGCTCCAACAGTTGCAAGCGGATTAGAACGACAAGCCCATCTTCATACCCTAAAGCCGGTGAGGAGCTTATCAGCGAAATGGCGGTGGAAGCTTTTATTCAGGCCATAAAGGACAGACAACTGCAAATGGCTGTAAGGATGGCTGAAAAGCGAACACTCCCCGAGGCATTGGCATTCGCTTTGTCAATGAAGGCTGCGGACCAAGCATACCAGGGAATACACCGTGTCAGGGAAATGTCCGTCGTGGAATGCTCATGCCAGAGAACAGCCGTCAAAGCTCGCGGAAGTCAAATCCGTTGCTGGAATTGCAACCAAACCGGACACTTACAACGGCAGTGCAGAAGTGCACCTAGACGAGGAAATTGTCCACATTGCGGAAGTAGGAGAAGCAGAGAGGAAGCATCTGGCGGTGATAATATCCATCCTGTCAGTCAGACTTCCCAAAACCAGCAGTCGGGAAATGCGTAAGGACCAGCTTCGCGGGGCAGAAGTTGGTTACTGGAATCGAGGCCCCCAGGACCACCATTCAAGTTTCGCAAACCAAACGGGGTAACAAGAGCCTGACAGTGGAGGCACTAATCAACAAGAAGAAGTGCGTAGCCACCATCGACACAGGTGCCACCGCCTCCATTGTAAGAAGAGATATCGTCAAAAGCTCCTGGCTGCACAACACCAACAGCTAATGCCTGAAGACTGCAACAGGGGAAATGGCGAAGGTATTTGGAGAAGTTCGTCTTACGATTACTCTGGCAGGACTGATGTTCTCCCATGCGTTTCTGGTGGCAGATATATGCGACGAGTGCATCATCGGAATAGACTTCATGAAAGCAAATGAAGTAATCTTGGACATCGGGATGCAAGTACTGAGGTATCGAAATGTGGAGATTCCGATGGTGTACGGAAACGAGAATGCCGTAACTCTCAGGACAATCATCAGCAAAGACGAAGTTTTGCCGCCTTCTTCAGAGACAATCATTTGGACGAAGCTGGAAGGTGATCTTGGGAGCCACCGATTCTACATAGTAGAACCAGACCCAGAGAAGAATTCTCAAGACTACATCGTGGGAAAGACGTTAGTCGAACCAAAGAACACCATGGTTCCAGTGAGAGTTTTGAACACAAGACCACACACTGTCAAACTAAGGCGAGGGGAGGTGACTGGAAAATGCACGCCGATTACCGCCGTCGCAACAATATCTGAACATGATGCTCCAAAACCTCTCCCATCACCTTGGACAGCGGAAACGAGAGAGACGATTCTCCAGTCCAGTGACCTGAATTCGGAGCAGCGAACTATGGCAGATAATCTTATCAATGAGTACGCTGATGTATTTGCCTCACAGGACGGAGAATACGGCCGAACACACCTGGTACAACATCGAATAGACACTGGTGATACTCGACCAATTCGTCAGCCTGCTAGGCGCCTTCCATTGGCAAAGCAGACAGAAGTTGCAGAGTTGGTGTCGGCAATGGAGAAAGAAGGTCTGATTGAAAGTTCCAAAAGTCCGTGGGCATCACCGGTTGTACTGGTTAAGAAAAAAGATGGCAGCACGCGGTTCTGCGTGGACTATCGGTAGATCAATTACGTCACCAAGAAAGACAGCTATCCTCTGCCACGGATTGACGACACGCTAGACACACTATAAGGAGCCCGATGGTTTTCCACTCTCGACTTGAAGAGTGGCTACTGGCAGGTACAGATCCATCCAGAAGACCGGGAGAAAACCGCCTTCACCGCAAGAAATGGGCTATGGCAATTCACGGTAATGCCATTCGGGCTGCGCAATGCTCCGGCGGCTTTCGAGCGATTGATGGAATGTCTCCTGCAAGGGTTAACATGGAAAACCTGTTTGGTATACTTGGATGATGTCATCGTCTTAGGAAAAACGTTTGCGCAACACCGAGACAATCTAAGGGATGTGTTTCAAATTCTTCGAAGTGCCCACCTGAAGCTCAACCCCAAGAAGTGCGCCCTGTTTAGAGCGGAAGTCAAGTACCTGGGGCACATAATTTCTGCGAAAGGAGTGAGAACCGATCCAGAGAAGGTCGAGGTGGTGAAAAACTGGCCAGTCCCCAAGGATAAACACCAACTAAGGAGCTTCCTGGGCCTAGCCACCTACTACAGACGGTTCGTGAAGGATTTTGCCGGGATCGCAAAGAGCCTGCACCAGTTGACGGAAAAGGGAAAACAATTCAAATGGTCAATTGAGTGCGAGAAGAGCTTCAAGGCACTTAAACAACGGCTATGCGATGCCCCGATACTAGCTTACCCCACTCCCGGGGAAACGTTCATTGTGGATGCAGATGCTAGTAATGTCGGGGTAGGAGCCGTACTCTCCCAGGTGCATGATGGCCAAGAGAAGGTGGTTGCGTACTTCAGCAAGGTGCTCTCTAAGCCAGAAAGGAACTACTGCGTGACAAGGCGGGAACTTCTAGCTTTGATCTTGGCTACGAAGCATTTTCACAAATACCTCTACGGGAGGAAGTTCGTTCTTCGCACAGACCATGCAGCCTTAAAATGGCTATTACAGTTCAAGAGTTCTGAGGGTCAGGTCGCAAGATGGATCGAAAGGCTGCAAATCTACGACTACGAAATACAGCATCGTAAAGGAAAACTCCACTCTAATCCGGATGCACTGTCCCGGAGACCATGCAGAACGGATTGTAAACATTGTGCGCGTCAGGAAGAACGGGAGCTGGTTTCCATCCAAAGAATGAGAGCCGAACCTATCGCCGGCTAGAGCGTAGATGAGATCCGGAACGCTCAGAAGGAAGACCCGGATATCGAACCGATTCTGGCCTGGAAGGAGAACATGGATAAACCGGATCATCAGGACATCTCTCACAGAAGCCCGACCTTAAAGGCATATTTTGCGCAGTGGGACTCCCTCCATGTCCAAGAAGGTGTTCTGAGAAGAAAATGGGAATCTTCTGTCGTACCGCGGACGAGGGTCAAGGAGGTGTTACAGGAAATACATGGCGGGGCGTCCGGAGGCCACTTGGGAGTGAATAAGACGCTAGAAAAGGTACGAGAACGTTTTTATTGGTTAAAAGCGAAGGAAGATATCGAAGACTGGTGCAGAAAATGCGACGTGTGTGCAGCTAGTAAGGGTCCGAGAATCAAAACTTGAGGTAAGATGCACCAGTACAACGTGGGAGCACCTTTCGAACGAATCGCCATTGACATCGCAGGGCCCTTTCCGGAAACCGACAATGGTAATCGGTATATACTCGTAGTGATGGACTACTTCAGTAAGTGGCCGGAAGCGTTTCCGATCCCTAACCAGGAAGCCAGAACCGTGGCGGAGCAGATCGTCTACAATTGGGTTAGCAGATTCGGTGTGCCCTTGGAATTACATTCTGACCAAGGGCGGAACTTCGAGTCAAGAATCTTCCAAGAGATGTGTCAACTACTCGGAATCAAAAAGACAAGGACAACCCCGCTTCATCCACAGTCGGACGGTATGGTGGAGCGTTTCAATAGGACTTTGGGCGAACATCTCTCGAAGGTCGTAGGCGACTACCAACGTGATTGGGACCGGCAGATTCCCTTGTTTTTGATGGCCTATAGAAGTGCCGTGCATAGCACTACTCGACATAAGCCGTTTGAAATCTTGTTTGGTGTAATAGCTCGATTACCCAGTGAGGTGAAATTTGGATCTCCTACCAATGAACCCAGAAATGAAGAAGAGTACGTGGCGGACCTTAGGGAAAGGCTTAGGGACATACACCAAAGGACCAGAAGCCAGATTAAGATAACGAGCGACCGCATGAAGACCAGGTATGATGCCAAGGGAACAACGTCAGGATTCCAGGAGGGAGATCTAGTGTGGCTGTATAATCCCCATCGCCAAAAGGGGAAATCACCTAAGTTGCAGCAGAACTGGGAGGGTTCCTACAGAATAATAACCCGCATCAACGATGTTGTCTACCGCATCCAGCGAGGACCAAGGGCCAAAATGAAAGTGGTTCATGTGGACCGACTGAGTCGATACAATGGCCGAAATGAGGATGCACTTGTTCGGGACGAACAAGTCTAAGAGGGGGCTGTGTAACATAATGTAGCATAATAACTACGCCCTCGAACTGGCATAATTTTGTTCCGAAGTGTCTTTTCATTCGAGGTTCGTGTCTGCGGTTAGTGTTCACGGTTCGTGTCCACGATAAGAGACGGATGATGTCTAAGACGACGTCACGGATAAAAGAGAATTATAACTGCAAGAAATTATTGTAATCTTGGAATTGTTACATCAGAATTTTCTTGTTCCAGTGGTCGAAGAATTTGCTAGAAGTTTCTGGCTATCAGAAATTCTGCTATATAAGGACAGATGGCGATCAAGGCAAGGCAGTTGGTTTTGAACCGCACGAAGAGATTGGAAAAGTGATAATGGGCGAAGTTGTAATTTTGTGATAAATTGAAAGTTGAGAGTTAACAAGAAGAAGTAATTAGTTTGGATTTGTGAATTAAGTAATTGAAAGGAGATAAAGTGATTTGAGATTAAAGAGACCTTGTAAGGAAGGAGTTTGCGAAGAATAGTATAGTGTGAACGTGAATTGTTCTATAGACTAGAAAATAAGGAAATAATCTCACAGAATAACGTTTTATCTACTCGAGCCGTAGCTCGCATATTACAATACCTTTAACTGCGAAACTACTTCCTGCTGCAATTTGCCTTCTTTAAGAAGGATGATGATTCCAGATCGTTTCTTGATTGTGGTTTCCGCGACTTTTCCCATTTTAACGAGTTGTTTACACAAGACGTGAAGAATCTCAAATAAATACTTATGACTTCAAAGTGTGGCTTTTATGTAAGACCAAATTTTAGGATTTGAAAGAAGTTAGTTGTCTAGGTAGGCCTCAAACGTTTGGCCTGCAGTATAGATTTTCGTAAGGTTTAAATCAGTTTCATAATATTCACTCCTTTTCCGATCAGATTCAGATCAGATCAGAAATGGAATTTGTTGCATTTCAACTGCAATTTGTTGCTTTGAAGATATTTATATTTTCTATTAATCTTATTTTGTTGTTGTGTTACTCATTCACGCATTTAGAAATTGATTTTTTACGTGAAATTGACGAAATGATGATGTCCTCTTCGTCGTCATTAGTGGAGGAAGATATGCGACAGGTGGAAAACGAGCTGTTTTGTATTCTGTTTTCTATCTCTATTTCTATTGTCTCAGTTCACGTCAGTGAACAGCTCTAGACTGCCGATCGTCTCTTATAGAGATGGCAGAGCAGTTTAATATTCACCTAATTTGGGTGTCGGGGCATAAGGATATTCCAGGGAATTGTAAGTCTGACGAACTTGCCAGGCATGGAACAACAATACCCATCCTTCCGGGCAAAAGTTTACTGGGTATGCCTATCGCTACATGCAAACTTAAATTAAAGCTGGATGCTACCGTAAAGACAAACTCTAGGTGGATAAGGAGTACAACTTGTCTAGCGATAAAATAGATTTGGCCCATGCTGGATCTGAAACGCTCTAGGAATTTGATTTCTCTAAATAGGAAGAATACTAGTGCTGTTATAGGTGTCATTACTGGACACTGTCTAATAGGCAAGCATGCAACAAGGTTTGGCGTATTCTCTAACGATTTCTGCAGAAGCTTTAGGAGGAAGAGACTATTCTTCACCTTCTTTGCACCTGCCCAGCTCTCTCCCAAAGAAGGAAGCTCCACTTAGGAGCCTTCTGTTTCAATGATCTAGATGATCTGAATAATATTGGTTGTTATTTACATTCTACGCTTCATCAGAAGTTCAAAATGATTCAACGAGTAGGCTAGAGGCCGCGTCTAAAACACATGTGGTATCACAATGAACCTATTATTGGTCTAAGTGTGTTGGCTTCTTTTGCTGACAGTCATTTCAACCTAACCTAACCTCTGACCAACATAATGCCCCCGTTAGGAGCATATCTGTTTTTTTTTTTCCTTGCTTTTTATTTGTTTCATTCATGCGCTTTTACGCCACTTCGATGCCATCGTTCAAATGCCACGAACCGAGCTTGAGCGTTTGAGAAAGGCGGCTTTAGCTGATGTCGTGTTAGAATCTGCCGGGTGGAGAAATTAGCGAAGCGTTCTGAAATCGGCACAAATATGTCTCGATGAACGTCCAGACAATATATATGCCAATTTGTGGATACAGAACGTCATCGCTCACTGGCCTAGCTCGACAGATGACAAAGTTTAATGCTTGTACATACCGTATTGGAAGGCAAGGCATATATGGCTACATCCCAAAATTGAGCCTGCTGTCTTCTTATCGCGAGCTCCTCTTTATTGATGTCCACGTACGTTGCATGCCATTCGGCTTGGCGTGCAAACTCGTTAAGAAATTTGTTTGTGGCAGGCGGGACCTACCGCATGCGAAAAGAGAGTTTAAATTCTTTAATCCCGCAAAGCGGGCCACCCGGATACTGTTAATTAAGAAAACTGTTGATATAGGCGCCAGCCAGATGTTTAATCTATTATTCATTCACTTACCTCAAAGGAAGACCACGCAAATGCCAAAAAACAAAACAAAAATAGTAAATTTAAAATTTTTTAAACTTTTTTTTTTCATTTCTTTTATCAAAATTTTGAGTTTGCTTGCGTATTTTTCAAAAACTATTGGCATAAATTATTTAATTTAAACTTAGGATTAAAGAACAGGTTTCTGGCTTTCAAAACCGGCATAGTACTTCATTGTAAGTGTTGCCGTTGTTTTTTTTTATTTTTTTTTTTTCATTTTAAGTAATTTTTTTTGTTAATAACACCCAGTCACGACATCTGACAACTTTAAAGTAAAAAAAGTTGCATTAATTGAACTGACGGAAGTGATTAAAATCTAAATCTAAAAATCTCACTGACGTGATTGAGAAAACTCTCCAAGAAATAAAGATTTGTTGTGGTGTATTTCTTGACGTCTCACAAGCTTTCGATAAGGTTTGGCACGAAGGCTTGGAGTATAAATTGCAACGACTACTGCCACGACAACTCTTTCTAATCTTACGTTCGTACCTCATCGAAAGACTTTTTCGTGCTAAGCACGGAAATGATTACTCTGATTTCAAGGAGATTGCGGCCGGAGTCACACAAGGAAGTGTCCTTGGCCCATTTCTATATATACTCTAAACGCGTTATATCCCGCAGGAAAGCAACTGCGTCGTCGCCACGTTTGCGGTCGATATGGCGATATTGACAACGGACGATACAATTGAAGCAGAAACTGAAAAGTTGCAACATGCTGTTAATAAAGTCTACTTTACCTTCAAAAAAGTGGACAGATTACCCGTATATATAAACTCGGCTCAAATACAGTACGCGAACGAAGCAAAATATCTAGGAATGACTCTAGATGTTAAGCTTAAATGGAAATCGCACGTAAAAAAGAAACGCGACGAGCTCAAAAACAAATACCGACAAGTGTACTGGCTACTCGGAAAACATTCGAAGTTGAGCCTACATAACAAACTGCTTATCTATAAGCAAGTGCTAAGGCCAGTGTGGACGTATGGTCTACAACTATGGGGTTGTACCAGGAAAAGCAATAGAAACATCCTACAAACTTTTGAAAATAAAGTTCTTAGAACGATCGTTAGCGCACAGTGGTACATACGTAAAGTAGATATTCATCGGGACCTGGGAATTCCCAGCGTCGCCGAAGAGGTAACAAATTTTGCTCGTGAACACAAAGATCGTGTTCACGGCCATTGTAACCGTACCGTCTTACAACTACTTGACGCGAACAATTCAATTCGTCGTCTGCAAAGAACAAAACCTTTTGACCTCGCGTCATAGTATATGCTGGTCGTGAAAACAGCAGGAACTTTCATTGTTAAAACTGGATAAGCGTCGGCTTAGTCGTAGCATTAATCTTGAAGAGTGGTGTTTTTAGTGAGTAAAAATCTCACACTACCATAAGTACGCGCGGTCGGGCCTTATGGTGTTTTTAGAAGATTTTTACCCTCTCGGCAAAAAAAAAAAAAAAAAAACAAAAAAAAAATTAATTTCTTTAATAGTCTTTTGCTTGGCATTTTGGTGCTGCATCAGCTGAATATTATAAAGGGTTATTCATTTCGCGGATGGGATTTCACATCTGCCATATGGCATTTGTCGAATCCATCTGTCATCCATAGCGACAGGTAGTTAACTCTTGCCTTGCCATTTTACAATATGGATCGTTTAACCACCACTCAACATATTAAAGTTGTTGCATCTTACAATAGAATGATCATAGAATGCGCAGAATGGACATAGATCATGTGATCTGACCCCGTTGGATTTCTTTTTGTAGGGCTATGCTAAAGATCGTATCCATGCAGACAATTCCCAAACTTTAGTGCACTTAGAAACCAACATCCGTGAAGTTATGGCCACAAAAAAGCCAAAAATGTGCCGAAAAGTCATCAAAATTACCTCACAAGAATCGAAGTTTTCAAAAACTCCCGTGGTGGCCATTTAACCGATGTTATATTCCATACATAATGACATATCCCAAAATTAAAAACAGTAAGCAAATTTCCTTGAAATCTTTAATACTTTTTATTTTATTTAAAATTAAAATCCTAAAGCATAAAATGAATAATAAAAAGTGTGACCTCACGGAATGCCTTTTGTGGATTCAAGCAATTGTACGAGTACATACATATGTACTTTTCCATGTTGCATTTGCTTTGGAACTTCAAAAAGCATCTTCCATTTGTAGAATGGATTGGTACATCGGTTGTATTACATCTGTAGTCACAATGGCTAGGTGGAGTTGGAGCTACGTTAGCTAAGGCAGTAGAAGCGAGAGCTAAACAAAATATTAAAAATTATTAGTCCTTGATAAATTGAATTGAACTTAAAGATGATGCATTTTATATGCAACGCTTACCAATAAAAACAACATAAGAGCGAAGAGTTTCATTTTGAAATTTTGCAACTTGTTTATTATATACTTGAACGACTTAATTGAATGTGTTGAAGTCCACCAGAAATCCACAAGCTTTTATATTAATCTCCAATTTTAACTGTACCACAGATTCCACAAGAACAACCATAATTTTGGATGACGCAATGAACTCATATTCTGTCACAAGAATATTTTAAGTATGCATAAATATAGAAATTCAAATATAGAATTCTTTAAAGATAAACAGTTTAAACATAGTTAGGAACTTATGTCCGGCAGGTTAAATGAATAAAAGGGAATTATTTTTAAATGCTTTTGGTACTATTTTCGTCTCTCTTTGCAAATTGACATCGAATTGATGCGAACTAAGAGTTCTTAATTTTGCAACTGCAAACAAAAAAGAAGTGAGACAATGAGATAGAAGATAATGTTAACGAAATAGGTTAGCGGACTCAAGGGGGAAAGGAACTTTATTTTTTTTTTTTTTTTATTAAAGCCTTCCAGAAGAACCATCTGTTAATCCACATTCTTATCCATTACGACGAACAATGACGTTCTAGGACCATCAACAAGGTTCTAAGACCCTCCATGAGACTCTACAACCTTCCATATCGTCATCAATTCCACGAATTTCAACGAAATTCCTCAATTTTCTACGGTTTCTAAGACATTCTAAGACCTTCATCATGGTACTTCCCAGATGGTTGTAGTTCTTCCCAAGAAGGTTACTGAACTTCCTAATAGATGCTAGAGCTACCTCGTAGGTCGTCGGACTTCTCGAGACATACTGGAACTTCCAAAAAGGTCGTAGAAATTTCCAATTAGTCGTGGAAGAGGTGCTGGAACTTCTTATTATTACGTGTAACTTCCCACGAGGTCGTGGAATTTCCCTAGATATCGTGGAGGTCAGGAAGATCGTGGCACTTCCCAGAAGGTTGTGAAATTACCCTAGAGGTCCCAGGTAGCCGTCAAGAGATTACAAAATTTCGCTGGAAGTCGTGAAATTTCCCAGGAGGTCGTAAAACTTCTCGAGAGGCCACAGAACTTTCCAGGAAGATAAGGGGGTCGTTTAAAAGAGGACGGCTGCAATCACAACAAACCGCCAGAACCTTTGCCGATCGAGTATCCTTCAACCTCTCGAGAAGTTCTACGCAGTCAGCATCAAGTGGCGAAGACCAGTGTCATCGATGCTAAGAAGAAATCAGAAACGCCGCAACTAATTCGCTGGCTTTGACCCGTCTACCACCACGGAACCCCTGGTATATTCCCTGGTCCCGGGAAAATACCTTCCTATATATTCTTTAAAAAAACATTTCTTAAATTTACAAAGCATATTAAAATCAAGCCATATACGGGTACATAAAGGGTCTTTCATTAAGCACTTCCTATCTTTAAATTTAAATAAAACAAAGTGTGTGTGAGATATCATCGACATTTTTCATTCGTTTGAAAGGCCTATCGATGCCATTACGTATGGAATATAACATCGTTCAAATGTCTGCCGCGGCTTCTCTGGGTGGAGCGCATCCGAAATGTCAAATTTTCCATGACTCTGGCGCATAAATCAGGCTTAATTCGACCAATGGCATGGGTTATGTTGGCTTTGAGGGCCGCTGTGGTTTGGGCTTATTCGCATAGACCTACGACTTCAGAAAACCCCACAAAAAAAAGTCTAACGGGGTGAAATCGCCCGATCTCGGTGGCCAATTCACATCACCTCCACGTGAGATGACCATGCCCTCGAATCGCTTCTGCAGAATTTCCAATGTGGCGTGAGCTGTGTGGCTCCAATTCAGGCCAAAAGAAGTTGGTAATCATCGACCTAAAGCTCTCGCCGTTGACGGTGATGGCCTGGCCAACGTCCTTCCGGTGACATCGCCAGCGCAAAATCCAGACCAAACAGTGACTTTTGCGGGATGCATTAGACGCTCTTGGATCTCATGTGGATTGGTATCGTCCCAAATTCGACAAAAGTTTGTTGACGTTGACCCATTCATCCAGAAACAGCGAACACACGTCGTTGTCTATGGTCGTTTACCTTCAGCTCCTGGGTCAGTTGAATTTTGTACGGGTTCAGGCCCAAGTCACGACGCAAAATTCGCCAAGTTGTGGTCTGCGAAATGCCGAGTTCTTGTGAGCGACGCGAAATCGACTGCCTCGGATTCTCCTGCACACTCTCACGGACAGCGGCGATGTTTTCGGCAGATCTTGCATTTCGTCGACGTACGGGTGTTGGTTGATCGTTTACTGAACCGGTGGACTCAAATTTATCCACCACACTGCGAATAGTCCTCTCGGAAGGACGATTATGGCGACCGTAAAATGGGCGAAGCGCGCGGAACGTTGCCTGAACAGAACACCCATTTTGATAAAACAATTTTATTATTTGCACATGTTGTTGAACGCTATATCCGTCCATGGCAAAACAGACTGAATAAATGACAGCTAATTTGACAGATATAGCTTCAACAATATGGCCGGTATCAACTGTCAAAGTTCGGAAGTCCCTATTGGAAGGCCCTGTATAAAGGGTTTTTAATAGGGACATAACAATTTTGTATTCCAATACAAACGCACCCTTAAACTCTTTTTATGATCTGTCAATGTCGAAACGTCAATCAAGGTTTACGATTTGATCATGATGAAGTTCACGAACGAGAAACGTTTGGAAATTATTAATAATTACTACCGAAATTCTGAGTCGGTGGTCGCAACTTTAAGAGCGCATACTCCAATTTTCGGTAGCAATAATCGTCCCACCAGACAGGCTGTGCCAATCGACTGTAGTGGATAAATTCGAGTCAACATATTCACTGTTGAGTATTCCTGTGCCAGTGAGACAACGCACCGGTCGAAGTACCGAAAATATCGCAGCCGTAAGTGCTTCAGTTCAAAATGAGCCAAATCAGTCGATTCCACGCCGTTCACAGAAATTGGGAATCTCTCAGTCCACATTGTGGCGAATTTTGCATAAAGATCTTGGCCTACACCCTTACAAGATCAAATTAACTCAAAAATTTAAGACTCTTGATCATTAAAAGCGCCGAAACTTCTCCGATTGGGCTCTGCAAAGTTTGAAGAAAATCCTGAATTTCGTTGAAAAATCATCTTCAGCGATGAGGCTCATTTTTGGCTTAATGACTTTGTCAATAAGCAAAGTGTGCATTATTGGACAGCATCAAACCCACATGTGCTTCAAGGGACTCCATTGCATCCACAAAAAGTGACCGTGTGGTGTGGATTTCATGCCGGAAGTGTGATTGGACCGTATTTTTTCGTCGGTGGAAATGATCGCCATGTTATGGTTAATGAAGTTCGCTATCGTGCAATGTTGGAAGACTATTTATGGCCAGAATTGGATACATTTGACATCTATGATATGTGGTTCCAACGAGATGTGGTTCCAACGAGATGCCACACAGCTGGTCAAACAATTGAAGGGGAAGTTCGGTAATAGTGTAATCTCGAGAAATGGTCCGGTCGAATGGCCAGTACGATCATGCGATTTAACGCCGATGGATTTCTTTTTATGGGATTACGTTAAGTTGTTGGTTTTTGCCAACAAGCCAACAACGTTACAGGAGCTCAGGAACAATATCGAACGCGAAATTGTCAATGTTCTGGCCGATATGCGTAGAAGAGTAGTGGAGAATTGACTCCAAAGAATCGACCGCTGCAAAAGTGCTCGCGGTGGTGATATGAACGAGGTTGAATTCCATACTTAAATTTAACATGTGTACTACACCTGGAATAAATTTCGATATCTTAATTATTCTGTTAAATTGTTATTGAAAAAACCTTTATTAGGTGTAAGCAAAAGTTCTGTAGTTTTTTAACACAAGCACTTCTATGCATTGTCGACCGTTTGTAAATAAACTGACGTTAATGGAACTGCTCGAATGCGAATCAAAGTGAGAGATTTTCCATGCTAAAAGCGTCACTTTCGAGTTCAGGCACATTTTACTCGAGTGACGGTTAATAGTGTTCACAAATATAAGGTCATCCAACAAAAGGTGTCACTTTAAATCAATAGAAAAACGCAACATTTTTATGAAAAGTGGTGATATTTTTATTTTAATCTAAAGTACAAACTCTAAGGTTACTAATGGAATACAATATCTACCAAATGTCCGCCTTGGCTCTGCCTACAAATAGTAATTCTTTTGATGCAATTTTTCATCACGTTTTCGCATAATTGCGGCTGTATATCGTGAATAACAGCTCTGATATTTTCTTTTGCTGCTAGGAGTCTTAAGTATTTAAGTATCACTTATACACCTAAGTAATACTTAACGGGTTGCACGAAATACAAAGTAAGTCTTAAATATCAAAAACAAAAGTGCGTTTTTGCTAAGATGCACTTAAATATTTCCCAGCAACTGGAAATAAGCTATGATGATCTTTAGGTTTAAGTTCAATATAGCACTAAGTATTACTTAGATAAGACACAATTTTATGACTAGTATCAGCAAATGGGCCTTAGTGCAATAATCGTTCGTGGAACATTAGTGTAGATTTTATCTTTAACATAGCCCCAAAGAAAAAAGTCTGATCACATGATCTCAGCGGCCAATTGAAGTTTCCATTTCACGCAATAGAGCCATTGTTTCACCAGCTGTGTGCCATATGGCGCCGTCCTGCTAAAAATAAACATCTCCTACGTCCATACCATCAATTTCGGGCAAAGTCAGTTAATAACGTTCGGTAACGCAATCCATTCACTGAAACGGTAGCACCAGCATCATTTTCAAAAAAATATAGCCCAATGGCACAGCCCAAAAGCCGAACCAAACTGTCACTCGTGGAAAGAGAGATTGTTCCACTATTTCTCTTGGGTTAATTCACTGAGAATAATTTTGTGTAAACAATTTTGAACTTACGGCGTTGTGCGTGGTCTGCTGACTTCAATTCTTGTGTCAACTGGACCTTATAAGCATGTAGGCCAAGATCTTTATGCAAAATGCGGTGCAAATTTGTGGCGGATAGGCCTAATTTCTGTGATTCTTGGGTTTTCAGTCACACTCTCAGCTACGGCGGCAATATTTTCAGCTGACGAACACGAGTTGGAGTCTTCACATCACTAACTTGTCCGAGACCTTCAAATTTATCGATTAAATTCAATATAGCTATGCGAGAAGGCGCTTGATGATGACCAAAAGCAGTGCGACTTACGAAACGTTTCCGTGATATTTTCACCGTTCTTGTAGTGAATTTTCACTATTTCGAGTGTGTATCGATCCACATTTAATAACCTCCTAGTTTTTACTTATCATAAGTCATCGCATGATGGTTGGTTGTTTGATTTAAGAGGGTGAGCTTATGCTCTTCACTTAGGCCTCCATTGGGTCCGTTGTGTTCCCCTCATCTATGTAACTGTAGAGAATAGTGCGGTGTTTTGGGAATTATGTGCTGAGAGGATTTAGGTCTAGGGATCATGGGTAGTATCACCGGGAAACTATATCGTATAGTGATCGGGGAATCGTAGTGTTCTTTTGGCGAACTCCAATATATCCCTGATTCCTTTCTTACTGAGGTGTATAATATCCGGAATCCTTGGAGATCCCAGAATTTTCAGTCTTAGCCCCGCTGTAGCAGGGCAGTGACAGAGGAAGTGTTCTATATCTTCCTCCTCTTCTTCACATTGGCACAGATTGTTGTATCAGCTATCCCGAGTCTGAACGAATGTTTGTTGAGATTGATGTGCCCTGTTAAAAGTCCCACCATCAATCTCAATTGTGTTCTGCTTGAGTTAAGAGCTCTTTTTGCTGTGTTGTTACTCGGTTTGGTTATTACAGATCTAGCCACTTTGCACGTGTCTAGATTCGTCCAGTAGTTATTGAACTCCTGTCGTATCTTTTCATTGATTATTGTTTTAATAGTTATCAGAGGGACCCCTATTGTATTATCCGGGTTCAGTTCTGTATTGCCTGCTCCTTTCCTTGCTAGTTCGTCTGCCTTTTCGTTACCCGGTACACCTTCGTGCCCCGGTACCCATGTGAGACGGACTCTATTGCGTCTGGCAAGTAAGTTCAATTTAGTTTTGCACTCCCTTACTAGTCGTGATTTCGACATGGGGTTTGTAATCGCGCTAATTGCTGCTTTGCTGTCCGAGCAGATGTCGATTTGCCTTCCTTCGCTGGTGTCTTCTGTGAGTATTTCGGTTGCCTTCATAATTGCATAGACTTCTGCTTGGAACACCGATACAAATGGTTCTAGGTGAATAGCAAGTTCAATCGGTGGATTAGCACTGAAGATGCCAGCCCCTGATTCCCCTGATATGTTGGAGCCATCTGTATATACCGATATCCCATTGGAGTTTCTTGTCGTTCTTTCATACGTCCAATATTTTCTTGCGGGGAAAATTGTTTCGAAGTTGTTGGAGAACGTATACGATTTTCCAATGAGTGGTGTCATTACTCTTATCATTTCGGTGATTTTTCGATGTCTCGTATTTGCACCACCGATGAAATGGCCTATAGTTCTAAGCCGTGAGGCTGAAATGCCGGCAATCTTCTTCGCTTCGAGGTGCACTGGTAGAATGTTTAGTATCGCTTCCATGGCCGCGGTTGGTGTTGAAGATTGTGCTCCTGTAATACTCAGGCAGACCATACGATGCACCTTAGTTAGCAAGTCTCTTGCATACTTTTTGCTCATCGCTGGCCACCATACAACTACACCTTAGAAGATGATAGGTTTTATTACGCATTCGTATATCCAGTAGACCTGTTTCAGTTTCAAGCCCCATGTCTTCCCGATGGCCCTCCTGCATATCCAATATGCTCTCTTGGCTTTGGTAACTCCTTCTTCCAGGTTTTTTTCTACAGGTCAGTTTCCTGTCCAATGTAATGCCCAGATACTTGACGCTGTCGCGGAGTTATAGTGATACTCCTCCGAGTTGTGGAATGTGAAAGTCACTAGTTTTGGTTTTCGTTGTAAAGAGAACCATTTCCGTTTTATTTGGATTTATTTCTAATCCACTCTCCTCCGCCCATTCTTTTATGATTCGAAGGGTGTTTTATGATAGTTGGCAGTACAACAATGGTGCGAAATTTAAAATGACACCTCTTCTTGGATGACCCTATACAATTTCCCTGTTGTCATATGAAATTATGTTCCACTCAAGCTTCATCTGCGTTCCTCAAAAGATCGCTTCTTAAATAAAACCCAAATATTTTTATTTTTGAAAATTTATTTACCTCTATATTTATATATTTATATAAACGTTATTAATTATATTCACTTATTCGCCATAATAACTAAGAAACTAAAAAAATATAAAATAAACCATTATTTAAAATAATAAAAAAAAAATAATAATATTAAATATAATCACATGGAAAAGATAGAGAGAAATATTGAGACAAAATTAAAAAAGAAAATCATAATTAATTTAAATAAAAAAAAAATAAAAGCAACTACACTATTTGTTGCATTGTTCTACCAACTAAAAAACATTGCATTCTAAGAAAATATTTGTCGCTTTCTATTTTCATTCTTAGTCTACATTATACGAAGGAAAAACAGTGTTTGTGTGTTGTGTATTCAAATGGAGACTAAAAGAAAAGTGTTTGACATTAAATTACATTTTATTGTTTCATATCTAAATAATTAAGTTTGTTTTATTATTTTTCAGATGATTATTTCATTTCCATTTCTGTGTAATACGAAGCAGTATAATATAATTAATTAGGTAATGTGAATAAAAATTATTATTTTTCTTGTTGTTTTACTTTATTTATTTGTTTAACAAAATGCGAAAGAGAATAATTCTGCTTCTTTTTTCCATTGTTAAACGTGCAGATTAATAATTATTTATTTATTTTTTTTTTTTTGTTTTCGTACATATTTCAAAAAAAAAAATTACTAATTATAGTAACTCTCTACGATCTACAGAGGTCGTAGCTTAACAAGATAACCAATCGTTACTGAATTAATTTCTTGTTTTTTTTTTTTTTTAATTTTATTTATTTTCAGTTGTAAAAAATCTTAAGATTGCTTTTCATTATATTTACTTATTTTTTTTTTTTTTCATTAAATGCCTAGCGAGAGATATAACTAAGATAATTAACTAAAAAAAAGAAAGAACAAGTTTTAACACAAAAATGGATCTTATTATGTGGTCTGGGAGGGTTCTCTACATCTAGAAAATTGTCCGAATTTAATTAATTTACTTGTTTGCTCATTTTGTATTTATTTATATGCTTTTCGCGAATATATCTAAAAATTGTTTATTTGTTTTTTACGTAATTCATACGTTGTATTACTTTTTTGTTTAGTATATAATTGTATATAAAGACTTGAGGCGTTTATTGTATTTTTTTTTTGTTTCTTCGAATGATTTCTTTTTTGTTAGTTATGGATGTTTTTTTTTTGTTTGGATTATCAAAAAATACATATTTACGTATGTATGTATATATATAGATTTTTGTTTGTTCAATTATTTGACAAGTGAAATATGCAAAACCGTGTTAAAACAAATGGAAACCAAGCGATTCCATTTGAATGTCCTCCATTTGTGAAAATTATTTACATATTGTACGCAACGTAAATTGGATCCAATTGATCGGCCAGGAAACCATCACGTAAATGCATGCGTTGTTTCTCGCCACGACTGTTAATGGGTACAACACCTGAAAGGATACACAAAATAAATAGATGAGTACTTTTAATTCAAAAAATTTAAATAAGAATGAGCTCTAGCGAGAACTAAAAATTGTAGAACAGAAATCACCCCTATTGCTGTCGAAAGTGAAGTCGAGTCGACGATATGCACCAAAGTAGCAGAATCAAAGGTTTTGCCTTTGACCAAGGATCGTCACCATGATGTGACTTTTGAGAAAAATTGTGAAGTAGATTTGGTTCAAAAATCGAAGTACGAGGGGCGGCTGATAAGTTCGCGGTAAGTACTCAACAACAAATCGATACCTTCCCGGAAAAAAGTATTAAGCGACAATTTTTCAGCAAATGACCATTTGGTATGCTCTTATAAATTGTGCCAAGCGCCACGTTTTGATCTTGGTTTGACGTCTCTACCATTGGTACAAACAACACTAGAGAGAAATAAAAATTGCTTATTACTACAAAATACGCAAATAATTACCAGCACAGGAAGATTAATTTGTTGCCGGTAAAATTTTGAAAATGTCGCTTACATTCATACATTCTTATGGGAAGGTATCGAAGTTATCTTCACATTAGTGATAGTACTAACTGCGGCACTCTTTAATAGTATAAATATCACCTCGTTTCAATAATAATCTCATTTTGTTATTATCTGTGGTAGGATAAACATCACCATATCAGCCGAAATCGGAAATTCTTGCAATTTTGAACACCGCCCCATGGTAAAGTACCTCGTGAAAAAAGGAAAATCACATAAAAAAATGTTCGAAGACATGTCATCGACTCTTCAGCATTCTGGGCCTTCGTATACCTTGGTCAAAAAATGGGCTTGCTTATTTCAACAAGCGCGGGAGAGCTGTGAAGACGACCCCCGCCCAGGGCGTCCTGTGTCAGTTGTCACTGGAGAAAACGATGGAGAAGTTGAAAAATTATTTCTGGCCGATCGAAGAATAAAAATGTGGCAGGAAGCGGACGAGTTGCACATCAGCAAAGAACGGATTGGAGAAATTTTGCACGAGCATTTAAACATGAAAAAATTGTGTGTACTCTGGGTACCGAAAATGCTCACGTCGTTCGACAAGCAACGACGACTCGAGTGCTGCAAATATTTTTTGGAGTTAGCCGGGGACAATCTCGACGAAATTTGCAACCGAATCGTAACTGTAGATGAGATTTCCGTTCACCAATACGATCCAGAGTCTATGCAGTAGATTAAAAAAGGGAAGAAGCCGCCGAAGAAATTCAAGATGGAAAAGTCGGCTTCGAAGTTTATGGCAACTGCTTTTTGGGACAGCGTAGGTCTTTTGCTGATTGATTACCTGCCAAAGGGGACTATGATGAATGGCCAATATTATGCAAATTTATTGACTCAGGCACGTGAAGCGGGGCGTTAAAAATGCATTTAACTCTGCGAACTGGTCGTTGATTAGAAGATCACTCGCCAGGATTGATACGCCGTATTACTTGCTGCGTATAGTGACGAACTATTTCAAAAACAAAAAGCTGAAGTATAATACCGATGAAGGGATAAAATACTACAACGTCACTGCGGGAGTCCCACAGGGAACGGTCTTTGGACCGCTACTGTGGAACATCATGTACAACGGAGTCTTACGATTAACGCTGCCCGACGGAGTAACGATAATTGGATTCGCTGATGACATTGCCGTCGTGACAGTTGTAAAACAGATCTGTACACTCGAATCAGCTACAAATGAAGCAATTGCTCAGATAAGAGATTGGCTAGTTTCCACCGAACTAGAACTAACCGCCCATAAAACAGAAGCTGTCCTTATAACCAGTCGAAAAACAGTAGAATTCGCGAGTTTTCTGGTTGGTAACCAAGCAATCAGGTCCAAAGAAGCAGTTAAATACCTTGGAGTAATTCTGGACAACAAACTGCAGTTCAAAAAGCATGTTGATTATTCAACAAGAAAAGCACTGCAAATACAGGGAGCTCTCTCGCGTATACTGCCTAACATTGGTGGACCTGGATACACTAGAAGAATACTGCACTAAGAGTGAACGAGACCCAAAGGTAGATTATCCTCAACATATAGATTCTGCGTGCTATGGACAATCAGCGGCTTCCGAACCATCTCAGGCGAGGCAGCCTTTATTATAGCTGGAATGGTCCCCATCGACATCCTCGCAGACGAGATTTTCAGAATATACAATAGAAGAGCCCTGAACCAACACGAGTCCAATGACATCAAGGTAATCAAAATGGAAGAAAAAGCAGCGTCAGAAGCTATGTGATAAACTCGTTCGGCCAATACAACAAGAGGCAGGTGGACATATAAACTAATACCGACAATCCAATAAGGGATAAGCCGAAAACATGGGAAATGTAACTACCACCTTACACAGTTCCCGTCTGGTCATGGCGGTTACAGCAAATACCTCCACCAATTTGGACATGACAGTTCACCATCCTGCCCCGAATGCCCGGGTGAAGATCAAGATACAGAGCACGCAGTTTTTCATTGCACACGCTTCACGGCATGGAGAACTACTCTACCCAGTCCGCCGTTACTCCTCGATGTTGCGGTCGGAAGAAAATTGGATGGCAATATGTAATTTCGTAACAGCACTTCGAAATGAGTTGCAGTGAATACGAGGGTGGGTCAATAAATCCCTGAAAATTAACACAAATTGTGTCGTCACCTTAAATTTAATTTTTTTTTTGTCAAGAAACATCTTTCAAAAGAACACACTCAAATTTTCAGACAGATCTTTCAAATAGTTTTGTTCTGGCAGCCATTTTATATAGACGCCTACTACCATTTTCGTTAAAATGGAAAAAAGTGAATTTCGAGTGCTCATTGAACACTATTTTTTACGAGAAAAAACTAAAAACTGTTCACACGGCGCGGATTTCGTGACAGGCCTTAAAAGACACAGGTTTTTCAACGATAGACCACCCTTTCTACAGCCCAGACTTGGCCCCGAGCGACTTTTTCTTTTTTTCCAATTTGAAAAAAAGGAATTACGAGGCCAAAGATTTACAAATGAGAACGAGATCAAGACGGTCGTAGAAAGTCATATTGGAGGCAAAGAAAAAGAATATTTTGTTGGTGGTATTAAGGCACTGTATGCCCGATGTGAGAAATGCATTTCACTCTAGGGAGATTATATTGAGAAATAACAATTTTTAATCGGATCTCTTCTTTCACTTAATGCCTTAGGCTAGTAAACAAATAAATATCTGTCAACCGCGAGAACAAAACTTTCTAATGGGTTACTGAAAAAGTAACTATGATCGTGGATGCTTACTCTAGAGAATTGGAAGATCTTTCGAGCAAATCTAGCCCGAACAAGTTGAGAAATCTCACTTCTAGCCCTTTAGACCGCGCGAATCAAGTCTAGACCGATTTTCATTTCTAATAAGTTTTAACCAAAATCTGGTCTTTTCTTCTGTGTTCTGTGTCAGGTGCTTCCAAATAAAAATTTCACATTGTGACCATTCATTTCACGCATGCTATAAAAATCATCGGTTATAAATTCTGATTCGTCAAGGGAAATTGTGACATTATGTTTGGTGAAAATTTAAAATTAACAAATTATGAGAAGAACTTTATTCTATATAAAATCTAGCCAGCATATTTTCCATTTGTCTGTCTTTTTTCGCCGACCCTAGCCCTCATATAGAGACATGAAATCTGAGCCCTGATTGGACGTAATGTGCATGGGATCGACGGTTATGGAAGGCTGTTGTGTCTCAGGTGAATAATTCACAGGTCGGGAGTCCGTCAAGTAAGGTAAGTATTGTAGATAGGACACGACGAAAACAGTGTTTATATTTAAAGCTGAAAAACCTAAAAAAAGAAACGTTTATTTCGAAAGTTTGCCATCGTTGCTCATGATTTCATAAAATGCATGTATAAAATCATAAACCAAGCATGGGTGGCCAACATCATGCCCAATGACTAGAATATCAATCTTCTAGGCTCGTTTACTATCGAGCATGTTCTGCTAAGTGTCGTTAAGCCGTTTTTCAAAAAGACTAGTGTGGCTTCAGGCCCGGCAAATTAGCAATAGACCAATTTTTCACCACAACTCTATCATCGCAGACGACAAAAAAATCGTCAAACAATTTTCTTTCAGCCGCGTACTTGCTTTAAAATGTTGTTAGTCAACTGCACAAGACTGCAATTCGAATTGGAGCACGGTATAAATAAATTCGCAGATTTAAAATTTAAACGAAATCGTTGGTTTTTAAAAAGAAAAAAAAAAATCCCTACAAAATTAAAAAAAGAAGCAATTTTAGATTTTCCAAAATGTATGTCAAATTTCGTCCATAAATTGATCTCGAATAAAATCGGTGGAGTCATAGCCAAAAAATTGTAGATTTTCCAAAACAAGATAATAAAATAAGTACCGTTATAAGCATATAACGTGATAGCATATGCCCACTCTAACTCAAATAAGAATTTTTATCAAAATCATTAGAGCCGTTTTCGAGCAAATCGATTTTTTTTAAAATCGACCATTAGTAATGTACTGTTAATTTTGCAGTTAAAATGAAAATTCTGATTTCTCTACGAATTGCGAACCCACCTACTCCAAATATGAAGTTTGAAGAAAATTCGTTCAGCCCTTTAGGTTGCAGTCGTGCGTACAGCCAGAATTGAGAGGTTCTTATTTTTCGAAGAAAAAAAAATACATTTGACGGTATTTTCATTATTCACCGGTTACTGAAAATTGGCTATTTCTCGGCTATTATCGATTTTGTTTTAGATCAATATTTGAAACGACTTTAGCAGCACGTAATACGGTGATAAGTAGCACTAGGTTTCCAAGACTACGAATCCACACAGCAATACGAAACAATTGGCGAACCGCCAATCAAATCGACCACGTGCTAATCGATGCGAGACACGCATCCAACATCCTGGATGTACGCACATTCAGAGGGGCCAACGTCCACTCTGACCATTTCTTGTGGCACCAAAATTCAGAGCTCGACTGTCCAACAAGAAAAGGCTGCGAACTCACAGAAAAATAAATTTAACGTTGGACGTCTTAGCAAGCATGGAGAAACTACAAAGAGCGTCTGAGCGAGAGACTCTCCCCTGTGCATTTACCATCCACAAAAGCCAACAATCTCTGGAACCAGTATCACGACATCATCAAAGAGGTAGCCGAGACCACCGTTGGATACCAGCCACCGCCCAAAAAGAACCCGTGGTATGATGAGAATGACAGAGAATGCACACAAACAAACGTTGCAGCGGAAAACAAGAGCAGCGATGGAGGAGTATCGAGCCAGAAGAATTGAGGAGAAGACCCTCCGATCGAAAAAGGCATACGCAGTCTCCCAGCTCAAGGATATCGAAGAGTCCCACGATAGAAACAACATCCGGATGTTTTACAGGAAAAAAAAGCAACTGGCAGCTGGCTTCAAGCTCAGAACGCAGGCTCTTCAAAATAGTGAAGGAATCCTAGTCACCGAAGGACAGGGGATAGTAGATGTCTTTAAGGAGCATTTCCAGCAGCTGTTAAATGGGAATCAAGTAGACAGGGTGGTAAGGGAAGAAGAACACCCACATCCAATCAAGGAAGAAACAGTCCCCCCTCCAAGTATAGAAGAGGTCGGCACAGCTATCAAAAAGCTGAAAAATAACAAGACCGCCGGCTCTGATGGAATGCTTGCAGAGCCTTACAAATACGGTGGTGATGTTTTGGTAGGGTGCATGCACCAACTCATCAAGAAAGTATGGGAGGATGAAAGCATCCCCGATGACTGGACAATCATCATAAGTCGAGACTCACCATCTTTTCATCGACTTCAAAGTCGCATATGATAGCATGGTGATGGAAGAATTCGGGATCTCGCCCAAACTCTTCCAGTAGTGTCGCTTTACGCTGAAAAACACGCGATGCAATGTGCAGATTGGAAACAGTACTTCTGAACTATTCAAAACATTTACCAGATTTCGGCAAGGAGATGCGCTAACATGTGATTTCTTCAATCTAGTGCTAGAATAGATAGTGCGCAGGGCAGGCGGCAACATGGAAGGCACTATCTTCAACAAATCCGTCCAGATGCTGCGATACGCAGACGACATCGACATTATCGGTAGCTCCCAGCGTGCCGTCATAGAGGCTTTTACGGCAATTGAAGAGCAGGCGAAACGATCTGGCCTTGAAGTAACCGAGGACAAAACCAAGTATATGTTTACAACGAAAAAAGCATCATCTGTCCACCGCCTAGGATAAAACGTCACTGTTGACAACAGTAACTTCGAAATGTTAAGGAGTTTACCTACCGCGGAGTGGACATCAACTCCACGAATAAAACCTTAGTGTAGTTTCGACGAAGACTAACCCAAGGAAACCGGCGTTACTTCGGTTTGACAAAACAACTGGGTTCAAAACTCCTAACTAGGAAGACGAAATGCGTGCTCTACAAAACATTGATCCTGTCAGTCCTGCTCTATTGTGCCGAGTGCTGGACGATAAGCAGGAAAAAAGAGCAGATTTTGAATACTTTAAGAGATAAAAATTCTTTGTCGAATATTAGGCCCCATATGCGAAGAGGGCGAATGAAGAAGAAAGTACAACAGTGGACCTTATGAGCTGTATCAAGATGTGGATGTAGTCCGAGAAGCCAAAACACACCTACTACACTGGAGGATCTTCGAATCCCAGCCCCCAGGTTCGAGAAGACAAGGAAGACCGAACCTCCGTTTTAAGGACCAAGCTATTGCGGATGCCAGAGCGCTTGGTCTGGCAAACTGGAAGCAGCGTGCCCAGGATCGAAGAGGATGGAAGGCTGCCGTGTCTCAGGCAGGGACCCCTCATGGGTTGGGAGCCCGTTAAGTAAGTAAGTAGTATTTGAACCATATTTGACATATACATACAATATTATGGCATACCAAGTTTTGGAAAATCAAAAACGTCAAAAACTATTTTAACAGAATTAAAAAAATTAAAAGATTTTGTTTAAATTTTAAATCAGAGTGATTTGCAATTAATCAACATTGCAAGTACGTGCAACCCAGTCGTGCACTTTATTTTGTATGCTCGGCTGGCTATTGGTTGCTGTTCTCCGGATCTTAAATCTGCACAATCTGGTTTATAATCAAAAACACTGTCGCCACTAAGGCTACTGTGCGCCTCATAAATAAGTAAGTTCCATTAGGTTGCGGTGTAAAGATGAATCGAGGATAAAAATAATACCTGCTTGAGCATTTTGTTCATTCGCCAGAGATACATCCCTAAGCCACATCATCTGCATCTGACCGATGCAAAACAAGTACAGAAGAGATCGTTACGTCGATCAGTCACTTAAGGCAATAAACGCTGTACGATTTAGCAGATTTATTATCTTTTCCAAGACTTGCCTACAACATGAGAAGACCTTATACACTCGTCACAACGGCAATATCTCTCAAAACAATTTTAAATTCAAAGGGAGAGATGAACTGGAGATAAACATTTCGAATTTTGCATCTTAAGGACTTACCTGGATCAACTACAACGACAACACCAACGATCAACTGATGTTCTTCCAAAACTGTGTTTGTAACCAATGGTACCAAGTCCAGAGCTTCTGATTCATTGCCATCCAACTCCACAACCACGACTAGTAGATTTGTCCATGTAAACACAGCACTGAAAAAGAAGTAAGTGGTAAGTATTAGGAGTCATTTTAAAACAGGCACCTAATAACCCACTAACCATTCAGCAATTTTTTTATGACACCGCAACACAGAATTCTCAATATCAATCGGATGATAGTTCATACCACGCAATGTGATCACCTCATCCAGGGCACCCACTACATAAACAGCATCGTGCAGCTCTTGATCCTGATTATTGGTACCACCTCCCGATTGGTTTCCAATAGAAATCGATGACAAATTATGCTGTAACTGACTCATAGAATGTAACGATTCCGTATCACTGTCACGGCTGGCAATACTAGGGGTAGTCTCATCCAAAATAGACACAGCCTGTGAACATTCAGTGCGACGTAAGAATCCTAAATAACCGGTGCGGGCGTATACTTCAGTCGTTGCACCGGTAACTAATTTGGCATTGAAATGATCATTATAGTCGGTTTCATCACCGTAGATGGTAAAGTATCCATTTGCGCTGTGAGGGGATTGTACCTAAAAAGAGGGAAAGAATATTTTTGAAAAAATAAAAAAATTTGGTGCAACTCCTAATGCTCACCCATATTTCACCCAAATGTGAGTCGCCACAGTGACCCTTCGTCTCTGGGTTAGCGATTATAACTTTGACACCAGGCAACAGTTTACCCGATTCGATGAGACAAAGAGAGTTAGGCGCTCCACGTTCCACTAGAGCTACACGATTGTTTCGCAACGCTCGCAGATCAACGTACACTTGCGCACTTTCCGCAGAACTGGCACCTTGAACGCAAATCGCTGGATTCACTCGACAACCGAAAGATGTTGAAACACATCGTGTGTTTAGTCCGAGCGCTTGGAAAAGCTTACAAAATTGTTGCGTCAATTGGACACGAGGACGTTCTTCGGCGACCACAACACATGTTCTCACACACCGCAGATCAACGTTTCTCTGCTTGAGCGCTGGAATTGAATTACTCAAGGCTTTCGTACATAGCTCGATGACACCATACGAGCAGAATGTATCACGTACTCTGTACTGAGATAGGGTAGACAACCAGAGACTAGGATTTGCTTCGACTTCATAAGGTGCGATTAGAATCGAATGGTGACCACTGTAGACACTGATTAGAGTCCACATTGCGAAGCCTAAGCCACAGTAAGGATCCAGGCAGAGTGCCACATGGCGTGATGGATATAATTCACAGGCGAGCTTCAGACTGGCACACACACTCGAAAGGGATCTAAACAGAGAGATATGGTCAGGGAATTGTTAAAAGTTTTTTTTTTTTTTTTTTCTTTAACTCTTACCTATGAGTTATGATGACGCCACTCAATCGACCACAGGTTGATACACTGAAGTCCAAGTATGCCGTCGAGTCCAACGTAGAGTTGGCTACGGCAGTTAATTTACGTTTGGGATTATCATCAATATCCAAGATGGGTGGCCAACTTTTTGGGTCTATCGAAGCGGCAGCTTCACGAGATTTCAGCAATTTAATGATCGACTGGATAGAAAGAACGATACCGCTCTTCGATACATCGACAATCATTCTCACAGTCGGTAATGTGGTAATGAGATTTTGTGGATGCGGTGGTCGAATAGTGATCGGCACAGCACCAAGATATAAACAGCCATAGAATGCACATATTAAATCCAAGCCAGGTGGGAAGATAAGCGCTTTGATAAGAAGACATTCATTAAAATATAAATCCAATAATATAGTTTCATATTACTTACCAACATGATCACCTGGTTCGATTTTTCCTCTTTCCTGCAGGAGAGCGGCAATTTTCTCAGCTCGTTTATGCAGCTCCGAGCAGGTTAGTGTCTTTGCAACGGCACCTAAAAAAGATTAAGTGCATAGATAGTGAGACAAGAATTTGTTTAAAATAACAGGATATAAGTCGTGTCATTAAAATGTTGGCAAGAGCTAGTGGCACCCAACTTCCACGACCTAAACAGTCCAATGAAATACTTTTTCATACAATAAAACTAATCTAGAGGCCTTTCACATCTATTCTGTTCCTTTAACAGTTTTCAGGCAAAACATTTGATGCATTCAATGTTTACGCAGTTTTATTTTACCTTCGCCTGGCCCATGATCTACCTATATATAATATAACCTAGAGTCTATTTCGTCAGCTGAACTACAGGTATATGGAATGCGTTTAAGTAAGACCAATGTGTATCAATACCTTTCTCTCTTACTAATTTATCTTCTACCTGTCCTGTGTTATAATCATCATAGCGATAGTAATAGCCACCACTCATCCCTAATTTTACAGACATATCAGCTTCAGAACGGAAGTGCTAAAAAGGGTGCCTTTGCGGAGCTTTTGACAACACCTGACATGAAGCTGTCATTACAGCTCTGGCAAAGAGCGGGGTAAACTGCAGAAGGATCACCGAAACACTGGTGGGACAAAACACAATTACAGTTAGTACATCACGAGGCTGTCCCCAAGGAGAGGTTCTGCCAACCTTAATGTGAAGCTTAATAGTAGACGAACTCCTCGATAGACTAAAAAGTTGTGGAATTAACTGTGTTAAATATGCTAACGCCATAGTTTTAATAGCTCTGTGATCTTTCGGTGGGCGTAAACATTAATTTGGCCAATACCACGAAGATACCCTTTTCTAAAAAAAAGACTTCTGCCTCATCTAATACCTATACGGCTGGTGGGAATTGACATTGATTAGAAGCGTGACGTCAAGTACCTAGGAATTATTATAGCCCACATGAGCACTCATGGTTTGCAAGGGCCTAGCAAGTAAGACCTGAAAATAAGTCCCAGTATTTTGCGTTGGATGTACACTGTGCTGGTAAGACCAATCATCACATATGGTACGCTGGTTTGGGCTAAGAGAACTAAGGTAAGAACAGTGAAGACACAATTCGAGAAGGTGCAGCGACTGGCTTGCATATACTTATCAAAAGAAATGATATGCCCGACAGCGGAGATAGACGTTGTCCTGGACTATCATCTCTACACCTAGTAACTGGAACAGCATATCTAGGGCTAATACTAGACCAGAAACTAAACTGGGGACTAAACACAAGGGAAAGAGCAAGGAAAGCTAAGATAGCTCTCTATACCTGTAGCAGAATATTTGGAAAAACTTGGGTGCCCAAACCAAGTCATTTTCTGGCTCTACACAGCAGTTGTGAGACCTATATTGACATACGGCAGCCTAGTATGGTGGCCAGCCGCAAGTAAGGGCACAAACCTCAGGATACTAACCAGAGTTCAAAGAATGGCGTGCATTGGTGTTACAGGAGCTCTGCAGGATTAGAGACCTTATTCAATCTATTACCTTTAGATCTATTTGCACAGGAATCTTCAGCTAGAAGTGCTCTAAGATTAAGCTAATCTGAAGGTTGGAGGTCAAGCCTGACGGGGCATGCGCAGATTTTACGCAAATACATGGGCGGAGATGTTAGCACAGACTACATAGTGCCCTATTTAGACTTTCATAAGCCGTTTTCCAGTTCATTTCCGAGTCGAGAGGAATGGGAAACTAATATCCCGCTAAATGATATGATGATAACTCCATCTCCATCTACACTGATGGATCCAAGATGGACGTGGGAGTAGGTGCAGCGATTTTTTCTAGAAAACTCAATTTGAACAAGTCAATTCGACTTCCGGACTATAGCAGTGTTTTTCAAGCGGAGTTCTTGGCGGTGGCAACAGCTGCCCGGGACGCTGCAATGAAAGCTATACCACCAGATGTTATCACTTTTTTCATTGACAGCCAGGCAGCGATAAGAGCGATTTCCGCCACATAAATAAAATCGAAGTTTGTGCGTTGCGTTGTTGTCGTAAAGAGCTACGGGTTCTTGGTACGCAAAACAATGTAAAGCTCTGCGGGGTACCCGGACATAATGGCGTTTCAGGAAATGAGAAGGCTGACGAGCTGGCAAGGGAGGGTTCAGCTCTAAATCCTGAATGAGCTTATCCATCAATTAAGACACCACACTGCAACCTGAACCTAAAAGTTAGAAATAAAATGATTGCCATAGCAAATAGCAGATGGAGATCACTAGAATCCTGTATAATTACAAATAAAACTCTGGCCGCTCTACGATAAAAATCGTACCGAGCAAATCCTACACTTCAACAGATATATCTTATCTGATTTAGTGGAGATGATAACTGGACATAACTTGTTACGTTATCACACAAAGAAATTGGGAATTAGCGAAGAAGATATATGTAGAGGCTGTGGCAATGAGGACGTACACGAAGATACACCTCACTTCCTGTGTCATTGTCCAGGACTCTACCACCTTAGATTCAAAATACTAGGAAAATATTTCTTCCAAGACTTAGAAGAACTATCAAATGTATCGGTAAATAAGATTATCAAATTTATAAATGCATCGGGTTGGTTTAAGAACCCATAGAGTTCATGAGTGGGGAAGCTTCAATCCTTGGGCATCACAATGGATCTATATTGATCTAAGTGTGGCGTAGTTTGTTTCACCCTCTACGTCAACTCATCAAACCTAACCTAACCTAACTGGAACAGCAGCAAATGGGGCAAACACGAGAATTGCAAGAATGAGAATAGGGCTCAGAGACAGGGATTCAAATTAAAACCTCTGATCAGGAAGTACAGCTTCGCCAAAAACTTCATCCCGAAACTGAATACAAAGAAAGAATGGATTATCGACATTACAATCATGATAGACAGGCAAGCTGCCTTCAAAGCAATAAGTTCATAAGAAATCACCTCTAGGAAGGTACGAGTATGCGGCAAGATCAACATATCTGCTCGGTGGGGAAAACTAATAAGCATCAAATTGGAAGCGGGAATACTCACGGTAGTGCACCACTAAGCAAGTCAAATCAGCATATCGTAAAGGCAGTGCTGACAGAGACACTGAAAGCAAATTGTCATACGCAGTGTTGTCATCGTAACCAAATGTATGTCACTGGTGACATAATTATTTTGGTGCTGACATAATCTCAAAATCGAATTATGTTGACGTAATAAGTGACATATTCTAGCATTCTCAGAATAAGTGACATAATTTTAACCGAAAATGAGAAACAATGATATTGATCGACAAGTTATAACTCTCTACTGGCACAACTTGGGTTTGGTTGGGATGAGACAAGAAATAAATTTCATATCGAAAATACTGTGATCTTTTTCTTTTTTTTTTTGTCGTTTGGGATAAATTATGTCAAGGTGACATACTTTTGGCATTTTTTGTCTTCAAGCTTTATGGAGGATTATGTCATGTGACATAATTCTGCCAACAAGGTGACATAATTTGTTTGGACACGGTGACAAACTGGTCGTACGACATTTTTGTCTACGTCGGACAAAAGAGTTTTTGTCTGCCTAGACAAGACATACAAAAATGACACATAGTTTTGCCCTGGAGAGCAAAAATATTGTTCCAAGCAACAAATGTAGAGGGAACGTTCGCTCGAGTTGACTTGGATTGCACACATGAGCAGTAGAGCTGAGTTCTCTCTCGGATACGACGACTTTTTTCTGTAGATTCTTCCTTAAGCTGACTGACTGCAAGCAAAATCTGAACTCATCAGTGAAGAGAACCCGGTCAGAAAGTCGGAAACAACGCCGGATAAGCTCGTTTGAGTCATTGGTGCAGTCTTAGATATCCGAGTAAGATCTTTTGTGCGACAACTCTTCTGACCTTATATAACCCACCCGAGCGTTAAATACTTATGAGTTTCACATTTAAGTTAACGTAATTATTCTTACCTTTTGAGTTCAGCAGGGTGTACAGTACATGATCGGGTGAAGTATTTGCGCGCCACCTTAACACTCCAGTTATCAACTGATGCTGAAATTCAACAAAAATTCAATGAATATATGTATTTAGGCACTCATTTGCATACTTATACATACCTTCCTCTCGCTATCCTCCGACAGTCCAATATCACGTCCTTGTGCCATTGCCAATCGATTGCCCTGTACCAGATTGCCAACCATTACTGAGGCCGGTCCAACTGATGTGTCTGTAATACCACATCCAGATGAGCTACTACTAGTTGTTGTTGGTTGCACTGCTATTTTTTTTATTTTCAATTTTTTTTTTTTACAAATTCGTTTATGATTTAATAGTTTACGATTCGATAGAATTTTTTTTTTTTTTTGAAAGAAAATATTTACAAAATAAGTTTTATGTTATCGAATTTTTTTGGCAATGCAACCGCAAGTATTGTTTTTTTTTTTTGTTTTTTTTTAGTTTTATGTTCGAATATATGTAAATTTCAATGCAAAATATTTAGGAAAAAAATTATATAATTTAACAATAACGAATACAAATATATATATATATAAGTGTATGTATATATAGATAGAGACAGTATGGGAGGGTGGGAATAGAGCGAGTGACCAAGGTCCCAAGAATTTGCGGATTCATTAATAATTGTTTTTTTTTTTTTGTTTTACCATAATCACAATTTTGTTAGTAATAGCAAAATAAATTAGATATAACGGTGATTATTTTAATTGTTATTTTAATTAAAAATAATTTTATTGATGGTGAATCCAGTGCCAATGCCAATTAAATAGTAGTAGTAGTAGTTGTTGTTTTATAGAAGTGTTTTATGTTAATTTAACGCGATGAATGAATATTAATGTTTGAATGTTGTTGGTCGCAAACAATTTTAACACAAAAATGCGCATAAAACAGAAATTAATAAATTTACAAAATTATTTTAATCATTTGGTATTGTTTTTTGTTCAAAAATAATTATGTGGGTTGATTGTGTATGTAAGTATTTATGTATATTTAAGTTATTCAAATGATGATTAGTTTGGTATATATTTTTTTTTTTTTTGTTTATTGATTATCGTATTTTTTTTTTTGTCAGTTAAGAACAACAAGAGCAGCATTCGAATGGAAAAAAGAAAAAAAGAAAAAAACATCGAAATAAAATAGTGTGTGGTTTAAAAACATAGATTAAATTTGTTTTATGAATAAATAATTTTTTTTTAGTACATAATAATTGATAAAACTGAAATACGGGTTCCAAATTGGTTTAGTAAGATTGTACATGATTGAGATGAATTTTCGTGCAAAAAGCCGTTTTTGTTTTCCTGATTGGTTGAGTGTTGAGTCTTACTAAAGCAATAGTGGAAAGAGAGCTCTTATGCTACATACATTTTTTTACATGCCAAATACCAAGCAAATTCTATAAGCTAATGCTGTTGCTAGTATCCGTCTGAAAGCATACGTTTATATTTTGCATTTTCTACTACAGAGTGGTGAATTTTGTAATCGTTTGAATTCTATGTACAGTCGTAGATGCTTAGATACAGTTATAATAACTGGAGGTCGTTAAATCACAGTCCTACACAATTAAACCTTTAATTTGGGATTTCTTTTTCTAATATGGTTTTAAGTGCTAATATTATTAGAGTTCATCTAGACAATTAAAAGACCAGAAAATACGCTAGAAGAAAAAATAATTAACCAGCAGTAAAATGAATCCATTCACAAAAAAATTGTTTCCAATTAGCAAAAAGTAATCTTTTTATCAACAGAAAATACATTTTCGTTAAAAAAAAAAGAACAACTGTGAGTCGGCCTTCGCGCGGTTACTGTTTCCGTACCGTTATTTTATCTGTCTCTTTATTTTACTTTCTCGTTAAATCACAGAAAAACAGAAAGCTATTGTCATACTTTAAAGGGTCAGATCAAGAAATCACTGCCCATATGCTCGTCCTCACACGGCTTGCTTGATAACCTCATGTTTGAGAGACATTGCCAATGTTCTGGTTTTGAGTTGTTATTGTGGTATATTTGCCCCCAAAGCACCCTCACAAAAATATTTTTTACTATTTTCTTTTTACTATTTATGGACCCCCACATACTATTTTTGCGGTAAACTTCAGCACTCTAGTTCAAACAGTTTCAAAGTTACAACCGTGTGACAGACACACGAACAGACGGACATCGTGTTTAATCCATTAGTGTTTCCTTTATTAGCATTCTGGTATGGAATACTAAAAATCAAATCAGCAGAAAAAGTAAAAGATTAGCAAAAAAGAATTATTTGATTAACTGAAAGAATCAATGCTTCAAGAAATAAAGGAGCGATTGCAGATTTTAAAAAATAATACAAAAAAAAAAAAAAATCGCACGAATTGTTACTGTGATATCACATATTTTCTAAGATTTGCAAGCGCTCAAGTATTTTTTTCTTTAAAAACTGATTCTTTTCGCTTTCTTTTTACAGATTATTTTTTACTTTTTCTGCTGAAATTTTATTTTTGCTTCTTAAAAAAATATATGTTCTGCTGAATAATTAATTTTGATTATAAAAAAATCTATTAAATTACTAATCAAGTAACTTTATCTTGCTGGTCGATGGACTTTACTGCTGATCGTTTAAATTGTAGTCCTCTTTTATTAAGTACAGGTATATACATATGTATGTAAGTACTAATGACAACCAGAATCAATTATAAGGCTTTTGGTACGATCATTTTAAAACGAAAGCGGCAGGTATTTTATTCCCTGTTCCTTTTGTGAAGCTAATTTGTAAAAATATCCACCTTCACAACAAGGAAGCTTTGAAGAACGTACCACACTACAAGCACACAAGTGAACAAAGTTGTTTACGAATACTTTTCCTGCACTACGTTTTTCGCCCCTAATTTTATTTATTTTATGAAGTCGACGGAAATTTGTTTATTAAAAAGTAGTCCAAAACATCCTCAGGTTTTCAGAATTATTTTCTTTCTTTCTTTTTACTTGCCCCCGTAACGGCAAATATTGGTTTCCTGAAAATTTTTGATCTCGAGATTTTAAACAAACTTGACATTACTATAACAGAGAATCTCAAAAAAGTGCGTCACTCAATTCTGTCTGTCCGTCTGTATGTATGGGCGACTGCAGCCTAAACGGTTGGACGGATTTTCTTCAAACTTATCTGGGGTCTGTAGGGTTCGAGGCGAAATCGCAATTTTCATTCTAACTCCAAAATTAATGGTACTTTACTAATTTTCGATTTAAAAAAAAAAAGAAAATGATTGAATGAACGATTTTGTTCAAATTTGAAATTTGATTTAAGCTCAACATATACTAATCCATGGCGTATCAGATTTTTGTTAAAAAAAAAAAAAAAACCTATGACGGTACTTTATTTACTGACCGGTCACTCATGCGATTTTATTCAAAATCGATATTTAAACAAAATTTGACATTTGCAAGGTAATTGCGTACAAAGTTTTGGAAAATTGTCAAAAAATATTATAAATACTAAACAAGTTAATGTGCAATGAAAAAGCAAGCAAACAGATCTTTTAACAGCACTATCTAATGTGACGGAATAGAATCTCGAAGGAAACAGAGTACCCTTTGACTGCGCAAAAGTTTTAAAGAGCGGAAATGACGAACGAAAAAATATTTTGGATTAAGGGCCCGCATTTTCTAAGAATTTTTAGATATTTCGTTTTTATTACCGGCAGCATTTCTTAATTTTAAGGAAATAAAGTGCACTACTGGGTCACACGAACTTGCACCTATGTATATGTTGTTTTTCTTCAAAAAATCAGATATAAAAATATTTTTTTTTTCAATCCGTTAAAATTAAAAAAAAATATATATACAATTTTCCAAAACTTGGTATTCCATGTACGAGTATATACATACACTGGCGATCATTAGGATGAGGTCATACATTTTGCAATCGATTTTAACTCTTTATACCTGTTGGAAATGTTGTAACCGGAAACTTTTACTACCTGTGAACAGGCGCATATTTTCCCAGCAGGAAGTCATAAAACTAAAGGGTAAATAAGAAACTACCGTTGGAATTTCCCAAGATCAAACAATGAACTACTTGAAAAGTGTATAAAAAGATGCGCCACTAGGATCAGGTTATTACGAATATTTCGTTGCAGGAGTTCACATCAGCGATTTTTTTTAAAGTTTTGTTAAGAATATTTAAAAAAAAGCGTTGAAAAGAACTGTTTTTATTTAGTTAAAAAAAAAGGGGTTCCGGAAAGACTTTGACAGCGACAGAAAGAGGAAAAATAGATGCTCTCAAGGAGATAGGACTCTCAGGCCGAGAAATTGCAAGGAGGCTTAATAGAAGTAAGACTGTTGTAAACAGTTATCTTGCGAATGCACAACACTATGGGAAAAATCAAAAAGGTCGCACGGCAGAAGCAACAACATTGCGAGAAAAGCGGTTAATTCTACGGCTTGCCTCAAATTCTACTCTACCAGGGACTAAAATAAGCGCCAACAGCAGAGTATCAACCAGCATAGCAACAGTCCGAAGGATAAGTGGTACTATACAGAGAAGAAAACTTAACAAGAACCCTGTTTTGAAGCAAGTACACAAGGAGCATCGAATGATATTTGCAGAACATGTCTCTTGGAGCAGTGAATGGAAACGCGTTGTCTTTTCGGATGAAAAAAAGTTTAACCTTGACGGCCCCGATGGTTACAACTTTTATTTAAATGATCTAAGAAAGGAGGAGCTTATTTTGGCAAGACAACACACCCGTACATCAGGTGTAATGGTGTGGGGAGCTATTACCTACTATGGCACAATCGAGTTGCAGTTTTTGCCCACAAAAATGAACGGAAACAACTACAAATGTTTGCTGGAACGGTCATTTCCAAAAATGAAAAACATTTTCGGACCCCTGCCTTGGATATTCCAATAAGACAATGCCCCCATCCACACTTCCAGGGTTGTTAGAAGTTGGATTCAATCAGAAGACGTGGAACTTTTGCCACGGCTGCCCTATTCACCGGACTTAAACATAATCGAAAATGTTTGGGCATGGTTATCTCGTAAAGTGTATGAAGGCGGCAGACAATTTGAAGACAAGGACACTTTAATCGAAGCTATTCGTGATGCCTGGGCCCAAATTTCTCTTGATTATTTAAACTGTATGATTCTATTCCAAACCGTCTTATAGAGGTCATATCGAAAAATGGCGGTCATACTCATTATTAATGTAGAAAAACGTAATAAATAAATGTTTTAAAACCATAAAATGTAAACATTTTATTCACTTTTTCCTTTCTTTCGAAGATTTTGCATGTGGCCTCATCCTAGTGGCGCATCTTTTTATACGCTTTTCAAGTAGTTCATTGTTTGATCTGTTGGGAAAATATGTGCCTGTTCAAAGGTAGTAAAAGTTTCCGGTAACAGCATTTCCAATAGGTATAAAGAGTGAAAATCGATTGCAAAATGTATGGCATCATCCTAGTGATCGCTAGTGTATATCAAATGTTATTTAGTAATTAATTTCAAACAAAATCGATCGGTCCATAGCCGAGAAATAGCCAATTTTTAGGGAGCAATTCTTAAGGAAAATACCGTTATACGTATTACGCCATCTAAGTCATTTTAGAGAAAATTGATTTTTATTTAGATCGGTCATTAGCAAAGAACCCCTAATTTTGGGGTTAGAATGAAAATTCCAATTTCGCCTCGAATTGTGACCCCACACACCTCAGATATGAAGTTTGAAGAAAATCATGCATTCATGCGACCACACAGACAGAACTGGGAGACCTACTTTATTGAGTTTCTCTATCATCGAAATTTCAAGTTTGGTCAAAATCTCGAGATTTTTTTTTTTTTTTATAATTTGCATGTGTTAAAGGGGATATGAATACCCTTATACAAATTTTTAGAACACGTGCGTTTTGTGGAAAGGGGAAGAGACAGAGAGAAAGACAGAGTGGTGTAGTTTGAAACTCAGGTGGTATTAAGTTTCTGTAAACTCCAAGGGTGGCTGTCCAGATAACTGGGAAGTATTTTGTTTGTTTCGCTATTATTGTCGATGCTTATGATTCACAGTATTTTTTTCCGTCCTCTTGATGTCATCATAACGATCAAGTCATCGACTTTTTTATTTATTTCATGTGAAATAAATAGATGATTCTTGACATCAGGATTCGAACCGTGGATCAACAGCGTGACAAGCGATGATGTTACCACTACACCACGCCCACCCTCTCAAACATTCTCAGGAAACTAATACTTATCGTTATAGGTGAGTAATAAATTGGTCATTATACACTACCGGTCATTTGATTATCCTCATTTAAATTTTCGACCTAAATCATAATGCAGCGGTAATATTTCTTCGGATGCTTTCTTGAAACTTTTATTTTCAATGTTTATGACAAACTTGAAAAAATTTAATGAAACAAAAAGGGAAATCCTCATTTTCGGTTTTTTGCCTTCTTTAGTAGCGACACTTGATTACCCTCATCAATTTGTTTACAACATTCATAGCGCAAGATACTTTAAAGATATTATAATAAAATTGTGTTCTGATTAATTGCTGGTTTTTGTTTATTAAAATTGTTTGTGTTTTTGTTGCATTCTAAAGAAGATGGGTCGAGGTAAAACACTAACTAATTTAGAAATCGGCAAAATTCTTACATTCAAGCACGAAAATTATTCCAACCGAGATATTGCAAAAAATAATTGAAAAAGGTGGAAAGAAGGAAGGTGGAAAGGTGGAAGCCGTAATTTTTTCCGATGAGAACAAATTTAATTTGGATTCAATATTGCTTCATTTGAGGAAATCGAAGTTGTTTCTGTCACGTGGTTACACTGCTATTGGTTCCGTCATGGTATGCGCTGCAACTTCATTCCATGGCGCAATAGATCTGGTTGTCTTAGAAGGTCGGCAGAACTCAGCGGATAACATCGAGGTTCTTGAAACGCAGGCAATCAATTTCCACGAAATATTTCCACGCAGCAGCACGTGTAAAATAGTGGTTTTCGAGCAACAATGTGGATGTTTTATATTGGCCACCTCTATCTCCCGATCTAAATCTAATTGATAATGTTTGGGGATGGCTGTCGCGAAAAGTTTAAACAGAAGGAAGCCAATTCGAAAATAGAGAAGGTCTTATTAAAGCCATTGAAAAGACTTTTGAAGTTGTACGCAAAAACGGAAGACTTACAAAATGTTAACAATAAAAAACATTACCATTGCATTATGATTAAGGCCGAAATTTTAAATGGGGGTAATCAAATGACCGGTAGTGTATCTGACGTATTGTTATAATGGACTTTGAAGTAATTTAAAATCAAGTAAGTAAGCAAAAAGTTGTTGTTATAACTGGTGAAGTATACCTACAGTGGGTGATATTATTAGAGCCATTCAAAGAAAAATATTTTTTGAGCTGCTCAGAAATTCAGGGGTTGGTTTTTACACGAAATTCAATTTTTATTAAGAATTGTTCTCTGCCGTTGTACATTAGAATTCCTAATTACATACAAATACTATCCTTTATTCATTTAATGATTATTCTACACTCATTTGGACCAGTTTATCTCTATATCACATTACTGTGATAAAAATATAACAAAAGCTTAGTAAACTGACACCTTTTGGTAACTAGTTCCCTGGAAATTTTCAAAGTTTAAGGGGCTTCATGATTGTCAACTGGGTGACAAACAAATGACCGGAGAAGTCCCACTCCTGAGTTTTAGAAGTTTTCTGCCATTTTTGGCTTGATGACATAAAGCAGAATCATTCATTGTTTTAAATGTATTGTCGGAAAATCACCCCTGCATTGCGGCCAGCAAATTTTGGAGCCAGACTGTCAAACTCAAGTAAATGCTGAATTCAAAATACATCCTGAAATTAAAAGTACCCCCTATAAAATACGTTTCATAAAAAAACTACTGCAGGTAGGTGAATATTTTTGACTTCCCAGGATCCGTTACTCATTAATGACTAAATTATGGGAAATTCCCTCGATTTTTAAATCTGGATTTTTTGTGTGCGGTACAATTAGTATAATTGGTATCATTTCGAAAATAGTAGTGAAAGTGTGCACATCAGTTTTTTGCGGATATCGTACTATTCATTTATAGTTTTTGTGTTTACATAGTAAAAGTAATAAACCTAAGGATGGCTAAGCCAAAAAGACACGATTTAAACGAAGCTATGTCTCACCAAAAAATTTCAAAAACCCTTAAGCATTCGCGTGTAGCCGTTCAATAAGACTTATGGCTATACAGGGAGACTGGAGAGTACATTTCTAAGTTGCGCCCAGGCAGAAAAAGAAAGTATTCGGCTCGTGAAGATCGGATCCTTGCCCGGCAGTCTTTAAAAAATCGTCAAAAGACCTCTTTTGAACTAGCTACTTCGCTTCAGGAACACCAATGTAACCATGTTACGCTATCTGCGAGAACGGTTAGAAGAAGGAAAGCAGAAGACGGCCTTAGAGGTTGCAAGGCCAGAAAAAAACCCTTGCTTTCTGAGGAGAACAAGAAACGACGTCTTGAGTGGGCCAAATTGCATAAGGATTGGAGCCATGAAGATTGGACCAATGTCGTGTGGTCAGACGAGAATTATTGGATATTTTTTTAATAACAGTGGGCCGAACTGAACACTAAATCAGAATGTGTCTTTACAGATTTTCGGGACTCCTAGCGCAGTCTACGTTCGCAGGAGGAAGGGAAAGGAGTACCATGCGGATTGTGTGGTACCCACAGTCAAGTTTGGTGGTGTTGCATGGTGTGGGGCTGCATGTCGGCAGAAGGCATAGGAAAGCTATTCACGTGAAAGGAAAGAATTAAAAGCAACAGCTATATTGATGTTTTAGTGACCTCCTTAAAGACATCCTATCCTAAAATATTTGGAAACGTCTCACCGAAGGATAATAATTCAGTAAGATAATGCTCCATGCCATAAATCCCGAAAAACGATGGAATGATTTTCAAATCAAAACATTCAGATCTTGGAGTGGCCAGTTCAATCGCCAGACCTGAACCCGATTGAACACCTGTGGGTACTTCTAAAAAAGAGGAAATGCTTAGTAGACTTGAATGCTTAGTAGACTTGAAGATCGCTATACTCGTACGAAGAGAATGGTAAAAAATTAGCTCGGAAGAATGTTTTAATTTAGTTGCTAGCATGCCTCGTAGGGTTTTTGCAGTTATAAAGGCCAATGGAGGGCGAACTAAATACTAAATTATAAAAAAAAATAAATGTTTATCCACATACTAATTTCTTTTTTTAATTATATGCATTGAATTTTTCAGATACAATGGCATTTTATACATTTGCATATGGTGCTTTTCATTTGTGACATACACATATTGCTTCTTCAATAAATACACAAATCTATTACAGTTTCCTCTAAATTTAGTCTGAACTTATTACTACATACTACATACTACATAATCTCCTATTTAAATTACTGCAGAGATAAATGAGTGAATATACGCAAGAGAATCTTCAGATTGAATTGAGTTTAGGAGGCGACTAATAAGGACGTGAACTTCAAACTTTTGAAAAGCTACACCTAAAAGGTGTGTGTATCATTTTTTTTCTCATTTTATCAATTTCTGCACAGGGTACTGATTTCTATATACAGCGAACATCATAATGATTCCTAGACTGATCAGAACCTACTACGCATTAAATTAGATGACTTGAACGACATGTATTTTATTATAAAGTTTTTGATAAAAAAGAATTGTTTCTGATTAAAATCTTCTTCTTCTCACGGCGAAGTTATGATCCGGAGTAGAAGGATCACAACCCTCCCACTCTACTGCATCCCTACTGGTCCGCCTGTGTGGTTTGCCGGTTTGACCTCAGAAAGTACCGGCAGGCTTCCCGGTTTCGGATCAATTCGTCACTGAGGCCAATGGAATGCCGGTGTTTTTGCATTTGTGTGATCCAGTTGTTTTTTGGTCTGCCTTTTTTGCGCGATTGCGTAGGAACGTTGATTGATATTGCCTTTTTGACGGGGTTCGAAGGATCTCTCCTTTGAACATGACAATACCAACTGAGCCGGTCGTGCTCTATCTTGCTTGTGATGGGTTCTTTTACATGAAGGCTTCCTCGGATCTTTGAACTTCTTATTCTATCAAGCTTTATTACTCCTGCTGTCATGCGAAGCATCTTCATCTCAGCTGCCGTTAATTTGCCCTCATACTTTTTGTACATTGTCCAGCATTGTGAACCGTATGTGAGCGCCGGACGTACAACTGCGGTGTAGAGTCTTCCTTTAAGCTTAGGGGGCATTTTTCGATCACAGAAGATAGCGATGATAGAGTTGCTTCGCTATTGATCATAGATCCCAGATATTTGAACTTTTCACACTTGGGAAGCACTTTTCCATTCAAGTAAATGTCTGGAATAGGCCGGTGTGGATCAGAGAACGGGCAGCACAGATACTCTGTCTTTTTCGAACTAATACGGTACCCATTTCCCTCCAAAACATCCACCCATACATCAAGTGCTCGTTGCAAGGCCATTTGATCTTCGCTTATGATAGCTCCATCGTCAGCAAAGAATAACTGATTTTCCTTCAAGCAGATAATCAAGGACTACAATAAACAGCAAAGGACTAAGGACGCTTCCCTGGTGTACACCGACTTTGATTGGGAACTCTTCGGTGAGTCCTGCAGGACTCTTGTCCTTGCTCCCTCATACATGTCCATGATCATGCGCACGTAGGTTTCTGATTAAAATAAAAGATATAAATTGATAGAACTAACAACAACCGACCGACATGTCCGTCGATCTAAGTCCATATGTCACCAGTTTTTGGGCTTTACATTTTAAGCTAGGGAGATGAAATTTGGTATAGAAGATTTTTAGAACCCGAAGCAGTACAAGTGTTAATATTTTAAAAATCCGCCCACAGACACACCCAATTAAAAAAATGCAGTTTTTCAACATGTTTACACTGAAACTAAAAAATATCGCCTTAACAAAACATATAAATCTGCACATTCTCTACAACGCGTCCATACATTGTATAATGCCACGCCTACTTTTTGGAAGCGTTTTCTTCAAAAAATTTGATATTGCTTTTTCAAAGCTACTTAAGGTGACGGACAAGCTTTGTTTTCAAGATCTCATTAGAATCCATGAATTTCGGTAACAAATAGTTACAGCCACTTTCTTATAAGACCCATAAAATCATTTTTTGTGATAGAATCTCTTAGAAGTCGCGGAATTATACACTGAATAGAATGATATGCATATTTGGGATGGGTTAGAAGATGAATGATAGGGTATCATACGATCTATTTCAGACGGACTGTGTATGTATCTTTCCTGTATGTTGGATAATGAATGAAGCAAACAAACATGTATGTTTTATTAAATACCTACTAGTAAAAATGCATTTTCTACATTTAAAATCATTTTCTTTGGTCTTTATGATAGTCTTTATGAGGCCATTCTTATTTTTTAATCCCACTGAATTAGGACTCAATCATCGATCCTCAATTCACTGTTTATGATTATGTACTGGTTGGTGCTGAACTTTTATTATACATACGAGTACTATAGGTAGACTGCAACGAACGCATCCTTTTTAAATGATGAATTTTTTTTTTTTTTGAGGACAGGACATCTTTTCATTATTGCCTTCATGACTATATGGTGTTGATCGCGTTGATAAAAGACGTTTAAGTTTTTCCCGGGTACAATATCAGATAAATATCTAATACAAGAAATCGAAGGACCCTAGAACGTCGATGAGGTCAATTGCAAGGAGTGTCTGAGCGATAAATTCGCGACGTGGTTCATGAAAACTTCCGATATAAGACTAATGCTAAGAGAAGTGGCCAGTTAATATCGGAGGAAACGTAAAACCAGCATGAGCTCCGGGGAAGGCGACTCCTCAACAAGTTGGAGCATCCGGAAGATCCAGCTTTTTTTTTTCCCCGATGAATAAAATGTCGACAAGGACCAGAAGGTCAATTAGAATGAGCGACAGATGGTGTGTGCATAGCCTTTAGATGTCCCTTGTGTAATGCACACCAAGTTCCTGCCAATGTGATGGTCCTTGGAGTAGTGAGCAGTGAATATCTTGTTATGCCTCCCTACTTTTCCCTACAAGGTCTTCGAGTGAATGCCGCCAGATAAATCAAGGTGCTGGAGGGAGTTGTTAAGTTATGGATAGACATTGCGAATGAAGGCAGACCATATGTGTTCCAGTAGTATTCTGCGCCAGCGCACTGAGCCGTAACGACTCAGGAACGGATCAATTCACTACATTACACCAAACTTATAGCCACCTAACTCACTAGACCTTAATACGTTGGAATATTTTAAGTGGGGCGTAGTTGAACACAAAACCAACAAACGGACGATTTAATTCCGGCATACTCACTTTTCCGGTCACGAATTGAGGCTATTATCGATGCTGAAGCTAGAGATGTATATATATGTATGTATATATGTACTGGATCACACAAATGCAAAAACACCAGCATTTGATTGGCCTCAGTGACGAAGTGATCCGAAACCGGGAAGCCTGCCGGTACTTTCTGAGGTCAAACCGGCAAACTCCACAAGCGGACCAGTAGGGATGCAGTAAAGTGGGAAGGTTGTGATCCTTCTACTCCGGATCATAACTTTGCCGTAAGAAGAAGAAGAAGATATGTATGTGCCAAATTGAATTCTAATATTTTTTTTTTTTTTGCATAAGTTGTGAGTATTTCCGTTTTTTCAAATTTGTTCTCAAAAAGCCTCCGCACCCTAAATACATACATTTATATATTTCGTGTGTCACACATCTCGAATTCATGAAGGTAGAGAAGGTAGACCAGGCCCTGTATGTGCTTTTAGCAACAAAGCATTTATTTATAAAGGACTTTGTCTACCTAGAGTATGCTATAAACTTTGAAAATGATACCAGGGTAGATGTTAATCAAAGAATCACACCTACTATTATTTCTTTGCGCTAAGAAATGGGGAGATTTTGTAGGATATAAGTCCCTTATCATACCAGTCCAACTGTAGACGTAGCAGCATGGACGTTATCAAAGGCGGAATATTTATGAATACCCTTGGTTGTTTGAAAAAAAAAAAAAAAAAAAACATTTTTCGAGTAATTTCTTGTTCCTTTTGTATTTAAGCACGAACTGTACAGATTGCACAGCGACATCGACTTAGAAAGATTCGAGTTCATCCTGTAATATGGCTGCGACATTAATACTACGGAGCGGATGGGTGACGCGTTAAAGCCCGTGAAAAGGGAGGTTAATCAATTTGAACTACAGCTCCGTCTTAACTAAAGCAAAAGTAAGTAAGTTCGTTACAGCTGTATACTATTGCCACTACGGTTTTGGTGGTGATCAGTGCCGTGCTCCGGTGTGCTACGTCGGTGAAAAGCGGCACAATCTAAAGGAATCGTACAACCCATCTCAAACTCTTCAACTACAACAAGTTAATGCTGTTTATCTCCTATAGGCTTAAACAGAATGTTCATCATCAATATTTTTAGCCTAACGAATAACCTATCAGTCACACAATTACATAATTGATGAGTCGATAAAATTACAGAATGTTAGCTATGTTAGTATTATTGTAGGTGTTTGGTGGTACTTAGTTGGATGTACGTCATCGAATCAGTAAAGAAACTTTCAATACGTTGCCTCTGCAAAAGCAGTGCCAGCAAGTACATATGTAGATGTTGTTACATGAAATCAGGACCTGAAAAATGACCACCAATATAATATAAAGTGCACGACTGGGTCGTACTCACTTGCACCTATATGTTGTGAATCTGCAAAAATTCAGATTTTACTTCTTTTTTTTTAAATTCGATAAAATAAAAAAAAATTGTTTGTACAATTTTTTAAAACTTGGTACTCCATGATCTAGCATATCTAAAAAAATTGTTTCGATATTAACTTCAAACAAAATCAATTGAGCTATAGCGGAGAAATAGTTCATTTTTAAGAACCAGTTAACAAGCAAAGTACCGTTATAGGTTTTTTTTTTTGAGAAAATGTAGTACGCCATCTGATAGCATAACTCAAATATCGAATTTGATCAAAATCGTAAGAGCCGTTTTCGAGAAAATCATAATGTAACAATTATAATTATAATAATTGTGACCCCACAGACCAACCGTTTAGGCTGTACTTTATTGAGCTTCTCTATTACAGTAATGCCGATTCTTGCCCTATAGGTGCAAGTAAAAAAGTTTCATACTGTTAATCGTTGTCCTTGAAATATATTCCTGTTATTTCGTCCGAGCTGGAGCAGCTGTTTAAAAGAATGGACCAGGAGCGTAAGATGCGGCTATACAGAATTTAAAATTTAATGCCTCTTTTCGGTTAAAGAGAAAACAAAAGTCGATATTTTCATGATTAAGCTTGACCTATTTTAGTGACTTTGGTCATGAACGAGTTTCTTAAAACTTTGAAAATATTTCTTTTTCGCTGATGATCTTCATGAATCAGAACTTCCCTGTATCACATAAATAATCTTAAAAACATCTATCAAGACTTTACCAAATAGAAATACGAAAATTCATTCCTAAACTCACATCTAGTTATAATAATAATAAGGCCATTTTCGAAAACGTCATTTGATCGTCATTTTGATCGTCAATGTGATCGTCTTTGCAGCACTTAAGGGTTGCAAACGTCAAACTGCAAAAGTTTTTTGCTACAATTGATCGGTGTCGCCTGCATGATTTTTTTTTTGCAATCGCATTTGACGTTTTCAAACAAAGCAAAATGGAGTCCTTAACAAAATTTATTGAGAAAATTGTGTTGGAAAATCTTAGTGAGAGTACAAGTCATAACAATAATTATAATTTACGTGGACGAAACGTTCTTACTGTTCACGAGATCGAAATTCCTCCGAGTAGTCCGATTCAGTCATTTTTCTTATTGCGCAGCGCAGATGTCTGGCTGCTTTTTTGCAGCGCAGATGACGTTTATGAACATCTGCCCTGCAAACAATGCATTATCGAACATGCTGCATATGCAGTGTGATTTATAATGTTGTTTTCGAACAAACGACTTTTGCAGCTTGCGTTTAAGAACATTATGTAAAAGCAATTTGATGCAGATGACGTTTACGAAAACGGCCTAATAATAACAATAATAAAGCAGATTTAACTGAAGCCGAAAATAGAGGTATGCATTTTGAACTTATACAGCTGACATTATACTGATCGGAGAATTTCATGTCAGATTTTAGATTTGAATTATTTTCTATTATACTCCAATATTCAGTGTATTGAGTAATATCCTCATCATATAAAAATCGTTCATGAGCCCACTTAAATTCTATTTAGATATGGGTGAATCACAACCAAACTGTTTCCAATTTCAGAAGTAACATATGATTTTTTTTTAGCCATTTATTACTACCGACTTAGAGTTAGAATCAAGTTTAAGATAAACTCGAATTTAAATTAGTTCACTCTTAAGGGCCATTGTCCTTCAGCTATGCAATGCTATGTAATCTAAACACAATTTTCATACTGAGATTCTAAGAGCCAAACAAAAAATTCACCACTCTTCAATTTGCACTAATCTAAGCGCACTATACTAAAGCAATAAGCTATTCCGGCATACACACACATTTCTAAGTTATAACGCATCTACCACCTTTTCTATGTATTTAACAACTCAACAAACTAAAATGCATGAACAAAAAAACACACAACTTCCGTACGTACCTTGATGGATTTCCCTTGGTTTCGGCAGGTTCGTAACACACGTATGTGGACACATCAATACATTTGCTGGATGTAATGAGCCCTCCAGGAATCGACGTCTGGCCTCACACAAATGAATTCCACCCAGTGGCGTTTTAGGCAAATGATTTGGTGGAACTAACGCCAAACAATAGATTCCCACCTGATGGATTGAGTCTACAGCCTGCAATACTCTTGACATCCACTGGAAACTCTCTTCTTCGGAGCAATCGGGACGTTGTTCCGCAATCACGCATACGCGTTCATCACGCAACACTTTGATGCTGAAGACGGCAATGCGACCGCGATAGATGAAGCGCATTGGTTCCACAGCCAAGACAGTAGCGATAATATCGTCAGCGTTGTGTTTGCGTCCGGTCACAGTCATGAGGCCATCTCTTGATCCACATACAAATACCAAACCTCCGGGTCCTAGGAAACCAAGTAGTCCAGATCGTACGAAAAATTCGTCACTTATTGGTTTTCCAGTGTTGGGGTCCTTTGGATCTGGTTCGTCGACGAGCGGTTGAACCTTGAAGGTTGTATTGGTTAGGCCCTCAAGGCCGTAATAAGCTGTGCCAGTGGCGCCACTAGTCACACAAATCTCTCCTACTTGATCGGTCTTGCAGAGAACTGGAGTGCCTTCAGAACGCACGACAACCATCTGAGCAGCAGGCATCACCTGACCACAGTCTTGCAGTGTGAGCGAGGTAAGTGAGTCTTCGCTGTCGACGCGAACAACACCATGAGAGAGGGCAGCCATTGAGAGAACACCACGACCAGTAGCTGATTGAGTAAATCCGCTCGAGGAACGTCCCGGGCGACGAAGTGATACTGTAAATACTTCAGAGCTGCTTGCGCATGGGCATATTGCATCGGAACGTAAGCCTTTCGACTGGAAAACACTAAGGAATTGATCGCACGACGAGAGAGACCATGGATTGGCACCATCTGCCACTAGGAGCATTCGAAGCGACGAAAGTGATATATCCTTGTGATCCTTAGTGGCCAAAAGTCCCCAATGCAAGTCACGACTCTTGACGAGGCAGCATGATGCTCGATGTTTGGTTATCAATTGCATCCAAGAGGATGGTCGCTGTTTCATAAGAGCGTACGGAATGAATAGCACGTGCATACCGTTCAGCACTGAGGTGAGAATTGCATGCCACAGGCCCACTTCACGTTTAAAGTCAAGAACACATACACTAGTCTCTCCTTCGGTATAGTGGCAGGCCATAGTTAAGGCGCGACAGTGATTCATCATCGCTTGGCGTGTCACCGTGACACCTGAAAAAAGAAAGAAGTGGAAACGTTTAAAACTAGCATAAAAGGCTTTTTTCACCTACGAGTATCTTACCCATTACACTGCCTTCCTTGTCACTGGTATATTCCACATAAGCGATAGCATTCTCTTCTATTCTCACATTTCCCACGTTAAAGTCTTTCGGAGGCTTTGGCAGATGTTCGGTCACAAACCAATGCAGTCTTGGCCATCCTTTGAGTTTGGCTATCTCACCAGTCGATGATTTGGGCAAACCCTTTAAGCAGGCCTCCGATGTCAATGCAACACTTATACCGCACGAACTCAGCAGAAATCCAACTTGTTGTGGCGGAGTATCTGAACTAGATAGCGGCAGTTCAATTGGCAGTGGTACCAAGCCACGGAACATGCAACCGTACCAAGCTGTTACGAAACTAAAACAGAACCAAAATCAAAATGGTAAACTTTACGAAGACTTAACTTAAACTTACCTCAGTGGATCACTATTAGGATAAACCAATGCAACCCGATCGCCTGGTTTCAGTGTGATTTGTTCGGGTCCCTTGCTAAATACTTTTGTCGTCAAAGCGTAAGCGATTTTTTGTGCACGCGACAGCAGCTTGCCATAGGTGAGTGTTGTAGTCATCTTGCCATTGGGATCCAAAACTGTAGCCATTGGTGATTTAAATGAATTTGTGCCAAAACGTTGTAATGCCGCTTCTAGAGTACGTGGCAATCCGGCTGCAACAGCCAACTGTTCGCCTTGCACTGATGTCATGGTACTACCTTCGGGTTTTGGTGCATTCGGATCTTTTGGATTTGCTGCGATTTCCAACTCGATGTCATTGTCTTCATAGAACTCGGGTAATGGCCGACGTTTGGGTCGTTTAAGAGTATTCAAAAGTTGTTGAATTTTAGCTGAGACTTTCCACCGACCGGCTGTTCCAGTATCGCCAGCTTCTGTTTGCGATATGTTTACGTAACGAGTAACACGATCGGCACCGCGGCGAGTGTTGTTAAATTGGGTTATATCGGGAGCAACATCTGTAGGGGGAAAGAAGAGGTTTAAGTTTTAAATGCATCAAAAATTATCATTGTATTGTAAACTACAAAAAAGCGAATGGTTGTTAGTAATAGAGGACGCGACTTTCCTTAGAAAGAGCTTTATGGTGAGACAAGAGACTAACTGACAATAAACCTTGTGTTCATGTGACTCAGTCGCTGGTTCCACGTGCGATGATTCCATTTGAAACACCAACATGCTTAGTTGACGATGTCAGCAAGCTTATTTAGGGCAAAGATTTAAAACCCTAAACTGCTACAAAACATATCCTCAACCTTTTGTAGAGCAGATATAACCGCTAATCGCAAGGGATAATGGAATGTACCGGGCTTGAAACAAAAAAAAAAAAAAAAAAAAACAGACCTGCATGCAACATTCAATACGAAGTCTGCTTAATATAGAATAAAGATTATTTGAGTAAGGGTTTGTTTAAGAGCCAAAATCGAAATAACATTTTAAATATAGGTTCACGCCTCCAGAAAGGAGGATGTCTATAACCAAGCCAAGATTGTTTGTACAAGTTAGTTCAGAAGATATACGAGCAATGCCGAAGATACGACGTTGTCGGATTCACTAGCCAATGCCGTTGGACTAACCTCAAAAGGGCTGTTACCACAAAGCGTGGACAGGTGTATCTCTAGCTCCGGAGAAGTGCAATGATAACAACAGCAAGCGCAGGCAACCGGTGGCGACACAGTTAACAACTCACTGGAAGGCGCTAGTTTTACTTGTGCAGGTTTCAATTAAAAATATGTCCCATTCTTCGATTGCTCGCGTGCAGAGTGGTTCTGCAAAAGAGGAGAAATCGAGAAAATGGTCTGATGTTTGTTATGGTATAAAAGAAGTCAGAAACTTTTATAGACGTGTAAATAGTTCCTCAGATATCTCTACTAAAACCTGAGTTTACAGAGACGGGGACGAGAACACCAAATCAGAAACATAATCGGTGGAGAAACCATTTCTGCAGAATGTTAAGTCCCACGTGCACTGAATCCATTCTTAGCTGCAAATATACGTTCACATATATTGTACGTCAAATGTGACTCCGCATATACTTAAAGTATTTAGTGTACTTAGGGCTTTAAATATTGATGAAATCCCAAATCCCGCTTTCTGCCAGCGTGGTCGTCTCAATTAGAATGATGGTCAATATTTCCTACCACCTGAACGAGGCAAACCAAAGCAGTTATAGTCAAGCGTAAGCTAAATAGGATTTCTTACTGAGACGGCTTAAGATCTCAACTATTTTCAGCTCAAGGAAATGACTTAGTAGGGGGCATGTATAAGTAAATTTATAAGATATCGTCGGATGAAGATATGTCTAATGATTGAACCACCTGCGCTATTTTTAAAGGTATAAGCTCCCTGAATATGAATTACAAGATTCTGCGATTGAAAACATGTATCGACGATCTGAATGCGATTTTAGGCATGGGAAATCGACAAAATGTTCAGACCACGCTATATTCTAGAGAGGATCCAATGATACAAAGTTGATACCCACAATTAGTTAGCGATTTCAAGCAACCTTAATGCAGGCTGGAGAATGCTCGCTCCGCCTAGAATAAAATATATACCCGAAATCTTCAATACCACAAGATGTTTTGTGTAAGAAGAGTCTTATGAAAAGATCTAAACAAATATAGGAGAAAAAAAATAACATCTCAGTACTGACCAATGTGATCACTGACCGCGCACTGTAAAAAAAATGTTGGTCAAACATTTTATTACTTTCGAGCGCAGTTCTTGGAATTTATGAGAGCTACGGGTTTTTTTTTTGCACTAGGTAGCAAAATGTCGTTCAAATAGTGCATGAAATTTGATGTTATTATGTTTAAGAGGTGTATTTAGCTCGTGATAGCAGTCCGAAACGAACTGAAGTAATTTAGTGGGAAAAATCAGTTCGGAGTGCAAAGCTAATATTTTGTATCTGTCACGTCTCAATTTGACAACACGTGAGATTTCTAGAACATTAAATGTTGCTCAACAAACTGTGGCATGGAATTTAAAAAAATATCGTGAGACCGGGACTACTAGCAGAAAGAAAGACTCAGGGAGGCCAAAAAAGACGACCCCAGTGGAAGATCGTTTTTTGGTGCAGTACAGCCGTCGGCATCGGTTCAAGACTTCGGTGGATCTTAAAAACGATCTGTGTCGAGCTACAGGAAATATAATTTCGTCAAGCTCAGTGAGGAAAAGACCCATGAAAGCTGGACTTAGAGCGCTTAAGCCAGTACTGAAGCCGGGTTTTCCAAAAAGAGTCAGAGAAAAACGATTGCTCTGGGCTCAAGAGCATCTTAATTGGAATCAAGACATGTGGAACAATGTTATCTTTTCCGACGAATTAAAGTTTAAGTTGCATGTTGGAGATGGGAGGATTCTTGCGCGAAGAGAACCAAAGGGAAGTCTGAGCTCTGAATGCATCTTACGGATGCCCCCCCAAAACTAAAGGTTGCGATGGTCTGGGGATGCTTCTCTGGAGATGAAAAAGGTAGAATGGTTTTCCTAGAATCGAAAGTCACTGCAAAAGTTTACCTACGGGTTCTGGAAAATGTATTAGAGCTCTCTTCATTCATTTTTCAACAGGACAATGCTCCTTGCCATACAACCAAAATTGTAAGTATGAACTTGTTTTTTTTTTTTATTATGAAAGACTAATATCAAGCTTTTAAATAAGCTAGAACTTTTATGACTAAAAATAATATTTGCATTTTTTTTTTTTTAGGTTAAAAAGTAGGTACTTCGAAGAAAATAATGTCGATGTATTAAGTCGGCCTCCCTACAGTCCAGATCTCAATCCAATTGATAATATCTGGTCAATAATGAAACTTAAGATTGCGAAGAAGCGTCCAGAGTCAATTGAAAACCTAAAAAATTTACTTATCCGGACCTGGAACACCATACCTGCTTCCACATGGGAAAACCTATCTGAGTCAATGTCTCGCCGATGTGCAGCTGTAATAAAAGCAAGAGGAGGTCCAACAAAGTAATAATTAGATAGAGAATGTTTCCGAGAAGCAATAAAAAAACAAAAACACTGTACCAATAAAGCATTTTTCTTTAATCCCTAAAAATGAGGCGGGTAAGTACCTAAAAAACCCATTTTTCGGTCTAACAACTTTTTGCTCCCGTGACCGCGTGTGAACAATTATACCATTCTAAATGTATCATGAAACGATTGAAATCGCATAAGAAAACAAATCCTCATTAAAAAATATGTAGTTATTGCAACAAATTTGACAAAATTCGAAAAAAAAGTTTAACCAACATTTTTCGAACGGCACTGTATATTATGCAGACATGCGCAGGCAGGCCGTGCATTTTTTACAAGGCATTCTTAAATGATTACACCTCAAAGTGAACAATTAACGTTGTCGGAAAATTGTACTAAAAAGAAAGCATTTGTTCAAGGGCAGGATGTGATTTTAGATACCAACGCCTCTAGCAACTTGATCGTAACTTGCTATCTTATGTCCCTTCGGTGTACGAGTTGTAGCTGTATAACAATAAACAGGATTAATTGCAGGCGGACCAACGGCACCAAGTGTCACATCACAAGACAGATTTGGTTCAGACTAGATCAGATAAATTCTTACAATTTGACATCATTCAAAAGGTTACCCATTAGGACAGTTGTAGTAGACACAGACACGAATAACTTGCTTTTAGACAAACAAGCTTACAAAGCTAGGCCTCTCGTTTGTCTGTAAATGTTCAGTCCTATCTTTGGAGGATTCTTATTAAGTTGTCTTTGTCACCGACCTCAACGATCCTGAAGCAGAAGCGGCCGTTAGAAACGATTTATTAGTATCCACGAATATAAAATGGATTTACTAGTGCGGCTACAAATTCTACAGATCCCGTGTTTTTACCATGGATAACTTCTGATCTAGATTTTTGTTTGCAACGCCATTATTTTTAACCGCATCAATAGAGGACAAACAAATTCTTCTAGCCCTCATTTAGTGTTGGTGTTAGTTATGCTTCTCGGTGATTCAACTTCAGACAATCAAACTTTGGGAGGTGATAGTATTATAATAAACTACTTCTATAATTGATTACACCTAACTCTGCTTTGTACATACATAAGAAAAAAAAATAAAAATTAATACAGAAATACAGTGGGCTCAGGATCAGTGAGTTCGACTACTGAGCGAAAGTTTGAAGTTCGAATACTGGAAACGAAAAATAAAAACACTAAAAGGTTGTTTGCCCTTGACACGTACTCATAGTGTCAAAAATACAACTCGCATAGCAGGAATGCCTGTCCCTTGAATGTTTGGGCTAAATATTTATTTTTTAATGCAGAAAGATCATACTTTCGCAACACATTTCATAAGCATACTCACATGGTCTTTGGAAGTCAGAAATATCGGTAAAGTCATAATTGTTCTTTCTATGAACAGCTGGCGGTGATCCTGCACTCGATGTGTCGGAATGTGGCTGAAAGCAAATAAATTAAAATATACAAATAAATTACACTAAGCCTAATTAAAAATTCTTACCGGTGGAGGTAAATTCTGTTGTGGTCTGCGATCAGAAAAATTCTTATGACCACCCCCCACTGAGGAATCACGTATTGGCGGTTTTATTATTTGTTCTCTGGAATTATTAATGTGATCACGAGGGTAATTATATTCCCTATCTGGCGTTGAGATCCTCTCCTCTGGTATTGATTCATCGTCAGTTGTTGTATCTTTATTTATAAATATTTTATTAACATATTTATTATAAATATTTAATTTTTACTTTATATATTTTTAATCTTTTTTTTTTAAATTATAAAAGAAAGAAAACAGCAAGACAAAAAAATAATAAATAAACGTCACAAGGACATAACAGCCATTTTGAAATAAAATATTTATCCAGTACATGACATGATTTTTTTTAAAAGAAAATTATAGAAAAGGTAAAAAATAAAAGTACATAGTTGCACACTCTCTGTTTGCTGTTGCTGCTGTTTGTTCGTATGTGAAAGTGGTGAAATTTAATTTCTTTTATTTTACTTTTTCAATCATTAATCACTGCATTCTCAGCTTTGGGTTATTTAATATTATTTAAACAAAAAAATATAAATAAAACATTATTTTGTTGGTTAATTTTGGGTTATCAAACCTCAAGAGGCAAACAAAAAAACGAGTAAAAATAAAACGTTTCATGAAGAATGACTTGGCTGAAATGAATGTGCGATTTTATTCCCTGACTGGCAAATGTTGGTTGTTTTGTTTTGAATTGCGGAGTATTACAAGAGTCATCATTTTTTTTTGTTATTTTTATTTTTATTTTTTTGATTTATGATGCTTCATCTCCTTTCAGTTTTGCAGATGGATATGATCGGAAGTAGACGGCTCAGAATTCGCAGCTATCGTATAAAAAGCTACAGTCAAAATCGGAATGACTAATGTTTTCAGTATAAAAAGATCTAATTTTTAACGAGAGTTTTTCTTTATTTTTACATTGTATCCAGTTAAAAAGTATAACCTGTATGTAGATACTCAATGAAAAAAAACCAACTCCTACCGGTTGACTGTACTAGTTTTTGGTTAAATTCACTTATTACAATAGGATAAGATAATATATATATATATATATATATATATATGTATATATACAGATGCACCATCTGTGAATATTGAATAACTGTGAATATTGAATAACTTAAAAAAAAAAACTGATTTCCATATATGAGGTATTTTTATTTAATTTGGTCCTTTACAATTTATTTGGACTAGTTTTTGAATACAACATCAATCAAGTGGCCGCCTCTATCTCGGGGGGTATAGGGATGATTTCGGCACGAATGTTTGCCTTGAGCTCGTCAATGGTCTGAGGCTTGCTGACGTACACTTTCCTTTTCAAATAAGCCCACAAAAAGAAGTCCGGAGGGGTCAAATCTGGAGATGTGATGGCCAGTCAATGTCTCCATTTTTTGACAGCACACGTCCATGGAATTTTGGTTGCAGAAACTGCATTGTTTGATTTGCAGTGTGGCAGGGCGCACCGTCTTATTGAAACCAGTAACCGTCCAGACCTTTTTCACACATTTGTGGGCAGACATAATGAGCCAACATCCACCGATATCGATTTCCATCGACTGTTTCGCCTTCTCTGAACAAAAATGGCCCAATGATGGTTTTGGCGCAAACCCCGGCCCAAACAGTCACTTTTGTTGTCATGTAATGGTGTTTCATGGATCTCGTGTGAATTCTCTGTTCACCAAATGCGGCAATTTTACTTGTTAACGGCGCCATAGAGTGCGAAATAGGTCATCAAAATTTGCTTCCAAAAATCAGGTTCAGTGTCAACCATTCGAGCGACTGTTTGGCCGTTTCCAAGCCACGAGGACGGTCTGTCGGCAATATTCAATTGCACTTTATACAGAAACAAATGCAAATCATCCCTCAAAATGGGCCACAAGGTGGTTCCACTCTCTCTTACCGCTTCAACCAGTTTATCGGAACGTTTTTGGGCGTTGATGAACGGGATGTCGAAGATCTCCCACTGTCCCGTGCTCAACAAAATTCGACACCAAACGGCGAATAGAGTTGTCAGACGGTGCTTGTTGGCCACGATATTTTCGACGATATGCACGTTGAGTTAACACAACTCAACGACTATTTTCAATGTACAGCGTCACTATTTTGGCGCGTTGTTTCGGTGTGAAGTGATTCATGGTTAAAATTGTACTAAATTGACGTTTCAAAAACATGTCTACTCAAGTCAATTGGTTGATAAATGTCAAAGTAATTCAATGTTTACATACCGACATAAAAGATGGCGCACAATGTATATTTTTTTTTAATGAAAGTCAAGCTAATAACAAAAAGAGTCTATTGATAGACAAGCTTTAAAAGCATAAGGCAAATTGGAATTTCCCGTTCATAACTTCGCTGGGATTTAGTGCATAGGTACATATAAGGCAGCTATGTATATCTTAATTTATTTACATGAATGTCTCCAACGTAACATAGGCTATTAGACTGTGGCCAGAATTCATGCAAAAGTTTAATTCGCGATTAATAATGGCAAAAACTCCTTAAAAGCGTAGGTAGTATCGTAGGTACTCGTATCATTGCAGCCTCCGTCATGTAGCTGGATGCAAAGCATGATGGTAAGATTAAATGCTGTTATTAGTGTCTTCGCAATGTGTTTGCAAAAATATTAAATGCTGCCAACTAAGCTTGTTGTATAAAAAATAAAAATAAAGTTATTTATACCACCTGGCTACATTAGGTCCCGGTCGTAGTTATAAACTATGATCGTGCAACGCCTCGCTATTCTAGATAATCTAGGGGCATATGGTGTGTGCGAAGGGCCTTATAAACGCAAATTACAGCTTTTAAAGCCCTCCGAGGGCTTCTGTAGTAGGCAATTTTTTAGCGAATTGCAATCAAATTTCAGTAAACTTAAAGAGATTCAGACAGCAACAAAAATAAAGTGCACTGGGTCGCACGTACTTCCATCGAAAAAACTGAGTTGAATTTTTTTTTTTTAAATCCACTAAAATTCAAATCAAAAACTTGGTATTGTTTACATATTAATTTCAAACAAAATCTTTAGAGCCATAGCCGAGAATTAGTCAATTTGTAAGAACCAATTGATAAGTAAAGTACCATTATACGTACATATGTATATATTTTTTGCCGAAAACGTGGTACGCCGCCATTTGATCAAAATCATAAGAGACGTTCTCAAGAGAAGCATTTTTTTTTTTCAAAATCGATTAATAATACAGTTAATTTTGGGGTTAGAATGAAAATTCCGATTACGCCTCAAATTGTGACCCCTCAGACCTCAGATATGAAGTTCGAAGAAAATCGGTCCAGCCGTTTAATCCGGACATACGTCGCCGGATACCCATTTTCTAGTAGTTTCCACATGTATCCAACGTCGGATATCCATGTCGAAGTGTATAGAATTCAATGAGAGCGTGTATAGTTTTTCGGCACTGGAGTGGAGGGTGAAAATGATTGCGTTGTATCTTTTACCGCACTCCATCCTTTTTGAAACTTTAGTGATCTATAGATGAGACACAGTACACCAGTCCTAGAAACCAAGTTTATTCAAAATCTGTCCGGATGGCAAATTTGTTTGTCCGGCAAGGAGTAATAGAATATCCAACCCCGGATATGTATAAATACTATACGAAATTGTGTTTCCGACGCCGTGTATGCGGCTAATGGATGAATTGTGTGAATGCTCTCATTTAATTATAAACACTTCGATGTATCCGGCGGTGTATATCCGCTATCCGGAGCCGGATTCAACTGAGGTCTGTCCGGTAGATTAATAGACGTATATCCGGCGTCTGTTTTAAACATTCGAAGCCAGACGTTCGCATTGAGTTCTATACACATCGAGCCGGATATGTATGAAACAGGGCTAAGGTTTTCTGCTCTGACCGTATCCATATACATATCATTAAAATTTCATCTGCATGACCTAGGTATGTTTTTGTATTTTATAATAATAGTTGCGTAATGTTTTGTAAGATTGCTGTAACTGACCCCTATTGCTATTTTGATTTACAGGCAAATTTCTGCTATAATGAATACAAAGTTACAATGAAACATGGCTAATGAATAGCCTATTAATGTAACAAATTTTATTGAGAACTCTTGCAATACTCTGCACCTAAATAATGTAAAACTAATTTAAAAGCAAATATATCCCTCAACATAATTTTGAATTTAATTTCATGAATTTCTTTTTTTTTTTTTTTTATTTTCTCACCTGTATCATCATGATCCCGATCAGGACTACGATTTAAAACCGAACTACGTTTCGATGGCATCGGTAAACTTGGCTTTGGCCGATTCTTAAGAGCGGCCAGAGCTTGTTGAACCGCTTCCTGTCTAACTTCTGTCGGTTTTACCAAGAGTGTGTATGATTTTTTTTTTTTGTTCAAATATTTTGTAATTTTTTTTTTTAAGATGATGTGGGGGATGACATTTGCGAGATGCACGAATATATGGTTTTTGTTGCGAAAAGGGAGTTTTAATGAGAAAAGAAAACAAATTCATTATTTAGAAAAAAAAATATGAATATTACCATCGATTTATAAAAAAATTAAAATTTTTTTTGTTTTGTTTTTTTTTATTTTGCAATTTGAAAGGTGTGTATGGAGAGAAACCAAAGAGAAGTAGAAGTAAATGACGTAAGAGTGATTGAAATGAACAAATGCATGATGTGAAAAATGAAATGAAAATTAAAATCGGAAACATGAGTATAGTGATGGTTAAAATGAAATTCATGCAAAAAATGCAAAAATCTGTGAGATTAGCAACAACTACATGAAAATGTGCAAACTATTTTAATATATTATGCAAAGCTAAGCTTAAAAATATTAATAGAGGTGCGCATTACACTAAAAAGAGTAGTGAATTTTAATTAAGAAATATTTAAGATGAGACATGATGAAAGGATTGAACAAACTGTTTACCCTTAAAACTACTAAAGTTAAAATTAAAAAAAATAATAATAGATTAAATATTTATAATAACATTACTAAAAAAACTTTAAAGAAAAACCCTAGGTTATAGTACGATACATAGTAGGTAAGAGCTGGATTATGCAACCCCGTACCACACTATAGCTGTACATGTCCATTGTCAGGCCTATATTAATGTATAGCGTAATATTTATTTTTTTTTATAATTTGCGCGCGCCAAAGAGGATATGAATACTCTTATACTATTACAGGACAATGGCGTTTGTTAAGGAGAGAGAGAAAAACTAAGATTTAGTGTAGATTTAGTGTATTAAGTTTCTGTAAACTCCAAGGGTAGCGTCCAAATAACAGGAGAGCTTGTTTGTTTTACTTTTGTCGTTGCTCATGATTCACAGTATTTTTTTCCGTCCTCCTGATGTCATTATCACGATCAAGTTGCGTTTTCAGCCATATGACCGCTCTACTGCCAGTGTTATGCCTTCGCAGTAGAGTTGACTAAGTTTTCGCAATTGATCGACTTTTTTATTTATTTCAGACGAAATAAATAAATGATTGTTGACATCAGGATTTGAACCGTGAACCAAGAGCGTGACAAGCGTTGGTGTTACCACTACACCACGGCCACCCTTAATATTTAGTATGGTAGGCGGCCGTTGAAAATACAGTAAACCTCGATCTCTTAGGAAAAGTGGAAAGATCCGCATGCATGTTCATCAGCGGTGCACTAAGAACCACTCTGTATTAGATGTATTATTTTATCTATTGCCCCTAGACATTTTCGGCAAATAGATCGTCGCCAGTGCAGCCATCCGCCTAAAAGCCTCCTCAATGTGGTCCAACTTCTAGCTTATCATTCCTCCATCCTTGATCTACAAAATTTTACCTACACCGACTACACCCCATCAAAACTGAGATGTGATCGTAATTTTCAGACATCAATTCCCACCCATAATGTCGCTGTTAACGATGTGGGTTCAGTTCACTTCTATTCCTATACAGACGTTTTCAAAAGTGATAATGGGTTGGATTGAGGTATTATCTCCGAAAAGCTCTATTTGATCATCTCCTTCCGCTGTCCAAATCAATGTAGCTCATTTCAGGCGGATATAATGATTATGTGTGTTCTGTTCTTCACAGACAACCAAACGGCAATAAAGTCCCTGGTATCATGCTTGCTTACTTGAAAGGAAGCTCAAGATTGCTGCTCATCTCTCCCAGAGATGGCAAGGCTGATGAGCTCACCAAAAAAGGAACATCAGTGATCGAGTGATTAATGATGGTCGCAAATGACAGCTACGTATCTATCGAATGAATGTCACTGCAAAAAGTACTAGATTAAATTCGCGGTAATGCCAAACCCACATTTTTCAGTCACATATTGCTCGATAATGAATGCGGTAAATCGGCCCTGGTATTCTACAAGAAATGCAACATTTAGGTATGCCTCTCATGCTGGATGCAATTAGCAAATTCAGCAATAGATAAATGCCTCTCATGCTGGATGCAATTAGCAAATCCAGCAATAGATAAAAGGCTCTAATAGATTGGTCTTGCTAAAACGACCACAGATCAGCACCGTCATCGGTTTCCTCATGGTTCACGGTTCAAATCCTGATCTCAACAATCATCTATTTATTTCGTCTGAAATAAATAAAAAAGTCGATCAATTGCGAAAGCTTAGTCAGCTCTACTGCTTCTGAAGAAGCTCCGGCTGATTCAATTAACCCTTTAGGCAGTTGGAATAGCGATAGATTCCGTGTTATCACAATGGACTTCCTTTAGTCTAAGTGTGTCTGTACACAGGTGGAGACAGCCACCTTAAAATAATCTAACTTAACACATAATAGTATTTGTCAAATAATGGGCGAAGTCCATAATACGTTTGGAAAAATGTTGGTATACTACCTTAGAAATCCTTTTTTTCTCAGTTTTTTAGCAATTTGGTTTTAATAAGCTATCCCAAACAATCCATGCACTATGTCAGACCAAAGAATTTGAGTATATTATTGGAAACGGAGAAACTAGGGGCCAGAAGCCAAGAACAAACAATGAATCAAAAAGACTGATGAAGGCATAGAAGACCTAGAATCTGTGCAGGCGCACAAACGATAAAGAAAACTTTACTTTCACACAAAGATCCGCTTCATTTGACATAGTTTTTCGAAGTTTTTAAGGAAATTCCTTCAAGTGACAAACTAATGCAGTAAAACCGCGCACTGATAGTTTCGCTACAGTATTAAAACATTTCTCTTTCGTCTCCTTTGATGAAAGGTAACACAAGGATAAACCAAGGAACGCACACTGAAAACTTTTTGTCTTAAGATAAATTTATTTTAGAGCGAGAGCTATGAGGGTCTACAGATACATATTCTGGGGGAAACCTTCGGGTGCAGTTTTGTCGGCTTAACTATCTGTCATTTTTCGGACTTATTGTGTGCGCTTTCGTATACGTGCTTAAATCTAGCGACAAATCTATGTTAAAACAAAAAGTTTCCAGTGTTCAATTTATTTGATCCTGATCCGACAGGATGGTTTGACCAGTTACAAGCTTGAAGACAGTGACACATTAACTTATCATACCGCTACACTATAATCGGCTCAGCCGAAAAATTACAGGTTACGTTTTGATAGCTACCGAGTTAGTTAGCTAAAGGATCACTTCGAATGGTCTTGGTCCATTGTATTGACTCAGAGATCGCGCAAATTTCTTGAAGTGTCTACATATTGAGATTAGTAAATAACTCGGAAAATATGTGTATGTACAAGAAAGCTTTATAAGATTAAGATACGTATTTATTTTTCTTATTTTTAAACAAACATATTTTCTCAAAAAAAAAAAAAAAAAATTATTATAACAATATTGCAAATAAATTGGGTGGTCATTGTGTAGTGGGTAGTGTGCTTGCTTCTGACTCGAACGTTTGGGCTGTACAACTTCCATAGGGTTGTATATTCAGTTCTTTGCAAATATTTTAAACGGTTGAGCTTAGGCAAATAAAGAATTTTTTAAGAATTCTAGTTATTTTTCGGAAAACGCAATTTTTTCATTGGATATGAAAAAACAGAAAAAAAACCCTCAGTAACTATCTTAAATTATATGGCCTATATTTTTAGTATTAGAAGCATTTTTAATTGCATCTATAAGGGCAAGTATTGTTTTTTTAAAATTAGCGATTTCGAGATGTCTATTATTAATAGTATAGAGAAGATCGATGTTTTGGTAGCTGAAAATATTATTATTAAAGACACCTTACCGCTGGTGGGGGGAAGTCTGTTAGAAATAAAAACTATTTTCTTTGCTGCCTGGTTCAAGTGAACTGACCCGTTTATTTTATTTTAATGTCTTAAATACTAAATTAATGCTAACTTTACAAATATATACAGCAGGTGCACATTCTCAATCAGCGATATGACATCTTTGTTTTCATGGGAACATCATTAAGAAAATAAAAAAATTCTGACTAGCTGGGAACGTAAAATGAAAAGTGGATCTGCCAATTCTGTTTCTCGTGCCTGTATCTAGGTATGTGCGCTGGACTGCAGACTTGAAAAATTCACATCTGTAGCGTCACAATTTGAGGCAAGGTCGGAATTTTCATTCTAACTCCAAAATTAACGGTACTTTACTAATGATTTTGAGAAAAAAATATTTTCTCGAAAACGTCCAAAGGTTAGACATATGCTACTAGATGGGGTACCAATTTTTTGGAAAACGATACTTTACTTATTAACAAATTTTTAAAAACTGGCTACTTCTCGCATATGACTCAAACGATTTTGATGAAAATCAACATCAGCAATATTCGACGTACACAGGGACATAAAATATTTAATTTTGGAAAAACGTTAAAATAAGATTTTTACTTTGTAATTTTTTTAGATCAGCCCTTTTATAAATTTTAATCTAAACTTGAAGATGGTGAATTTCCATAAGTCAGCTGAGTCAAAACTTTTAGTATATTATTAAGTAAGCCAATTACAAAAGCACTATAGAAAAGAGAAAGATTATAAAGCACACATGCACTTGTTGCATGATATTTTGTTATCCCAAATTTGCTGTTTTTTTTTTTTTTTAACCGTTTTTCCTTTTTTCTAACATGAAAACAAAAACAATCGGTCAGGACTTTTAATATCTAAAAAGAAGCCATAGCAAAATGTCTTAAAAATCGCAAGACTATTTCTGACATTCTTCAAGTTGTCTCGTTCAATAGATACTAACAAACTAAAATCTTTCTCTTCAATTTGTAGATAAATTTTCTTACCAAAATCAGCAAAGGACAAAAAACGAAATAACATCACTGACTACATACTTGTAATTGAAGCAAGATAATAAAACTAACCGCGCACGGTAATTTAATGGAGAATTTTAGCACAGCTTCTACATAAGTCTAATTTAATATGCAATACAACTTTATGACTTTCATAACCTATATACTTTAAGAGTGTCATTAAAACCAACCTACTGGATGAATATTTATCTAATTATACTTTTATATATGGTTACATGAGTAATGATAGTAATGAGATTATAAATGAGTGTTACATTTCATTCTATATCAACTCTTTCTATGTTAGACTGTTTACTTTTGTTTTTTAAGCTTTAAAATGCAACAAAACTAGTATGATAGGATTGTCCAGTTGCATTTCTAGCCCAATGGAGTGATAGATATGTATAGAGACAGACCAAACCAAGCGATACACGCAAGTTAAAATTTGTTCGAATCGGAAGAAAAAAAAACTAGGGTTAATTACGAAAAAGTGGCTTAGATCAGAGCGTTATTCTAGAGCGGAGGAGAAGGAATGAAAGGAAAGACATCGTACGACTTTAAATGTGAGTGAGGAAAAGGACATGGAAGGATGGAGGTGTATTGGATGGACAAACAAAATATCAAATTGCGTTTACCACTTGTGTAGCGACTTTCGTGCCTTCCCAAGCGTCGACTGGGTCGATTATTTTGTGCGGATTGTGCATTGGCATTCTGACCATTCTTACTCTGATCAGATTTAGCAGTTCGTTCAGCGCTATTACCTACTAGACATCCTGAAGCTGGTCCACCCATATGCCCCATTGCCACTGTGCCACTTGGTGACTCCGATTTACTGCGACTGTTGCCATTGTTGTTATTGTTGTTACTGTTACCATTTGATGATTTGACCGCTTTGTTATTTTGCATCGATTTGACGGCTGCCAAAATTGCACTTGGTGCCAAAAGATTAGCAGATGATTGCAGTATCGAATGAGGCAGTTGCGACGCTTGCTGATGCTGAGATGTTCTCGAACTTAATGGCACTTGCTTGTTGGGATTACTGGACGTTTGCTTTTCCATGCTGGATGATCCGCTACTATTGCCACCGCCAGCACTGCCTCCACTGCCGGAATATTTGCGCGTTTGCAACAATGGTGAGCCTTGTTCGGTCATCTGGGAAGATTTGTACGGTCGACATCCCTTGAAATTTGATTTGGCAGCAATTTCGGCCGACAGTGCTGCCAACTGATTGCTAAGGTCGACCCCAGAACGTTTAACATTCGATGTAAGTGGCCCAGCTGCGCGGTTTTTTTGTTATTTATTTAATTTTTTGTATCATTTGTGAATTAATCAGCAATTCAACAAACGATATAGAAGGAAAAAATGAAACAAAAGAAAAAACAAACAAAAAAAAATAAGAAAAAGTAAATTAAATGCAAACATTTCTTAAATTTAAAAATTCGTATGCATCATTCCAGAGATAGAAAGCTGTGGTTATAAGTTACATGCATTGTTTTTAGAAATTGTCAAAAGATGTTGGTGCAACAATGCATTTTTTTTTAAAAACTCACCATTTGTGAAGTCATTCTGAAAATATTTGGTAATAAAATAAAGTAACCCATCTTAAACGAAGAGTCTATCCTGAGAAAATTTTTTTCGAGATTAGTCATTTTGATATTTCTTTCTCTGAAGTAGGCATGTATAGTTTTAATTAAATGAAAAAAAAAAGAAAGTAAGTTAGCCTGACTTTTATCTCAACCAGTTAACTTAACACGAATTAAAGAGCTTAAAAATCGATGAACAAAGAAAAAAAAAAAACATTCAAGTCGCATTGTCATAATATCCCTCAAAACCGAAAGTTCCCATTGATTAATCGCTCACCTGCAATCACTCTCAGCTTAACCCCAGTTACTCGTAGAATCTAATATGACAAACAAATAACAAAAAAATTAAAACCAGATGAGAAGAAAGTTATTCTCTCCTATATGTGCGGACTGGAAGTTAGATAAGATTTCTCTGAGCGCCCTGAAGAAGCTCTGATCAATCTTCGACGGAGAAAACACAATTCACCGCCTGTTTCAGAAAGAACTCGTCTACCGTATCACAGCTTCAAATGAGCGTCGCAGTCAACTCTGGTGTATGGCATCCATGAAGTTAAGCTACTCGTATATATTTGGAACAAATATATATTTTACATCTCTGCAAAGCACAAGTTAGACCAAGACTTGAATATTGTTCTCAAGTTTGAAGTTCGGCCTCAAACCTCTTCATCTGCTCGACAGTATCCAGAGACATGCAGTTCGCTTAATAGAAGATTCTGCACCAACTTCCACTTTTCAATCGTTAGCTCGGATTAGTAATAGACCTATGTCTATACTTTGGATACTATGGCAGAATTAAATGAAATATGACATTTGAGCGTTCTACTAGGCAAGCCACCAGGGCCCGTCAACTCTATACTATGGTTGTTTTCTTGACATTAAGGGAGCTTTTAACAATGTCAGATCAGAAGCGATTATTAACTTGCCAGTCTGAGAGTCGTGGCTTCGCTTGTAGTGCTAATCAATCAAATGCTACAGGGGGGGTTATTAACACGTAACTCGGCGGAGCTCCGACTTGAAGACTTGTAAGCTGCGGTACACCTCAAGGTGGCGTCTTGTTCCCTCTTCTTTGGAATCTGGTTGTTAATAACCGCAGGTCGACTTGGAAAGGATAGGATTCAAAGTAATTACCTATGCAGATGATATTGCTAATGCTGTCTAGAGAAAACACTCAAATACTTTAAGAGAACTTCTTCAACATGTTTTTCTCTTGCTCTCCAAATGGGCCATAAGTTGTGGTTTGGGAGTAAATCCCAATGAAACCGAACTGATCCTTTTCAATTGGAAATATAAAGTTCTTACTTTGGAAAGGAAACTAAATTGGAAAGTAATTTATTAGAACGCGTAGTAGAAAGCTAGTGTAGCTCTCTACTCCTTTAAAAATGTCATTCGTAGGAGCTGGGGTATGCACTCCCGTACCACACTATAGCAGTGCAGTCATCCGTCTAAAAGCTACCTCAATGTGGTCTAACTTTCTAGCTGACTATTCCTCTATCCTTAATCTACAAAATTGTATATACGACAAGATCGACTACACCCCACCGGAACAGAGATGTGATCGTTACTTCCGGGAATCAATTCTCGCCCGTAATGATTGGAAAAATGTTGCCGTTATCGATGGCTGTCCAGTTCACTTCTCCACACAGGGTCTCCAAATTGGTAATAGGGTGGATGGAAGTGCCTTTTCAATTGAGCATCTCCTTCCAGATACTGTAGCGTATTTCAGGCGCTTAATGGCGCTGAAGGAAGTCCTGCATTGGCTTAATTGTAATCTAATATCTGTTCAGGATATTAGCATTTCACGGACAGCCAAACGGCCAAACCAAACCTAACCTACCCTGGTGCAGGTTTTACACCTTTTCGCTTAAAATTCCCTAGGAGTGACTTTGTTTGCCTTAGTTTTTCCTCTGTTCGTAGCTCTTCATGGATGATAGGATGAGATGTCCGCCCATTCCACAGAAGGGGTCTAAAAACAAAAAAAACACTGACAGTTTTTTTTTTTTTTATATTCTGCGCGCGCCAAATGGGATATGAATACCATTAAATTATTTCAGGACACGGGCGTTTTGTAGAAATTGAGAGAGAGAGAGAGAGAGAGAGAGAGAGAGAGAAAGAAAGAAAGATTGGTGTAGTGGGTTTGAAACTTAGGTGGTATTAAGTTTCAGTAAACTCCAAGGGTGGCGTCCAGATAACTGGGGAGCTTGTTTATTTTGCTTTTTGTCGTTGCTTATGATTCACAGTATTTTTTTCCCTCCACCTGATGTCATCATCACGATCAAGTTGCATTTAAGCCATATGACCACTCTACTGCCAGTGTTATGCCTTCGCAGTAGATTTGACTAAGCTTTTTTAGGTTTAATTATTTTTTTTTTGGTTAACTACACGAGAATTCAATACTGCGAATGTAAACGTTGTAGTCATTTCTGGCTCGTTTGAATTGTTTTCGGATTTCCTCATCTAGACTAGATTTATGAGACCAAGAACGTAACTGGAAAGCTTCCTTACAGCTGGGGTCGCACTCGCCCCACGCATTTCCCTTTCCTTAAGAGGATTTATTCTACTAAGACTAAGAAATGTATTTCAGTGTGACTGCCAAGAAATTCCAAAAATTATTTAAACCATCCGAATTGATGTCCGAACATTTGGTCTAAATTTGAAAACGTAGACGTATGCAACAAAGGGATTATTCATCATGTCACGTGCACTGTTAATATCCACAATAGAATTCGTCATCATTACACGACAAAACAAATTAAAGACATCAACTTCAATGTAATGCAAATTTCCCTGATAAACGATTTTACAAATCGAACATATTTTTCGAGATATGTCACAATATATAAACGACCAGAAAAAATACGAGTATTCCCTAAATGATGCTCATCAATCTACAAACAAAGTACTTTGTGTAATATTTACTTCTGTTCCAGCGGAATGGAGCTTAAATCTTTGTTACCATCAAAACTATTGTACATTGCCGCCCACATATCAGTAGATTCATTCCGCCCCAAGGATATGTGATGTAACAAAAAGTAGATTAACAAGTACATTGACATCATCAACAATGACAATGCAGTGCATTGTAGTCACATTTTCTAGAAAATTAAATACAAAAAGGTTCACTCACTGTAACAGACTATATGAATATTTTACGGATTAAGGACATCGAACGGCAAAGTTGTACATACACACGAATTAAAAAAAAAAAAAAATTCTTTAAATATTCATAATCCTTAATGGAGCTTCGTGTTGTATAATTTGAATTTTAACAATTTGAAACAATTTCATCTGACAGCGGATAAAGATGCAAAATATCACTCGTCTACAAAGAACGATAATCCTTCCTAAGGTCATTAGGCTAAATGTGCAAATTGATATAGGATTGTCTGACAAACAAAAGGATTTCTTTTTTTTTCTTAGAAATCAAATTGGTAACCTGAGAGTTTATACCACAATTGAAGGATGTCTGGAGAACAAATTTAATGATACTCGTCTGGCAGCTTATTGAATAAAGACATCTTATTCGAAGAAAGGATCAATAAACAAGGTTAACGAGTTGTATAAATCCTGCTGCTCCTACACAAATTGGTAGGGATAGTAATATGATACTACCTTAAAGCTTTCCATGATAGAGTCGATGTGCCTGGAAAGTGATTGATACGAATTGTCAATCGAAGGCTGTAACAATTCGTGAAATGTGTCCTCGTTTCTCGTATCGTATGAATTTTCTGGCTCTATTCTTAGAGGAGGTACGTACAGAAATTGAGAAGAAACATTAATGTTTGAAAAAAAGGTGGTAAGGGAGTAGAAACACGTTGTGAATCTCCAAAAGGAATGTCATATAGACAATATAAATTGCCTTATTAAGAAATGTACGAATGTCGCACTTGATTATAAAGAGCAAATAGATACCTGCGGTCTTCTTGCTTCTTGAATGCTTTTATACCTATTATCCATAGCAAGGTCTCCCTAGGCAGCAAGGTCGTAGTTGAAAGGTGAAACTGAGGGTAAAATCCAGGTGCATCTGTCACACAAAAGTACAGTTCTCGTAAGAAATAAGCACTCGTACTTACAATATTGCGTCCATTCATTGCCCTCCGCGATACAAACTAGAAAAGATCGACTTTATAAATCTTTTGGACTCACTTGGACCGAATCTTATTGTCGATGGTGATTTCAATTCGAAACACACCTTTTAGGGTTCAAGATGCGATTCAACTAAAGGCAGACTACTTTACGAAGCCGGCATGCAATTTAATGTTGACTTCTTTTCGACTGGAAAACCGACATATTGGCCCACCGACAGTGCAAAATCTCCTGACCTCGTGACTTCTTCATTATAAGAGGTATAGCTAAGGACTTTACAAACGTTGAGGAAAGCTTTGATCTGTCCACAGATCATTCACCATTAATTATGACAATAAGCGAGCGTCTAATGAAAAAAGAAGGGACGGCTTTAGGAAATATTGTTCTGAATGTGTCGCTTAAAACACCGTATGAAGTAGAAGACGAAGTCGGCAGATTTATTGAAGCCATAAAGGAAAGAAGTCGTAAATAGCGAAGGTAAAAAAAAATAAACTACTGATAAGAAAAAACAATGGCGAATGGGCAAAAGGAGAAAAAGATTTATTTGCCGTGCACCTGGAAGAAACGTTTAAGCCATTCGACGGACAGGCGCTAACAGAAGACCTTGGTGGTACAATTACGACACCTGACAACTTTAAAATAAAGAGCGTGTCGTTGGTCGAACTTTGCAAGACAATAAAAAATCTTCAAAATATCAAGGCCCCTGGATATGATTTAATAACCGAACAGATCCTCAAGGAATTGCGAAAGAAAGCCCTGATCACTCTTCTGCATATTATAAATGCCGCGGCAAGATTATTATACGTTCCAAGGCAATGGAAAGTCACCGAGGTTATAATGGTTCAAAAACCGGGAAAGCCTCGAAACGAAAAAAAATCGTACAGATCGATATCACTCCTGCTGATAGTATCTAAGGTATTTGAAAAGCTTTTGTTAAAGCGCCTACAACCGGTCATTGAAGAAAGACGTTTGATTCCTGACCATCAATTCGACTTCAGAACAAAGTATTCGACAATTGATCAGGTTTATAGAATAACAAATGAAAGAAACCTTAGAGGAGTAAAATATATGTTCTAGCGCTTTTCTGGACGTCTCTCAAGCCTTCGACAAGGTATGGCATGAAGGCTTGAAGTTTGAGTTAAGACAAGTTCTTCCGGAACAATTATATGAGATCTTTCGTGTTAAACAAGTATCGGAATACTCCCAATTTAAGGAAATCGTTGCCGGGGTACCGCAAGGGAGTGTTCTTGGTCCGGTCTTTTCCTTACTGTACACTCGAGATACACCGCAAGAAGAAGGCACTATCGTAGCTACGTTCGCGGACGATACGGCTATATTAACAACAGATAAATCAGTCGAGTCAGCAAATGTAAAGTTCCAACGAGCTTTGGACAAAATTAGCGAGTGGACAAAGATTTGGCGCATTGCTCTCAATGAGACCAAATCAACTCATGATAACTTCACTTACAAAAAAATTAACAACATTTTCATTAACTCGGCACAAATACCGTATACAAACGAGGCAAAGTATCTAGGAATGACACTAGACGCAAAACTCAAATGGAAGTCGCACGTTTAAAAGAAACACTTGAAAATAGATTCAGACAAATGTATTGGCTACTTGGAAGACATTCCAAATTAAGCATATACGAGCGTAACAAACTGCATTTATACAAGCAAGTTGTACCAAACGAAGTAATAGAGATATCCTACAAGCTTTTCAAAACAAAGTACTAAGAGTCATAGTAAATGTCCCATGGTATATCAGAAACAATGATATCCACAGAGACTTAGGAGTAACTACCGTCGATCACAAAATAACGAACTTTGCTCGAAAACTTTGTATTCGTCTTCATGGTCATTGCAACAAAGTAAGACTCCAAATTTTGAACGAGACGAACCTTGTGCGCCGACTACAAAGAACGAAACTATTCGATCTAGCGCAATAAGAACCAGCCGCATTTAATGGAAGGTTTTAGCAGGTGCTTTTGCTGGAAAGCTACCTGCCCAACGCGAATATTTTTGAAACTAAAAGTACTTCATAAGGAAACTTAGTCGTAGTAAACCAGTAGAAGGGAGGTGTTGTTTAGGTAGGTAGGTAAAGTGGTGGTTCAGAAGAACCCAATTAGCGCTAAGTGCGACGTTTTGATACCATAAAAACTCGTGTACCCTGTTTGTTAACGTGTGTTATTGGAGATAGAAAATATAATTAGACCCAACCCGTGGAGTTCAGAAACAGGATTAGTTCTCCAATCCGTTCTATCAGAAATCGCCAAAGAAGGGTTTACCCAGCGTGTGTTGTCTAGTCCTTGCTAGGGCAGGACAACTGCAAAGAAAGTGGAAAAGAGTTTCCCTCTCGTTACTGTCTTTGCAGCTGCGACAGAAAGTGTTATGAGGAATGCCAAGCTTGGCCGCGTGCTTCCCTATAGGTCAGTGGCCTTTAATAATGGCTACAATTCTGGCAATATCAGGCCTTGATCTGCCTAGTAGCTCATTTGATTTAGGTTTGTTGAAACTGGGCCATGTCTTTAGTGAGTAAAAATCTCACACTACTATGAGCACCGGGCTCATAGTGTCTATGAAGATTTTTCACCTACCTACGAAAAAAAAAAAGAAGTCTGTCACACAATGCGCGGAACAGTCTATGATCCCAGATGGCCGGCTGCTTACACAGAGGTGCTAAAAAGGGACCTACTCCCTTACTGCCCGATGAGACACCATCTTGATATAGGCTAGTTGTAATTACGTTTCAGAGCTTGGCAGATAGGGTGGTACTACATGCATCTCGGGCCATTGTTCGCCTTTCCTGAGTTTATTAAAAAAAAAAAAAAAAAAACTGGTTGAGCAAATCTTTCTGCGACAATCTGCCTGCTTCTCAGGACATTGGCTTTAAAATCTCGCTAATCGGGTTTCGGACGAGCCTGTCTGAACCACCACTTTTAACTACCTACCAATGTACGAGGGCAAGGTGAAAAGTTCTCGGCCTGACAATGAAAGATTGCGATTTTCAGTTAAAAAATTATTTTATTTTTGTACATAATTTCCCTTGACTTCAACACACTTGGTCCAGCGTTTCTCCAACATCAGTATTCCTTCTCGGAAGTGAGAGTCTGGAAGGCTGTGAAAATATTCATTTATGGCCCTCTCAACTTCTGCATTGGATGCGAAGCGCTTCCCAGAAACAAATGTCTTCAAGTTTGGGAACAGATGGAAGTCTGAGGGTGCCAAATCAGGTGAATAGGGGGGATGGCCGAGCAAATCGTACCCCAAATCCCGCAGTGCATCGTCCCGGTGAAAGATGATTTTTTTCTTCTTCAAGCCAGGCCAAGAAGGTTAGAGTAATATTCGCCTGTAATTGTTCTGCCTTTCTCAAGGTAATGAATTAACAGGATCCCTTTTGCATCCCAAAAAACACTGGCCATGACCTTTCCGGCAGATGCGATCGACTTCGCTTTCTTTGACGCTGAACCACCGGCTTCCTACCACTGCTTCGACTGCTGTTTCATTTCTGGCGTGTAGTTTCGGGTGTGGTTGCGGTTTTTGGTCGTCCTTCACGTGGGTCATCTTCGAGGGACGTGCGACCAAGTTTAAATTCAGCTGCCCACTTTTTAACGGTTGACATGGAAGGAGCAGAGTCACCGTAAACTTTTATCAACTTTGGATGAATTTCCTTAGAGTTTCCTTCCAAAACGAAGAATTTTATCACCGCACGACATTTAAGTTTATCCATTTTAACGAAAAACACGCAAGACGCCTACTGCAAAAATTCGTGTAAAGAAACTATTTGAGAGAACAAGTTGAAACATGTCATACGAACTAAAGAGAAGTGCACCCAGGCAGGAAACATACATTTTTGCCCAGAACTTTTCACCTTGCACTCGAACAATATGCTGTAAATATGCTGTAGAATAGAACCTATTTACACTATCAATCTGATTAAATAATTTAAAGCATTGCAAGGGCCTTTAAATTTAAGATCTGTGACACAAAATACGAGCTTAACTTGACACTACGCTTTATGAAATAGTATACAGAAACCTCGTCATTTAAGGTATGCATATCACCTTTCCGAAGTAACGACCTAGAAAAATTGTTCCATAAGAACAAAAAGGAGAAAAAGTCTCTACAAAGTTTTCTAACTCTAATTCATTTTTTTTTCTTTAAAGTGGTGAAATGTATAAAGAGAGCGAAAACCTGTCAACATTCAGTTTGCATTTACTTCAGAACGATGACGACGACGACGGCGAGAAAAATTACTATGCAAGTTCATTCACACTGTAAAAGAAAGGCAGAACAATAAGATAAAGCCGTATCCTCTGTATCCAGAAGGTTGGATGCATTCACTGGTGGAGATGTCCAAATGTATTCATATTTTTTTTAAATGAGACTTACCATCAAGCAATTCACATTTAATCCATTTTCAAGCATTACTGTGTATTCTAAAAAGAAAGTCCTTGCCAAGAAATTAGCCCTCCAAAAAAAAAAAAAAAAAAACACGCAACTAATGAGCGTTGAAAGTGTATCCTTGTAAAATGCATATACACAATCAGTCTGAATGATTGGATTGTTTTTGCGTTTATACTGCTGCTACTATGTGCAGGATGTGGATTGTACATTTGGACATTTCATGCGAGTATGCATGAGGAGATTACAAATGGTTATTTTCGTAATACTCAGGATAATTTATACAGAAGTGTAAACAAACAAACAATAAGGAGACACAGAGAAAAATTGATGGAAAAACATGTCTGCGAGCGAGAAAGGATTTTTGCTTAAATTAATGATTTTTTTTTTGTTTTTGTGTGTTTGAATAAGGACTCAAGCCAAGTTAGCAGATGTCCTGAGAGAAAAAATAAATAGTGATGTGAGAATGCGTCATAACTTAACAAGTGTGCAGATTAGTGAAATTCTTATGAAGGTATAGGTAATTACTTCCTTTTTCCGGATTGTAAGTATCCCTAAATAAATTCTGTGCTAACTTATTGATTCTAAGCAGCTGTTGATAAAGTTTTGTAAGGGCATCTGCTTAGGCATCGTCTGTAATTTATGGTTCACTTGTTATAACAGGAAGTTTTATCGAATGTTTATCTGCTTATTACATACAAGGAGTTTGTGTGTAATTTGTTTTATAACAATGTCAAGAGTGAATCATTGACGAGCTTAAGAGCCCTTTGGTACATGTAAATTGTTCCACTATTGCACGTTAATGGTATCAGAATAAACGAATCAAATAGTAGTGAGAAATACTAGTAGATGCTCATGTTCACTTTGGAGCGACAAACTGTCATACCCTTGTCAAAATATGCTTCGTTCAGCGCTTACCTTCCTTGCCGGATTGCCACATTCGCATGGCGCAGACTTGATAGGTCAAAAGGGGGAGTCACTATCTAATACACTTGAGATATCTTAAGCGAAAGTAGGGGGTATATAAAGTACAACCGGCTGAACAGCTATCGTAATACATGTGGAGCGTAAGTTCTACTTGCTGAGGAGAATAGAAAGCCTTGGATATAATGACTAATCTCAATATTGATCGCCCCATTGATGGATCTGCACGTGAACCTTTCGTATCCTGAACATACATAACTAGCGGAGATTTGAAACTGTTTTAAGCTATTTAAAAAGTGTAATGCGATGAACCAGGCTTGATAAAAATAAAGGCTTACGACACATGCTATGGAGGATGCTGCTACCGCAAATAAGAATAGCATTTAATTCGGTGCAGATTCGTTGGGCTAAGTCTTAAGCTACCGTCATTTATGCGAACGAATGATGTAAATCCATAACAAAGGGCAAATCTGCCAAACATTGTTTTCGGAACCTCCTTGAGAAGATCTGGGAGCAATGACCGAAACAATTTAGCATTTGATAAGACCATCGCAAAGTACAGCCTGCACGTGAAGTCACACCCGAAAACGGACTCAGACTGATTTAATTTGCGGCATGGCGCCTGATCAACAGAATGCCATCCAAATTGATTATTATTCTATCAGACTGGTAAAACGTTGCGAAGTCCCATTTGCCAACACCGACTGCAACCATAACCTGGTTTCAGGGAAGGTAGGTATGTGTAGGTACGAAGATACAACAATGTAGATTTCAGAAAATTAACCGTTCAAGAGCTGCAATTGCAACGCAGAGCATTTGAAGTGATGTTACTGTTATGCTGATGTTACTCGACCATCGCTGGAAACAGGCAACTGATAAAAAAAAAGTCTAACGAAAGCCATTTCGGGACAGGACTAGAACAGCTTGACAGCAAGTGAATGAGGAACGAACAATTTTGAGATCGAAAAAATGAGCAGATTCTATACTAAGAACTCTTATAGAAGGATAAGAGTATAGAGAAGCTTGTAAAAACAAGACCGAGAACACTATGGTACATACAAACAAAGTTGGTGTTTAAAATCTAAAGGAGCTACAAAAAAAAAACTAAATTCTGCTATAAGGCAGTCTTATCGCATCAATCTGGATGACTTCAACCAAATGCTGCTGGATTTAATGAAGAAAAGGCTAAACATCTTAAGACTCCAGATAACTTGGTAGAAACATGCCCTAGCTCATCTGTCACCAATACTGATGGGCGGTCCAAGATTTCATCAATACCCAGTTGATGATTCTCCGTTGGTTGCGGATAAGCCATCAGCTAAAGTCAAGAACAGCTATATAGCCGGTTTTAAAAATTCTTTAATTAGTATGGCACTTGCCTAAGGATGAGATCTGCGATCAATGTACTCAAAGTAAACAAAAGTGTATAAAAGAAATCATCTCTGCCTACTTGGTGGCTATTATCCAGTGGAATGGTTACACCCACACGTCATAGACACGTCCCTATCCCTATTGGACCTTTTGTAACCAGTAATCAACCTGAGGCGAAAATAAATATTACGGAATTATTCGACGTTGTTCTCAGTCTGATAAGAAATCATTCTTCAAGGTTTTCTTTTTATTCCTTCTTAGTGCTAGGCTTTGGCAGCGGAAGTGGGCCATGCTCTGTTCTGCAAGCTTGTCGTCGCAGTCCATGCAAAAATCTTCAGTAATTATTCGCATTCTCTTTAGATAAATTCTCAAAAGGTTATAGCCAGCTGCTGCAATTTAGAGAAAATGATTTAGACATGTGGTAAGATATATGGGATGGACATAAAAGATGACTTTGCTATAGCCGTCTCGGGGAAGGACCTAAACACTTTAAAATAACTCCTACAAAACACTTTTAATAAGCTATCATAATTAAATGGACAGGTACGTGTGGTTTAGGTGTGAACCCCCACAAAACTGATCTAGTCCTCTTTTCTAGGAAATATAAAATTCCATTCATTGAACCTCCTTCTCTTAATGGTATAAGCTTAACTTTTTTCAATGCCTCAAAATAACTGGGTATTATTTTGGATAGTGAATTAAGCTGGAAACCCAATATACAAGAAAGAGTCAGGAAAGCTACATTAGCTCTTATCTCTTGCAAAAAAAAAGATATTGGGAATAAATGGGGTCTGCAACCCCAAATTACTCACTGGCTCTACATTTCGGTTAGAAGACCGATCCTCACGTACGGGGTGGTTGCCTGGTGGACTGCCTTGGATAAAGCTATAAACCTCAGCAAACTAAGCAAAGTCTAAAGATCAGCATGTCTGTGTATAAGCGGAGCACTGAGGTCGAATCCGTCTGCAGCACTGAATATTCTGTTTCATCTGACACCCCTCGTCATTTTTGGCAGACAAATGGCGGCTAGTGCAGCTATTCGTCTTAAAGTAATCTCACATTGGTCAAATAAAGAAATTGGCAACACCTGTATTTTGAATAATTTCAGAATTCTCCCAGAAAACACCAACTACACCATACCCAAGTTAAATTTTGATAGAAATTTTAAAGTCACCATCCGTTCCAGGTCTTTTTGTGAGGAAGATGAATTTGTAGAAGACAAGTCCATTCACTTTTACACGGACGGTTCAAAAACTAACGACGAGCTAGGTGGAGGTGTTTTCTCTGACAGGCTTAATCTCAGCCTCTCCTTCCGTCTTCCAAATCAGTGTACCGTGTTCCAGGGGGAAATAATGCCGACTAAGTTAGTCTTATCTTGGCTAAAGTAAAACGTCATATCAACGACAGGCAGCAGTCAAGTCCTTGGAATCGTGTTCCTTAAACTCAATAACAGCCCTAAATTGCTGATCGTCTCTCATAGATATGGCAAAGCAGTTTAATATTAACCTTTGCTGAGTGCCAGGACATAGGGATATCACAGGGAACTGAAAGCCTGATGAACTCTAAAGATATGGAACAACATTCTCATCCTACCGGATAATGGTACCTTGGGTGTACTGATCGCTACATGTAAACTCAAATTAATGTTGGATGCAATCGAAAGTACGAATCTTAGATAGACGAGTGTTGCAATGTGTTTACAAGACTTGGCATTTACTCAAATGATTTTTGTAGAAGCTGCATGAACGAAGAAGAGGAGGACGAAACTATTCTCCACTTCCTTTGTACATATCCAGCTCTCTCCCATAAAACAAAACTTCAGTTAGAAGCTTCCTATTTCAATGACTTAGGGAATCATGCAAATATAGATATCAGAAGTCTCCTCCTTCGCTTTATCAGAAGCTTCAAATGGTTTGATTAAGTTGGCAGGAGAAATTTCTCATGATCCATTTGGTATCACAACGGACTTATCACTGGTCTATGTGTGTTGGCGTTAATAGCTGGCAGCCACTTCAACCTAACCTAACCTACCACCTACAGCCTAATCCGCTTAACCGAATTTTATAACTCAGGCATCAAATGACCTGTCTAGGTCACGCGGTTACCAAAATATATGCCTATTCGAGAAATCCAGTACGGTGGACAGTAGACGCCAATTTTTAAAATTGCGAAAATCGAAGTTGGTTGAAATCTATCATGTGGTTTCTCAAACGAAAGGGCTTGCCAGACTGATTTTACAAATATGTACAACATATATTCCTAATGATATAAGATGAAGTGGTCGATGTTGATTTTTATCCGATGTACGCATATAACTCAAGAAAGGCTGATCCCATTTTGATGCTGTTTGCTTTTTTGATTAGGTAATTTTTCTCAGAATATTTATGAATAACTAAACATCACATTCCTCCAGGTAAAAGTGGAGTAATTGTAACGCATTTACTCCGCACGAAAAAATGTTTAATTTATACCGTCAAAAAGTTCACAATGGCATCGGATTTGAATCCTTTTTTTTTTTTGTTTTTGTTGATTAGATTATTAATTAGTGAATCTCTTAAGCTATTAATCATCTTTCTACGTTATACTGAAGAATTGAAGAGGGTAATGAGTGATGCATTTTTATGAAACGTTCTAATAAATTAAATTGATGTTCGAAGATGCACAGGTATAAAATGTGAATCTACTTTCTTCAGGCGGGTAATAAATAATATTTATTTGTACAGGGTTAGATAAAGTAGACAATTAAATTAAGTATTCGGGCGAAGCCGGGCTGGAGATAATATATTGTAACATAATAATAACTACGCTCCTCCAGCCCATTCCAAAGTGTCTTTTTATTCGGGGTTCGTGTCTGCGGTTAGTCTCCACAGTTCATGTACACGATAAGAGATGGATTATGTCTAAGACGACGTCACGGATAAGGGAGAATATAACCGCAAGAGAATTATAACTGCACGAAATGATTGTCATCTTGGAATTATTACATCAGAATTTTCTTATTCCAGTGGTCGAAGAATTTGCTAGAAGTTTCTGGCTATTAGAAATGCGGCTATTTAAGGACAGATGGCGATCGAGAAAAGGCAGTTGGTTTAGAACCGTGGCGAAGAGATTGGAAAAGTGATAATGGGCGAAGTGGTAATTTGGTGATAAATTGAAAGTTTAGAGTGAACAAGAAAAAGTAATTAGTTTGGATTTGTGAATTAAGTAATTGAAAGGAGATAAAGTGATTTGAGAGGAAAGAGACCATTGTAAGAAAAAAATTGCGAAGAATAGTATAGTGCGAACTTGAATTGTTCTATAGACTAGAAAATAAAGAAATAAATTTCACAGAATATCGTTTTATCTACTCGAGCCGTAGCTCGCATATTACAATATAAAGGGTGGTTAAATTTTAAGGGCCGATGTTGAATGTGAACCACACCTAAACGTCAAGTTTTTTTCTGCATTTCATTTGACATTTCTCAATTTCAGACTAACTCAATTTGAACCATGGAAAGATACACAATCGAGCAACGCGTTAAAGTTATTCAGGCTTATTATGAAAATGGGCGTTCAAATCAAAATGCATATCGTGCATTTCGTGATTCTTTCAATCGGAAAAATCGTGCAAAAATTTGTGCAAACCGGGTCTGTAGGAGATGTGAAAACACCAGTGCATGCTCGTACAGCTCGTACTGCAGAAAATATTGCTGCTGTTCGCGATAGTGTGGCTGAAGAGCAGTCCACCTCAACTCGTCGTCGTGCCCAACAATTGCACCTCTCACGCTCGTCGTTGATGAACATTATGCATAAAGACTTGCATTTACGAGCTTACAAGGTGCAATTGACTCAAGAACTAAAGCCTCTTGACCATTTCAAGCGTCGTCAATGGTACAATGGTGGCAAGAAATGGCAACAGTGGATGATCAATTTTCGAAGAAAATCATCTTCAGTGATGAGGCACATTTTCACCTCAGTGGATTCGTCAATAACCAGAATTGCCGCATTTGGGCGAATGATAATCCAAGAGTGATTGTCGAAAAACCAATGCACCCACAAAGAGTGACTGTTTGGTGCGGTTTATGGGCTGGCGGCATCATCGGGCCGTATTTTTTCAAAAATGAGGCCGGTCAGGCAGTTACTGTGAATGGTGTTCGCTATCGTGAGATGGCCCGAATTGGAAGATATGGAAGTGGACTATATGTGGTTTCAACAGGATGGTGCCACTTGCCACACAGCTAACGAAACAATGGCTCTTTTCGCGACAAATTCAATGGCCGTGTTATCTCACGTGGTGGCGATGTCAATTGGCCGCCAAGATCATGTGATTTGACACCGTTGGACTTCTTTCTTTGGGGTTATTTGAAAGTAAAGGTGTACGTCGATAAGCCAGCAACAATTCAAGAGCTAAAGGATGAGATAATTCGGAACATTAACGGCATAGAACCTCAATTATGCCTCAGCGTCTTCGAAAATTTGGACCATCGGATGGAGGTGTGCCGTCGAGGTCGCGGCGGCCATTTGGCCGACATTTTGTTCCATACATAATTGAACCATACCAATATTATCATAATAAAAAGAAATGACAGTAATTTCCTAAATAATTTGTGTTTTATTCAAAATCAACATCGGCCCTTAAAACTTAACCACACTTTATATACTCGTAATACAAAATAGCTGACAATGGACGTAATTTTGCCCAACTAATTGAATCAAAGCTGTGTTACCATCTATCTAGTAAGTAAATCATAAACCTTCTTAGCACCAACAAATTTGTCTCGATCACACAGAGGACACTGAGATATTGGACGAAAGGAAAATATAGTATATACTACATACATGTGTATTTATAGACAACAATTAAATGCGCCAAATATATGTTACCAACGTTTCATCTTTACCCTGAGACTGGAGGTTAAATTTCATAATTAGTTGTTTTAACCGTCCGTACGTTGTACAGCGGGTACGTGCACGAACATTTTTGAATAATAAGTTGACAGATGTAGAGTATATACAGATATTTCTTAAGATATCGGAAACATTTAAGACTTTATAACTTAAATGTTTAACTTTGGATTTTTGTTTTATTTGTTGCAGACTTCTCTACGTTTTAATCAAATTTGATGCTTAGATTTGGAAATATTTTTAAATCATTTGACTAAAAGTTTCGTTACAAATTTGGAATAAATGGATTGCAGGGGTTATCAGAATAATAATAATAAAAAAATACATTTTGAGGTGAAAAATAGAAAAACTAGCTGCACCCTGTAAGACTACAGCATTGCCGTTACAAAAGTTATAGAAGTTTGATTCCGTTTAAAGTGGACACCCTGTAGATACATAGATCCATTTTCTGGAACAATGGCAAACGGAGAATCGTTTCAAGACTCATAGTTACATGTGTGGATACCCAATATCATTCTTTGTTTCAATCAATGAAACAAATTCATGACAGAAAAATTGGGAAGAAAACTCAAATACTACGGATACGCAACGACTAAGGAGAAGCAGCTTTTTATTTTGTGGCCAACCAAAGTAGGTAGACTAATGTAATAATGAAATTCGCATTCGCATACATTATTCATACGTAAATGGATAGAGCAAGGTTTCTGTGTCGTCGGATAAGATGGAAGCAGCAGCAGATGAAATCCGAATGCTTTTCTTCATTTTTGCTAATTTTTTTATGTAATATTCTTTCATGTAGAGATACATTTTTCTTTAGCTTTGCATTTGAGTGTAGATGATATCACCGACATTGCATAATGAGATACTTTGCTTTCAAGAATTGAAGTGAACTGCAGAAATTGTCTTATGTAACTTAAGACTTTTGCAATTGCCTCCAAGAATGATAGTACTTCCATTGATATTCGTATAATGTGAAAGAGTTGGTACATATTTTTGCATGTTACTTGAGCCATTTTAGAAATAAGCCATAAAATGCTTAAAGTCAAGGTACATTTGTCTGTCATTTCTAAGAGGCGTTTGTGAACTTTCAGTAGGCCAAGTCAAAAGAAACTGTCATCCTTACAGAGGGCTTAGTATTTCAATCAAATATCAAAGATTTAACCACTTTAAGCACATTAGATACAATTTATGTTGCAACTCTTCGTTGTCATCATCATAGCACAGAGTTGACTGGCAAACGCCGGCACATTGATTTAATTTCCAATCAACATCTTCATGTTAAGTTGGAGAAGTTGACTCCCATTGTGTGTGCGTAAGCAGAAAAATCTATTTTTGCACATACTCGTAGTATGTAAGTTCGAGGAGACAAAGGAAGTCTACTACACCACCCTACTATTATGTAAGTGGTTTTATGGATTAATTTATGAGACTGAGGTTAGAAATCCATTTCCCAAAAACAAACATCATCAATATTTACATTTTTACTCAATTATGTCCTCTAAGACATAGCTCTTTACTCAGGGGATATCCTATGTCCTTTCCACTGTGAAAGCAAAAGGGTAAGAAATAGTCTCATCATGGTCCATCGACAGCATTTCAACTCTTAAGATTTATGTTATGCACACTACTAATAAATAGGTCAACATTTGGTTCGCTTCAAGCGAATGCTGTCACATGAATATGTCATGTGTGTGCTCACAGTATCCGGGGATATTCTGCTTTCAACCCTGAAGGTTAAGTTTTCATTTGTGTATAGTTCATTGAAATGCATTTGAAGGAGGATTCTTTTTATTTTTTTTTTAAGGGAAAATGTCAAACTGCCCGTGTGTGAATAGAATTGAGGTTATGTGTCATATAATGAAAAATGCTTCTTTTTTCCGCTCTCAAGGCAATCCTTTTGTTTTAAGATGCTGGACTTTGTTTGATTCTGACACCCTTTTTATAGATTATAAAAAATGTAGATGGCATAAACAAAAATTTTATCTAGGGCAATATTTGCAAAAAAAAAACGCTCAAACGACAGGGTAGTAGGCTTTTTGAATTGTGCAGTAAAATATGGATAGAAAAGATATCAAAAGCATAGATTGTGCTGTGCATAGAGCGTAACAACTTCAAATACATATGAGGGTGGCCGTGGTGTAATGGTATCATCATCGCTTGTCACGCTGCAAGGTCACGGTTCGAATCCTGATGTCAATAATCATCTATTTATTTCGCATGAAATAAATAAAAAAGTCGATCAATTGCGAAAGCTTATGTCAACTCTACTGCGAAGGCATAACAGTGGCAGTAGGGTGGTCATATGGCTAAAATGCAACTTGATCGTGATGATGACATCAGGAGGACGAAAAAAAAATACTGTGAATCATAAGCAACGACAAAAACAGCGCAACAAAAAAAAGACTCCCCAGTTATCTGGACAGCCACCCTTGGAGTTCACTGAAACTTAATACAAGCTGAGTTTCAAACCAACTACACCAATCTGTCTTTCTATCTGTTTCTTCCCCTTTTCTCAAAAATGCCCGTGTCCTAAAATTAGTATAAGGGTATTAATAACCCCTTTCACACGTGCAAATTATAAAAAAAAAACAAATGTCAATTTTAAGTTTTAGTTTTAAGTTTTAGCCTTAAGTTAGTTGTAGCTTGTAATAAGCCAAATAAATAGGGGCTTTCGCCCCCACCAAAATTAAATTAAAAATTATTTGAAGGCAAGGGTTAGTCTTTAAGAAATAGCTAACAGGCAATCGCGATATCGGGGTCAATTTAAGGAGAGGACTTTCAAGCGTTTCTAAACCGAAAGTCTAGTGCAGTATGTCAATAAAACAGGTACGCTAAGCTCACATACTACATAATTTTCAACCAACTGAATAGGACATGCAGGTAGCGCATTTTGTATGTAATATAACAGTTCATCGTAGAAAGGCAGGTATCTACTGGCAGAGAGAGAACCAAATGATTAAGCGTTTAACACATAGAATCAGTCGGTTTAAGGTACGAGTATTTGTCAGCTTGGAAAACAAATCAAAACTATGGGAATTCGATTATATTAGATCGTAGATACGAGAGAGCGTCTAAACGGCTTAGTCACTGGGTCTCTACTCCGTTAAGTTATCTAGACCACCTATATCTTTTACTCTGGGAGGAGGTCGGGAACTCGAATTGAAACCATCTCCGCTCCGAGAATTTTCTTTCTAAGACGGGTTGTGATGGGTGTGATCTAAATGTCTCCCAGTTTTTCCTGGAATGGATGATAACTAAACAGTTTCTTTTGAAGCAGTGTTGCTCCATTTTAAAGAAAAGTGATAACTAGTTACACGAATAAACAAAAGGCGATGGATGTATACTCAGTCCTGCTTCCATTTATATGTGCACTTAGATAGTTGGAAGGCTCAAGATGACTTTACGGGCAATTGTTGGCGTGGTTGGCAAGCAACCCGTCATACAAATTGCAGCAGTATACTGAACTTGTTCGATTTTACTGATCGTGGTAACTTCGCTTGTTATCGTCTACCAAGCATAGGGCTGCATATGTAAGCATGAAAACAATGGTGTACTGCCAATACATCATTTTAGGTCTAACATCCCAGCTTTGCCAGCAGATTCGTCGCGTTTTATCTGTGGATTCTACAAAAAATTACTGCTCAGGTAGGATATATCTTCCTGTGGGAATTGTAAGGCTTCCCCATATAGGATGGGCCGTATGAGAACATCAAGTGTTTTCCTTTTTTTTAAAGTAAATTAGAGAGACCTTCGTTTTCACATCATCTCTGTATTTCAGATAGTGCAATCTATATTTTCTCTGTGACGTTGTCTTCAAGCTTATCGCTGATGCTGGCCGCAACATTATCAGAGGCAAGACGACACCCCCTTGGGAACACTCTCAAGGTATAAGCGCTAATATTTTCAAATCATCTATTCTGGTTTGGATTATTTTTTTGACATCCATTTGCATATAATAGATGATAATGCCATAGGATATGTTATTAAAGTTTTACTCAATATCATGGTAGGCGACATGACAGATTTTATGTAGGAAGCATTTAAAAGCGGACTAAATTCATTTGGTAGGCATTGGATAGACCGGATAAAGCCTTATCCCTTTGTGTTTGTCAATCTCCTTCTCCATGCTCTTAAGAATAAAAGACATGAGACTCAAAAACCTTTATCCCACAGTCCATAAGTTCTGTCCTTCCTTGGGTAGGCATTTTACTTCCACCCTTAGCCAAGGCACTAGTTTATAGACAAGGCTACGGCGAAACAGTTTTGTAGTTAACGCTTCTTTCTTTAATTCTGATTCAGTAAGAGTGCGTTCCTTACAACCTCTCATCAATTAAAAAATATTCCAAACCCGTAATTAAAATCTACCTCTTAGGAATGAACTGAATGAAAAATTCTCCCAGCAGATGCCTATGTTACAAAAGAAACGTTAATTAACTAACTATTTGTCTTCAAATGGCACAAACACTGGGGGACAAAGAGTGTGCACACAGAGCGATCTGTTCGAAAATGAGTACAAGAATGTTTGTTTTGGTTTATATATTGGGTGGAGTGAAGATTGATATAGTTCCGATAACTTTAAAATTCGTCAGATTCAACAAGAACATTCTGGTCTTCAAATCTGAAATTGAAATCAAGAAAAAAATATAATTACGATAGACATCAATATGTGAACGGAAATTTAGTTCCCTATCGTACAATATTCTAAGATCGCGGAGATGGATATAGGTTGACCATGGAGAAGGTAAAGGCGGGCGGAGGACACGTGGTGCTTACGTGATAAGGTAATGGATTGACATTTGGCGATATTGAGCTCTAAGCGATTTTGTAGGCACGAGTTCGAAAAACTATCAAGGTCTTGTTGAAGGAGACAGTAGTCATGTGGTGAAGAGATGGCTTTGAAAAATTTAGTATCATCAGCGTACAGAGAGAGGGAAAAGTGTTTAATAACCCTCTCGACATCGCTTATGGTTAGAATGAAGAGAAGGGGACCTAGATGGCTGCCTTGCGGAACACCAAAGGTGGCCAAGAAGGGAGTCGATAAGATGGATCTGGAGCGAACTCTGTAAGAACGGTTTTCCAGGTAAGAAGATATCAATTTTAACAATATGGGTTCGAAACTGAGGGCAGACAATTTGAAGAGGATTAAGTTATGAGATATCTTATCAAAAGCCTTACTAAAATCAGTTGCAATAACGTCGACTTCTTTGCCATTCTCTAAGGCAGACAGGGCGAAGGACACGAATTCGACTAAGTTAGTGGTAGTTGATCTACCTTTCAGAAAGCCGTGTTGGGCGGGAGAGATAAGAGACTTGCACTGAAAGCTTAAGGCTTCGTATAAAATACTTTCGAAAAGTTTGGGTAGATGAGAAAGTTTAGCAATGGGGCGATAGTTTGTTACTTCGTTCTTTGATCCCTTTTTGTGTATGGGGGTTATGAAAGAGGTCTTCCAAACCTGAGGGAATTCTCCTAGTGATAGAGACAAACGGAAGAGATGAGAGAGGGGGAGGGAGAGAATGGAAGAGCATTTTTTAAGAAAAATGGCAGGGAGACCATCTGGGCCGGGTGAGAATTCATCATTAAGATTTTTTAGATTATTTTCAATTACAGCAGGATCAAAAGGCAGGGACAGAAAGGGGCCAACGGAGAAGTTAAGAAGGTGACTGAAGTAAGAGGGGTCTGGTTCAAAAGAGTTGTCGGCGAAGGATTGTTTAAAATATGTGGCGAAAAAGTTGACAATGGTTTGCGGATTAGTTGAAGATATGTTTTCAAAGGAGAGGGACGGAGGGTAACCGTCAGATTTTTTTTTTATAGTTGAATTGAAAAAATGACTTAGGGTCGTTTATAAGATTTGCTTGCACGTTAATTAGGTGCCGCTGGTAGAGAGAGTTATAAAGATGATTGAATTGAAAGTAGGAACCGAGATAGTTGGAATAGTCCAAAACAGAATTGGTACGAAGGAAAGCTGCCCATAACTTGTTTCTCTTGTTACGTAAGACGCGAAGTTTGCGATTATACTAAGGGTGGATGAAGATGAAGTTTTATGACGAGAAAAGGGGACATAAGGAATATCTACTCAGATAGGCATTTATTTTGCGGAAATTAGCTTTATGAAAGTCGTAAGAGGTGCGAAATGCAGGAAGTGAATATTGAAGTGGAGAATTGAGGAAAAGTGAAAGAAGAAGGGGAGGATGAAAGTTATCAATAGTCGACAGAGTTAGGAGACAAAGCGACATATGTATATGTTGCACTATAAGTATTATTTTCTGTGTCCCATTTCGTCTGTCGCATTATGTTCATTTCTTTAATATAATTTCAGTTTACGTGTGAGCAAGAATAAATCCAAATGAGTTCGGCGTATAAGAAACGATTTGAAATGTTATTTTTGGTTACACACACGAAAGGTGCAAAAATTACCGCCAGACAGGCGGTAAAGTGCACAAAAACACACATTTCTTTTGTTCAAAAGTGGACCAAGAAATATAGTGCGCATGGCAATGTGGACGTTGGGCCAGGAAAAAGCTATAATAGAGGCATCTCAGAAGAGGATGATAAAGTTATCTGCCAACTGTTCGGGACTTATTCTGAAGCAAGCGAAAGAAAAACTTGAAAAAAAAGTATTTAGTAATCAAACACAGACTTAAAGAATGTGGTGTGAAAACCTGCAACACAAATCTTAAATCGTTGCAATGTAATATTTTCAAATAATCAGCTTTGTCGACAACACTAACTGGAAGAAAGCATGGACAAAAGAAAGTTAACAATTGTTAAACATTCAGCAAAGGTCCACGTTTATGGATGTTTCTCTGGAAATAGATTTGGAAAATTGACTCAAAACCTTAATACTGAATTCATACTTAAAATACAAAAATGAATTACTGAAGTCTACAGATACTCGTATAGTGTAACAACATTAGACTGTCCATCGCACAGTTCAGAATGTCTGCGCATTAAAGAATAATAGGCTTAACACTAGGTTTACGGACATTTCTTATATACCTATCTCTACGAACACGCGTCAATTTGACGCTTGAACGAATACATATATTTAAAGAAAAAACAACATCAATATTTCAACACTTTTGAAGAAAATAGACTTCAATATATATTTACCTCGTTCAACGTATAAAAGTCAGTACACAGAGATAAAATAAAAATGCGAACGGGGTGCATCTCGAAAAGAGCTTACACGAGGGCCTATTGGTCCATTATGATACACGGTTATGTTACTAGCCTTTTGGCCATAGTGCCGATCGCACAATGTCCCGTCAGTACACCTATCAAGATGCGGATTTCCTTTTCCCCTTAGCATTTGGTTCTGCCCTCATTTAGTGAGCAAAAGGTGCAGCAGAAGATTCAATTTTATGAAATCAAATTAATTTTGTTTATTTAGGTATGGCTTTTTTAATATGTTTTTCTTTGAGGCACGCTTCTTTGAAACAGGCTGTATTTTGCAAACGTCCTACCTAATAGAAGCTAGCTAGCGGTCTGGCGTAATACCGAGGTAAAATACATCCAGAGTTTTAAATCTTTATCTGGGTGGTTTTTATATATATATATATTTTTTTTTATAATTTGCACGTGTTAAAGGGGATATGAATACCCTTATACTAAATTTTTTAGAACACGTGCGTTTTGTGGAAAGTGGAAGAGACAGAGAGAAAGACAGAGTGGTGTAGTTCGAAACTCAGGTGGTATTAAGTTTCTGTAAACTCCAAGGGTGGCTGTGGAGATAACTGGGGAGTATTTTTTTTGTTTTCGCAATTATTGTCATTGCTTATGATTCACAGTATATTTTTCCGTCCTCCTGATGTCATCATCACGATCAAGTTGCATTTTAGCCATATGACCACCCTACTGCCAGTGTTATGCCTTCACAGTAGAGTTGACTTAGCTTTCGCAAGTGATCGGCTTTTTTTATTTATTTCATGCGAAATAAATAGATGATTCTTGATATCAGGATTCGAACCGTGAATCAACAGCGTGACAAGCGATGATGTTACACCATGGTACTTAACATAAGTCACAGGACAATGTATTTGTTTACATACATTCCCGACCAACACATCTCATGTAAGACCTGAATTTCTAAGCGAGTGGGTGGCACCCAGTAATTCTAATAAAAGTGTAAGACTGAGAACGACGGACGAAAAAGACATAATTGAGTTATACGAGTAGCTAAACATATGTGCAAAAAGCGATCGTCATTTTTGCCACATAGTTCGAAAACAGTTTGTACACATTTTTATTATGGAAACGGACTAAATTGATATTAATTTTGACGTAACAAGTCATTAGTTACATATGTGGTAGAAGGTGAAGATGATGGTTGAAGCTATAAGGTGAACTATCAATACAGGACACCTGGGCTTCGTAGTTCTATATAGATTGCCGAAAATAAACAAAAGATTGAAGGGTTGATAATAATGGTGAAATATTGAAAAGGATTCAGAATATAGTATGACCGAAGCATGAAAATTCAAGAACTATGCACTTTACTTACCCAAATATTTTCATTTATAAATCGTATAAAATATTCAATTATATTAGTATTTCCCTAACATCTTTTGACAATTTCAAAGTTTAGTTTTATATTTATAAATATACAATATAGATATATAATAAAAAAATGCAAAGGAAAAAACAAACCTTAATTATTATAAAACAATCATGCAACAAACATAAATAAATCTCACACACCTTTCATTCATCATAAAGCACAAGTCAGAAGTTAAAAAAGAAAAAAAAATTCAATTTAAACTAGAAATAAATAAATGTGATATGGAAAACATAAAAAAAAAACACAAGGTGGAGGGGTGTATTTAGATACAAAAAAAAAAAAAAAAAAAAAAACAATCAACCAAAATCAAAATATCTATTAACTACAAATAGACGACCCCGACCTGAATGATATCGCTTCTCGTTGTGGGTGACTCTTCGTTGTGTCCTTCGTGTTCGATTCTGATAATGTCCACCAACACCACCACCACTGCCTCCTCCTCCTCCGCCACCACCTCCACCACCGCCACCACCTCCACCACCTCCACCACCGCCACCGCCACCACTACCGGAATGATGATGGGATGATGAGGATTTGTGGTGTGAACTCGAGTGTCGATGGTGCGACGATGGCAGCGATGGAACTTCGGTCACATAGCTATATCCTTCGCTGGAAATTTGCACTCCACCTCCGCTGTTAGCACCGCCATTTCCGGTCTGTTGTTGCAGATGTTGATCCTTTAGGTTATAGTATGGAGGCATGCCACCGCCGCCACCTCCACCACCGCCGACATTATTACTGCTTCCATTACCGGCATTATTACCACCACCACCACCGCCACCTTTATACGGTTTTTAGTTTTGTTTGTTTAGAATGTTGGATAGAATGTTAGTTAATGAATTAGGACAGACATATTTCATGCAAAACACACATACACATCAATACATAGGGTAGGTATATTGACACATTTTCCAAAGTGCACACGCAAAGACCCATCGAACCGCGTATCCAGTATCCATGTAGCCAAATTAAACAGTTCGCACACCTGACAACAGTGCTGCGATGACTTTCCTAAAAAATGTTCAGTCCCAAAAAAAAGGACCTCACAATGAAGTTTCAACAAAGCTTATGCTAATGAATGAGAACATGGAGCAGGCCCTATGTGGGCGTGTGTTAGTCGAAAGTAATTTCAATCAGATGACTTACCCGACGACTTGCTTGACTTGATGTGTCACTTCAGATGACGTAATGAGTCAGTGGGCGGTGAGGCAATCACGAAACGTATGAGTTATCCTTCTTGTTGGGGATTTGTCCTTAATGGCGTTAAGACATTCTAAGTATGAGTGAGAGTAGACAGGCCTAATGGGTGTGAACAATTCAATATTCTTGGGATATTTTTAGCAACATGAGTTTAATGGCACTTTATCGTGTTTTACAGCCTCTTTACTTTGGTATTCTACAGGATGGTGTGACTTGTTTTTCTTTCTTTTTTTTTCTTTTTTTTATCAATTGACCTGTGAATTATAGCGCAAGGATAAAAGTTTGCGTTTTTTATGGTCAATTATTTAACAGCTTCTGAAGAAAGCTTTTCTTTGATAAATTTAACGACTGAATTAAGTGCTTGCTGACATAATGTTATGACAAAGTTGTCGCCCGTTCATAAAGAGAGGAACAATCATTAAATGCTATCTTTAAACGTTTGACGCCATTTTTCAAATATCCATTCAAATGTACAAAAAAGCCAGATACATACAAATTTTTTTTTACAAAGTATTTTGAAAGCTTAGGGTAGAAGCATACGTAGAGGCCGGTCAAAACTAATTAAATATAAATAAAGGAGTTTATAGATCTGAGCAAGATGAGGGACAAATGACTTTAAGGAAAGCCATCATAGACGGTAAAAACAATAGTTATCGGACACTTAAGAGTTTTTTTCATATTCAATTTCTTATTACATAATATTCTGTATCACTACAAAGCACTTGTTTTTTGTAATCATAGTGTTATATAAACAAATAAGTAAAAAAAAAAACGTTCCCTTGTACTAGTTACCGAGCACCCTTGCGCCAATCACCGGACGACTATATACCACTTACCGGACGCTTGAAAAGAATTTGCTTTTGAGCATAAGAAGTGTAATCTGGGTCTTTTTTTTTGCAAGAATGGCTTAAAAGTTTAAAATGTGGCAAAATCTATCAGGCTGTCAATAATTTGAAGTTGTTTTAAACTGTTAAAAAAGCTTGTAAGAAGGATTGATTGGGAAATGTTAAAGATTTCATCTGCTTGACTCATAGGAATCAATACATATTAAAGGCTTCCGACCCATAAAGAGTCGGCCTTCATTGCAGGCACAATCTAGAAGCCTCTGAAGGTTCTAGTCCATTCGTTCGCCGAGTTCGAGTCAGAGAAAACATTAGATGCGACTCATAGCTAGACTGCATTAATTTGCAATTCTGATTCTATGCAGTTCAAATTTCATATAGAATTAACGCTGCCTGCAAGAAAGGTTAATTCCTTCGCCGTAATTGACCATATAAAGCATGTTGAAGTACGAGGGGCGGCTAATAAGTTCGCGGCCTGAGATACTGAACTACGAGTCATCTTCTCATTAATGATAGCACTAACTGCGGTACTCTTTATAGTATAAATATCACCTCATTTTAATAATAATATCTGTGGTAGGATAAACAACACCACGTCAGCCGAAATCGGAAATTCTCCCAATTTTCAGCACCGCGAGGTGATAAAGTAAATACTTCGCGAAAAAAGGATAATAGCCTAAAGAAATTTTCGAAGACATGTCATCGGCTCTTCAGGATTCTGGGCCTTCGTATAACATGGTCAAAAAATGGGCTCGCTCATTTCGACAAGCGCGAGAGAGCTGTGAACCCGACCCAAGCCCAGGGCATCCTGTGTCAATTGTCACTGGAGAAAACGTCGGAAAAGTTGAAAAATTAGTTCTGACCGACCGAAGAATAAAAATGTGGCAGATAGTGGACGAGTTACACATCAGCAAAGAACGGATTGAAGAAATTTTGAACGAATATTTAAACAAGAAAAAAATTGCAGTTTGAGACAGGCCTTAAAAGACACAGGTTTTTCAACGATAGACCACCCACCCTACAGCCCAGACTTGGCCCCGAGCTACTTTTTCCTTTTTTCCAATTTGAAAAAGAAAACAAGATCAAGGTGGCCGTAGAGTCATTTTGAATGCAAAGAAAAAGAATATTTTTTCCGTGGCATTATCCCCGATGTGAGACATGCATTTCATTCGAGGGAGATTATATTGAAAAATATTTTTTTAAATTCTTTTACTTAATGCCCTAGATCGCGAACTTATCAGCCGCCCCTCGTAATCACGTGCCTGCTCATTTCTGTCACGCGTAAAGTACGTCAGTAAGTTGAAGATGAATATGCGTATTTGAGTGCAATGCGTGTACTTAACGAACATAATGAATTATATGTTAGACATCGCCATGAGTTATATAAGATAGCTGAGGCGGATAGCACATCAACTAAGTTGAAGACACATTGGATGTATTTTGAATAAATTGTTTTTTATATGTATGTTTTCCAGCATTATGTGACATGATTAGCAAACAGCTGAATTTAAACTTGGTTGCACGTCCCTCGAAGATGACCCACGTGAAGGAGGGCCAAAAACCGCAACCACACCCGAAACCATCGAAAAAGTGCATGATATCCTGTTGGACAATAGGCGAGTGAAGGTGAGTGAGATAGCTGAGGCTGTGTGTGTATCGGAAAATAGGGTGCGAAACATCTTGCACAAAAACTAAGGGATGCGAAAGCTCTACGCAAGATGGGTGCCGCATTTGCTGAATGCCGTTCAAAAGCAAATGCGCAAACGATTTTCGCGGCAATCTTTGGACCGATTCAATAGGGATCCCACCGATTTTGTCACCATAGATGAGACATGGGTCCACCACTACACGCCAGAAACGAAACAGCAGTCGAAGCAGTGGGTGGAAGCCGGTGTTTCAGCGCCAAAGAAAGCGAAGTCGATCGCATCTGCCGGAAAGTGTTTTGGGATACGAAAGGGATCCTGTTAATTGATTACCTTGAGAAAGGCAGAACAATTACAGGTGAATATTACTCTAACCTTCTTGACCAGCTGGATTGCCAAAATTCGCGAGAAGAGGCCTGGCTTGAAGAAGAAAAAAATCATCTTTCACCAGGACAATGCACCTGTAAACAAGTGTGCGTTGGCGATGGGAAAACTGCGGGATTCGGGGTAATTTTTTTTTTTTATAATTTGCGCGCGCCAAAGAGGATGTGAATACTCTTATAAAAGAAAGATTTAGTGTAGTGGTTTGAAACTTAGATGGTATTAAGTTTCTGTAAACTCCAAGGGTAGCGTCCAGATAACTGGGGAGCTTGTTTGTTTTGCTTTTGTCGTTGCTCATGATTCACAGTATTTTTTCCGTCCTCGTGATGTCATCATCACGATCAAGTTGCATTTTCAGCCATATGACCACTCTACTGCCAGTGTTATGCCTTCGCAGTAGAGTTGACTTAGCTTTCGCAATTAATCGACTTTTTTATTTATTTCAGACGAAATAAATAGATGATTCTTGACATCAGGATTCGAACCGTGAACCAACAGCGGTGACAAGCGATGATGTTACCACTACACCACGGCCACCCCTGAATCATTTTTTAACTGAAAATCGCAGTCTTTCATTGTCAGGCCAAGAACTTTTCACCTTGACCTCGTATAAACGTTTATTGTTTTTTATTATTATTCATTCCTTTTACTCATCAAATCACTAAAACCAAAACAGCTGTATATGGTATTTATCACCGATAAAGATATTATGTACCTTAACAACATTAATACGTTTTTTTAAGAGTTTTACATGGTATCATGCAGTTTCATCTAACAAAGGTCTATTGCTTGGAAACTGATGATGTTACGTACTCAAAATTGTGCGAGCATGTGAGAAAGAAAGATGTGTATCCTCATTCTGAAGTAAGGGGCGACATTATATATTACCAGCTATCTGGTAACTGGTACTGTCCGGTATCTGGTGCTTTTACCCCACTTAATAAAACATACAAAAAAAAAAAAATTATATCCTCATATTTTGTTTTCTCGTTAATTAAAAGAAAGAGCGAAAGCTACATAAATGTATTGAAGAATGAGCAGTTAACAGATTTCGGTGCTGAGCAGACACAAACGCACAAACCCATCCACTGCTGCACCGCTGTTGCCTATGGCATCGCTGATTGAAATTGATGATGATTTATCATGAAGAAGTAGAGTTTATTACGCTCATTGGCTTCAAGATAACGCAGCTTAAAATAAGTCAGGGTTCACTTGCTAAATACAATTTTAGTTGTATTCAAATGGTGTAAACTGTAAGTTAAGCGAATGCATTGTGTCTGTGATAAAAGAAAAAGATAATTTTCAAACAGCTTTGAAAAATGTGAGCCTTACTAACCGTTCAACCCGAAAAATAATAGTTGTTGGGCAGATAGATGGTGTACGGTATCCAGGTAGTTTTAATTTTCTTTCAAAAAGACAGCGTCACGTCAATCACGCCATTAAAAAAAAGAAGAGGATTAATTAATAATAATAATATTTGTACATACAATATCGTTTAGTACATTTCCAAGATTTGAGGGCGTGACTGACAATTATGCAATATTTTTTTTTTTTTTTTTGTATGCAACAGGATGTATCTTTTCCAAAAACAAATAAAGTGCACGACTGGATCGCAGGTACTTACGCTTAAATACATTTTTTTTCTTTTGCAAAACACTTAGATTTAAAATTTGAACAAAATCGTTGAAACGTTTTGTTTTTTGCTTTAGTTTTCAAAACTTGGTTTGCTTGCATACATATGTATATCAAATATTATTTCCGAAAAAAAATAGGCAAAACCAACAAATTCTTATTGGCAGGTAACATTACACAATTTTAAAGTAAAAAAAGTTGCACTAATTGAACTGAGGGAAGTGATTAAAAATCTAAAGACTAAAAAAGCACCGGGTTACGACTTGATAACGGCGCAGGTGGTCAAGGAATTACCGAATAAAGCTCTTATCAAACTGCTATATTTGATTAACGCTTCGCTCAGATTGCTCTACGTTCCGAGACAATGGAAAGCCGCTGAGATTATAATGGTCCCGTAACCAGACAAACCTTTGAATGAGAAGAAATCATATCGGCCTATTTCCCTATTGCCGGTTATCTCTAAAATATTCGAAAAACTACTTTCAAAACGACTACAACCCGTAATCAACGAAAGACGTCTCATTCCTGACCATCAATTTGGATTTAGAGTCAAACATTCCACAATCGACCAAGTCCACAAAATAACTGACGTGATTGAGAAAAATCTCGAAGAAAGAAAGATTTGTTGTGGTGTATTTCTTGACGTCTGACAAGCTTTCGATAAGGTGTGGCACGAAGGCTTGGAGCAAAAATTGCAGCTACTACTGCCACGGCAACTCTTTCTAATCTTACGATCGTACCTCACCGAAAGACTTTTCGTGTTAAGTACGGAAATGATTACTCTGAGTTCAAGGAGATTGCGTCTGGAGTCCCACAAGGAAATGTCCTTGGCCCGCTTCTATATGTACTCTACACGCGTGATATACCCCCAAGAAAGAAACTGCGTTGTTGCCACGTTGGCGGACGATACGACAATATTGACAACGGGCGATACAATTGAAGCAGTAACTGAAAAGTTGCAACATGCTATTAATAAAGTCCACGCTTGGACAAATTCTTGGCGTATTGTGCTGAACGAAAGCAAATCTACTCACGCCAACTTTACCTACATAAAAGTGGATAGATTACCTGTATATTTAAATTCGGCTCAAATACCGTACGCGATCGAAGCAAAATATCTAGGAATGACTCTAGATCTTAAGCTTAACTGGAAAACGCACGTAAAAAAGAAACTCGACGAGCTCGAAAACAAATACCGACAAATGTACTGGCTGCTCGGGAGACATTCGAAGTTGAGCCTACATAACAAACTGCTTATCTATAAGCAAGTGCTAAAGCCAGTGTGGACGTATAGTCTACAACTATGGGGTTGTACCAGGAAAAGCAATAGAAACATCCTACAAACTTTTGAAAATAAAGTTCTTAGAACGATCGTTAGCGCACCGTGGTACGTACGTAACGAAGATATTCATCGGGACCTGGGAATTTCTAGCGTCGTCGAAGAGATAACAAATTTTGCTCGTAGACACAAAGATCGTGTTCACGGCCATTGTAACAGTACCGTCATTCAACTACTTGACGCAAACAATTCAATTCGTCGTCTGCAAAGGACAAAACCTTTTGACCTCGCGTCATAGTGTATGCCGGTCGTGAAAACAGCAGGAACTTTCATTGGAATTTAACCTGTCTAAAGCGCTACATTCTTTTTAAATTACATATGAACATCTTTTTCCAAAAATCACGAAAATAAAACTGCTGGATAAGCGTCGGCTTAGTTGTAATATTAATCTTGAAGAGTGGTGTTTTTAGTGAGTAAAAATCTCACACTACCATAAGCACGCGCGGTCGGGCCTTATAGTGTCTTTAGAAGATTTTCACACTCTCGGAAAAAAAGGTAACATTACACGAATATTTGCCACAAACTGAACTTAAATAAGAAAATTGAACAAAATCGTAAGATCCGTTTTCGAGAAAATAGATTTTCTTTTTAACTCGGTCATTAGTAAAGTATCGTTAATTCTGGAGTTAGAATGAAAACCTCGATTTCGTCTCGAATTGTGACTCCACAAATCCCAGATATGAAGTTTAGAGAGTTTACAGTTCTGTCGACTGTACACCCTTACACCATTGAGGGATGTACTTTTTGAGATATTGATTAGAATTCTTAAATCGAAAATTTTCACGAACGCAATAAGCACTTGGGGCCGTGGCTCACTCAGCGAGAGGTTCAAGGTTCGAGTCCAAGAAATTCCAAAAATAAAAAAAAATATTGTAAAAAAAATTTCCTCACGGTCCGGTCCCACCTCTTGCGAACGTCTGAAAAACATCCGAGAATAAAAATTGTCATGAAAAATTTCTCTCAATCGAAAAAAAATTCGGAAACGGCATAAAACAGGTCCCAACCATTCGGGAGACTGTGCGTCTCACGAATGGCTACGAGAAACCAGGCCAGGCCCTACATTGGGATGTAAGCGCCAAAATATTTATTTATTTATAATATGCACTTATTTGTCCTTGCAAATAAATAGGTCGTAGACTGCATTTATATGCGAGCCTGTTAGGTTAGAATAGGTGAAGACCGTTTCTCTGAACTAGAGGGTGCGTCTGCAAACGACAACAAAGTGTATACAAAAACTAAACAAATTAAAGCATAAACATCAACCAAATATTTAAAAACAATACGAATAACATAGTTTGTGAACAACATAGCAATCCATCACATCCCCGATGTCATTACAAACGACATGATACCTGTCCAGACATTAAATGTTCAAGACTCCACTATTTTTATCGATCAAAACTGTTTAACTTTAAATGGACAGCTCTATAAATAGCTACAATCCTTCTTATAAAGTGCAAGGCAACAAATAAACAAAAAATCCTTTTTCACTTTGTACCAGCAATTCCTTAACGTCAACAACTTGTCAGTTAAATCGATGATATTTCATCCTGTCTAAGTACACCGAATGACAGACCAACGGAGGGAACCATAATAATTAAAGATAATACATTTTATAGTACGACATTATCCAACTAATATAACAGAACGCTTAAGAATTCTGCAGATAATATCAAGTTAACGATTTTGTTCACATTTGCTTGCACTCCTCGTTGTTGTTACTGCGCTACTGCAATTCTCATCATCATTGAGTAAATTCATTTTTAATTGAAAATTCCACAACGGTTTTGTAGGGTGAAGAAATACAAAAAAAACCTCATCATCCATTTTTGTAACCTTGAAAGCAAGCGGATGGATCTCAAGAAACCCAACACGAGTATCCAGCTATTGACAGATGAGAATCCTCGAAGGGAAACGCATAAAAAAGTGCGTACAACCAGCCATTATCCTAGAATATGTTGTGTACGCGTATAAATGCCAAATGGCCCAGAGATACAAAATACAAGAAAAAAGTATTATTAAGTACGGGTTTTAACGAGCATCCGAACAAGAGAAAACGTGTGGAAATTACCGATAAAAAATAAAATAAAATAAATTGTTAAGACACCAGGTTACAGACTCGTAAAGGAGGTATTCTATTCGGGCACACTGTGCCAGAAGCGTAGACAATGTCCAGTTTTAAGGATATTACTTTTTACAGTGACCGACTTTACTGTGATGTGTAAACAACTTCTTGAATATATGTATAATAGGGTTTGCCTTAGGTATGTGCCTACGAGTATATAGGTATATTGAAGTCCCACCTACCTATCAGGTGAAGAAAATTGTCACCTTATTTCAGAAATCAGTATCAGGGAAGATCGTGTAGGAAATAAAGACAGGTTCGGGTACGAAATGTAAACGAAAAGCGAAAGGATATTGATAGACCGATTTTTGACAAGACTCTCATATACTCCATGGAACCTACGAGTATACATGGGTATGTACATAGTTTCGTTAAAAAATTGTCAAAATAGGATGGACTGCGAGTATATTTAATATTTTAATCGTATTAGGAATGACTTGCCCAACGCAAGCGTTCAGAAATTAATTAATATGCGGCATGATGAGAATGTGAAGCTGAAGGAATATTAAATCCCGGGCTCCACACAATCTTTGGGAGTTGTCTTTTTTTTGGCTACTCCCCCAGATCGTGAAGGTATCTGTTATACACAGACAAATCAAAAACTCAGTATAGGGGAGGGAGATTTATACAGTGCATCTGATGTAAATATTACCAAACTTTCAATTAACGTAGTAGCGCTAAGTAGATAGAAAGGCAGGTAAGAGCCTTAGAATCGCCAAAAAATACGAGCCAAAGATCTCCGAATGAGATTGCTGACATATGCGACGTTTTCCTGTACTGAATTCCAGGACAAAGGGACGTTCCGGGCAACAGCAGAGCGGACGAGCTGGCAAAAGAAGCTGTAGGTCGGAAGAATTTACTCAAATGGTATCTTTCTTTAGGAGCTTTAACAGGGCACTGCTTGATAGAACGGCGTACTATTAGAATGGTTGTTCCCTCTAACGATTTAAGTAGGAGCTGTAGAAGGAGAAACAATAACTCACCCTCGGGGAGTACTTCTACGCTAGCCTCAACGTCTTCTCTGCATCAAGGTAGAAGTTAATTAAATAATGATAGGTGTTAGACAAGAACCCATCACCTTATCGCACGTAAGATACCAACCGCATCTTGCTATACGCTCCGTGCAGTGACCTTTCTGCTAAATCTAGCCCGGAAATATTAAAAATAAAATAAAATAAAATTAGCCTTTAGCCCGGGCAACTAATACCTGGCATTCTTTTTTTTTATTTCTAACCAAGTTTTAACTAAAATCTGAACTAGTCTATGTTCATCATCAAATAAAAATATCACATTATGCACATTCATTTCATGCATGCGTGCATCATCAGTTCTAAATTCTGATTAGTCAAGGAACCTTCTGACGTCATGTTCGGTCTAAATGGGCAAATCAGGAGAAGAACTTTATTCAAATTTAAAATTTAGCCCGTAAATTTACCATTTAGCCCTCTCTTTTTGCTAAATCTAGCCCGTATTTACGAAGTCCGAGGCCTGGCTTCTTGAAGAAGTCGTGATTATATTTTGGAGCTTGGCAGAAGGACCGGTACTACAAGCATCGCAGGCGCTCTTACAGCATTATAGGTTCGCCTTTTTGTAAGAGAAGTTTGTAAAAAAAAGACAATATACTGAGTAGGCTTGAATGCTTTTTTAGCTCAACAGTGTCGAATTAGAAATTGAATTGAATACACAGATAGCTTATGCGGTAAATATTACTACAATTTTTTATTTTTTGAGCCAACAATATCTATTGACGAAGGTGTGGAGGTTTTGCCTACCGACAGACAGATGTGACAAATAAATTTTCATATTTCAGTGAAGAAGTCAGTAAATCAATGCGCCGGCATGTATGGTGACGCATCCAACTTTGGATACAAAAGGGTAAAGAAGACGCTGTGAAAGTAAAAAGTTTCACAATAGAAGCCAAATGTGGAGTCTGAAGCACAACGGGAGCCTATAATAAATATACGTCGGGTACGTAGAGCCCTACCTAACCTAAACTAATCTACTTAGGATATAGCATTTGGGATATCTTAAGTTGCCTGTACGTCAATCCATTCATATTTTGTGAGGAATTAATGTAAAATATTTAATGACGGCACGTGTATGACATGTCAGAAATTTTTATTTCTTACAGGAGGGGATAAATACTTCGGAATGTGTTTTCTTGCAGTTTGCAGCAAAGGAGTTGTCTTTTAAAAGATTACATACGCCGCCATATGGCTTGTGATTTTCTAGTATGGGTACTTGAGCAAATTTGTGGTAATTCAAAGAATACATATTGATGGCATTTTTACATGCTAATATCCAACAAAAATCAGTACTTGGGACTGTTAATTTTCTAAACGTGTGGTTAAACCTCCAAGCACACTAAGTGTATGTAACCACAACATCAACCAAATTGACTCCCTCAAAATTTGCATAGAAAAACAACCCAATCAATTACTCACATCAATCTCATCACCCACCATTGGTCTACCAAAACCAACCCAATTCCATCGATCGTTGGTTGTACAAGTACATATGTATTTTTGTGCCAACCTATCACCATGTGGAAAATGTATCTGCTGACAAAATCTCCTACCCACATCCAAGGATGGAAATTACAAATGTGGTCACGTACCATCAGTGACAGGCATAAGTTCGCTAGAAAGACAAAAATATCTTTGTTGTATGAAAATAATTACTCGTACGACTTTGGGCCAAGCTAATCGGTTGTTGGGTGGTGGTACTGAACTTGTTCAATGTAACTAAAAATACAATTTTCTAAAAATAACCATACATATCCTCGACGACCACGCACGAGACAACAACTTAACAAGTAACTGAGCAAAACAAAAAATTCATTAGATTGAGCGAAGTCCTACGATGTTATCCTATTTTTAGACATACTCGTATCTCCTGGGTATAGGACAAAAAACTATGACACCACCATGTGCCAGAAGAATCCAAAGTGTTCATTTGGTCTCGGCCTTTTTAGATAGAGAAGGCCAATTAATCACGACCGTGTACCAACGGAGATCACATATCCGCTCTGAAGCAATATTTCACCAGAGCGTTTGGCTAAAGAGAGGATGTACTGCATCGCGTCGCGCCCGCCCTGAGATAAAAAATAAAGTGCACGCCTGGGTCGAACGCACTTGCACCTATATTGGTTGTTTATTTGCAGTTTGAAATTTAAACAAAATTGTTAGATTTTTTTTTTTTTTTAAAATCCCTTAAATATGAAAAAAAAAAATTAAATTATGTCGACAATTTTCAAATTTTTGGAATACCATTACATTGCAATGTAGTGCCAAATATTGAATTTAAACAAAATGGATTGAGTGATATACGAAAAATAGACAATTTTTAACAGCCAATTAATAGGTAAAGTACCGTTATACAGAAAACGTAATACGTCACCTTATAGAATATGTCCACCCCAGCTCAAGTATGAAATTTAAGCAAAACGTTAGAGCCATTTTCGAGAGAATCCGTTTTTTTCAAAATCGGCTATTAGTAAAGTACCGTTAATTTTAGGGTTAAAATTCCGATTTCGCCTCGAATTGTAACCCCCAGATACGAAGTTTGAAGAAAATCCATACGGCCGTTACTTACATACAGAAACAATTGAGAGACCAACTTTTTTGAGTTTTTCTATTACAGTGATGTCAAGTTTGATGATAATGTCGAGATCAAATATTTTCAGGAAACCAATACTTGCCCTTATACATAGCTGCAAATAAAAAACCAGTTTGTTTCTTTAAAATAAGAAAAGATACCCCCCCGTGTGCCGGCCGCCAGTGTCTTGGCAATTAATGCATGCTGATGGTCAAGAAGACATTGGGTGATGGATTGAATTATGTTGGAAAGAAGGTACATAATACTGCCCACATGTTTTGTTTTTATAGAGCTAATGTAGACATTTATGGGTACGGGGCTCTTTGGGTGTGCGCGCTAAAAATGTGTCGTTAGTAGTGTTAAGATAAATGAGTTTTTTTTTTTCTTTTTGTCTACAAACCAAATGGAGGGCAAACAAAACAAGTTAAGTGTGTTTCTCCTCGAAATGATTTGTAGGTAAATTAAGGAGTTAGTATAAGGCAGGCACACATCACACATTCACATTAGATATATTTTAAAGGTACATAAATATGCTTTACCTTGATTGCCTTTTGTCATATATGGCTGCAACAGTCTTGTTCGTTTCTTTTCATATCCTTTTTGTGTGATATCACCTGAAAGGAAAAAAAAAAGTTGAATTAAATTTGCTTATAGAAATGCAATTGTGAAGTAACTAGAAGTATATCTGAAATAATTTGGATTTGATCCTCATTCAATAGTCAAAGTCGTACAAAAGTCCTTCGCAACAAACTAGGTACGTAAGAAATTAAAAAATCGAAATGCAAAATCTGGAAAAACTAGTACATAATGGGTTCATAAAGCCCTCTCTTAAGATCATAAATTCAAAAATCAAAGAACTGAGAGTTTATCGCAATGGTGGTGGCAAACTATATAGAACTCTAGATTTCCAAAATATTGATCAACGATACTAATCTCACCTTTGCCTTCTTTAATATTACAACGGGAGTCGGACAGAATCCCTAAAAACATAATCCCGAGAACCCAAAGTCCCGAAAATCCACAATCCCGAAAGGCCAAATTCTCGAAAATGAGTTCACTTTCATTCACCTCCCACCCACTCCAAATCTTACAGTGACCCCAAGCAGGGGGGTTACATATTCTACTGTTTATGCATTGTGGATATATATATATATATTTGAACATTTGACAAATTTTTAATTTTATATAATTTTTCGGGATTTTTTTCCGGGATTTTGACCTTTCAGGATTTTGGATTTTCGGGATTTCAGTTTTCGGGATTTTGACCCCAACCCTATACAACACATGGTCGCCCAACCACAGAATTTCTTCACTTGTTTTTCACTTTCTAATGCATTTAGTAGGCGAGTTTCCTGCTAGTGGTCAAAACCATTTCTTAATACACTCCTGATATTCCAATGAATATGTACAGCTCTTTTTGTTTCATTGAAATTGATTATCAGTAGTATAGGTAACCAAAATTTGCACACTTAGGGCGCTATCTAGTGGATAATTCTATATCAAATTTTAATGTTTTTTTTAATATTAAAATCGGTTCAGCAGTTCAGTGCAAGACCACAATAAGAGATGCAAAAAATAGAATAAAAAATAAAGTGCACGACTTACATAAATTAAATATTCTTTAGAAGTTGATTTTCAACAAAATCGTTCGTCATATCCGAGAAATAACGCATTGGCAAAGTACCATTATACGACTATTTTCTGAAAACTTAATACGCCAAAAAACTTTTCACGAAAATATCTGCTGTAGTATTTCTCTCATTTTTGAGTGTCGCCCGATCTTTCCCATTTTTTTTTTTGACGACGTCATCTTTAACATGAAAGGAATCCCCTTTCGATGAATTTAGGATACGGCTTCTGTCGGAAGTGTCCTGCTTGTCTGACTGTCGAAGTCTTATTTTTGAACATTCATGCACGACTTGCACAAATTAAATTTTGCTTAGATGTTGATCTTCAACAAAATCGTTAGTCATATCCGAGAAATAACAAATTGCGAGAAATTCAATAATTGGAAAAGTACTTAAAACTTAGTATGCTATCTAGTAACATACTAATCTACACAAAATCGTAAGAGCCGTTTTCGAGAAAATCGGTCAGTACTAAAGTACCATTAATTTCTAATTGTAACCCCACAGACTCAAGATATGAAGTTTGAAAGTGTCCCCAGCTTGTCTGACTACCGAAGTCTTATTTTCGAGCATTCCGAATTTCCTCCGCACTACAGTCGACGAACAGCTGAATGTTTTTATCCTTTGGATGGGAATAATTTTATAATGTTTGTAATCGATTCTATAGGTAAGGTATGCTGTCGCCGGGATAGTGCATATGTTTTAAGGTGTAGTTCAATCCACCATGCAACGTGGCCATTTTAAATCAACATGATCTGTATGACAAAAGAACTTCTGATCGTAGAGATATTTAAAGAAATGCTTTACCGCCAGGATCTGAGCCAGAAGTTCTTTCTTTAAAGTTTTTCTCACAGTCACTTGTGATTCAAGTAAAGATCTTCAAAAACAGACTGCATTATCTTGCTTTAATTAAAATGGCGATATAGTCCGTGGTGGACTAACAAACCTCTAGAGCCAGCTCGATAACTAGCTAGCCGTATCCAGTTTTGCGAAGAAGTTGGTTATTGGTTGGTGAGGTCTTTCTTTACTGATCGTTTCTACGGTATGGATTTAAAGACTCTTCGTGCCAGAATGTTAATATCCATTCGCTCTATATGTCTTTGTCATTTTAAGCGATAACTTCGAACCCTTAAGACTAAGTTGATGTCGCTGTACAACCCATACAGTTCGCAACCAAGAGGGTTTTCATCAGCCTTTGATATCGTCCATGCCTCTGCGCCGTGGAGTAAGATGATGAAGATATATACAGGATGCGCCATCTTTTATGTCGGTATGTAAACAGTGAAAAACTTTGTAATTATCAATCAATGACTTGAGTAGACATGTTTTTGAAACGTCAATTCAGTACAATTTTAACCATGAATCTCTTCATACCGAAACAACGCAAAGAAATAGTGACGCTGTACACTGAAAATAGTCGTTCAGTTGTTTTAACTCAATGTGCATATCGTCGAAAATATCGTGGCCAACAAGCACCGTTTGACAACAATATTCGTCGTTTGGTGTCGAATTTTATTGAGCACGGGACAGTGGGAGATCGTCGACATGCCGTTCATCAACGCCCAAGAAGTTCCAATGAACTGAACGGAGAATCCATGAAACACCATTGCATGACCAAAAATTTACTATTTGGGCCGGCGTTTACGCCAATACCATCATTGGGCCATTTTTCTTCAGAGAAGGCGAAACAGTCGATGGGAGTTTGGACGGTTACTGGTTTCAATAAGACGGTGCGCCATGCCACACTGCAAATCAAACAATGCAGTTTCTGCAACAAAAATTCCCTGGACGCGTGCTGTCAAAAAATGGAGACATTGACTAGCCACCCAGATCTCCAGTTTTGACCCCTCCGGACTTTTGTGGGGTTATTGAAAAGCAAAGTGTACGCCAACAAGCCTCAGACCATTGACGAGCTCAAGGCAAACATTCGTGCCGGAATCATTGCCATACCACCCGAGATGCTCGCAAAAGTGATGGAAAACGCAGCAAAAAGCGCACATTTTGCTTTGGTCAATAGAGGCGGCCACTTGATTAATGTTGTATTCAAAAACTAGTCCACATAAATTGTAAAGGACCAAATTAAATAAAAATACCTCATATATGGAAATCGGTTTTTTTTTAAATTATTCAATACGATGGCACACCCTGTATATATGTAAAATCACCTTAGTTGTACGTGAGAGGACATAGCTACTTAATTGCTTTCTTAGCACAAGGAAACAGCGGTTAGCAAAAGTGATTATACCGTATGCACTAGTGTTGTTTTTTGAATTTACAGCGGAGCGTAGGCAGGCAAAGTCCTTAACTACCTCAAAATTGTAACTGTCTACATTGACGTTCTGTCCGAGTAGAAGATATTAAGTGTCCTGTTTTGTTGATAGCCTGTATATTTGCCATCGATAAAACACCGTTGCGTTTTACAGACTTCTGAATAATAATCGTATCCCTGTTGTTGGCTTCAGAGTTTTGTAGGATCCTTTCAAGTATGATGTGAAAGACCTCAGTGATGTTGTTACCAATCTTGATGGAGTCGCGAACATTCTGCATCTTGTGCAGACGAACGAATTTCGCAGGGATGTGAAAAGTAAACATGACACTGTATATGTAGTCTCTATAAACGTCTTTCAAATCGATAAAAACATGGTGAATGTCCATTTGGGGATGCGGAATTTTCTCCAAAATTTGACGGAAAGTGAATATTTGGTTTATGGTAAACTTTCCGGACGGCTAACGACGCCCTCTTTCTCTTTATCTTCTGCTTACATTTTCGAACATCGTTCACAATCGAACGTTTCTCTTCTTTTTCTTTCGGAAAAGTTCGTATTATTCCCTTCATTTTTGCTTATATGTAGGTTTTGTAAGCTGCTCTCGTTTCCCTATGCAGTGTCATTTGATACGCCTCTTGTTTTGTTGAGTGTGTCTGGCGGCATTCCTCATAAAACCAATGATGCCACTGGTCATCGACGCCTGATACTGGTAAATTAGTATTCGAGAAGGGCTAATGAACCCTTAAATGGCAAAGGCTCTGGAAGTCTCTTGCAAGTGTAGTCGTTGGATATCGAACTTTCAGTACTTCTATGATGTACTGGTGTTTGGGATGTTCATTGGGAAGCAATGTTGGCAGCTCGGAAAGAACAAACATCTAAAATACTGGGTGAGTCTCTTGCGTCGATTGCAATGAATTTGGTTCACAGAGTGTTGATTGGGAGACTTCAAGGCCCTTTACAATTATGTTTCACCTGAATTCGTTTCCAGGAGTGCTGTTGTGTAGGTTGTGTTTTTCGACTGGATTTCCAAAGATGTCCTCCTTCTCTAATTTTGCGTTGAAATTCCCAAACACTATAGGTATATAGAACCTCGTAGAAACAATATTTGGCCATGCCCTCTTTATACTTTAAAATTACTTACTTATTCTTTAAAATTAATATTCGGGTTTGGTTGGACATACATACATACACTAGGTCGCGCAACAAATTTTTGGGAAAAACAGTTAGATAGCGATACTTTACTTATTAACTGATTTTGAAAACTTGCTATTACTCGGCTATAGCTATGTTTTGGAAAATTATCCAAATTGCTTTTCAAGGTACGTCGAAAGTACGTATGTATTTAAGAAAAAATTTACAATATCGCTAAAATTTCAGATCGGGGGTGATTTGCAGATGAACAGCACATCTGCGCATATACAGATATGGACATTAAAATAGATACAGTTGTAATTTCTTGAATTAAAGTCGAATAAAAACAACAACTCTCATGCAAACACATTCTAACCGTTATCAACAACATAGTAAGATTTTCTTATGAAAAATAACAGGACCGTTACTTTGAAGTTATTTGTTTAGAGAATGCATATTAACAGTTTCCTCCAGAAAATGAGTTTTTTTGCGGTCATTAAAATGGAGACAGATTGGCAAGCGGACGTGTTTATTTTTTGTGTGTGAAAAATACCAATTATCTCCTACAGATTTTACTTTTCTACGATAGTAAGTGTATTCTATAATATTTTCATAGGATCTGAATTTATATAATTAAATTAAATTAAAATTAATACAGAAAAGTATGGGCCGCAAGAAACACTGCACCTCAGAAGAGAAAACAGCTAAGAGCGTCGGGCGATCTCCCAAGTTAGTTGAGAATGCAATTAAGCCACCGGAAAACAAAAAACAGAAAAACAACTCCAAAAGAAGATCGCAAGATCATTCGTTCTTCAAAAAAAGATCCTTTCAAGTCTTCAAAGGATATTAGAGCTGAACTACACCTGAATATTTCTGATAGAACAGTTCGGAGAAGACTTGTTGAAGGTAATTTGCACGGAAGGATAGCAAGAAGGGTGCCTTTTCTAAGGAACAAAAATATTGCATCTCGCGTAAAATTCGCTAAGGACCATTTTCATTGGACTGGACAAGAGGGAATAAAAAAATGGAGAAATGTTTTGTGGACTTATGAAACGAAGATCAATTAATTCGGAAGTGATGGCAGACACACTGTTCGGAGGCCACCTTTGAAGGAACTCAGCCCACAATACACCCAGAAGACGGTTAAGCATGGAAGCTGAAGTGTTCTTTTGTGGGGTTGTTTTTCTTGGTATGGCGTAGGACCAATTCATCTGATAGAAGGCAAAATGGATCAGGTGATGTACGTTGATATAATGAAAGAAACGATCTTACCTTATGCCGAAGAGAATATGCCTCTCAGATGGGTTCTACAACAGGATAACGACCCGAAGCATTCTTCCAAATCTGCGAAAAATTACTTCAAGGACCAAAAAATCAATGTAATGGAGTGGCCATCCCAATCACCTGATTTAAATCCAATAGATCACTTATGGAGAGATTTAAAGAAGGCGGTTGGGAAGCATTATACGAAGAATAAAGCCGAATTGTGGAAAATTGTTCAACATGAGTGGTCCCAAATTTCAGTCGACAGATGCCGCCGATTAGTTGACTCAATGCCCAACAGGTGTCAAGCAGTTATAAAGACCAAAGGTCAAGCAACACAATATTAACCATCTTATTTTTAAATTATAACTGCTCAAATTTTAATTTTGAGTTTTTTAATAAGTGTCTCTATTTTAATGTCCATGAAAAGTGTGACTTCTTTTTTTTAAGTTTCCTACTGTACAAAAAGTTAATTAATTTTTTTTTTTATAAATTTTAGTATACAAAAACAAAACAAAGAAACTGAAGTACAAATTTTGCATTATCTTCTCTTTTTGAGTTAATAAAAATATGAATTCTTTAAACTATGCTAAGTGTCTCTATTTTAATGTCCATGTCTGTACGTACGACCCAGTCGTGCACTTTATTTTATTTAACTAAGCCTACCACTAAATAATTTTATCATGAATAAATTAGTTATGACTAACATCTGAAAATTATTTTTTAATCATCGTTTGTATGATAAAATTAATTTTAATCGCTATGGGTAATTAATAATTTTAGTTGAGAGAAAATTTTTCGCAGTGACATTTATCAACTAATTAATTTATTTGTAGTTGATGATTGATGAGTAACAACTAATCTTTACTCTAATTTACATACCCCTTAGCTCAAGGGTTGAGTAACAAAATAATATAAAATTAGTTATTAGTTGTCAAATATTAACCATGATTAATCTCGTAGTACTCATAGCTGATAGTTGCATTTTCTCTGAATTAAAATCATTAATCATACAAATTAATTAATCGATTAACAATTAATTTTTAAAATGGAAGTAGTTACAAATAAAACTAGTGGTTTTCTATTTCTTCACAACGCTGGTATGGGTGAACTGAAAAATTCGGACACATTTACGTTTTGTTTTTCTCTGATAGCCGAACAAAGTTTTCGAAAACTAACTTTACGATTGAAACGAAACTCAGCACAGGGGTGGAAAAGGCAAATGGAACTGAATATGGTAGGCTAGAGTCTACCTACTGATAATTTGTGGAATAGATTCTGAAAAGCGGCTGTCTAAAAATTAACTGAAAGCGACACACCTAAAGAAACTGCAGAGATTAGAAACATAATAGGAACGTTTTACTAATAACTTATGTTATGCAGTCACAGTAAAAACACATACATGCAAAATGTATAGACGAAGGCTTTTGATATAAATGCGAAAAAATACTATTATAACTGCACCAATTCTGAATGAAAAAAATTCTCTAGAATTGAGTGCAACAGATAATAGATCTATTCAATATTATACCAAAAATTGAGACCGGTTTTCTGACCAAACAACGGTACCACCACTATTTGCTATTACCACATGCAGTCTTTATGATAATTTTAAGAAAAAATAAAAAAAAAAAACTTAAGATCGATAGACCGATATTGAACCATGTCCTTGATCAAAAATTCAAAAATTGACAAACAGTAACCCCGCTCATAGTTGCTCACCTAATTTTTCGACCGGCAGTTGTTGCACTTAGTCCAATCTCACGATACGAATTTTCATTGAAAAGCAGCCCAGCGCGTGGAGCAATCGAAAATAGTCGGTATCAAAACACACAGAATGTGTCCGGTTTGACAACTTTAAAGCACACTGCACTACTTACTTGCAGGCCGGGCTGCAGTTTGGCATGAGAAATACACAAAAACATTCAATTTTTATCCTACAAAGAGGTCCATAAATCCTAACACATACCGTACCGACACAAGTAAATTGAAATTAAACAATGGACAGAGGTGTTCTTTGAAGGAGGATATGCATATAAGCACACAGAGAGTGGCAGATAGAATTAAGGATTGGCGCCAGGTGTCACCGGCATTGCACAAACTTAAACCGCCCTACCGCGCCCCTCCATAGTCATAGTGCGACACCACCCATTCAAATTTCACGTCAACTGTCTCAGGTGTGTGCTGTGCATAATATTTTGCCTAGAGGAACTAGTTTTTGGTTTTATAATATTTTTTTGTCTTCATTTTTTCATCTGCAAGGTCTGAGAATGCATTTGTACAAGTATCTATTGCGCAAATGGAACCCAAGTGTCACACATGAAACGGTTGTTGTTGTCGTCTCCACCTACGTGATTATTGAACTGTGATTGAGTTGGGAACGACAAACGCACACCCTTTCAGGTGTCGAGATCGAGATACATTTGGTATTGGCGAAGTACGCATTTTGATGAAATTCCTTTTTTTGGCAACACCAAACCGAGCCTGTTAATTAGGAAATTCTACGAGTACTTCACTTCGTTTTGGTTGTTTGGCAATAAATTCAAATTGCGGGTCATAAGTGTGCCAATAAAATGTATCAGTTGTGTATGTTGCTTGTTGAGGGTGGTAACGGGGTTACAAATAGAACAATGCGAAATATGTGTCACCTAAACAGCGAGGTGTGTTTCAGTCAATTGTATACCTGCATGTAAATGAGAAAACGCCTTTCATTAGGGCAATTGGAATCCGTATGGTAGACACCAGTTTTTAGTGGGTGTTTAGTGTTGTCATCAAATAACAGAACGCCTACACTGCGTAGTAGTTTAATTACAATGCATGAATCGAGGTCCAATGCATGGCAAATGAACTGGTAGTGAGCTGATGTCAAACCCATCATTATCACGTAACGTAGTAGGTCCATTAAAGCATTAAGTTTTCAACCGATTTTATAGCCATAACAAAAATTAGCAATGGTTCTAGGATTCTGTTTATTTTATGGGAACAGTGTCATTTTCGAAGACTCAAATGGATAGCATTTGTACATAGTTCCTGTCTAATAATTTCTACTATCATCCTTAAGTGGTTAACTATGACTGTCTAGTACCTCTAACTCGCAAAAGTCTGACAAACACTCTAGAGAAAACCTGCCATGAGAAAGGTTCTCAATTATGAAATTAGAGAACGGCAATTAACTGAAGATAACTTCCATCCGTGTGAAGAAATGTGGCAGGTATTGCCACTTGTGTTCGCTTAATAGAACGATTGGACTATCGGCAGCTGAATGATATCACTAGGGATTGCTAAGATACACAGGACATGGACAATTCATCAAAATCCCGATGGTTTGAACATTTCATCGAATGCGACTGTAAGGGATAACATCGATCAAGAACATCTATTAGAACACTACGACAATAAAGGCATTTAAAGACAACGGAGCAGTACGACTTGCAAATGACATTTGAGTGCTTCCTGCAGTTTTAAGGATAAAAGTGAAAATCATTTCATTTGATGATACATTTGATGCTGATAAAACAGTTTCCGTTCTGGATCCTCCTGTGTCGAAACCTTGCGTATCATCATTAGCAATGCATTGAATACCGATATTGGGGTAATTTGTTTAGCTTGCATTACACAGCAGAGGCAGTCGTGATAAACTTCCTTATTTGCTAAGGTCTAAATATCACGTTCTCCTTAAAGGACTGTGAGGATAGGAAGTCCAGCAAGATCATATCTTTCACCAATACAGTTCTTATTTATTATTAGCGATGTACTTCGCGCTGCTTTCTCAATCAGTAAAGGATGAATTCACATCCTTTGTCAAACAACTAGAATACGTCTGCTTCCTTCATTCCAATTATTTTATTCGATTGTTCGCTGAATAAGCTGGATATCTTCCAAAATGTTCAACCTTAACCCGAAGTTAATGGTGGAAATCGTTTTTGAGTGCGAATATCTCGAAAATAGTACGTTCTATGAAAGAAATTATTGCAGTCGAAATTTTGGATTTTGAAATACTATAGATGCCGATTTTTTTTTTTCTTTGATTTTCAAAACTTTAGGTCCAAATTGTCTTAATGTTCCCTGAAGTTGATGATGGAAATTGTTCTTAAATTTGAATTCTCGAAATGGTCTACGAATGGAATTATTACGATCGACATGTTAGTTCTTGATTTCGGTAGTTCGCAGTAAAAAGCCAACCATTAGGATATATCCAGAGTGGAAGTGAATTCTTTCTGGAATAATTTTATTCTTTGCCAGACAAATTTGAGATGAAGCTTAGAAAATAATGAATTCCCTCCACAATAAAAAAAATAATAATGCAAAAGGAAGTTGTAATTGTGTTGTACTAGGTGAAATAAAACTGTCTATCTTAATAACTGCCTCTCCACCTCGATGAATCCGGTAGCATTCACTCGAAAACCTTATGGGAAAAAGTTGGGAGGCATAACATACATAGCTTCACTACTCACTACTCAACGGACCATCACACTGGCAGCAAACGTAGTGTACCTCAGACGGAGGACATCTGAAAATTCTGTACACAATCATCTGTCGTTTCTTCTATTGACGTTCTGGTCCTGGTTTTTCATCGGAAAAAAATCCAAAGAAGGATCTGTATCTTCCGGATGCTTCAACTTGTTGAGGAGCCACCTTCCTCGGTGCATATGCTGGTTTTTCGAATAAACTTAAACGTGTGTTATCAACGCGGTAAACACCACGACTGAATAAAAACATTTCCTCAAATAGCCTCTGAACTCTGTATGTAAAGTGATTCAATTGGAGGATACAATATAAATCTGGCTTTATTGTAGTTTTGTCAAAGACAAATATCTGATATTTTCATTTGTAGTTATGTAACGGTATACGACAGAACAACAAATTTTAATTGTTAAAACCTATCTTTGAAATGGGGAAAATTTAGCCAACATGATTCGCGAATGGCGTTTGGAATTATTCAAAAAGAATGAACTTGGGTTCCTTATGATTTGAAGCCAAGGGACGTTGAGCGTTGTTTTTTCGCCTGTGAACAACTGCTCCAGCGGCAAAAAGGAAGAGTTTTCTTCATCGCATCGTGACGGGAGATGAAAAATGGATTCATTACAGCAACTCAAAGAAAAGAAAGTCACGGAGACTGCCCGGTCATGCTTCTACGTCGTCGGCTCGGCCGAATATTCACGCTGCGAAGATTATGCTGTGTATTTGGTGGCACCAGGTCGGTGTCATTTATTATGAACTGTTGAAACCCAACGGAACTATCACTGGGGAACGGTATCGACTTCAATTGATACGATTGAGCCGAGTACTGAGCGAAAAACGGCCACAATACGAGCAGAGGCACGAAAAAGTGATTCTACAGCATGACAACGCTAGGCCTCACGTTGCCAAACCTGTTAAAACATACCTGGAAACGCTCAAATAGGAAGTCCTACCCCACCCGCCATATTTCCCAGATATTGCGCCATCCGATTATTACTTGTTCTGTTCGATGGCACATCGTCTGGCTGATCAGCAGTTCCGCTCATATGAAGACATCGAAAAATGGCTTGATTCGTGGATAGCTTTAAAAGATGAACACTTTTACCGTAACGGTATTCCAGCTCTGCCAGAATATGGGAAAAAGTTGTAGCTAGCGATGGGCAATACTTTGAATGATTCATTTGTAACCATTTTTTCACAATAAAGTTGCATTTTCATCAAAAAACAGCGAGAACTTAGTTGCGCACCTAATAACAAAATATCTGCTTCTGCATGAATACAATATCCAATAGGCTCAAGAATTGAAGAATGAACAGCATCGTGACTTCGTTGTTTGGATGTTAGAGAACCACCAAGTCAGCGATGAGGCTCTTTTTAAACTGAATGGCTACGTAAACAAACATAATTGTCGCATGTGAGGTCATGCAAATGCATCCACAAAAAGTCACCCTTTGGTGCTGATTCTGGGCTGGCAGCTTGATTGCGCCATAGTTCTTCGAAAATTCTCGTAGTGCTGCTGTAATAGTCGTTATCGAAGACATGTGATTTCAACAAGATGGTGCCACCTGCTATACAACGCAAGAAACAATGCACGGAATCTGTTGCAAGAAAAGCAAACTGAGGTCTTGATTTTACTACCACTGTTTTACTGTGTTCAGTACCACAAGCTATAAGAAGATCGACAATGCAGGCCAGCAATGCATGAATAAAATTAAAGAGGAAACTCAAGTGTAAAAAAAACAATTATAATACTATAAAGAATGGCAAAATAAATTAAAAACCAGAAAACAACTTGAAAAAATGGTCGAGAGCATACAGGAACACATTAAGGAGCTCGAAAGGAAAGTCAGAAGTGATAGTAGGCAAAGTAGCTAGCCAGAGCTAAAAAAAATCAAAAAAGTAAAGAGATGCTAGTTAGGGCGTCTCCTAAAAAAAAACCAAGTGTTAGAAGTACAAAACCAATCGCACCACCAACAATCATGATTTTAGGATTGGGAATGTTTGGTGACCTTAAAAGCCTTATAGGGCAAATAATAACAAAAAGAATAGAAGTATACATTCTATAGCAATGACAACTGGAAATTCAATGTTGATGATACAGATACACATCAGTCACTCATGAGTTCACAAAAAAAAAAAAGAAAAAAGTTCAAGACTTGATTCAAAAACGATTTCAAGTTCTGGAATCCAACAATTCAATTCAAAAATAAGTAATAAAAGATTTCAATGCGAAATCAACGACAAAAAAGAGGCCTTTGCCTGTATTCATTCTCACTTTCCACAATCAAGAAAATGTTGAAAAGATCTACGCTTTAAAATCAATTATGGGTATACTCGTAGTTGAACAAATTGAGCCACTTCGAAAAAGGTCTCAAATTATACCACAATGCAAGCGATGTCAAGCAAACACAATACTGCAGACGAGACTTCGCATGTGTTAAATGTGAAGGAAAACATGCAACTAAAAACTGTCCATTGAATAAGGAACATAAAGCGAAATGTGTGCACTGTCTACGCAATCATACAACAAACTACAGAGGCTGTCCGATTGCAAATGTGTTCCAAGGAAGAAAAAGTAAACAAACACATAATCGATAAAAAGAAACTGCAACTACTGAGAATAAATGCGAGAACCATGCTCAAAGATACGAGTATTGCTGAAAACAAACAAGTTGAAAATAACAAATCCTATCCCCAAATTGCTAAAAAATTACCGAAAGAAGAAGAAACTTTCTTGAAAGGAATGTTAACACTTATTCTTAAAAGAATAGATGAACTGGATAAAACAATGAAACACCTAGACGAAGTAGTTGCTCTCAAAAAACAATGATGAACAGAACTATAAAAATATCACCCTGGAATGCAAACAGCCATTTACAGCAAATTGTCAAATCATACTCCTGTGGTCTTATTACTAAGCGAAACGGAAGTCCAAGAAAAAAGTAACCCAAAACTTACAAACAAAATAACAAATTGGACTTAATTCAGAGAAAAGCTTGTAAATTTTATAAACCTAAGATCTCTATTCGAAACAAAAGAGCAAATTGACAAAGAAGTGGAACAATTCATTGCTGATGTCGAACAGGCGGCATAAGAAAGCACGGCAACTTATCTGAACAACAAACAACTTGTAACAAAATATCCCACCGAAATGAAGGAGTTAAGACTACAAAAGAGCAGAGCTCGCAGAAAGTGTGCAAACGACGACGTACGCAGGTGGTAAGGCTATCTCAAAACGTCTTAACAATGAACTTAAAAATTATTCACTTAGTAGTTTCCTACAAAATTTAGCGACGGATACGTCCACTGACTACTCCATGTGGAAAGCAGATAAAGACCGCAGATACAAAATCCACCAGTTAAAGCACCAGACGGAAAATGGATCGGAAATCCAAACAGAACTCCAATCTCTTCACAGAATTTCTGTCGAACGTTTTTAAGCCATTCTCACCGAGTTTGTCGATTAAGAAGATGAAGAGGAAATTCTCTTTGTCTCGCTTAGAAAAATAAGAACAAACTACGAGTATCTAATACCACCTAACCACTGCCCAAATAATGAAAGTAATGTCACCCGCAGACTTGAAAAAAAATTCGGTTTATAATTGACGCCTATTAAGCTACCATATGTCTCACGTCATTGGAAGATAGCTGAGGTAATTGTTATACCGAAGCATGGTAAGCCACCAACTGAAGTAACACTTTATAGGCCAACATCACTTGTACCAATTACGGCAAACTTTTTCGAAAAATTGCTCCTGAAAAGAGTCAATAGAGTAAGAGATTGGACGCAATAATGACGTATTAAACTCAACGAAAGGAAATCAACTCATATAAACTTCAGCAATATTCCATCAAGCATTAGATATTTATCAAGAACAAGATTGTACCATATGGTAATACAGCTAAGTACCTTGAAGTGACTTTAGATGCTAAAAACGTCGTAAATACAGCGAAAAAAGCCATCGATGGAAGACGATGGAAGGGCGGAAGTAAATAGTACTGCGAAATCATAACGCTGGATGTAAAAAACGCCTAACTGGTGTAATATTCTGCGAGCACTAACCGCCAAGAGTGTACCGGACTACCTGCAGAAAATAATGGCTGACTATTTTAGAAATAGAATACTGTACTATTGCACCGACGACGGAATGAGGCAGTATAATGTCACAGGCGGTGTTCCCCAAGGATCCGTTCTAGGTCCACTACTGTGGAATCTAATGTACGATGACGTCCTAGACTTCAAATTCCGAGGTCCTCGAAAATAATTGGCTTCGCCAACGACATAGCGATCGTTGTAGTGACCAAATTTCTAAAGGAGTTGGAGCACGACTGTAATGAAGCTATCGGAATGGTACAGGACTGGCTAGTAAGCATGGACCAAAAACTAGCAGAGGAAAAGACTGAAGTAGTGCTCATCAGCAGCAGACGAATTATGGAGACTATAAGAGGGCGAACACGTTATAGATTCCAAACCAGCTGAAGTACCTTGACAAAGTTGACTTTTAAGCAACATCTGTAACACGCAGCTGAAAGGGCAGCAAGAACAACGACTTCCCTGGCAAGGATCATGACAAATATTGGAGGACCTAAACAGAAGAAAAGACTGCTCTTAGCAAGAGTTGCTACGTCGATGATGCTTTACGGCTTCCAAATATAGGCAAGTGCTATGAAGACGAAATCGTACAGAAGGAAGACGGAGGTGGTCTCGTTAAAGATGCTGAACGGAAATATCGTGCCAACAGGACAATGCTGTCAACAGCGACGAGTCGAAGTGACACCGAAGTATCGCCAAGAACAAGCCCTAAGAATGGCTAGAGATGGAACTTTTCTGACAAAGGCAGATGGACGCAGAGATTGATCCCCAATATATTGACCTTTGGATCAATAGTAAGCATGGAGAGATGAACTTCTACCTGACGCAAATGCTTACTGGTCATGGATGTTTCAAAGCCTATCTCCACAGATTTGGACACGAAGACAACCCTTATACACTGTGCACGATATCACGAAGAACGTAACTTGCGTTCCACCGGGAACAAAATTATTCTATATAAGCAAATACTCATAATTAGGGCTATTTGGACGTATGACATTTATAAACATTTCGAAATAAAGTCCTTCGTGAAATAATCATTTGTCGATTTTTCATAGATGGGTCCTGATAAGGGTGCCGTTTTTAGTGGTGTTCGACGTTCACACTGCTATGGTAATCGAATACTACCCTAGTGTCTGTAGAGATTCCCACCTTTGTTACAACAAAATTAGGTTTCTGGGATTAAGTTTTTGGATTATGTTCCTTTATCATCGGATCCGAATAAATTTATTCCCGTTTGATCGCTACAAAAAGTGTGAAATTGAACTAAGCGTTCATTGAGGTTTTAGCCTGTTTGTTACAATTGTGATCATTTCTACCTCGCATTTCTTTCGTGATTAACGAAGAGGTGGTCAAGATAGTTTTCTCAAATTTCTAATAAATCCCTTGTCAAGCCAGGGCTTGGTTTTTTTCGGACGTACTCTAGTTTCGGGCATTTTTTGCGCTACTTACTGATTTCATTGGTCTTTTGCCACAGTTAAGAGCATTTACGCGAAAGTGCATTTTACAAAAACTCAAAGGTCCTTTCCTGATCATGCAGACTAAGTACTAGTCTTGATTTTTCCTGATATAAATGCACATAACAAATTTTGATTAATTTGTCAGATTGTTTAAATATGTTAAAATTAAATATTCTTGAACTTATATAGACCTGTAAAAAAAAGAACACTCCTATTGTTTTGTCCACCTGAATTTTGTGTTCCGATAAAATTGAATTTCGTCGCAATATTTTTGATAATCTATATGATTGTGTAAATGTATATAGCTCTATAAGAAATTGTTTCAATTTTCAAAATTCTGAAAATTAATATTCACTCTTATTAGTTTGCAACCGCTGGTAAGCATTTATTATATGTAGAAATAAGTTCTAGTAGATATTATTAATATGTATCATACTAAACAGATAGCTTTTAAAATTGATAGGTCGGTGATACAGCAATAATGTGTTTCACTCTCTAAAGAATTTTAAAAGCAACTCAAATTTATTGATGCCGTAAGGGAATTCCAACTCCACAATGGACATGCATTAGGTATGCGTTTTCAATTTCCCAATCTACATCCAGAAACCATAATAGCTTTTAATGAACATTATAAAAGGGTGTAAAATATCATAGCAAAGGATGCAATACATCTACTGCAGCATCTGACTGATCTAATTTATAGCTGAATGCTTTTAACGGCCAGAATGTGTTTTGTAGTGCGCTAAAACATAAAACAAACCTTATTATTGTTGTTAACGAATGGGTTTAGTGTAACAACATGGTGCGCGAAATACAGGCATTTAACCTGTTTGTTCATAAAATCGTATCGCACAATGCGGACAAGTATTTGTACGATAAAATGTGGTTCCGCATGCACACGACATGATAACCTAAATTTATATTTAAAACAAAAAGGAAGGAAATTTGCTACAGAGGCTGTTGTGCGCGCTATTTGCATGCAACATAGAGTCGAGTATCGCAATTAATAATAATTGTGCATAATGCTGTGCATATTGTTTCGTTTTGCAATGGACATGTGAGGAAAGAAGAAATAAAGAAATTATAGAACTCTTTTAGAAAGAAAATTAATTGAGAAGTCGTTCTTACAATGAATTGTGGGTTGATTCATTGAGTAAATTTTCTATAAATTGAGTGTGTGTCTTGACTAGTGAATTCCATAATTACACTCATACAGGCGCCTTGGTTTACGTTGATAACACACATTTGGGCAGACCATCCACATGGGTCAACAAAATCGAGCAGAAAGACTGCTTTTACCATTATAGTTCTAAACCCTCCATCCCTTTTGATACGAGTATAATAGCCCCGTTCTGATATTGAACTGAATTTGATTTCAGAAAATTTAAGAAAAAAACAAAAAAATGTCAAAGCAATTTGGCAGCACTTCTTATCAAAATTTGACAACTGACATTGCCTAATTGGTGCAAACAAGAAAATACTTTATTTTAGTGTATTTTTTGTACAAATTTTTTGAAAATTTGTTTAAAGGTTCGTATACTATAAAAGATCTTTTATAAATTATTTTATAAAATTTATTTTAAGAACTATCTTTTACGAATAACTCAACGGATTTTAATGAAATTTCAGTTTTGAGTTACATCAGATACGACTATTTGAATCGGATAAAGACGGGATAAGATATGGTCGGGTAACTTTTCATCCCACGTATTCCAATATTTTTCAAGAACCAGAAGATTTGTTTGTAACTGTCATGAGAAAGCTTCACTCAATCGAAAAAATTTCCGTTCGGAAACGGCATAAAACTGTAGGTCCCAACCATTCGTAAGCCGCACAGCACGAGTGGCTGAGAGAAGCTAGGCCAGGTCCTGTATTGGGCTGTTGGTGCCTAAAATATTATACTATAATATATTAAAAGATTTGTTATACTTTTCCAAAAAAAAAACATTTTTTTTTCTTAGTGCTCCCAAAAGCATATTTTTTTTTCTGATTATCCACGTAGTACTACTTCTGTGCACAATTTCAGCCCTTAAGGTCGAACGGTTCAAAAGTTACAAGCGTGTGACCAACACGCAGAAATTAAACGGACAGATACCGTGTTGAATCCATTAGTGTTCCTTTAAAACCATTCTGGTAAAAAGTGAATATAAAAAAATCACACCTCTTGAACTGACGTAATCGAGAAAGCACTTGAAGAGAAAAAGATATGCTCAAGCGTATTTCTTGACGTCTCGCAAGCCTTTGATAAGGTGTGGCATGATGGCTTGAATTGCAAATTACGACAAGTTCTCCCTGTATGCCTACACGACATTCTAGAATCATATCTCGGGAATAGACTCTTCCGCGTTAGACATGGAAATGAATACTCGGAGCTCAAAGAAATGTCGGCCGGTGTACCGCAAGGAAACGTTCTTGGGCCACTGTTATATACTCGAGATATACCGAAAGAAGATGGCGCTATCCTAGCTACGTTTGCCGATTACACCGCTATCCTAGCAGTAGGTAAAACAATCGAAGAAACGACTGCAAAACTGCAAAACGCACTGAATAAAGTAAGAGAATGGACGAGGAACTGGCAGATGGCCCTCAACGAATCTAAATCTGTTCACGTGAATTTCACTTATAAGAAAACTATTGTTTGCCAATTTTCCTAAACTTGGCCCGAATACCTTTTGCAAACGAGGCCAAATACCTTGGAATGACACTCGACGCAAAACTGAAATGAAATTCGCACGTGAAAATGAAACGTAAAGAACTCGAAATCAAATATAGAGAAATGAACTGGTTGCTTGGAAAACACTCCCAGCTCAGTACTGAGAACAAACTGCTTTTATACAAGCAAGTGCGGTGTGGACTTACGGTATACAACTTTGGGGCTGTACCAAGAAAACAAACGCCAATATTTTACAAACTTTTCAAAATAAAGTGCTAAGAGAAATTGTAAACGCACTGTGGTATACTAGAAACGATGATATCCACAGGGATCTCGGAATTCCGACAATTGAAGCTGAAATTAGAAGCTTCGCGAGAAAGCATAGAAACCGACCAATCGGACATCTCAACAATACAATCCTACAAATTCTGGATGAAAGCAATTTATTGCGCCGACTACAAAGGACGAAACCTTTCGATTTGGCGAGATGGGAATCAACCGCGCCTAGATTGCGGAACATGCAAGATCTTTCAGTGGAAAGTAACCTTCCATGATAGAAAAATTGCTTGATAAGGTCCTTCTTAGTTGCAATATATAACAAATTAAATCGCAGGATGGTGTTTTTTTAGTCAGTAAGAATCTGACACTACTATGAGCACGCGCTTACTATCCTCATAGTGTCTATGGAAGATTTTTCACCAACCCTCGGGAAAAAAAAAAAAAAAAAAAAAAAAAAAAAAAAAAAAAAAAAAAAACACCTCTTGAACCTGCGACTATTTTCGAAAAATTTATTAGTTAACACAAACGGTTTCCAACTCGGCTATGTTGATGTTACTCATGGCATGATAGGTCATACAAGAACGCGATGCAATTAACAAATCATTGAATTTGGATAACTACTTCAATCAATTTTAAAACCTAGCCCGAAGAGATCTAGAATTAATTCACTCGGGTCACATTGCTTAGACGAAAACGCAGATTGGTTGTCTTGGCATATTGCGAACGATATGTACTCGTAATGTAGGTGTGTAAACGTCTCTGGGGACAATTTAAAAGAAAATTAGCGGAAAGCATTTGATAAGTTAGGTGCCGATGTGAAAGCAAAGTAATTTCACCGAGAAATATAAAAACCCCATTTTGCTAAGCAAAATCTTCCAAAATATCCGACTTTACTGAGGCTAATGGTGGAAATAGTTTTTGCGTGCGAATATCTCTTGCGTCGTGCGAAAAGCATAATTTCGACCGATATTTTAGGTTTTGAAATTACTTACAAGATGGTTGCCGAATTTTATAACATTTTCAAACTTTACATCGAAGTTAATGGAAATCTACACTGGTTAACAAATTTAGAGGAACAACAAAAAAAGAAGAAATTTGAGATAAAAATTATCTTAACCATACTGACTGCGGTAAATGCATTTATGACCGAAAAACGCATTTACGGCATTCTTTATAGACTTTTGACTATTTTGCGTGAGTGAGTTAACTTTTGTTTTTTCCTGTTTGCTGTCGTTTTAACTGAAAGTTGCTTCACATCGTAGATGCAATGTAATACGGACATTTTAGAAGAAATTGTAGTGCCGTTCGCTTCAAAAATAATCGATAATTTTCATTTAATGTGCTTATACTGCGACCATAGTTACTCAGTACCTACGGGAGGTCCACCTGAAAGAGTGGGAACAATTAAGCTGAAATCTATTATAAGAGTAAAAGAAGGAAAGTACTAAGTATTGATCTATTCTTATTAATGGTCAAGCAACTTCTTACTTCCTCCTATAGGGAAAGTATTGTTTTCGTGTCGATATTACTATATTAAAAAAAAAAGCAATTATGTCTGTCTGTCTGTACCTAAACTGCTGGACGGATTTTCATCAAACATCATATTTGGGGTCTTTGGGGTAATGTACAGAGGAAAAATTCGAATTTTCATTCTACCCTCAAAATTACCGATACTTTACTTAAGGCTAATTTTTAAAAGTCCGATTTTCTCGAAAACTGCTTTAACACTTTTGATAACAACACATATAGATGGACATTTGCAATACTCAATACTTTGCACACTCAGTTTTGTGCTAAATACACGAAAAACGGTATACTAATTAGCTGACTTGCGAAAATTAGCTATTTCTCGGATGTGGCTAAGATGATTTTATTCAAAATTCAGATTTAAGTTATTTATAACATACAGTGGCTCAATAAAGAACTTGGACACTGAGTTGCTTACTTTTCCATAAATGAAAAAAAAAAAAATTATTTTCATAAAGGTACATTATTGTATTATAAAACGAAAAAAGCAACATAGAGTCGAGTATCGCAATTAATAATAATTGTGCATAATGCTTTTTTTTGCAATGGACATGTGAGGAAAGAAGAAATAAAGAAATTATAGAACTCTTTTAGAAAGAAAATTAATTGAGAAGTCGTTCTTACAATGAAATGTGGGTTGATTCATTGAGTAAATTTTCTATAAATTGAGTATGTGTCTTGACTGGTGAATTCCATTATTACAGACTTGCTCTTTGTTTACGTTGATAACACACATTTGGTCAGACCATCCACAGGACGCGTTCTGATATTGAACTGAATTTGATTTCAGAAAATTTCAGAAAAAAAAAAAAATGTCAAAGCAATTTGGCAGCACTTCTTATCAAAATTTGACAGCTGACATTTATAGGGAAATAAAAAATGCCTAATCGGTGCAAACAAGAAAATACTTTATTTTAAGGTATTTTTTGTACAAACTTTTTGAAAATTTGTTTGAAGGTTCGTATTACACTATAAAAGATCTTTTATAAAATATTTTATAAAATTTATTTTAAGAACTATCTTTTACGAATAACTCAACGGATTTTGATGAAATTTCAGTTTTGAGTTACAATACATTAGATAGGACTATTTGAAAATCATCAAAATCGGATGAAGACGGGATAAGATATGGTCGGGTGACTATTCATCCCACGTATTCCAATATTTTTCAAGAACCAGAAGATTTGTTTATAACTGTCATGAGAAAGCTTCACTCAATCGAAAAAATTTCCCTTCGGAAACGGCATAAAACTGTAGGTCCCAACCATTCGTAAGACGCACAGCACGAGTGGCCGAGAGAGGCTAGGCCAGGCCCTGCATTGGGCTGTTGGTGCCAAAAATATTATATTATAATATATTAGATTTGTTATAATTTAAAAAAAAAAACATTTTTCTTTCTTAGTGCTCCCAAAAGCTAATTTTCTTCTAATTATCCACGTAGTACTACTTCTGTTCACAATTTCAGCCCTTAAGGTCGAACGGTTCAAAAGTTACAAGCGTGTGACAAACACGCAAAAATCTAACGGACAGATACTGTGTTGAATCCATTAGTGTACCGTTAAAACCATCCTGGTAAAAAGTAAATATTAAAAAATCACACCTCTTGAACCTGCGACTATTTTCGCAAATTTTATTAGTTAACACAAGAGGTTTCCAACTCGGCTATGTTGATGTTACTCATGGCATGGTCGAAAGCTTTGTAGGTCATACAAGCACGCGATGTAATTAACAAATCATTAAATTTGGATAACTACTTCAATCAATTTTAAAACCTAGCCCGAAAATTTCCCTCTAATTCTGGCATGAATTTAAAGATAAGAAGTCCGAGCCCTGCTATTAATTTCGGTGAGGAAACGCTACAAACAAATTTTCCTTCTGCCATATTGCTTTCGAAAAGCTACGAGTATGAATATTCTATTCCGTCTTCAAAATTGTAAATAAAAATATGAATGACATTACCAAATGATATCAAACATCGAGTCTACGTATGAACGAGATCTAGAATTAATTCACTCGGTTCACATTGCTTAGACGAAAACGCAGATTGGTTGTCTTGGCATATTGCGAACGATATGTACTCGTACTGTAGGTGTGTAAACGTCTCTGGGGACAATTTAAAAGAAAATTAGCGGAAAGCATTTGATAAGTTAGGTGCCGATGTTGAAAGCAAAGTAATTTCACCGAGAAATATTAAAACCCCATTTTGCTAAGCAAAATCTTCCAAAATATCCGACTTTACTGAGGCTAATGGTGGAAATAGTTTTTGCGTGCGAATATCTCTTGCGTCGTGCGAAAAGCATAATTTCGACCGATATTTTAGGTTTTGAAATTACTTACAAGATGGTTGCCGAATTTTATAAAATTTTCAAACTTTACATCGAAGTTAAAGGAAATCTACACTGGTTGACAAATTTAGAGGAACGACAAAAAAAAAGAAGAAATTTGAGATAAAATTATCAATTTAACATTTAAGCTGAAATCTGTTACAAGAGTAAAAGAAGGAAAGTACTAAGTATTGATCTATTCTTATTAATGGTCAAGCAACTTCTTACTTCCTCCTATAGGGCAAGTATTGTTTTCGTGTCGATATTACTATATTAAAAAAAAAGCAATTATGTCTGTCTGTCTGTACCTAAACTGCTGGACGGATTTTCATCAAACATCATATTTGGGGTCTTTGGGGTAATGTACAGAGGAAAAATTCGAATTTTCATTCTACCCTCAAAATTACCGATACTTTACTTAAGGCTAATTTTTAAAAGTCCGATTTTCTCGAAAACTGCTTTAACACTTTTGATAACAACACATATAGATGGACATTTGCAATACTCAATACTTTGCATACTCAGTTTTGTGCTAAATACACGAAAAACGGTATACTAATTAGCCGACTTGCGAAAATTGGCTATTTCTCGGATGTGGCTAAGATGATTTTATTCAAAATTCAGATCTAAGTTATTTATGACATACAGTGGCTCAATAAAGAACTTGGACACTGAGTTGCTTACTTTTCCATAAATGAAAAAAAAAAAAAATTATTTTCATAAAGGTACATTATTGTATTATAAAACGTAAAAAGCTAGTACAAAATCAATTTCATTTTCATAAAAAAAAAAAGTAAAAAATTCAGGAAATCAATGGCAAAGGAGAACTCGAACACGTACTGTTTAATTTGAATTATTAATAAAATGATCATAAAATAAAATAAATTTAATATCTTGTGGGCAAGCCCTTGTTGTTTCGAATAGCGTCCAATCTTCTGGGCATGAATACTACGAGATTTTTGCAGACGGAAGGATCAATTTTGGACCATTCATCCTTAAGTATGGATTCCAAAGCTTTTCTGTTTGTAATTGTATATTAATTAATTGGTTCTCTAAATATGCCCAGAAGTGTTCAATTACGTTAATGTCTGGTGAATATGGTGGTGTTTGCAGAACATGTGGACAATTGTAAAGCAGCCAACAATCGTACATTGTGTTGCTTAATGCTTCGGGTCGTTGCCTTGGTAAAAGTGGAAACCATCCCATATTCCCAATTTTTAAACAATTTGCACTAGATTTTCTTTTAAAATTGTTAGGTATTTTGTCTGTTCTATAATTTTATCAATTATACACAGCTGGCCTGGACCAGCAGTCGACATGTAGCCCCAAACCATCACAGAGCCACCACCATGTTTTACCGAGGCTCTTAAATTGCGCTCTTTCAATTCTTCAATTTACTCTTATCCAAGAATAAAACTTGATTTCAAAAGGAAAAATCATTATTTCTATAGGTTTTTGTGAATTTTAACCTTTTTATTCTGTTCCGCTTACTTATGAACGGTTTCTTACGGGCCAATCTTCCATGAAAATTGTTTTTTCGCGATACTAAACTTACTGTTTCAGGGTGGACATTTTTATTTATGCTAACTTTGGAGCGTTCAGCTTGTGGTTTTTCTTCATTTGCTGGATAATCTATCGCTCATCAAAAGGTGTGAGTTGTTTAGGTCTGCCGGATTTTGGTTTATTCTGCACTGATTTCGATGTTTTGAACCGTTTTATACTATGGAGTGCAATCTATTTACGAATTGTAACGTTTTATTACCAGCTCCCTCACTTCTAAAGAATTCTGGCCACCCTGCCGTCCGATTTTAATTTCTATATTTATAATTTCAACAAAAAGAGGACAATCGTGACTTATGTGTTTCAGTTGAGCTGTGTAACATGGAATAGAAACTTAAAATTCGGCGATTGTCCTATTAAATTAAACCAAAAAAATAAAGGAAATGATACATGTCAGAGTTCTATTTTGGCATTGATTTTCTGAATTTTTTACTTTTTTAATTTTTTGAGGCTTTTTACATTTTATAATACTTATAGCTTTAAGAAAATAATTTTGGTTTTTATTTTGAATGCATTTTTTAACCACTTTACGGTAACGTTATGAAAAGTAAGCAACTCAGGTTCCGAGTTCTTTATTGTGCCACTGTATGTAGAATTTTTTTTTTAGCTTCCTAACACATTATATGAAACAGTTCATTTTGTCGTTTTTATCATTTGTTTAGCCGTTTAGGCTGCAGTTCAGTACATACACAGAATAGAGAGATCCACTTTTTTGAGTTTCGTTTTGATCAAAATCTCGAGTGGAAAATTTCATGAAACCAATACTTGCCCTTTGTAAAAAAAAGCATATCATTGAATCTAGAAACTTGACTTCTGAAATCAAGAACTTTAATTCGAACTCGAAAAAGGTGCAGAATGTGTAATGTTAGCCTAAGCAATGACCTGCAAAGGAGTTATACCATAACCTGAGCGTCTACTGAAGAGTCACAATCTGTTATTGAAGAAAGCAATAACCAAATCAATACATAACACTGCTGTATATATGAAAGCTGAACCCACTAAGGAATATTTTTAAATCTAAAGGGTTAAGTTATATAAAAGTATATATGTACATATATTTGGAATCAAGAGAACGCACCGTTTAAAATGGTTCCCAATTCAACTCATTTGCAATTAAACAAATGTTGGGCACTGTAGGGACCTCTATAGGAGCTATACCCAGAGAAATATTTATAATAAATGTGAGCAAACATTTTTAAAATTTTTTTTTGATGCGTTTAAAAATCGAGCTGGAATAATTATTCAGACTTAGAAATAGTCAGCAGATTTATTTATAAGATGATAGTGATATTTTTCGCATTCTGAGTGAATGAATGAGCGAAGCAGCCTACCAACTATATGCACTGTGGTAAGCAGCACATTTCGAAGAATTTGGGTACGAGGGGCGGCTGATAAGTTCGCGGGCTGAGCTACTTAATAACGAGTCATCTTCTCTTTTGTGATAGCACTAACTGCGGCACTCTTTAGTAGTAGAAATATCACCTCATTTCAATAATAATCTCATTTTGTTATTATCTGTGGTAGGTAAACATCACCATATCAGCCGAAATCGGCGAAATTGCAATTTTGAGCACTGCGCCGTGATAGAGGGGCGAACAAAGTAAACATTTTCGAAGACATGTCATCGACTCTCCAGGATTCTGGGCCTTCGTATACCATGGTCAAAAAATGGACTCGCTTAATTCAACAAGGGAAAGAGAGCTGTGAAGACGACCCCCGCCCAGGTCGTCCTGTGTCACTGTGGTCACTGAAGAAAACGTGGGAAAAGTTGAAAAATTAGTTCTGGCCGACCGAAGAATAAAAATGTACTAGATAGCGGACGAATTGCACATCAGTAAAGAATGGATTGGAGAAATTTTGCACGAGCATTTAAAAATGAAAAAATATGTGCACGCTGGAATACCGAAAATGCTTACGCCGTTCGACAAGCAACGACGACTCGAGTGCTGCAAAGATTTTTTGGAGTTAGCCCGGGACAATCTCAACGAAATTTGCAACCGAAAGGTGTTTTGCTGATTAATTACCTGCCAATAACTACGATAAATGGTCAATATTACGCAAATTCATTGACTTAGGCATGTGAAGCGGTCGTACCGAAGCGACGTAGGAAACTCAGGCACGGAGTGTTGTTTTCGCAGGATAACGCGCCTGTTCATACGGCGCGGGTTACGAGACACAGGTTTTTCAACAATAGACCACCCACCCTATAGCCCAGACTTGGCCCCGAGCGGCTTTTTTCTTTTTTCCAATAGGAGTTACGAGGGCGGAGATTTGCAGATGAGAACGAGATCAAGGCGGACGTAGAAAGTCATATTGAAGGCAAAGAAAAAGAATATTTTGTCGGTGGTATTAAATGCACTTCACTCGAGGGAGATTATATTCAGAAATAACATTTTTTAATCGGATCACTTCTTTCACATAATGCCTTAGGCCGCGAACTTATCAGCCGCCGTTCACAGATGCGATCTGCGTCATTGCAAGATTGCTCCAATTGATTTAATTTATATCTCTAGTAACTGTCAGTCTTGTAAAGATAGTCAGAAAGACGTGGAAAACGTGTTTCCTACTGTCAACGTTTCAAAGTTCTACGGAAAACATGGTGGGACATATGTTACAATCGCAGACAAAATTAAATGCAGTAAGCAATTGTTCTAAATAGAGACAGAATAAAGAAAACTTCAAGAATTATATAGTGAGAATCTAGTACTGGATAACAAAGGCAATTTCTAGGAGGTGGATTTAGTGGGTACAAATTTCACACTCTATTGAGTATATCACATTCATACGGACAAACAATTTTTTAAGGAAGTGAAGAAGAAATTGCCCTTACTCAGCAACCATGTGTTAGTAATATACCATATATTCTGATTAAGAACACCAACTTTTAAAATGTTGTACTACGAGTATAGCAAGTAAAAACTAACCTTATATGGATTAGAGGTAAAATAATGCAATCCATTTCATTTAGAACGTCTTCAAGAACAATAACCTTGGTATCTTTATCAAACCAAAATTGGAAACAATGTCTAGTAGAACGTTGTAAGATCTGCGCTTGGATTAACCACTTAGGCAAGACAAAGGAAGATCTTAGCAACCATCAGCGGCAGGATTTTTAAAAACTCAAAACGATTTTTGGACAAACTTCTGTTCGCAGACACTGGACTTGCTATTAAAAATGCACCTTCCTACTTGCTCTCTAGTCGCAAACACACTTCAAAACAGTAATAACATACCATACCCCTAGCGGGTATACCTGATAAGGTAGAAAGGGGAATCAGTACCTTGAACCCTTATAAGTCAGCAGGACTGCCCATTATGCTACAGAAAACAAAGACGTTCATAACAACAAACGTTAGTGGACAATTCCCGCAGCTGTCTAACATTGAAATATGTATATGACATAACCGTGGCGCGTAGCAAAAGCAGTATTCATTCCCAAAGTGGATAGTTAAGTCACACGACAGTCAAAGACTACCGGCCAATTAGTCTAACCTCCTTCCTCTTAAAAACGTTAAAGAGGCTTCTAGACATCCATTTAAGGAGCAAACTAAACATCTAAAATATGTCGACTCACCAACAAGTACTATCGCCACTCCTCTGGAAGTTAGTCATTAACGAAGTCTTAACAAAACTGGGAAGAACGGGTGCAAAACCTACGCCGGTGATGTAGAGCCTGTGGGAAATTTCCATCCACCACAAGAAATTTTATGAATGAAATTACCAAATGGGCAGCTTCTTACGATCTAGGGGTCAACCAGACCAAAACCGAACTAGTTTTCTTTATTAATAAGAGATCCATCCTGAACTTTGTGGTAGTATGGAAAATAAGGCCCAAAATCCTTCCTCGATTACACAGTGCAAAATTCCTGGATAGTAAGTAGTGATAGAAGCCAAATACATAAAAGAGAATGAAGAGGTCCTCAGTGGCACTCTAGACTTGTAACATAATCTGTGGCAAAAACTGGAGACCACCGTCGAAAATTAGTCATTGGTTGTACATAGCCCATGCGAGTCTGGTGGACAGCAACGAACAACGTGGACAGTACGCTAGTAACAAAAATAAAAAGAGCGGACTGTCTGAGCATAACGGGAGCCCTAAAGTCAAACATGTTTAATCTTATGCCACTAGATTTGTATATAAGTGAAACCTCTGCTAAATGAGCGGTCCACCTTAAACAGACCAACAACTGGACGACTACAGTATATGAACACAGCAGAATTATTAAAGCAACAGTAGATGACAGCTCACAAACCGAATACCTAGACTTCAATCGGGAGTACTCGATTTGGATACCCAACAGGGAGGAATGGGCAGCGAACATCGTCATCTCTAGCTCAGAAATCGCAATATACAAAGACACATCAAAGATGAAGCAAAGTGCAGGTGTCTTTTCAGAGAATCTCGGTATCTCCACTTCCATACGTCTTCCGGATTCATGCATTGTCTTTCAAGTGAAAGTTTTGGCCATTCTGAAAGCCCACCATAGGGCGAGGGTACTGGGCATATCCCGAGAGGATATCTCCATTTACATGGACAGCCAAGCAGCCATTAAAGCATTGACAGCGGTAAAAATAGAATCAAAAGTAGTTGAACTCTGTCGCCTAGAATGTGGGGCTCTGAGCAGACAGAACAATGTTTAAATCATTTAATTTAATCGGAAACGAAAAAGCAGAAGAAATGGCCAGGATGGCCGATATGCCGATGATTAAAAGATACAAGGGTCAACGCAACACTCTCATACGTTAAGTCAATAATAGCGGACAATTTCTGACTATAGCAAAGAACAGATGGAGAAATATTCAAACTTGTAACATACTAACCAACACCTATCCTGAAATTTGTTCGCTGGGACGAGAAAAATTCCTGGGATGGAGAAACTAAAAAAAAGTGGGTCTTTCAATTCTGTCTGTCTATCTGTATGTATGGTCGACTGCAGGCTAAACTAGTGGACGTATCAGTGCGTTCACAGTTCGAGGAGTTTTCAAATATAACGGTGGATTTTATTCAAAAACGATACTTATACTGTCTTACGAATCATCACAAATGATCCGCAAGTGGTTCTCACTGTTACGATAGACAGTATAACATCAATTCTTCATATTACTTATGTTGCTGACACTGGAACCTTGCCTAAGCGCTAGTCCTCATCTTCATTTAACAATGATTTAAACATTTTCTTTTATTTTTTTCTGAAATTATGTCTCGCTTTTTAGAAACACTACTACCCATTCACAACCAAGAGATTAATTAAAAAATTAAATTCAACAACTCCCCAGTACGTAAGTATCTTTAAAACTTCATCACTTGGTCATGGAAAACTACCTTGTCGCTTTACACAATTTCCCATTGTCAGAGTTCCGGGAACTTTTATTGTTTCACACCCTTAGGATGTACAGTTTCCCAATTAGCATCACCTCCCAAGGCAACCGACCATTTAAGTGGAAAGTCATTTAAATAACTTGATACCTATCTATGGCTTACAACTGCAAAAAAGGACGAAACTTTTGCGTTCCACTTTAATTTCCTTCCCCACGCGCAGAGACAAAGAAAGCCAAACTCAACTGCTATTGACTTTTTATATCCACGCAGCAAAATTAATTTCAAATTGAAAGGATTCTCTGAAATATGAAAGGACGACTCTGAATAAAACCAAATTGTTTTTGCCACTACTTTTCAACTTCATTGTCATTGAAATTCGCTCTTGCAATTGCGCTGTAGCAACAGTGCACACTTTATCTAGAAATCTATCTGAGAAGTTTCTTTCCCCCCACTTCCCCCTCTGAAAGTGTATCTATTTAGAGAAAATATAATTAAATTTTGAAAAACTTACTTCCTGTGCAGCGTCGTCTTAGCGTTGAGTGATTCTTGCCAACTTTTCGTTTGGACTTTTTTCGACGAATTTTCTTGCGTCCGCATGGGTCTTCTGTGGAAGCTGCCGCCGCTGCAGCTGCATGCCTGCATGAACAATAATCAGCGCTGGGCATTGGCGCGCAGACACAATCAGCCAACTGATTATCACAATTCCAGCATACATCACAATTCGAGAGGAACTCCTGTTCGCTAAACTCATCGCTGGCGATGGACGAACACCGACGCGCGGCGTCCCTTAACCGCTTGCAACAGTATGAACAGGTGCCATCCGGGTTGATAGTGGGTCGTGGAGGTTTCTGTTGTCGTCGACGGCCACCACGGTAGCTCGACTCGGGGTGAATGGCAGAAGAATCGTAAACAGATGGGAAGACATTGGCCAGGGAGATTTCCCTGCGTGACTTGTAGGCGTCGGACTTTTTATAGCGGCGTCCCGTATTTCGACCACGAGCAAATGTCCGTTTTCTCGGCGAAGTCATCCGCCAGTGTTTGGGGTAGTTGAACAGCTCTTCAGTGTCGCGGTGGTAATCTATGCTGGCGTATAGATCGTGATCTTCATCGGGATGATCTTCATCGTTGAACGTTCGAACCTCTTGAAAGAGACACTTCGATTTCTTTTTGTTGTTCGATACTCGCTTGTCTGGGTGGGGGAATTCAAAGCTTTGATCGCCGGCAGACATGTCAGCGTAGATCTCGCTGAGGGTAGCATCATTGATCTTCTTCCGCTGGAGATAATAGTCCTTTAGGCGTTTCAAATGTTCCTCGAAGAATGCTTCTAGATCGTTGATTTCCTGATTGAAGGGATCATCAGCGTATTCTTTTCTTGCTTTCAAGCGCCTCCTACGCGCATCGCAAAATTCTTCAAACTCCTTGACAAAGTGATCTTGACTGGGGTTCAGTTCGAGGTGAGAGGTTATCGGGACCAAAGCTGCTGCTGGTCTTCGGGATTTTCGTTTGCGGGATGAATTCCGTTGAAATCGAAAGTCTTTACTACCTTCACCGTGCCTTCTTCGAAACATATTCTTCGGCTTTGTCAGGGTCAAACTGAAACCTGAGTCCCTGGATGACATAGACTTAAAGGATTCATTTTTCTTTTTGAAATGTCCGCTCATATCCAAGTCATCACCTTGGCCCAGGTTCAACTGCTTCCAGATTCGTCCCAAATTTACGGCATAAAGTTCTTTCTGCCTCGTAAAGGGATTGATTTTGACTCTCAGTGGATATGGGATCGAGCTGTCTGGCGAGATCATGTCAGCATCATCGTACATCTCCACTTCGGGGTCAAAGACGAATGATTGATATTTGTTGTGACGGGGCGACAGTTGGTCGGGATCTTCACAGATCGTGCTGATCCCGTAGTGAACCTCGGAAAATGAAGAACTCCTGGAGATCGTTTTCTTCGGAGGATCCACACGATCAGTCTTCGACATTTGCAACTCTTTAAAGATCTCATATGTACACTTGGCATTGCCCAATGGCTCCTTTTGGTAATCGAAAAGCGAATCTGAACTCTCCTTCTGCACGGTCACTTGATGATCTTGAGTGGGTGCGTATCCTGGAGTCTGCTCCAACTCTGCATCATACGATCCGGATATGTGAATAACTATACTCTCGCCAGAGTAGTTTTTCACCTGTTTTCGATTGATGTGATCTATTGGATCTTCGTAGATCAGTGTGGTTTTGGACACATTTCCTCTGCCCGATGAATCGGTCTTTTTCGATGAACCCGACGTAGCAAAGTCATCGAGTTCTTCCACACTAGCTAGAGGAGCATCGAAATTCGTCTCCAGATAATTACTCACAGGGGTGAACGTCTTAAAGGTTATCCCCCTTGATTGGTCCGCTGATCCTCTATGGTCTAACCGAATGGAATCTGCCTTCTCGTAAATATTCTCTTCCGATATCACAGAACGATCATCATCTTGCAGACTGCCAACTGATACATTTGAAACATTTGCACCACCAACGGAATATCCCTCCTCCAGGACATCATTGTATATCGTTTCCGTACTATTGGAATTCTGAAAGTCCACCGAAACAACTTGTATTTCAGTCTCCTGCTGCTGTCGTATACCATCACCACCATCAGTACCACCGCACCAATTGTACTTCTTGTTAGCACCATTATATACTGCATCATCATCATCATCGTCGTCTTCATCATCATCATCGCCTCCAGCTACTGAATTCTTTCGCAGCGATCCAATAAATATTCCATTCTTCACTTCGGGCACTGTCATCACAGCCGCTGGTAGATTATTCGCTTTTGCTTGTGCAACCGATGATGTAGTTGCTGGACGATGATAAAACTCCTCAGTGCGGTCCAATTTGAAAATTGTATTTGCCTCGAGCTCTTCGACAATTATACCACTGGTTGTTGCTAAACAGTGATTACCACCACCACTACCCGGACAGTTGCTATTAGCGCCAATTGCTTTGGCGCGCAACGCAGCCCGTTTACGACCCCGATCCAAGTAACTTTTTCGTATGCTGATGCGCTTGAATGAGTCGCTACGCTTAAAACTTGCGTCCATAATTCCGATGCCATCTTTATCCTTGCCTTTCTTTTTTGTACGAAGAAAGTTTCGTATTGACTCGAATGTAAGTGGTTTCATTGTTCTTCTGGTTGTGTGGTTATTACTATATACTAAATATATATATTTTTTATATCACTTATCTTTTTTAATTAAGTTTTTATAATGTAATTAAAGTCTTTTTTGATAAGCATTTTTATGCAATTATCTGTAATTGTAATGATTTTTATGATCAATTTGTAATTTGTTTGTATTGTGAAGAGGTAGACAGAGAGAGAGAGACTCCTAGAGTGTTAGCTAACGGATACATTATTGGTGAGACAATATTATAACTTTGTAGATATAAATGAGGTAGAAGAATTGTAACCGGTAAGTATCGTTTTTTAATGTTTGTAAATTGTTGCTGTCGGCAATCTGAAGGCGCACCACATTACTTCAATCATCATTACCTCACCACAAAACCGCAATCGTCATAGAAGAGATCGAGACAATTATATCACGATATTCTTCGCCAGACTAGCCAATTGTAGTGATAATCTTAAAAACGTCTATTATCAGGAAGTAGAACGAAAAGTGCTCCATTGAGCACAGAACTTAACATTTTCCAAGAGCAGAAACAATTTTAAAACAGCAAAAACTACAAGTCTGGATAATGATTAAAAATCCGGCAAGACCATTCTTAAGCTCTTTGGAAAATTGGTAAAGAAGATCCAAAGTAGCTCCTGGCGTAGCTTCCAAGAGGATATTGACAGCACTACAGCACATTTTCAAAACCCCACTAATGCCATGTTGCTCTTAGGCTGTTCGTGATCAGCGGTCAGCAATGGAATATTTACTTCACAGACATTTCCTGTAATTCGCTTTAAAGGTTGAAACCTGTTAAAACCACTTTTTTTCTTTTTTTCAATTTCTAAATCCCAGAGCACTCAGACCCGACTTTCGGTCCATTGTTCTACCAAGCAGAAACGCCTTTTTGGGGTAGTGGGTGGGGAAAATGAGATTTTATTCGTTTCTCTTATATGCTCTGGTAGCTCTTCCCCGTTCGGGCTCGAACTTGCACAGCTCGGGTCACAAGGAAACACACCATTTAAAACCATAGGAATATCTTCCCTCTGGATTTCCAATACCTTGGCTTGGCTCTTGGAACTACACCCGAAATCTGAGTGAAAGTGATTTTCATTCCCAAAATAGGGAACATTTTACACACATATAGATCCCGATAAGGATATGTGACCTGCATGGCAAGTTTTGTAGCTGAATTGTGAAAATGGAAAAGACGATTGATACTCAGTCTCGTTTTCATTTAAATTAAAATTTAATTAGGCGCTAGACGCAAGATGAAAAATTGGACGAACTAGCCAGAGAACGTTCACTTATAAGCCCTTCGCGGGCCCTTTCCGAGGCTAGTGTACCGCTTAGCATCCTATACAGGGAGTTAGACATCGAGTCAAATTAGGAAGCTAATGAACGCTGGTGTCGATTAGACACATGCGCTGCAGCCAAATCATTATTGCCAGTATACGACAAAAAGAGATCTTTCAATCTTATATCATAGAACTAAGTGACAGGACACTGAGTGATAGGTAATCAAGCAGAACAGCTTGGGTTACCTCACAACGACTACTGTAGAAGTTGCAGGGACTGTCCAGCTCTGGCCAGCAAAAGAAGCCGTGATTTTGGCAGATACTTCTTTTCAGAGCTGGATGAGCTAGGTAGCATTGAGCTAAGAAAACTCCTGAGATTCATATATTTATCTGGGTGGTTTAGCCTAGCAGTCGAAGATTGAAATTTTTATGTTCCCAGGATTCTAAATATTGGTTATAATGGACTCATAGTGGTCTAAGTGAGCTGTTGACAACTCTGTCAATAAGGGCACCCAGTTACTTAACCTAACATAACCTAACCTAAGGTTCAAGTTCCAGAAAACATCAAAAAGTTTGTCCATGGTCCCACATCTAACGAACGGCAAACAAACATCTGAGTGCAAAGTCGTCATGAGAAGCTTATCTGAATCAAAAAACTTTTCCCACTCAATGCTATTTGCGTATCGTATAGCATATTCGAGACGATAGGCCAGTCCATGTATGAGCTGTTAGAACCAAAATAATATATTTCTTTTTTTATTTCCATGCCCCTCTGTCTATATGCTGCCAGTTATTCCGCAGTAAATTGTTAACCGAACCTATTCACTGAACTGTTTAAAGTGATATCCTACCTAAGCAGATCCAAAAAAAGTTTTTTTTTTATACATGGTTGTAAAAATTGACTGCAATGCTATTTTGGCACCTGCTAACTTTTTCCAATTGAGCTAAAGTGTCACTACATATTAACTTAAGATAAGAGTAAAAGGAAGAGTCGCTGTCTATCTGTCTCTATGAACGCGGTAGTCTCGCAAACCGCTTAACGAATTTTGGTGTGATTCACTGGTGTACAGCTTTCAAGGTTTAGATGTATAAAAATATATGTTACGTCTTTAGGGGGCTGAGGAGTGAACAAAAACATGCAAAAATTCGTTTAAAAATTTCTATTGATGCGTGAAAAATATGAGGCGCTGTCAAATCTATGGAAGATACGTAGCAATAGATAAAAGAATTTTAAATCGATTCAGATATGTTTAAGATAGAGCTTAATTAAAAAATTAGAAGAAAAAAAAAAAACCTATAAGAGAGTTACAATTCGCCTAGAATGGATCGTATGATATCCTATCCCCTATCTTTTAATACACCCATAATAAAATGAGCGTGACGGTGCACAATTTTTAAAATAGATGCAGTGATATTTTTCTATACAAAGGATAATGGCAGTTTTCAAGAAATTTTATTACAAAACTGTTGTTATAAGTTTTTTTTAGCATGGCTTTTTTACCGAAATTCACGGATTCTGATGAGATTTTCACAATAATATTTCTTAACTATACCGTAAATAGCTTTGATAAAGCAATATATGCCTTTGTTTAAAAAAACGCTCCCAAAAAGTGGGCGTGGCCAAGTGTATGAAAGAAATTTAAAGAAAGTCAACGTGTATATATTTTTCCTGGAAAAAAAAAAACTATTTTTTTTAAAGTAGGTGGATTGTAACAATTTTTACACTTGTACCGCTTCGGATTCTAGAAAGCTTATATAGCAAAATTTCATGTTCTAAGCTCAAAATTTAAGACTCAAAAAATAGTGACATTCGGACGGATGGACAAACATGGTTAGATCGACATAACTGTTAATGCTGACCACAAATATATATACTTTTAGGGGTCTATCGTTATTACTTCTCTGTTTACAACTATGTGTCAAACTTAATATACCCTGGGTAGGGTATAAAAACCGGTATAGCTCCGTTGGATCCATGCTTATAACCTATTTTTTGCTCGAAATTCAATGCACTTTCAGATCGGAAGTAGTGACCCCTATCTAAGAAACACTCTTTATAGCTTACTTGGTTGTGCTATAAAAAAAATATGCAGACAAATTACAAAGATCGATTGTTGGAGGACTTGTATGGCACATAGCGCCACCTTGCTGGAATCAGTTCATTTCGTCAGTTTCTGGACAAACAAAATCGATAATCATGCCTCTGTAGTGCTCTCCGTTGACCGTAACGTTGTTGCCATCTTCATCTTCGAAGAAAAATGTGCCAGTAATGCACACGTAGCAATATTGTCGACTAAGCGCACAGGACGAACATGGGGATAACTTGTGTTATCAATTAGCATGCCGATCTCATGAACTTTCTTCACAAACTTGCGTATAGCAGGTACGGTTGGTACATTACTTCTACCGAAATTTATTTTCAAAATTCGTACTGTTTCGGCAACAGAGCACTCACTTTGAAAATAAGCTTTCAATATTTCCTAGCGTTGTTCAAGCGTAAACCGATTCATTTCGTACTACGGAGATATTATACTGTGTTTCTGTCAGTTTTTTGAGCTCGAAAGAGCTTTCAGTGTCAAAATAACATGTAATTTTAAAAGAAACTAGCAGTATCCTACTACTTGGCTTTGAAAAAGTAATATACTTATATTTTTTTTTTTTTTAGAAAATCCTCCAAAAAGAGGGCGTGATATACCATTTATGGACAAAATTCTAAAAAAAACTTATATACCGAAATTTGTGTTCCAAGCTCAAAATCCCGCACTAACTTTCAATCTCCAACCGTTAGCTCATCGAAGACTGGTACCAGACCTAAGCCTATACTAATGTGAAATTTCCTAAGATCTCAATAGAATGGTCTCCAGAAATGCAATATTTGAGTAGTCATCACCTTTAGCCCACCTAGCAACGGTGCGTACATCTCTTTATTTTATTTTTTTATAATTTGCGCGCACTAAAGGGATATAAATACCCTTAAATTATTTCAGAGCATGGGCATTTGTAGATAGACTGACAGAGAGAGAGAGAGAGGGAGAGAAAGAACGAAAGATTGGTGTAGTGGTTTAAACTCAGGTGGTATTAAGTTTCTGTAAACTCCATAGGTAGCGTTTAGATAATTGGGGAGCATTTTGCTGTTACTGTCGTTGCTTATGATTCACAGTATTTTTTTCGTCCTCCTGATATCATCACGATTAAATTGCATTTTCAGTCATATGACCACCCAACTGCCACTGCTATTCCTTCGCAGTAGAGTTAACTGAGCTTTCGCAATTGATCGGCATATTTTTTTTTATTTATTTCTTAAGAAATAAATAGATGATTCTTGACATCAGAATCTGAACCGTGAACATGCGTGACGTTATTATTACACCACGGCCGCCCCAATCAAATCTGCTTCTCCTACAGGACAAGTAAACTTTGGAATTTACTTCTCCTGAGAGAAGATTATAAAAAAAAAACTATCACCGTAAAAATAACTTTCAAACAACAAAATTATGACCTTTTGATGCGGGCGTCGACCTACACAATATATGGACGAAATATGAAGGAATTCGAGGTCTAAATACCTACGATATATGTATGTATTTTGTTAAAGCAATATTTTGCAGTTTCTAGTAAAAACATTCAAAATAAGAATAAAAAAAAAACGTGCACGGATTTGTACTGTTTCGGATATTAAAAAAACCTACATATAAAAGAAAATTAATTTTCCTAGCTCACAATTTAAGGCCCAAAAACTTGTGACATACACACATACTGATAGATGGATCGACATGTAGGTAAATAAAAATGTACTCTAAGTCACAAACAAATTATTGATGATGCACGAAAAATATCGGGCGATGCAAAAACTATTGAAGATACATCGACAAGTTGTATTGGAAATATATAGCTCTTTAACAGTTCTACAAAAAAAGTCTATTTCAGCTCAACAGGGTCATAATCATCAATTATTTAAATGAGTGAAATAAGTATTGAAACAATATTCGTTTTTATGACAAGAAAAATTGGACACAAAATGTCAAGGTAGTAACAGTGCAACGAGACATTTAATCTTAGATAAAGTGATAATATTATTATTTGTTCATAGTAATCATACTAAAATTTATAGGCATAAAAAACTCAGACAAGCTTAGATACGAAACATTTCGAAGAAGTCTTTCACTTTGCGGATCAATAACCACGAGATACCTGCTGTTTAATGTCTGAATTTACTACTGCCTCAGGATGTTCAAAATGTCAATACTTTGACGAACAATCACCTCGCCACTAAACGGAACTATTTCAAAATCCACTTGAGCAGTGAGGGCAAATAAAAAGTCACCGACGCTGATGATATGACCTTTTAAGTTTTCACAACAAACCAATATACAGGGACGGACTGAAGGGAACAAAAGCAAAAGAAAATAGGGTTCACGATGCTGTAATTTAATAAAAATTGTTTAATAATTTAAAGTTGAAAAAACTGAAAACATGACATACTTAAGTGGGCGCCGTGACTCAGTGGTTAAGAGCGTGATCACTGAGTGGGAGGTTCAATATTTAAATCGGAGAAAAAACAAAAAAAAAAAAAATTCTCACGGTCCCACCTCTCGCGAAAAAATGGGGCTTTGGAAACAGCATAAAACTGTAGGTCCCAACCATTCATGCAGCGCAAAGCACGAGTGGCTACGAAAAAATGGGCTAGGTCCTGTATGGGCAATTAGCGCCAAAATATATATTCTATTTAAGAGCCCCAATTTTCCATGATTGGCCACCACTGACCTTCTCCTCTATCGATCCACTAACTTATCAATACTGAACTTAAAAGAAGTTCTGGGGTTAAAGGACAGGAAATTGCTTACTACCAATCGGACATGGTCGGGATCTCGGAATTTTGTTCCTCAACAATGAAAAAGCAAGATAGTAGCCGCTTGGTGACAGTATGAAGGATGAGACAGAACTTCTTCATTCTTACTTCTGGAATGAATCTTCGTCTTCAAAGAGCCATGTGGCCAAATTTCTATCACTAAGGGGGATCTACGTAGATTACATGTAGACATATATAAGTTTTTTTTAAAGAGTTTCCTACGGTCGTATAAATGTGTGAGAAGTGAATCCTCTAAAATAAAGCTCCCCAGGATATCATTTAAGACGCTAGGTCTGTCTAAGAGAGTTTCGTCTTTAAGATTCATATTACAAGACATCAAAAAAACCGTACTTATTTCAAGAAAATTGAATTTCTTAAGCCTCTGATTCATCCACAGAAGAAAAGGAACTTGCCACCATAAGAGAAAAGTCAGTTCAGCCAACCAACATTTATGTACGGGAGTATATATATGGACAAAGACAACAGTCTTGTCAGCTACCAATAAATCGCTAAAAGAAATAAGGTCTTTCGGTGAAGGCAGTCCAAAGGTATACGAAAAGGCAAATAAATGAAGTCTTGATTATCAGGCTCCATTGTGGAAGTGAGGACGAAAATGCAGAAAGCGGTCGAACATAGAAACAAATATTTCCAGAGGTAGCAAGTGGTCTGACAACCGCAAGCTAGTGGCATAACATACAAACCGGTGTACAAATATACTAAGTCGCGTGACTTCTGCATGCAGTTGGTCATATACTCGTATTTGTTCCAATTTGAAAATCCATGCCATTTTGTTATTGTGAATTATTGAGGCCCTTCACTTTCACCGGCGTCAGTAAATCAAATACGGCCCTGATCCCATTCATCCGTCATCGCCCATTCTTCAGTCACGTTTCCCTCAGACAATAAGTGTGATGCTGATGACGTGCAACAGCGAACTTGCCCAAAACGTGATACAATGTGCAATTGAAAAGTCTCTCAAATAAATTCTTCTGCTTTTTCTCAACTTGGTCCATTACTGAATGGAGAATAGTGGTTCGGGTGAATATATTTTATTGCTCGCCAAAGGAAAAGATAAACATGTTTACAATAGTCTCATCTTAACAATAGTAGAGACAAAATATCTAGATAAGAGAGAATTCTTGAATGGGATCGAAATTTCTTTTTTTCACTGTACAATCGATTAGATACGTACCAGGTGATTACCCAAGAGAGAACGATAATCGTTTGCTTATTTTGACTCTCCTTATGCTTAATGACGGACAAAATTTACGATTATGTAAAAAAGAAATCATAAAACCAAAAAGGTTACCGCATTGGCATTTATCGCCCACGAGGCTAAGTACTGTGTTTGTCTTGTGCCAAAGATGAAAAAGGTTAAACGCTGGCGCTGGCTTTTGTGTCCCCATGAGACGAAATCAGATACATAAATAACAAACCGTTTATTTGTGAATTTTATATCGGCACAAGTGAATCTCATGGATATAGTTTCAGATTTCACTTGCAAGTGCATTGAATTACAAATAATAATAATTACAAAAGTGCCAGATAATTATTTTACAAGATGAGGTTTGTAACGAAACAAGTTTAATCATATGAGTGGTTTGTTAATTACACGTCGTTTACTGTCGTTCAGATGAAGTATAGTGACGCACTAGATACATTTATGATAACTGAACTAGTTTCAATGCCAAACACGATATGAAGATGTGAGTAATCCTTTTATTAACTAAACGATTTGAATAAAATAATTAAATTTATAACCTCGGGAAAAACAAAAGTGGTTTATACATACATATTTATTAATGTCATCACGAGTTGGGTTTGCTGCACTAAAAGTTGCATGCACTCTTAAACTACAATGACTGTCAAATATGGTCTAATAAAAGAAGGGAGCACTGCATAACGAGCAGTATTTACGAGCTATGATATTAATTCCACTGTGCAAGGTTGGGTAATAAAACTAATGGATACGAAGATATATTTAACCAAAATGGTCCAAGTGCACAAGGAATGATATGATGATATGAATTGAGTAGACTTCATATATAATGTTTTTTTTTTTTTTTTTGGGATCTGCATGGCGATTGATCGGGAAACTACTGACTGTCCAAAACATGGATTGGACCAGTAGCGCAACAATCAAGTTCGTAATGTAGTGCTTGCTTTACCTCCTCCTCGTGGTGGTCCTCAGGCAACTGCATGTATAAATCCTTATACATATAGGCCAAAATTGCAAGTGCGAGATTGTCTAGGGTCTTATGCCTAGGCTAGGTAACCTGGGCCAGCAACCCGCGTTACCGAAACTACAATAGCTATGGAAACCGACACAATGCCTCGGATAAGGACTGATAATACGTTGACGACCTTTGGCTATCGTACCCGGACTAAGATTGGTTTCTGGAATGTGAAGACGCTCCTTGACTCTCAGAGTGAAGGACCTCAGAACGCCAGATTCCTTCAATTGGAGCATGAGTTCATGCGATATAGGCTGGGCATATTGGGAGTAAGCGAGATAAGATGGTTAGATGCGGGTGAGTACCAATCCCCAACGCGTAATACTGTATTACTCTACTCCGGAAGACCAACCGGAAACCCCCGTGGATATGGAGTTGGACTGCTGCTAACGCCGACAGCACGCAGAGCCCTAATTACCTGGCAGCCGCACGGTGATAGGATTTTAGCGGCCAGATTCCGGATGAGAGTACGTCGCGTCACCATCATACAGTGTTACGCCCCCACGGATGGTTCGTCTGAGGAAGAAAAGGAGAACTTCTACAACCAGTTGGGAACTGTTCATAATGCAACACCCAACGGCGACATTGTCATTGTGATGGGGGACCTGAATGCCAAGGTAGGCTGCGACAACGAAGGGCTCAAACATGTTATGGGACGGCACGGACTAGGCAATCGCAATGACAACGGCGAAAGATTTGTTGACTTTTGCAACGCAAATCGTCTTGTCATAGGTGGCACCATGTTTGAGCACAAAGCCTGCCATAAAATCAGTTGGGTGTCAACTGACAGGCAAGCAACCTCCAACCAAATTGACCATTTTGCCATCAGTCGCCGTTTTAGAAGTAGTCTCCTAGACGTCCGAAACAGGCGAGGTGCCGACATGGGGTTGGTACGAGATCACCATCTTATGATAGCTACTCTCCGACTTCGCACTGCTGCCGTTCGTAGATCTAACGACACAAGAATACCTAGGTTCAATGTAGACCGACTGAGAGTTCCCACAGTGCGCCAAGAATTAAGGGACCATCTCTCACGTGGTGTGGAAACAATCAGCAGCTCCCTGCCCGCCACCATCCAAGACCATTGGTGCGCTGTGAAAACTGTTTTCACATCAGGTGCTGTAAGGATTGTCGGTCGATCACAGGGAAACCATAGGGCGTGTCTTTCCGAGGATACCTGGAGAAGGATCAACGAACGAAAACAGCTAAGAGCTCAAATTGCAGCAACTCCAGCAGCAGGGAGAATCGAGCTTGAGTCCCTATATCGCATGAAGATGAGAGAAGTACAGCGTAGCGTGAGACGTGACAAGCGCAATTACATCAATGCGCTGGCTACGGAAGCAGAAGAAGCAGCAGCGAGGTGCGACAGCAGAACCGTTTATAGAATCACTAAAGAGCTTATAGGTGGCCGAAGCTCTACTCAACACCCAGTGAAAGGCTTAGACGGTTCGCTGCTAATATCGGATGAGGAACAACTGAAGAGATGGAAGGAGCATTTTGCTTCGGTTCTAAACCGAGTATTCGCCAGCAATATGCACCCAAGTCAGACTGAAGTGTCCGTAGAAAGAAGTTCCCGAATTCGCACCACAACCCCCAGTAAAGAGGAGATTATTACCGCAATCAAAGCACTGAAAACTAATAAGGCGGTAGGACTTGACGGCATACCCGCGGAGCTTTTACAAGCTGCGCCAATACCATCGGCAACAGCCCACTTGTCGGGAGAACATGGGAAGCCAAGAGTTTTTCGGATGAGTGGAAAAAAGAAATGATTGTCAAGCTTCCTAAAAAAGGCAACCTAATGCAGTGTGAAAACTGGAGAGGTATCTGCGTGCTGCCTGCTGTGGCCAAGATAATAGCTAGAATCATCCTGGAGCGAATCAAAGAACACCTTGAAGACACACTTGACGCCGAACAAGCAGGTTTCCGCTCTGGATCTTCCTGTGTTGACCACATCAACACCCTGCGGATCATCATCGAGCAATGTGTTGAATATCGATCACCACTTCACCTGTTGTTCGTCGATTTTGAAAAGGCGTTTGATAGTGTCAATCGGGAATTTATTTGGCGTGCCTTGCACAGGAGAGGCATTCCGGATAAATTAATAGCAATTATCAAAGCTACATATGATGGGTCCACATGTCACGTTTTGCACAGAGGAAGGCTGTCTGAGGAATTCGAAGTCCAAAGTGGTGTTCGGCAAGGCTGCATACTTTCACCAATATTGTTTTTATTGGTGATTAGCGATGTGCTGAATGCGGCCTTATCAACAGGAAATGGAGAAATTCGATGGACTCTTACATCTGAACTCAAACACCTCGACTACGCCGACGATGTATGCCTACTGTCTCACAGAATAATGGACCTTCACCAAATGACAGCAAATGTGGAGAGGGAAGCAGACGTCTTTGGGCTGAAAATCAACTCGGCAAAAACAAAAATGATCAGCCTAGGACCAAACTCATCAACTCATATATGCATTGCCGGACAAACGGTTGAGAGAGTAGAGAGTTTCCAATACCTTGGGAGTATTGTCTCAACCGATGGCGGAACCGAACTGGATATAGCCAGCCGAATAGGTAAAGCAAAATCTGCGTTTGGGATGCTATCCATAGTTTGGCGAAGTAATGCAATTAGCTTAAACACCAAGCTACGACTGTTTCGTTCCAATGTTGAATCCGTGTTGCTATATGGATGTGGTACCTGGAGAGTGACCGTCACTATCACGAGGAAGCTGCAAACGTTTGTCAATAGGTGTCTACGTTACATCTTAAGGATATTCTGGCCAAACCGTATCTCTAACGAACAGCTTTATCAGAGAACGGGCCATGAACCTATATAGGCACAACCATACGACGACGAAAGTGGCAGTGGATCGGTCACACTCTCCGAAAGGGTGACAGGTCCACAGCTAACCAAGCGATGCAATGGAACCCGCTTACCCAGGATGGCAGGATACGCGGCGGTCCTAGGAGGACGTGGCGCAGAACAGTTGAGAAGGAAACACGGCAACTGGGAAAGAGTTGGGGAGAGCTGAGGCACATTTCCTGAAATCGCACACGATGGCGCGTAGGCGTTGTAGAGGCCCTAGGACCCACAAGGGGATACAGGGCATAACCATATATAATGTGTAACAATAAACTTAAGTTCTAAGTGAGCAAAAATCATGGACTTACTATACTAAAGTTGTTATTTACGATATTTTCGAAAACGGTTTACCGGTTTGCCAAGAGTATATTTGATGAGGGAATTAAAAAGTCGAAAATGGATTGGAACATCAAAAAAATAAGAATTTCCAGTAACCAAATGAAGAAACTCTTCCCTCGTCTATTTTATTCTCGCCTTCATTTTCAGACAGACAGCTACCTGGAAGGCAGCGAACTGTCAGTAAGGTGTTTATAAGTATTAAAACAGAAGCAGCAAAGATAGGTTTGGCTAAGAACGAAGTATATGCTATCAACAAGGAAAGAAACAAAACATCGATCTACGAGTATATGACAAAACTTCACCATTGACAAATTATAACTTCGAGGTGATTAACGATTTTGTTTACATGGGTTCTCCAGTTAACTCTGAAAACGACAGCAGTACTGACATCGAACGAACAATTACTTCTGACACCTACTGTATCTTTGGGCTGGGAAGACAGTGAAGCTCTCTCAAGAATAATTAAGGGGATTCTATGTAAGACCCTCTCATTTCAGTTCAGATATGTGTATGTAGGGCGCAGAAGCACGAATGTCAACAAAACTGGACGAAAGGAACCTTGTTTCGAAAAGAAGATTCTTCGTGTGATGTTCCGTCCAGTTTGTAACGACGAATTATGCAACATCGATTTGGCCAAAAAGGTGCGAATCCAGCGCTTAAAATGAGATAGGCATGTAGAATGTATGGACACCAGCACACTGACCCGCAGATTCTATAATTTGGCCCCCGATGGGAGAACGCAGCAGAGGAGCATCGAGGAGCGCACAGTTGAAAAAAGGACCTCAACCAACTTGGCGTTACAAACCGGTAGTTAGCTAAGGATAGAGCTGACTGGAGAGGTTTATTGGTTGATGCTCCGGTCCATCCCGGACTGTAGCGCCATCTAAATTAAGGAACTTGTTGAAGCCAATTTGAATCAATCACTCTGTCAATTAATGGTTATAAAATCTTGATAACAGCGAACGTACATTGAATAAAATATCTGCATAGCGATGCAAAAAACTCTGTTAAGTTCATATCATAACTTTTTGCGCTACCCCACTTTTTCATTTGCGGATAAGATTTATGATTTGGTAAATTCGGCCCCTGAATTGTTTATAAATACGTTAGTACATTCTCGCTAACGGTAGATCTACCAACAATATAATACAAATTCGTGATGAGTCATCCATCCACTGATGTGGACTTGGCCTCTATGTAGGTAGCAACACTTTGGGAGAAATGATAATAATGTTAAGTTACTTTACCCCCAACAAGCTTACGAGAAATATTTATTTATATTATTTTTGGTAGCGAAGAGTGATATGAAGTGATAAATTCGTAGGACCTTTTTATACGGACAATGTTGGACATCAACAAGAACACTAATAATTATTTGAATTGGTTCAAAAGGAGTCGACACTTTGACCAGTCCCTCTGTTTGAAAATATATCAATAAGAAGCGACAAAATGCGTGCTTCTTAAAATATTTATTCAAACCTTAGAGTTACACTGTGGCAGCAATGTGATCGCGCCATCAGACAACACTTAACGAACAGAACTGACAGCTGAGTGGTGGCGGCGTTTATCGTTAAGTTTCATCGAAAAATAGTTTGGCACATGGTGAAAAAGCCAAGAACTTTTCGGCAGCCATTTTGGCGATTCATTCTTTCTTTTTCTTTTGGCGGCTTCACTGCAGTTTTTAGTATAGAGAAACTTAAAACCAGGCGGCTTCCCCGCAACCATACTTTTGGGTGCACACGTGTAAATTTATGTACAAGGAAAATAAAACTTAAAACCCAAAGGAGTTTCACGTTGTATCATTCCCACGAGCGTCGTAGCGAAGGACCCCCACAACACAACTGAAATCTATTAAGAGTTATTAATGATGGGTAGGGTATCTCCTTCGAGCGTAAGTGCAGTCTCGAACTGCCAGATTTGGAGCAGTTATCACGGCCTACCGAGAGTATGCAATGCAGTATGTAAAGGAAACGAGAAATTAAATCGAGCTTTCAAACGATGAATACATAGAATGATTTTGTTTTTTTGAAATGTCCTTTATAAAACCCTGTGATGGAAAAAAAGGAAAGGGTATAGGGACCCATATTGGAGTCGAATGTTTAAAGAATGGTCTTCCGAATTTCATTTCACTTGGTAAGACGCAACTATAATTTTCGTTGAAACAACGAGGGTCGAAATACCGGTACAAGAGCGCTAAGAATACAACATTCCAGTCCGGTGGTGCGCAAAGGAAAGAACTAGGCTGCAAATAGATCGCTGAACACGATCGAGTAAAGCGCAAGCATGTGGCGGAAGCTCCCTTTCAAACATGGGACTTGTATTCAAGTCTCGGTCAAATGTCAGCTTTTTAGATCATAGCCAACTCTGTAGGAGTGAAAATCCCACCGAAGGTTTGGACTTAACGTGCATGCCAATCATTGACAAGACATTAGATCCCCCAACGTCAACTCCTTTCACGCTGAGTTTGACAGTGCTAGTATTCCGGACACGTTCAACTGAAGGAGGTTAATCGCACCCCAATCAATTTCATGCCCGATTCACAATGCAGCGTCATAGCGAGACGAGAGCGAGACGAGTCTAGCGCGAGTTGTCAAAAAAGGTTTCAATCTATGCAAATATATGAAGCAATACACAATGATGCGAGACTCGTTCTATCGCAACGCATTCTTTTCAGAAAATTGAAAAACTCTCGCGACGAGATTGTCTGTCAGCAGGCTGATGCGACTTTGCTATGTAGCCAGAAAGAGAAAGATGGTGTGTTGCCGTTGTTGCTTTTTCACTTTAACACAGATAATACATGCTCGCTGTATCGCCTTCATTGTGAACTGGGAAACGATTTTATTAGGACGAGGATTTCTCGCCTCGCTCTCATCACAGTTGAATTCGGTAGACATTCGTTACCATTGAGATTACATCCGAAGTCAAGTGTGCTGTCGACGGACCTGGGACACACCAGCATTAGTTGGGAATGTAGACGCACGACCGCCACTTCTCTCAAGCCGAATTTTTTATAAACCCAGTAATAAAAAATAAAGCCAGTCTCATTAGCTTGTTGTCGATGATTTTCAAACTCTTTGGACTAAAAGTGCGGCAAATAGTTGAGATTTCTTATGCTGCTTGCTCGACCACCAGAAAATCAAATCAAACCCATTTTTTAAGTCTGGATCCAGGGATCCGTGCAGGCACATTTTTATTCCGTGTGTGTCTGATTGTCCCTTTGGCACTCCTAATTCATGAACCACAGAACTTATTTCAATGAAATTTAGGTTCTTGGTTCAGACTAGCATGCAGATGGTCCTACATTTATTCAAATCGGTTTTGGAGAACTTTGATGCGTTGATCTGACGCAAATCATATACTCAAGAACCACCGAACGGATTTTGGTTAGATTCTGTTTGATAATTTGATCTAGCTGTAATTTAAACGGTTTCATTTAAAAATCATCAAACTCGGGTGAAATGGATATAAAATAAGCCGTCTTTGTGACACTGCTAGCCGATTTTAATGTAATTTTCTTCGTTGGTTTATAAGCTAGTTTCTTTTCTTAGCAGTCTAAACGCTGCTAAATGAGCCACCCCCATAAATGATTGATGAAGTATTCAACGGCTCATTCATGTATACTAGCAATGAAAAGCGGTTTATTTCTCGAGTTTTTCTTTCCAGAAAGGCTAACGGTATGTTAAAACGCTGTAGTTTTAAGGTCTTGAAGTAGCATAGTGATACATTTTTATAATGCTAATACGATCGTATTAAACGATCAATATTATCGGACAGCAAGTCGAGAAAGTAAGCAGCTTTCTAAATTTAGGAAGTATGGTTTTAGAAGATGGTGGTACTGTACTGGATATGGACAGCAGAATTTGTAAAGCAAAGGCTGCGTTCGGTATGCTGTCTAAAAACCTGCTGTCTAAAAACCTAAACCTTCATTCTGGCCGAATCGCATATCGAATGACCAACTACACGCGATACCGGACCAGGGGCCAATAGACACCAAAATACAGAGGAGAAAGTGGCAGTGGATTGGTCACACCTTATGGCGCGAAGACAGTTTCATTGTACGCCATGCAATAATCCAGTTACCCAATCAGGCAGACGAAGCCGACATGGAGAAGGAAAGTCGAGGAGAAATCCAAATCATTGGGGCTGACTTGGAGCAGTTCAAGCGCATTGCAGAACTCCGAACACGATGGCGCGCAGGCGTTGTTGACGCCCGATGCCCCACGCGGTGTCAGAGGATCGTATCGACTATATAATATTTGCTGAGAACCATGATTACATTTACATGTAGTAACGATTTGGTTTTGGGTTTAGGGGAGATTTATATAAGAGGCAACAAAAAGCCTTCTTCAGAAAAGATTTTAAAGTTGTGATAAACCGGCAATTGAATACAGCAGTCTATATAGGTAGTTACCATCAATATTATATACGTTGAAGCATACAAATGATATCAATAACACAAACAAAACAATGAATCTATAAATCAATGCCAATGGATGGAGAATATGAGCTTGAAAAATGATAGTTGCAATATTCATTCAGAGCTGATGCATTCATTAAATATCCAATGCAAATGTATGAGAAAAACAATTAATCAAAATTACTCAGATGACAAATGAAATCCTCATTCTCATCCTACATCACTATGGGCCGCTCTCATTTAACCTCCGGTTGACTTTAAAACCTATAACAATTCATAATCTACAATATTTAACCGCTCATTAATTAAGATACAAACAAATTGAAATGATTTCTTGCGGAAATTTCCCTTCCCGTTCTTCTCTTTTCGCCAAATCTGCTCCAATTCACAAGGAAAAATTATACCAATCATAGTTTATCACTATTGATCCGACAACACACAGATACAACCACATGACAGTCAATTTCACACAGTAATTTACAATTTCAAAACGAATTGAACATCATTCGCGGAAAACTATGTCATTATCAATGCCGACCGAATATGTATCTGCCAATCCAAATAAATAATCATCATAAATTATATGGCCAGCAAAAGAAGCTGAAAGAAAAACTTATATAATTGACCGGTGAATGTCAGCGAAGCGCTTCATTTCTTTAAGTGTATCTGCAACAGATACATCTCGAGATACTCGTACACCGCACACCCCGAAGTAGGTGAAATAAAATTGCAAAGTTTATCATTGTAATTTAAACGAAAAGGATTATTTCATGGAAATTCAAAATAATTTTCTCGGTTAGACACAGGCACGGTGTGGAGAAAAAAAAAAGAAAAGAAATGGAATAACGGCGCGTGTACTTTATGGTCAAATCCATTTGATATTCGTGTTTGAAGGAAAAGTGGTGAAGCGAGTATTCAATCCAAAGATGATGATGGAAATAATGATTCTGGTTTCATCGCCGATAGAATCTTTATAACGTGCCCACTACAGCCATTTTGAATATTGCCATGTTAGTACCTTCCAGCGTGCCTGGTTCTCTACCAATCTTTATTTATTTTTTTTCTCGTTTGTTTTGATTATCCAACCGTGGCGATAGATGCAAAGAATCTCTAACCATTGTTCGAGTTCTATTTTGTAGCTAAACAAATGAAGATCTGTGATTCTTTGGTTGATGTAGTATTGGGTAATGGAATTCGGTACAATGATTGGGGAAAATACAAAAACACAAAACAGTAACTGCTAAAAGTAAATGCGAGAGAAGAGAAATAGATACATTTCTTTGAGATTTAAGGCTCTAAATATTATCTTTTGAGCTATTAGCACTTAGGGAATCTATATTTTATATTTATGATCGACAATTTCAAAGATGGTTTACGGATAGCTATACGTCACACTTCGTCTTGTAAAAACTCAACAAAGCACAAATTTGGAAGCTAAACGGTCAAAAAACTCACAAAGGTTTCTATAATTTAAATGAACTTTTTTTTTCTATCGATTAGAGCTTTAATCAACGAACATTTGAAGATATAAATCATCAATCTACGTTGTCATGAAGCTGATTAATAAACGTACGATTTCTTAATTATTTTATTTCATTCAATCTACGGATATGCTGCCAACAACAGTGACTCAGTGGATGGATGTGTGTGGTTGTGTTGTGTGTGCTGAGAACATTTGTCTTCTTCCTTTTGCCGTCTGTTTGTCTGCGGTAATATTTTTTTGGTGGCAACGACTCTTTTTAGCTTTAACACAATGCGAGGCAAAATCGGAAGCTCTCTAACGATTTCGTTATAAATTAATTGAGTTAGACTGGGCTATGATATCTGATGGCGTACTAAGTTTTCGCCAAAAAAAATAGGTATAGCGATAATTTAGATGTAGGCACGTACAGGGTGGCTGACATGAACTATTACTAATTCAAATAGCTGTATTTTATTGTATCGATAGAAAAAAATGTTGGAAATTTATTCAAATTCAAGGATTTAATTAATATTTTTGATATGGCCACCACAATTTCCTTGAAACGGTCAATCAATTTATCGCACGCTGCACGCAAGTGTGTCTCCATTCCCGGCGAAGCGCTAACTTGAACGCGTCCGTTGTTTGGTATTTTTTTAGTGCCAACCTTGGCCTTCAAAATGCCCCAGACAGAAAAGTCTAATGGATTCGCATCGGGAGAATTCGATAGCCATTGTGTCGAGGAAATAAAGTGCGGAACGCTTTGTCGCTGCCATTCTTGATTTGCTCGGGCTTTGTGGGAAGGTGCAGAGCCCTGTTGGAATGTCCAGGGTCTTTGACCGAAATGTTTGCGTGCACATGGCTTCAACACAGGTTCCAAGACAGTTTCGCGATAAACCATCGCGTTTATCTTAACGCCACGGTTCAAAAATACGAGCGGAGACCGACCATCGGCAGTCACTGCGTCCCAAACCATCAAAAACGATAGCGCTTGCTTCCTTGTGGCCATTATTTGGTCGAAATTATCGTATGACCTCTCTGGCAGGTAAACTCGATCATTTTGCTTATTGACAAGTTGCTCAATTGGAAATGGTGCTTCCTCGGAGAAGACGATGTTTGGTCCACTTGCGTGCAAGCGGATCAACTCCTTTGCTCTTTCCAGTCTAACTTTTTTTTGGTCAGGTATGAAATCGTGCACTTTTTGGAACTTTGAGATCTTGAGTCCGAGATCATTTTTCAAAAGGTGTTGCATCCGTTTTCTGGATATGTTTAGCTCATAAGCCATTTTCTTCCGCTACGCCAAGGATTTCGTTCGATTCTGGCCTTCACACTCCGAATCACTGTTGACGATGCATTTTGCAATACTGCCGGTTTCGTTGTAAAACAAACATTTTGTTCACTTTCAAATGTTTCAGCTCTCGAACAATAGCTGGTTGTGATTGAGACAAAATTTGTTGGGCGAGACAAAAATTGTTGGGTATCCAAAGATTTTGTTTTTGTTCTTGACATTGCGATTGTGCACCGATTTTGATGAAACTTTCTTCAGTTGATTTGAAGATTTTCCTTATGCTTTTGGGAGATATATTCAAAGATTTGCATGAGATGTGAAAAAGACCCCGCACAAAATGTATGGGAAAGCAGTTTCGGTCAAACTGGCTGAATTTTGTATGTGTTGCAGTTTTCGGTTTACTGGAGGATGGAGGGAACTTTTTCAAAAATTCAAGATCTATCATGGCTACTCATTACGTATGTTCGCGATATAAAGTACACTGTAACACACTTTAATGCAAACATAGTATGTATACATTTCATGTATTCATTTTGACCGACACCACTTTTCCATACATTTTGTGTGGGTCCTTTACAAATCGTGAGTACATACGAGTATGTTCATATTTGCACGACCAGAAACAACTCTGTCGCATACTGCATTGGGCAAAATGTCACCATCGAAAGCCACAATTTTGAGGTAGTAAAGGAGTTTACCTACCTCGGGGCATACGTAAACTCCACAAATGATTCTGCGTAGGATAACCCTAGGCAACCGTTGCTACTTCGGCCAGATATTCGGTCCTATCTGCGAGGGGGGCGAATGGAGGAGAAGACATAACTGCGAACTCTACATCGAGGGAATGGACGACAACGCTCCAGCTAAGAGAGTCTTCGAATCCCAACCCACTGGTTCGACACGACACGGGAGATCGAACCTCTGGTTTAAGCACCAAGTGATCGCAGACGCAAGTAATATTGTTCTCGCCAACTGGAAGCAGAGAGCACGGGACCGTGAAGGATGGAAGGCAGCAGTTCAGGCTCTGACCCTCCAAGGGTCACAGGGCTACAAGTATATTCATTTGCACAAGATGAGAGGAAAAGCTTTTACAATATACAAGTATGTTACGAGGATAGTTTAACGAAATGAACTCAAAATATCAAACTACTTGAGTTTAAAAATTACTCGTATTGTTGTGAATGTTGAAGAGTTTATTAGGAAAAATGGACAACAATCGAATTGGTTCCACACTCCTCATTATGTAACCAATATCTAATTTATATATACATATGTATATCAGTTACATATGTATTTATATGCAGTAAATCAAGTCCTGCATATATAAAATGTTGTCGCAGCCATATTTTATTTTTCTTCCCATGCTCTCTATAGCAGATGGTATAATTTGGAATAAAAAAATATTTCTTGAAGAAACATACTTTTGCTCCATACTGTATCAATACCAGATCAATAGAAAAAAATAAATCTCAACCACACCTTCTAATTTCTGTGTACTTATTGTTTTTTTATTTATTTTTTCTCTCGTAATTTTTTATTTCTGTCTTTTATTCAAAGGCACAGTAAGTGGATAAATTAAATTCTCATCTATGCTTCGTTTTGAAAGCCATCAGATCAATGAGTTCAATTTGATTATAGCTGCTGTGGAGCATTAATTATCCGACGAATGTATAGGATTTGCGTTTCAAATACTAGATGATTGATTATTGTGAAGAGCTTGCAAAATGCATTGTTCGGTTAAAATTTACTCATAATGATTATTTCGTAAGCTTAATTAGTTTGGAGGAATAATTAACATTTTAACAATAACAGTTTATTTAATCAAAACGGTATATAGATACTTTAGAGATGTTAAAATGATTAACTAACAATTTTGAAATTTTAGTTTACTGTTAGAGGAATAAATGCATACATTTTAGGAGGTCAATAAAAAATGTAAACAGAGGATTGATCGTTCTCTGATTTGATCACTGAATGTGTGGAGACAAAGACTGGTACTTTTTTTTTTCCTGTCGCCCCTTGATGGGCATAGGTGTCAACAGCCTGCGCGCTATATAGTATACGCATGTTCTGCAGTTTCATTCCTGAATAATATTCATCTTACTCAGATGATACCTGAGACAGCAGGGGATGAAGAGAAAGTCCACCAGCCTTCAAATGCCTTATCTCTGCTATATTTCAGGATTTATATTTGATTTTTCCACTGTAGGATCGGATGGCTCCCTTAGCCTGTCTGAGCTCTTGAATGTAGATAATTAGTGCTTTCCCATTTGTTAGAAATTGCTCTAAAAGCGGATTCTGGAATACCGCAGAAAGGTTCTGGTCCTATAAACTTTGTCATTCATCCTTTTCTTATCAGTTCACCGGAAATTGAATTTTCTGCAATACCTTTGTACTCTGATACTCTCTATGTCTTGATCTTGTTATGTATTGACAGTGGTGTAAGGAATTATAACAGTACATGATCATTTTGGAGTATTTCACGTGGGAACCTAGCGCCTTAACCACTGCTTGACTATCAGAGAAAACATGTATGGATGCCGCCCTGAACCCTGTGCACAAGTTGATGTGAGCACAGATCTCGTCAGCATAGAGTTTGGCTTAATGATTTTGAGATTTTGTGGTTGTGTCCAAAGTCGATAGGACTTGCCTAGAGTTCATTTTAGAACCAGTATACTAAACGATTGCTTTAGGCTCGATATCCGGACCTCCAATTGGCCAAGTCTCAGAGTCTGAGATCTCTATCCGAAGCTTTCTGCCAAAGCGGAAAGACTTGGAGCATACATAGACGAGCAGTCCGCTTAATTGAAGATCCTGAACTAACTTCCAATCTTCAACCATTATCTCATCGAAGACTAGTAGCTGACCTACGCCTATATTATAGATAATATCATGGCAGATGTTTCGAAGACCTTTATAAAATTATCCCCAGAAATGGGATATTTGAACATTCAGTAGAATGTGCCTAGTGAGGCGCCGACATCCCTTTACCAACAGAGACATATTTCCAGAAAATATTTAAAAAAAAAAAAAAAAAACTTGGACCAAGGGGAGCACATCTATCTCTTGAAGTTTTTGAAGAATGTGATTTAGTGGGTGTTTTGGTCTGAGATTGTCCATTCGTTGTAGAACAACTGCGTTGCCGCATTGATGCTTTCTTTTTAAAGAAATGTAGGGGAGTAAACCTTAAGAGTAAGTAAGCTTTCATGGCTACTATCAGATATTTACGCACGGATCCTCTGATGCCAAGGCATGCCAACCTTTGCAGTCGTTGGAGCTTGGTGATAGGGTTTTTTTTTTTTTTTGTGTGACAGTAGGCAAACATTGTCCATTTTATTCCTTGGTATCCCTCAGCCAATGATACACGAAGTATATACACCGCTGATAACCATTAAGAACACCAATGGTGAAAGTATACAACCCTGTCCTACTCCATTTTTGGATTTCAAAGTTCTCTGACACTTTACTAGCATCCCGATTCAAGCTGTCGAACCCTTCTCGAAGTCGATGAGCAATAGGGGAAACCTGCACTCGACGCATTGCTCTATGATGATCTGCAAGGTATCTATGTGGTCTATGCAGGAGGCGCGTAATTCTGCCTGTTACTATCTATTATCTTGGCTACGTCCGGAAGAACGCATATACCTTTCTAGTTCCCACATTCCATCAGGTTACCCATTTTTTCCCAAATAATCCTACTTTTCCACTCTTCTGAGAAAAGCTCATTTTCCCAAGTTTTCCGTATAAGTGAGTGGAGCAATTCTGTCGGTGTATTTGGCGCGTTTGTAAGTGCTCGGCTGGGATAATATCAATGTCAACCGCCTTATTTTACTTCAAGGATCTGATCGCGGTTACTATATTCATGTCACAGGAATTTACAGACTGATCTGAAGGAATGTACTTCTTTACATCTTGTCGTCAAGTCATAATTTACCAGGTCACTATTACTACTTGTCATATCGAAAAAAATGATGTGCAACACCTCCTAAGAAAGCTGACGTCATAAACCTTCGCGAATTGACTGCCAAAACTTTAAAAAATGTCCATTATTCAGCCAACGTCTGTATAGATACATTATACAGAAAATTTATGATTTTCCACTACTTAATGCTTTTTTAATTACAACTACGTCAAGGAAATGTCCACCGAAACATAGTGCCTTCACGTTAATCTCTCTTCTTTTTCTTGCATAAAACTGTGAAATTAAAATGCATCTGTCACAGAGCAGCACTGTACGAAAATTATCAAATGTATCTGCCAGTGCTTCAGATAAACACTTGAGTTACCGCCCAGTGAGAGAAAAGAAAGTAATTAAGTTGCTTTTCCTGTTATGGTCTATCCAAAGGTGCTCCAGGTCGTACAAGGTGTAATTACGAGCCGCATCCGTCGTCTTGGACAGGATGAGTGTGGAAAAGCCCAGAATACTAAGAAGAAAATACTATAAGATTAGTGGTTCTACTCTGCAGTTTAACTTCCGTTTAACGGTGCATTCAAAGATAAAATTCATTCAAGGAATTCATACACACACACCCAAGCTGCAATCTGTTTTTTTTTTTTTAATTGCATAACAGTGAAAACGATGACATCAACCTTAATCAATTAATTTTCCAATATGGCTAAGTAATCGTACTCGCTGACTGTCAATAGATAGAGGAATATCGATGCAACAGGAGGTGCCAGTAGTGCTGGTGGTGCACTCTTCTCCCGATAGATAATCGCCTTAGAAACCGCAAGAAAACTATCTGCAGACAAACGAGCAGGTATACCAAACGCGTCTCAATCACACCAAATCACCTGGCATTAAAAACCGCCAGCCAGTTAGTGGGTATGAAACAAGAATCCGAAAGGCATAAGCATACCTACTGTATACGTATTAGCATGATGATCTTGTTTATTGGCGGGATTTCAGGTTTTTTGAATTTGTTTTGCTTGGTTTTATTTAAAATAGTGGCGAAGTAGATACTCGTAATTAAAAATAGACGAACAAAAGTTTAAATTGATTTTGTTGGAATTTCAGTTTTAAGTCCATTCGAAGTCCATAGATAAAGGCCACAGGAGGATACAAGCAGCGGGCAATAATTACAGTGCACAGTGTAGTTTGACTAACGCTATGCAACTTTGTAAAGTTACACGTCAATTAGTTGAAAGAAAGTCAGCTAAAGAATAGATACCTCTTTCCGTTCACATTTTTCTAATATTTACTCCATCATTTACTAACTACCTACGCAATACAGGAGTCTTTTTCCATTTGAGAGGTAAACAAATTATCTTCATTAATTTTATGTACTTTTATGGAAAGCTAACAGTCTTTTAAGAACTCCAATTCATTTTGTGACTGAACCGACCAGACTTTTTTAGCTTGGTTGGTTGAACACATTCCAATTAGTTCCAAACATTTAAATTCAAATCAACTCTGTCAACAAGGATGTTTTAAAAATCGTTTTAAAGATGTGTTAAATGTCGGCAACATTTTGTTCGCATTAGAAAATGTTACAAGAAGAAATAGAGGAAATTTGTAATGCATGTACCCAAGGAGTAGAGCGGTGGCTGACATGAGTTGGGCTACAGCTCGCAGAATAAAAAAAAGAAGCAGTACTAGTGAGATGCCGCAAGAAGAGAGACAAACAACAACCATCAGAGTAGGCGAGCAATATAAAATAACATCAAAACCGGTCGTCAGATACCTACTTGTAGAAGTGATGATCGACGCCGGGCTTGCTTATAAGGAACACCTCGGAAGATCGGATATACAGGGTGGCTGACATGAACTGTTACCAACTTCACGTGGCTACGTCTGCCAAACTACGAATGAAAGCGCGCTGAAAATTTGACAGTTGATAATTCATTTCATTGCTGACAAGCATTGAATAAGTAAGGTTCTTTTTTTTATCGTGTGTTTAGTTTTTGTTCCATCGACAATGGAATTCAAACATAATAGTGTTATTGCCCTTTTTTGGCTGGAAAATCACAACCAGCTATTATTCGTGAGCCATTGCATCGAGCGCAATATGAGATACGGTGAAACTGGTTTCTGCAATAATCCTGAAGGAACTACGAAGGCTGGAGAGAGCCAGAAAGAACAACAACCAAACCCAAAACAAATCAGAAAGAAACCAGTCCCGCAAGGAAAGTAGGTTAAATATGTAGAGTGTGCGTTGGTACGTAGGTGTATTCCTCGCATCAGGTCTGTGAACAGTGCTTGCTAGTAGCCCGGGCTACTAGAATCTTTAGAAAAGTACGCATTCATTGGAGAAACCAAAAAAAAAAATTGTTAAAATCAGGAATATATATGTAAGGAATACGTGACCCTAAGAAAACTTAAGGCAAACGAGTTCTCGATACGAATTGAGAATAAAGATTTATTCAGATCTCTAACGCCAACCAATTTAAGCTCAGACAGTAGAAATGTCGTTTTGTAACTACAAAAAAGTTCGACTAAAATAGTTTTGGAAGATAATCTGAAGAGTTCAGAAAGCGGTTCGGATATGTATACGCAAAGGCTTTAGATTTTATCCCTTAATTTCAGTTCAAAACAAACAGTTTTGGTACCGTGCTCGCCCGTCGTTTTATTCTAAACGTTTGCTGACACTTAGTTGGTAGAGTAACAATTTAGAAGTGCATACATGAGGGTGGCCGTGGCGTAGTAGTAACATCATCGCTTGTCACGTTGTTGGTTCACGGTTCAAATCCTGATACCAAGAATCATCTAAATTAGCGAATGCTAAGTCAACTCTACTGCGAAGGCATAACACTGGCAGTAGAGTGGTCATATGGCTGAAAATGCAACTTGATCGTGATGATGACATCAGGTGGATGGCAAAAAAAATACTGTGAATCATGAGCAACGACAAAAGCAAAAACAAACAAGCTCCCCAGTTATCTGGACGCTACCCTTGGAGTTTACAGAAACTTAATACTATCTGAGTTTCACACCACTACACTAAAATCTTTCTTTCTCTCTCTCTCTTCTTCACAACGCCCGTGTCTTGTAATAGTATAAGAGTATTCATATCCTCTTTGGCGCGGGCAAATTACAGCTGTGGTCGTTTTACCAATCGATATAGTCGTGAAAAAACTGGCTACCAGCTCAGCATTAAGGCTGAGAGACTCTCAGCACTGGAGAGAATAACACACTGGTCATGCCAGTATCCTATCGATGTACCGCCATCTCCCCGGAGTCACCAATCAATTGCAAGTTGAATTAGGTTTTAACGTGGGTTACAAACCCTCAATACTGAGAAAATCAGAGGGGACAGCGTAGGCATAACCAACATCGAGGTGACAATGTTTTTTTTTTTTGTGCTAAAAAGGTTGCCTCGCCCGGGCGTCAGACAAAGCGAACCACAGATGTAAGAATCTAGACCATTGTAATACCGCAAGGCTACCGTGGCCAGTACTAGAACGAAACAAATGTCTAACAGACTTATGAAATACAACAGACCAACCCTTTTTAAGCTAACCAACGTAATAACAGGGCACTATAGTTAAGCATGCTTCCAGGTTGCCCATCCCCTACAATGAATACTGCAGGAGCTGTAGAGAAGAGATTAGGAATAAGCATGGCTAGGCGAATACCTTTTCAATGATCCTGATCATCTAAACAAAGCCTGCTCTGCTAAAATAGAGGTATGGGGGAAAAGGAAACCGGCATCTTGATAGGGGTACTGACAGGGCATAGCCCGATCGCCGGTCTACTGCAGGAGCTGTCAGGATGAGGAAGAATAGAAACCATCAAACACTTGCTCTGCAACTGCGACTGAAAATAAACAAATAAATTTAAAAAATTTTAATACACGACGTTAATGAAGTTTTCTGGGTCGCTGAATTTGATTCCGGAGTCAGAATTTCAAACCGCAAAATTGCGGATAACGTTATGAAATTATTTAAATGTACACTGGGTTTCGGATTCAAAGTGATGTTCACAAAATTTCAATAATGCTGCGGAAATTTACATCGATTAGTCTACGCATATGTTTTCGAGATTGCTGAATTCAAATCCGAGGATCAAATGAAGAGTTCGCCTCGGGTTAGCAAACAAAATTCCAATAAATTTCGCTGGTCTCAAAGTAGTTTTCCCCTTTCCTGTAGTATGTACCTATATCTACCTTTCCAACCCTTACAGTTTGCTTTTTGCAACCACATACCACTGACGAAAATTGTTCGCATAAAGTCTTACATAAAAAGCAACTTCCTCTCCACTAACTAAATAATTGTAAAACTTTGCTTAGAAAAAAAAAAAAAAAAAAAAAAGTCTAACAAGACCGCCAGACCTTTTTATGGATTCATTGACTGGCAAAATGCATAATAAACCATCACCGAATTTTAAACTTCTCTCCAAATACTATCTAACGAGTGGAAAACTCTCATGCAGTGAAGTAGTATAAAAACGAACCGCGCAAGTATCTTGAATAGCTAAATGCCACATTTGAAAGTAAAAACTCACTGCAAGACCGGTTAAGGTTAGTTGAAGTTTTATGTTGTGTACAAGTATAGACTAAAAGTTATCTTCTGTACCATTATCCACTAATCCAATTGGAACGTAACCAAAATACATGCAGGCAAAATGCAAATTGGCAAGCCAACTCTGTATTCTCCGGAGAATCATCAGCATAAGATACCAGTACACTACATGGCGTATTTTCTTGATGATTTTTTTTTTTGTAAAATGGTTTATTAGGCGAATGCCATTAGTTCCAACATCTGAAACCATAACTATCGGATGCCTTCTTGAATAAGAGATATTTCGCTTCTTCTATGCCTAAGAATTAGTCGTTTACACGATCTGGGAGCACATTCGATGCAAGCTGATGATGGCGTATTGCATACTTTTTTTTACTTCCTCGATTTTGATTTGATGATGATGATGATGAAGATATGGTGCGCAGGTTGTATGTAGTGTGCGGTTTATTATTATTTTTCTTTCTTCGTATTTCTTCACCGTGCTATATGATCAAACGAAGAGATTGCTTTGAGGAGTTGTGAAGTACCTACTAGAACTATTAGCAATAGTGTATGACGTGAGATTTTTTTTTTGTATCTTCTTCAGTTCTAATTTGATAGAACCACTGACTATGCGGAAGGAAATTCTTTGAACATGTGACGATTGTTCTTCATTTCCGATGGATTTCCGAACTGATTTACGATTAATGAGGTAACGGCATTTTGCCCTTAATATAAGATAAATGCGGCAGCAAAACCATTCATATTGCATTTTACAAAGTTAGAAATGATTAGAGCGTCATTAGGATAGATTGACGTCATTCCATCGATTCACCAGTGACAATCATTCCGTAGCGGAGCTTCAAAAGTTCTCTACGTCCAGTTATTCACGAAGCCCGTATTTCTTTGCCTATTACCAGTGTTACTAAGTAGCTGTGTGACCAATATGATTTTTGTATTATACACTAATCAACAAAAGAGATGGACAAAAAGCACCCAGTAGAATTATATATCTGAAAACCCGAAATCGAACAGGTCAAACACTTTTGGATCTTACGAGTTATTATCCTTAAGGTATACCGCCTAACTTAATCACCAGTTCCACTAGCTGCATCGTGGGTAACATGTTACCTTTTCACAATAAACTATTAAACTATTTTGAGAGGCTACTATTATTCGACATCCATGATGTAGTATAAGAATGGATTATATAAGGAGATCCACAAGGGTTGGTTCTAGGACCCATACTACGGGACGGATTTTTAGACTCAGAATTCATGGGCTAAAATCAAAGGCTTTGTCGATCACATAGCGATTGTGCTGACAGCGAAATTTCTTCAAACGATTGTTGACGTCAGTCGATCTGCAACTTGCCGATTAGAAAACAAAAGCAGTACTAGTCAGCGGCGGGAAGAAAATAAAAGTTATCATCCATAATTAACCCAATAGATCTGGGTATATTCGTAGATATGAAACTCATTTATAAACAAAATTTTAAATCGCTATGTCGACGATAATGACAAATATCGGAGACCCAAAGCAAAGCATAAGGGTATTTGTATCGAGTGTCGTACAATCCATCATCGTATATCCGGCATCTATATGGGCTGAGGCGCTCAAATCAAAACGCGAGGAGGACTCAATCAATGCACTGAATCTGCGCACTGAGGGTGTACATACATACATATATGCAGTGATTTTCGGAGGTTGTCAGGCAATGCTATACGTGTAATTCAGGGATTTCTACCGATGGATATTTTGTTTAACGGATATCATCAAGGAAACCTATTTTGACATAGAAAACCTAAAGACGGAAAGAGTTCGAAGCACCAAACTGAGAAACCGGATATAGTAAAATGGGGTAAACAGATGGCGACATGGAACATTTGACTTTTACCATAGTCAGCTAATAACTGGCCTCGGTTGTTTTTGAGGTTGGGTGGCATTGAACAGGAAGATTTTTCTACTGCGCACAATTCAGCATGAAACGTTTAAGACTCCAAGAACAAATTGAAGACTATTCTAATTGGCATTGTTCCAAGCTCCTACATCAGGCTTGGATTTGAAGCCTTGCAAATAAGCATCAGGATAAGTTGTATCAGCCAGATCAATCAAAAATGTATTTTTGGCAATATATGACAATGTTTTCACCAATAGAAAACGGCTGACACCACAATTAGGGTATCTATGTACATATACTGGAATAACCAGCTGTGTAGCCTCAGTGTTTTTGCAACAACCAATAATGTCTGCAGTCAAGCATTCATATCAGTTTCGAAGCATTTGTATACCCTTTAGGCTTTAAGGATAAGAAGGTATATGTGGCAAGAATTATTCCTTGGTAGGTCTTCTGGACTATGAGTCTTTTTGCCTGACCATAGAAGAGAGAATCTTGTAAGTGTCTCATAAATTCGGGATCCTGTTTGAAAAAAAAAGAGATTATTTACATCGGTGCAGCTCCTCTTCTCTCATATTTGGAATTCGGCTAAAAAACTTAATTCGCTTAATAGAAGAAAAAACATTTAATCTCGTTCGCTCATCGTAGGCTAGTAAGCAGGCTTAAAAATTATTTGGCTACATAAAATATAAAAATTAATATTATTTGAAATTATTTGATTAGCAATTTAGTAGATTTTTAACCATCAGAAAATGAAATAATAATTCAAGTACCGTTATTCGAATTTTTAAGGAAAAACTGAGTGCGCAGAAAAAAACAGTTTCATCAGCAAATAATGAACTAGTTGATCAGCAGATTTTTCTTTTCTTTATTTGACTAACAGAAAAAATAAAAAATATGTTAAGAAAGAGAAAGAAAAAAGAAACTTCAATAAAAAAAAACTTGAGCAGTCGCAAATTCCAGTAGAAAAAAAAAAAAAAAATAAATAAATAAAAATAAATAAATTTACTATATTTAAAGAAACAATTTAATAATTAATACGAATTACACACCTGTACAACTTAGACCAAGTTTACTGCCCTTGAACTGAATTCCAACTGAAGCTAAATGCCTCCAAGGAAATGAAAGACACAGAGTAGACTTTGTGTTCTTAAAGTTTTTGAAAAAAATAGAAAAAATATGGGCTAACAATTGACTGCATCAATATAAGAGCCGGATTCGATAAAAATGCATTGCAATTAGGATTCCACAATTGATACTTTCGTTGTAGTTTTAAAGATGAAGGCAGGAGTGGTGTCGATTGCAGATAAGATTGCGGGGTGTACCCCGCGCAACAAAAAAAGCCGCATACGGGTTTTCCATTTTTTTCCGCTAATTACCTTTAAGGGATTCGCCGAATTATATTTTATTGCTTCCGGGTTAGGTAATGCACATTTTGGAATGTATCGGAATTCACTCTGGCAGTATTTAACAGTGCGTGCAGTTGTATTTCTTAAATAAAAGTGATCGCGATGTCTAAAAGGGTACAATTGAGTAAAGAAAATAAGGCAGTTATCGTCGCCTTATCCAAACAGAATCAGTCATTTCGTGAAATTGCTCGACAAATTGGATGCAATGAGAGTTCTGTAAGAAGATTCTGTAACAAATATCGTCGGGATCACAATCTGGACAGAAAAATTGGCACAGGATTGAAGAGATGTACCACTGTTCGGGAGGACCGCGAACTGAAGAGGCTAAGCTTGAGAAACAGGTTTAAAAATGCATCGGAGTTAAGAGCTGACCTGCGAGAAGCTACTGGGGCTGAAGTTAGCGTCAGAACTATCCAGATTCGTCTCAACGAGATGGGTTTGCTAGCAAGAAGACCAGCGAAAAAGCCACTTCTGACCAGCAAAATGAAGAAAACGCGCCTTAGCTGGGCTAAGGAATGGCAAAACTGGAGTGTTCAAGATTGGTTAAATGTGGTGTTCTCTGATGAGTCCAAGTTTAACCTAATCGGACCGGATGGGAAGCAGATAGTTCGTCGTAGAAAAGGGGAACGCTACAGCGACGAATGCATAGCTCACACCGTAAAACATTCTCCTTATGTTATGGTGTGGAGATGCATCACTGCAATCGGAGTTGGATCTCTAATTATGCTTGAGGGCACTGTTAACGCCATGCAGTACAAACAAATTATCTTAGATGGTGTTGTACCGAGTATGAAAATGATAACAGCAGAAACATCAAAACCAATTTTTCAAGATGATTCAGCACCTTGCCACCGAGCAAAATCTGTGAGTAATTCGAGGTTTTTTTTTCATATTTATGGGTGTTTTGAAAATCTTATGATTTTAATTTTTAAATTTCCTCCACAGATTAAAACTTTGAAAGAAGAATTAGGAATAGAATCCCTAATTTGGCCGGGAAACAGTCCAAATCTCAACCCCATCGAAAATGTCTGGGCTCTTATGGGAAAGAAGATCCAAGATAAAAAACCAAAAACCATGCAGCATCTAAAGAGCATCATTGAAGAAGTGTGGTTCAATGAAATTAATAAAAATTACCTCGGTAATTTCTATGCCTCCATGCCAAACAGGGTTCATGACGTTGTTAGGGCGAAGGGTGGTGTTACGAAATACTAGAACCATTTTTTAGTATTATGAAAGTCTTAAATTATGTAAAAAGGTTTCTTAGTTAATAAAAATATGAAAAAAAGAAATTTGCTTTTCAAATTGTTGCTCTTTTTTTAATTTATGTATATTGATAGTACTTGGGTAATATCTGATATTTTGTAGTCTGATCTTCACGATCATTACTTTTTTTCAATTAGGCTACGAAATGTATTGTCAAATTGGGGAATATGTTAACTTAAATGTTAAACATCAAAAATACAAAGTGACTACGCAGTGATTAGTCATCATTTATTAAATTTCTTCCATTTTATTAAAAATTACCATGTGCGGCTTTTTTTGTTGCGCGGGGTGTATATCAATGGTATAAGTCAGAAAAGTATTCGAAGACGAAACAGAGTCCTAAGTCCATGCATTAGCTATTAAATCGACTTAATCGGATTTTCAGACTTGCGCAAGGGTGTAAACAAAGTTCCAGTCCATAAAATGATTCCGTTCAGTTATTTATTTCGGTAAATTTGACCAATTTTAGAAAAGTGGTCTCATGAGGGCGAGAGAGTGACAACAGTTAAAATGAGCCAACAGCCCTGATTCTAACCGCGCGAATATTTTATAAAATATCAAGATACAGATATTTCCAATTGAAAAATAAAACTTTTAAAATAAGGACCACCTCCTTCCACATAGGATTAGTATTGTGCGTTTAAACGTATTTCAAGATATCTAAGATTTACGTATTTGCATTTGTTTCCGACCATTTGTGTTCGTATCTTTTTCATTTAATTATTTACGTATGTATTTATCTACTGTATTACTTATTTATATTTTCTTGTGTTTTTCTATTGTACATATGTATTATTTATGTACAATTTTCTTTGCATATTTACATTTTTTTATTACTATTATTTATTTATTTGTTTATTTATCTAATTATTTTATTTTGTTTTTATACAGTCATCGACAAAATTATTAGGCACCCTGTTTTTCCTTAAAATTTGTTCAATAGCTGGAAACAAATTTTTTTTATCTAATTTTTCTCAGTTTGTTTGAGCTGTCGTAATGGTAGGTTTTTAATGCATCGATTTGTGTGGGTGCGTTCGACGGAGGCAGATAGGTTTTGAAAATATTTTTTTTTTTTTTTTCAATTTCGCTATTGTGACCCTGTATTGATTGAAATTGTGAGAAAGCAATTTAAATACTTACAGAAATGTGTCAAAACACAGGATTTAAATTACAGGAACGTACAAAAATAATTAGTTCGTACTCCATATTTCAAGTCCAGATTGCAAAGGATGGTGATCGTGTTGTCTCGTGCAAACCACGGAAGAAAATGTAATATCATAACCGAAGAAGAATGCCTTATAGAAAGAGAAGAATTGAGAAATTGTCGGCAGACAACTTCTGACTTAGCGGCTAGCCTTAAATGTCACCATGTAAAATTGTTGGCAGATGACTCGGCGAAGTTGGCCTAATTTTATGGGCTAGCCTTATGACTTTGCTTTCAGAGGCTAACAGAAAGAAGCGACTTGCTAACTCCAAAAATTATAAGGATTGAACAGCTTCAGACTAGGAGAAAGTTTTATGGTCCGGTGAATATAATATCGACATAAGTTCAATGCATCATACTATTAATAGTAAAACACAATCTTGATTGGAATCATAATACCATGGAAAATTTTACCCTAAACATTCATATAGTTTTTGTTTGCTTCTTTTCAGCTTTTCGACTCTTCTGGCGTAGTGCACGTGCGTCGCAGAGTTGGGGAAGCTTACAATCCCGAATGTCTAGTTCCTACCGTAAAACATGACGGGGCAGTGTGATGATTTGGAGGTGTATAACTTCCGGCGAAGTCGGACTTCATTTATTTATCGGGAATGGATGAACTCCGACAACTAATATTCAGCAAACTCTGGAACCATCCATAGCAAATTTATTTGAAAGGCGAAAGAATCAAGCCATCTTCCAATAAGATAATGAAGCAAGCATTGGTTCTAGCAAAATCCAGTTAAGGTCTTAGAGTGGCACACTCAGAGCTTGACCTTAACTCAATTGAGCATTTATGGGCTCATCTGAACGAACAATTTATAGAGTATGAGTAAGTACAAATCCTTCTATATACAAACAATTGGTGGGTAGCTTACCTCACCGAATTCAAGAAGTCATAAAAAATAAGGGTGCACCGATAAAATATTAGTTCGTATGTAAATTGATACTACATTATAACAATAAAAGCAAATAAAAGTTGGAAACGTTGCTAATACCACATATTGATATTATTACACGAAATAAATATCCGCCTTGTCTATCTATCTAATAGCTAGTCATACACTACGCTTCACCTTTTTTGTTTAAATTATTATCATGGAGTCATGACACTTGGATATATAAAAAGTCACTCAAAATTTAAGACACAAATAAAGCAAGTACTACATTCTTCAAAAACCACATAGGAGTACGTTCCTTCCAACAAAGTCTCTGTCTCATCATTCTGCCTTCCAAAAGATAGACCGACATGTTCCTAATATGATTTATCCATTCCACCTTAAAATCCAAAATGTGCACCTTTTCTGCCATAAAAACCATATTTTACGGCGCTGCCTCGATAAGGATGAGAAAAATTGAATTTTTCGACTTTTCGTACGAGTTTACCGCCACCATATCCCCATAACATTCTGACATGTGTATGGAATTTGTAATACATTTACAGCATCGCGAAAGGTAGATATTCTTATATTTTACTTTGGTGCTGTGTACCTGGAAAGGATAACGAAATAATTTGGGCAACAGACTGTTATAATATGTTTATAGTGTTTTTCCTCTTTGTTTCTCCCTGTCATACCCGTTCTTCGTAAAATGTGAAGGTATTCGAAAAATTAATTTTTCGCTTTTTTAAATCATCTTTTGTCAGCCTTAAGACTGACTTAAAAGGCATTACGTTCAAAAATCGTCCCACCCAGTAGATAGACATTGACCTTCGAAGTCTGTAAGCGCATAAATATTTCCTCAAACAAAGAAATGCTTTCAACTTTATTTGTTTGAACTCGATAATAATAAAAACGTATATGGTCAAATATTTTCAACACACAACAAAAAAAAAGTAAATCCATTTCAAAGTGATAACATCAACAGAAAAATCTAACAGAAACGAGCGATTGGACGCCATTTAAATGTAAATTCTTAGTTTTTCTATACTTGACCTTCATCAATATTTATAGGTTAAGAAAAAAAAAAAAATATTTCAATTATCATATTGAATCTATTTAAACAACACGCGAACGATTTTTTTACCGCACTCGAAAATAGATTAGAAGCGGAATACGATAAATAAATTAAATGCCCTTTAGTCGCCTACTTTACTTTTGTGTCAGCGACAATAAACTAAAAAATATTGTCTGAACCAATTTACGGGGTTAAACTGTAGCAGTTTTTATTATCATATATTGTTTATTAGCATGAATTATTTTTTGAACCAAAGACGATCTGGAGCGCCAAGAATCAATAAGGAAATCAACGCTACATCGATATTTAGAATTTGCATACTATCACAATAGATTCCAAATGCTGGGATGAGGATTTGTTATTATACAATTTGTCGTCTTAAAGCTCATGATTACCTTACTGTAATCTATGATAGTTCGCATTCACAAACAAAGTGGAAGCGGAAAATTCCAACAAGGCAAGTAATTTTACTACTTCCTTCAGATACTGTTCGGAATATCTCATCCAAAACTTTTCAGCAAATTACAATAGGGTGAGCTTTTTCCTCAAAGATACCCATAATAGCTTAGTTACGAGGGTGGGTCAATAAGTCCCTAAAAAATGAAATAAGGAACACTCTTTTCGGTATAAAAACATTTTATTTTTCAACATAGTCTCCTTTTAGCTCTATACACTTCATTCAACGTTTCTCCAATTTTTTGATGCCCTCCAAATAATACGATTTCTCGAGCCCCTCAAAATAAGCGTTTGTTTCAGCGATGACCTCTTCATTCGACCCGAATCTCTTACCTCCGAGCCATTTCTTCATGTTTGGAAACAAGAAATAGTCGCAGGGGGCTAAATCTGGGGAATATCCTGTATGAGAGACTTGTTCGTAGCCTAACTCATACAATTTTGCCATTGCGACTGCGGACTTGTGCGCCGGTGCGTTGGCCTGGTGAAAAATAAACTTTTTCTTCGCCAAATGTGGCCGTTTTAGGTTCAAATCGGCTTGGAATCGATCCAACAGCTCCGCGTAATATGCGCCGGTGATCGTTTTACCCTTTTCAAGGTAATCGATGTGAATAACACCGCGCACATCCCAAAAAACTGTCGCCATGAACTTGTTTGCTGACAAACCCGCCTTGGCCTTCTCCAGCTTCGATTCACCAGGAGAAGTCCATTGTTTTGACTGTTCTTTGGTTTCTGGTGTGTTGTGGTGAATCCAGCTAAAATCGAAATCACTGAGCCATGTGATAAACCTGTGGCCTCTTCAAGCTCGCGCACTTTCACTCGCCGATCGTCCATTATCAATCCATGGATTTTGTCGACCATTTCTGGTGTGGTGACCTCAATTGGGCGACCAGAACGTTCGGCGTCACTTGTGCTTTAACGACCGCACCGAAATTGAGTAAACCAGTGGTGAATGGTTCCAATCGATGGTGAAGAGTCCCCATAATATTTGTCAAGCTTTTGTTTGGTCTGCGTGATAGTTTTTTCTCGCAAAAAATAGTGTTTAATGAGCACTCGAAATTCACTTTTTTCCATTTTAACGAAAATGTTAGTAGGCGTCTATATAAAATGGCTGCCACAACAAAACTATTTGGCAAATCTGTCTGAAAATTTGGGTGCGTTCTTTTGAGAGCTGATTCTTGACAAACAAAATTAAATTTAAGGTGACGACACAATTTGCGTTAATTTTCAGGGACTTATTGACCCACCCTCGTATCCCCGGTTAGTTGAGTCGTCAAGTTTTAATTGACTTATTGGCGTAATGTCCGCACATTCAGAGCCAAACATCTGTATGAGGATACCGGAAACACAATCAAATTGAAAATATTCAATTTTGTTTGTAAAACGATGCGACAACACACCCAACTATGTATGTCATTCATATGGAGACTGGCCTGGTTACGTTAAAGCAACATTTTGCGTATACCTGCAAAGTTGCTGCGCTCCCGCGTTCCAGACTGCCGCGCATTTTGTTAGAAGCTATTGTAAGGAAAAGGATATAATGGATCAAGGAATGGCTAGATCTCTTCAATGACGCTGCAATAGAGTTCAGCTATGCTATGTCGACGTCCAGATGGCAAAATGCTCTGATACACTTTTGGTAGAACTCAAAGCAAAACACCGAATAGAACTTAAAAGCCAAGCACTTTCATCTCAATTCCATAATGAGTATTAAAATCTATCATTGCCAACCACTTCAATAGCATCAACTCCCGACTTGACTTTGAAGAAACTTTCCGGACTTCTGTATTTGAATGCCCTTGTGCAGGGTGTTTTTTATGTTCCATGCCGATGTTTATTTTGACTAACTATGAAATGAAACACAATTGAAACACACCCCAAGGAATAAGTCAGGGGCGGTCAAATCAGGGTATCGAGGGGCCAATCGATATCACCTCTGTTTGACCTTAAGCGGCCGGGAAAAATTTCTCGCAAAATATTTAACGTATCGTTAGCTGTGTCTGATGTGGCACCGGCCCTATTGGAACTACATGAGCAGTAGATCCAATTCGGGCACGAACAAATTTTGCAACATATAGCGATCACCAGTAATTGTAACAGCATGTGGCCCAATGATGCCCTTGGCCCAATTGGCGCACCCCATGCAGTAACTCTACGAGAATATAAAGGGTCGTTGGTAAAGAACTTTTCAATAAAAACATAACAATTTAGTATTTTAATACAAACGCACCGTTAAACCATTTTTATGATCTCTCAATATCAAAACGTCAGTCAAGTTTTACATTTCTATTTTGGTGAAGTTCACGAACAAGCAACGTTTGGAAATTATTAAAAATTACTACCGAAATTCTGAGTCAACATATTCACTATAGAATGTTCCTGTGCCAGTGAGACAACGCACCGGCCGAAGTACGAGTACCGCAAATATCACAGCCGTAAGTGCTTCAGTTCAAAATGAGCCAAATCAGTCGATTCCACACTGTTCACAAGAATTGGGAAATTTGCGAAAAGATCTTGGCCTACACCCTTACAAGATCAAATTAACTCAAGCACTAAAGACTCTTGATCATTTGAAGCGCCGAAACTTCTCCGATTGGGCTCTGTAAAAGTTTGAAGAAAATCCTGAATTTCATCGAAAAATCATCTTCAGCGATAAAGATCATTTTTGGCTTAATGGCTTTGTCAATAAGCAAAATATGCGTTATTGGATAGCAACAAATCCACATATTCTTCAAGAGACTCCATTGCATCCAGAAAAAAAACCGTCAGGTGTGGATTTCATGCCGGGGGTATGATTGGACCGTATTTTTTCGTGATGAAAATGATCGCCATGTTACGGTCAATGGAGTTCGCTATCCTGTCATGTTGGAAGACTATTATTGGCCAGAATTGGATGGACTTGACATCAGTGATAGGTGGTCCCAATTGATGGATGGTGCCACATGCCACACAGCTGGTCAAACAATTGATCTATTCAAGGAGAAGTTCGGTAATCGTCTAATCTCGAGAAATGGTCCGGTTGAATGGCCAGCTCGCTCATCTGATTTAACGCCGATGGATTTCTTTTTATGGGGTTACGTTAAGTCGCTGGTTTATGCCAACAAGCCAACAACGTTAGAGGAGCTCAGGATCAATATCAAACGCGAAATTGCCAACGATTCGGCCGATATGTGTGGAAGAGTGGTGGAAAATTGGCTTCAAAGATCGCTGCAAACGTGCTCGCGATGGTCATATGAACGAGATCGAATTTCATACTTGAATTTAACATATGTACTACACCTGGGTATCTCAATTATTCTGCGTTTTATTTAGATACAAAGTTATGTCCTTATTGAAAAAATGAAATGAGCTTCGTCAATCATAATGATATTTTCCCAAAAATTGGGGTCGTAAATATGGTGCTGCAAAACCTTGTCACTCCACTCTCGCCGGCGCATATGGTAATTTTCCATTAGTTGTTGAGTCAATTGAATTTCATTTATGCAGGTACAAATGCAAGTCGTTTTTGGTTATTTTAAACAAACTTGCCGAAGACATTACAAATTCTTGTGCACAGCATCGAACGGAGGTGTCCGCACTTTCATCAATATTGTCTCTCACTGCAGCAATATTTTGTTCCGTACGTACGTTACGAACTCGGCCGGACTTCACTTTACCTGCCAGAGTAGCCTGAGTTTTAAAGTTATTCATTACGTGTTGAATGGTTAACTTGCTAGGCACATGATTTAAACCAAAAAAAATTACGCAAATTTCTTCGTAATTTCACAATTGAACGATTATTTAGATAAAATGTTTTAATAACTTCAGCACGTTGATAAGGCATTAGATGGTCCATAATATTTTGTTATCGACTGCTATTCCCGACCGTCAAATGTGAACTGACAAATGCCAAACAAACCAAAATGTCGGCTAAACATCGACCTGAAACACTAAAAACACTCTGTATTTCGAAGCGGTACCACTGGCTTATGCACCATTTGCAATTTTGATGCCGGGGAGAACACCTTTCACTTGGTTGCAGTTTGTCATATTTTTAAATAATACAGGAGAAAATTTCTCGAAAGTAACGTGCTTGGCCGTACCCAATTTCCACGTACATATATTTTAAATGTGCAGAACTACTCGTACTTGGAGCTATACAAATTTCTTAAGAATGTACTGAAGTACCGCAACCTATTAGTTACTGAATTTTCTTAATTTAAAAATTGCACTAAGCTTGAATTCAACAGCATAATTTAATCAAAGAAAAGGAATGAACGAAAGAAAGCGTGCCTCACAGATGGTATATCTGCCCCGTAAGTAAGTGGACACTCGTATAAAGTCCTTCAAAAACCATCCGAGTATAATTCACCTAGACATCGCTTACAAGAAAAATCCTATCCAACGTACAGTATGAAGGTCGAAAACTATTCCAAATGCACTGATAGGACTCTATCAACGAATTCTCCGACCTGGCAGATCGAATAAGGATAACATTTTCAGGTTGAAATCAATTCTAGAAAAGACCATCAAGTTTATAGTAGATATCAATCGAAATATCAAAGCTAACTCGAAAACTCGATTAAGGAATTGCCAAGGAAGTCTCTATCGTCCTAATTACGTATCCCATTGAGCGGGAGATCCATGTTCGAACCCCAGAAATACCGGGAAGTTTTTTCACGGTTCCGCTCTCACCTCTAACGAACGTCTGACAAACATCCGAGAGTAGAACTGTAGGTTATTCATGTGAAAAAAGTATAACGAGCACAGCAGTAGCTGTGAAAAGCTAGTCAGGTCTTGTACGAGGGCAAGGTGAAAAGTTCTCGGCCTGACGCAGAGATGGCGTTCCAATCAGCAAAAATTTATGTTTCCTGCCTGGGTGTACTTCTCATTAGTTCGTATGACAAGTTTCAACTTGTTCTCTCAAGTAGTTTCTTTACACGAATTTTTGCAGTAGACATCTTGCGTGTTTTTCGTTAAAATGGATAAACTTGAATATCGTGCGGTGATAAACTCCTTAATTTTGGATGGGTTAACCCCTAAGGAAATTCATCCCAAGTTGACAAAAGTCATGTCAGTTCCATGTCAACCGTTAAAAAGTGGGCAGCTGAATTTAAACGTGGTCACACGTCCCTCGATGATGACTCACGTGAAGGACGGCCAAAAACCGCAACCACACCCGAAACCATCGAAAAAGTGCATGATATTGTGTTGGACGATAGGCGAGGGAGGTGTGCGAGATAGCTGAGGCTGTGTGTAATCGGAAGAGAGGGTGCGAAATATCTTGCACAAAAACTTTGGGATGCGAAATCTCTGTGCAAGATGGGTGCCGCATTTGCTGAATGCCGATCAAAAGCAAATGCGCAAACGATTTTCGCGGCAATCTTTGAACCGATTCAATAAAGATCCGACCGATTTTCTGCGGCGATTTATCACCATGGATGAGACATGGGTCTACCACTACACGCCAGAAACGAAACAGCAGTCGAAGCAGTGGGTGGAAGCCCCTATTCACCTGATTTGGCACCCTCAGACTTCCATCTGTTCCCAAACTTCAAGAAATTTGTTTCTGGGAAGCGCTTCGCATCCAATGCAGAAGTTGAGAGGGCCATAGTTGAATATTTTCACAGCCTTCCAGACCCTCACTTCCGAGAAGGAATACTGATGTTGGAGAAACGCTGGACCAAGTGTGTTGAAATCAAGGGAGATTATGTAGAAAAATAAAATCATTTTTTAACTGAAAATCGCAGTCTTTCATTGTCAGGCCGAGAACTTATCACATTGCCCTCGTATTGGGTAGAAGAGTATCTATCAACAAATATTTGTCAATTCCGCCTTCTTCTTCAAAATAAAAATAAATCAAACATTGCAAGGTAACCATTGATACGTTCCCATCAACCAAAGGAATCAATATCTGGAAGATAAGGGCCCATAAGTTAATGAAACTTACTAGTAAGCATGAAAATGTATATTTTAACTCTAGACAGAAGTATAAGTATTCATAATGTCCAATCGGACCCAAAGTCTACGAGTAATTCCCAAAACATCTTCAATTTACTGAGTTGGTTTGGAATATAAATAAGCGGTGTAAATCTTCAAGCCTGCTACTCAGTCATGCAGCAGTTTAATGTAATGTTCGGAACCTGATCTGGACTATAAAATGTCAGATTCTGCAATATTTATTCGAACAACGTTTATCTACCGCCTTCACGCCCTGGCAAGAGAATTAAATATCAGGTCTAAGGGAACTTTTAATAACGTCGATCGGGTGAATTGATCGATCAGTTGCTCACGAGCAGGATTATCAACACAAAACTGGATGGAGCCAGTAGGGGCACACCGCAAGGTGGTCTTATCTCTTCTGCTGGAAACCTGATGACAAATAACTGATATTAAACCTGAAAACAGATAATTGCACGGTGATACCCTACGCAGATGACATTGCTATACCTGTTTGCGACTAGCATTAGAGAACTCTTGCAGAATGCAACACATATAAAGCAAAATGTTTGGGTCTCATATTGGATAGTTTAGGTTTTAATTATTAAATTTGTTTTAAGTTTAAGCATATCAACTTAAATCCTCGATGGGTACAACATATTGTGAATACGAATAGCGTAACCGGGCACATTCCTATTAAAACGAGCGAGGGCACAGGCAATGTCTCTGGTCTTCTCCTTTGAATACTGTGGCACAGACATCCTGATGTTTGTTTTGTATACATAAACACACCATTTGTCAAAGTAGAAGATACCGTCCATGTCTTTTCAGTGGGCGAACATGTTTTTTTTAGTTCTTATCTACAACCTTTTCAGCTTTAGTGGGCTTAGGAGCCTTGGTGGAGCTTGCTATAGATACATTCTAACCTCACTTAGCTCGACATACAAGAACGCATCAAATAAGCTACGATAGCTCTTTACTGGCAAAAAAGCTATCAGTAGGAAATGGGATATGCAACCACGAATAACAAACTGTCTTTATACATACTAACAAAAGTTCGCTTAGTTGGTATCAATTTAGTAGTTTTTGAATTTCTGTAGCTTATAATCTAACAATATTTATTTCCAAATTTCAGAACAATAGGTAAAAATGGAGACGAGAAAGAGAAAAATTAGTGACGTAAGCTCGGAACTTCACACTGCCAACACAGGAAGAAATTCGTTTTGCCATTCTCTTCGGATTTTGACGTCAGCTCACGCCAGTCAAAATTCTGCACGAATGCCAAAATGCATACGGAATAAATGCATCATCTCTTGTTACTATTTCAAAGTGGTTTCGAAGATTCCAGACGGGCCATTTTTCTGTGGAGGACGAATCTCGTGAAGGTCGGCCCAAATCCTCGACCGACGATACAAATGTGGCCCTGGTAAAGGCTAAAATTGACAAAGATGCCAGGATGACACAGGAGATGATAGCGGATGAACTGGGCTTGAATGCTATGGCAGTGTCACGAATTTTAAATTATCACCTGTAATTTCGAAGAAGTCAGCTGGGTTCCAAAAATTTTTAATGGAGAGTAAAAAGAGGCACGTGTTCGTTTTGCTCAATATTTCCTGGATACTACAGGTGATGAATCTTGGTTTTACAAGTACGACCCGGAAACCAAACAGCCGTCTATGGTATGGAGCCCAGAACGTGCAAATCCTCTAGTAAAGGCCAAACAAAACCTCCAGTAAAGGTCAGCAACAAAAGTTATGATGTCGATGTACTTCACCAGGGCGAAAATGATCGCTATCATCCCGCTTAAAACTGGTCAGACAGTCACTGCTAATTGGTATACTGAAACTTGCTTACCACAAGTTTTCCAAAATTTACTAGGACACTGACAAAAAGAGGAACTGCGCCGCTACTTTTTGCACCATGACAATGCACCTGCGCACGCTGCTAAAAAAACCAACACCATTCTTGCGCTCTCGGGCATCAATGAAATTATCCCAGCGCCTTATTCTCCGAATCTAGCGCCGTGTGACTTTTGGATTTTTTCGAAAATAAAAAAAAGATTTGAGGGAAAAATCTTCACATCTAATGAGGAGATTATTAATGCAATCAATGTCGAAATCGAAAAGCTCCAAAAAGAGGATTTTGAAAGCTGTTTTGAAAGATTGATCTATCGGCTGAAGAAATGTACTAAAACAAATGGGAATTATGTGGAGAAAATCAAAAGTTAAAATTATTTGTGGGTTTTATTATTCAATCAACTAAGCGAACTTTAGTTAGCCCCTACGTATATCGGTTGTCAGACCAATACTAATGTTCGGCGTGATTGTTTGGTGGACTGCATTAGACAAAGTCGTGTACCGCCATCATCTAGGGAAAGTACAGAAATCATCTTGCCTGTGAATTAATGTGGCTCGCAGAACCATACTCTAGTAGTTTGGTCTTGCTAAAAAGGCTGGACATTAGTACAAGAGTAGGTGTCACTACGGGTTACGGCCTTATTGGCCGGCACACCAAAAGGCTCGGCCTCTTCTTAAACGTTTTCCGCTTACTTGTAGCTGTAAGTAAGGATGAAAGAACAAAGAATAGTTATTCATCTTCTTTGCACTTGTCCGGGCCTCAGAAGAAAACTTTATTTCGGTGCATATCTTCTCGATAAACTTGATGACTTGGCTAACATAGATGTCAGGTGCTTCCAACGCTTCTTAATATAGCTTCAGCTGGTTCTGCGGGTAGTTCTAGGGAATCCTAAGATCTATGTGGTATCACAATGGGCCTAATTCTGGTATAAGTATGTCCACGGTCGACTTGCAGATAACCACCAGAACCTAATATCATCCCACCAATCAGTCTGGACAATCGGACTGCACCTTCCAATAGCTACTGGCAACTTAACAAATGCCGATACACGGACACACCAGTGAAGGCAGACCAGAAAGGGTGAACACGGTAAATACATTTTAAAATTGAAGCGTTCCTACTAACACAAACTGTGTCACAATTAAGATTTTGTTGATTGAATTTTGTTAAAAATTTAAATACATTGAATGAAAGTCAAAGATCTGTAAACTAGAATGATTCGTTTGTTCTCCTGAAAAAAACACAATACAGAAAGATGTTACGACTAAACATACCTAATGATGGACCGCTTTTCTAAGTAGATACATAATGAACTTCCCAGAATCTCCTTTAGCAATAATTTTTTTACGCGTTTTGTTAATGACCAAAGATATTCTTGCATTTTTAAACTATCCCCTTCACTGTATACCGTAAATGCTTAATGATTAAGAACAAACCAGTTTTTCTAGAATGAATTTAGATAAAAATTTTCGCGTTTAGCATAAGAATCTTGTATTAACAACATTTCACCAATCGAAGTGAGCAGCTTTTGGTGTTCGGTTGATGAACCGACAGTTGTAAGTGTTGTTTGTATAAAATTAGCAAAGATTTTGAAAGAGAAAATAACAAACATGATTAATTGATGGACAGATACATTGATCCGGAACGAATTCCCGTAAAAGACTGATTTCTTTTTTGATCCGCACTACCAGGAAAATACATGCACACATTGTTTCATATTGACATCTTAGATACTCGTACACATTTCATTTATCTATATTTCACTATCAATCATAATTGGCAAATGATCTCGACTTAAAAAAGCCTGAAACCTCAAAGTTACGTGAAATTGAAATTAGTTGCCAAAAAAAATCTCAAGTTAATTTAATTACATTTTGATACACAAATTTGTACAATAAAATATTTCATAATTTTGTTGTGGTCATTTGTAGCCATTTGGAGATACATACAGTTCAAATGAACACTTCACATGGGAATTTCATTGCGCAGCGCAGCGTATAGTAATGGGAGATACATTTGATTGCAATTTGCTGTAACTTTAGGTTAAGGTTGATGTTATTTGAAGGTAATGAACCTCAATTTCGTGTCTGTATCTAATGAATGAGGTACACAGAGGAAATGTGTCGAAATGAGTTTATTTGAAGTTATAACCGAACCGCCTAAGGTTTTACTATACCACAGACAGTAGCAAGTCAGTCGTGCAGTGTAAATTAAATAATAGACTTTACATTTCAGTGTAGAGGCGCTTTATTATTGAAGTATTCTTTGATGGTAATAGTCTTAACAAATTGATAGTTTCGAGTTGGAATTGGGATATGTCTGACCTTAGATGTGCAAGTTGCGTTACAAAGGTTAGATTTAATTTTGAGTTAAATTAGATAACTGCTCTTAATAGTTAACACTAGTTAACCAGAGGTCGTCGAAAGGAAATGGAAATTCGATTTCTTCAGAGTTAATAGATAAAAGATAACTAAATGGATCTTGTTGCGTGTGTGTGCTACACTTTGAGAGAATGTGTAAGCTAGACAAAGTTCTATAAGCGTTGACGTGTGGTCACATCTCATTACAGTATTCGGTGGAGAGTTTCACTACTTATTTCGGATAAGGAGCAGCCTAAGCGATGGAAGGAACATTTTGCTACAGTTTTGAACCTCCTACTCAACGGCGATGTGCCGTTCACATCGTGCTCCACGATCAGAGCACGTAAATAAATAAAGCAGTATTATTTAATGTTATTCCCTCAGAGCTTTTACAGGCAGCGAGGTTGTTTTCCTCCATGAGTACTTGTTTATTTTATTACTGATTTCGCGCTGCTTTGTCAATGGGAAATTATGGAATTCATGGGCTCTTATATCTTACCTGAAACACCTCAACTACTACGCAGACGACGCTTACTCTCTCACAGAATCATGTACCTCCACCCAATGACAACAGATGTGGAAAGAAAAGCAAACGTTTTGAGACTAAAGCTAAACAATAGAACGCTCCAAACGTCCAATATTCTAAGGATCTTCTGGCATAGCCGTATTTCTAAAGAACAACTTCATTAGAGAACGGGTCAATAGGCACCACCATCTGATGACGGAAGTGGCAGCAAGTTAGTCATGCATTTCGAAAAGGCAACAGTATCATAGTGAGCTACACAATGAAACGGAATCAATTAACCCAGAGAAAAGTTGGCGAGAGCTACATAAGTAATATCGCCAGAACTCGCACGAGATGACGCCTATGCGTAGTGGAGACCAATGCGAAACAGGCTTATCAGTGACTCGAAGTATTAGTTTGTTAACTTATAGCGATAGGGTAACGATATCACAGTCCAAGGTGGTCACTATGACTAGACCATTGCAGGCGATACGTTCAACAGTGTCTTCTCTGCCACTACCAAACACATTCTTCGGAAAGATTTCATATTAAGGGTGGCCGTGGTGTAGTGGTAACATATTGCTTGTCACGCTGCAGGTTCATGGTTCGAATTCTGATGTCAAGAATCATCTATTTATTTCGTATGAAATAAATAAAAAAGTCGATCAATTGCGAAAGATTATGTCAACTCTACTGCGAAGGCATAACACTGGCAGTAGGGTGGTCATAAAGCTGAAATGCAACTTGATCGTGATGTCATCAGAACTGAAAAAAAAAAAAAAAAAAAAAAAAAAAATACTGTGAATCATAAGCAACGATAATAACAGCATAACAAAAATACTACCCAGTTATCTGGACGCCACCCTTGGAGTTCACTGAAACTTAATAACAGCCTAGTTTCAAACCAACTACACCAATCGGTCTTTCTCTTTGTCTCTTCCCCTTTCCACAATATGCCCGTGTCCTAAAAAAATTAGTATAAGGGTATTCATACCTCTTTTCACACGTGCAAATTATAAAAAAAAGGTTGCATATCCCTTACACACCATAACGTACACATATGGGAGGACAGAGGTAAATGAAAGGGTTTTTATGGTTAACAAAAGCATCGGACAATACTTTAAATTAGAATCACCCTTGCTGCCAAGCTAAGAATCTCCACTTGATTCAGAAGATCTTTGGCATAATATTCGAACTAAAGGGGCGTGTCCATACAGTTGGTTGAGAAGGCTAACGTCCATGCTCTGGCAGAACTCCAATCGCCATTTGACATCGACATTTCCAGTAGAAAACAGCCTTTCTACTACGAATACTATGCTTTAATATCAACTCGAAAATTGCCCACTTGGATTAGTCCGAAACACAGAAGTCAATTAATTGCGTAGATTTCATTCACATTAGTAAAAAAAATTAAGATTTTGAGTGAAAGGAATGGAGGCTAAACCTGGTACTTAATATGACTTTGACCTACTCATGGCCAGCGAAATCAAAAAGAAGAAGAATTAAAATAGCTTAAAATACTTTCCTGAGAAATATCTGTTCCAAAATAGTGCGCCACACCAACCTTAAAATATCTAGCGCCGGCTAAATGGTTAAGTACGTGGACCACTGTACGGAACACGTCGAATGCCAGAAACATCAAAAAGTTATTTCACGGTTATATTTCTCGCGAACGTTTTACAAACATTGCTCTTCGGAAACTGGAATAAATTATATGTAGGTCCCTTCAATTCGTAGAAACAAATATAAACCGCACTGTAGCAATGGTTACGAGAAGCGAGGCCAGGTCCTGCATGAGCTGTTATGGCCAAAATATTTATTTTAATTTTTTTAAATACATGACAAGGGAGTGTAAGCCTCAAACCCAATTCATCATGGACAAGTAAAGAGGAAATTTTAGTTTAGTACCATGCCTGTCGAGTTCATCGGCCATGTCTCTGTACCTAGGCACAGAATACCCAGTATAGGTAGATTTTGAATTGCTCATGCTCTCTGACCGATTTCAGGAACTTAATCGCGGCTTGACTGTCGGTGAAAATGAATCAAATATTCCACGCAGATATTACGTTCCTTGATTTCCGCCTGGAAAACGCTACAAGTAACTGGAAGGCAGAAAGAGATATTGACCCATCATTCGATGCCGCCATTCATCAGTGTTGGCCTGACAATAGATACATGATTACTTTCGATGGCTTTTTGCTTAACTCTTTCTTGGACGTTAGATTTCCAGCGGATTTTCCCATCAAAAATAAGTCTAAAGTATTTTGATTTATTTGTAAAAACACGACTAGTGTAAATAAATTTGGGAGGGTCAACAAGAGGAATCCTACATTTCCAGCAAATAGGAGCATTTCGGATTTATGTGGGTTTACCCCTAATCCTAGACTGCGCATTCTGTAAAAGAGCTCTAAGCGTGTACAGGTGGTTGCTAGAGACAGCTATACAAACATCATTTACGCAAGTAATCACCCTACAACCTTTCCCTCCCAGGTTTAATAGCAATTTAATTTAATTACTCTCTCTCGAAGGTTTTCATCTTTGGGACTGAAATGGGAGCTTTTAACCGCCTTAGCTATGGAAACTAAATTGACCTTTGTCCACTTGTTGAGAAAGTGAAGAAAATCCCCACAGCTTTTTAAAATGCCTTCTAGCCAGGGAAGTATAATATCCAAGTTCTGCTGGATTTCGGCCGGTATTTTACAGTTCGATTATGGTGACTTAAATGGTTTAAAGTTACATATTGCCCAGCGAAATTTAGTTTTAGTGATAAGACTGATGGAGTTGTGTAGGACTCGTAGCAGCACTGGAACAACCAGGGAAGTGAATACTCATTACCAAATCGAGGGAGTCCTTACTGGAAGAGGTCTAGAATCCAACTGACCTTTTCATATAACTAGGGCTAGACTACGGATGAAGAGAATTTCTAGACGCCTCGGAGGACTCTTCTACTTTTCCACAAAAATGAGTGATGCCATCAAAAAAATATCAATTCTATTCCTCCAAGCATATGTACGAATACATATCTTCACTACCCTTTTAGAATGTCATCAAATACTAGATTGACTAAAAACGACTATTGATGGAATCCACTGACAAATTCCTTACATGAATCACCGAATTCCTTCAAAACTGATTACCGCAAACAACCAGAGTCGAGTAACGAAAAACACGTCATCGCTCAAGGGTCCGCATTCAAAATCTCCTATAAATGAAAATACCACGTCAACAAATGTAAACTAAAACCAACAAAACAAATTGATTTTCATGTTCCACAATGCTAATTTGAATACCTTTTTGGGTACTAATCTACCAATTAATGCCGGATATGTTATACTGCTGAGACCGATCATTTCAAAATAGTATTAATTTTCTCTGGAAACCACTTCCTTCTTCATTTTAAACGTCCTTCAGAGCAGCTTCTCGGACATACTGCGTAATCATCGAACAAATATCTGTGGGCGTTTGTCATAACGAATTTCGCCAAATGCAAGACTAGCGATAGCCAATGCCCACACAAATGGAGTACGAGTACAAATATCCATTCCATGCTTGGACGACGATGCCACGCAGCTACAAAACAGTTTGCCTACAGCAGCTATGGATTCTTCTCATCCATATGCAAGTCTAAACCACTAGAGAGAATTAATTTAAATTTATTATTATGCACATATTTTGGAGTAATAAAATTATTACACTTCTGCGGTGCGCTGCTTTTGTGTTTCGTTTGCTCACAAAACCGGAAAGTCAATGAATGCACGGCTATAAGAGAAGCCGCCGCCGCAGCACCAACATTAGCACCACCAGAAGTAGCAGTTAGCCAGGCAATACAGCATCAAACTGGTATTCGTATTCGAAGATTGGTTCAATGGCCATTAGAGTTGTTTTCATAGGAACTTGTTAAGTACGTCTAACATCTACGCAGTGAAGTTTTGTTGATTTTTTTTATGTAATTACGAGTATGTTTAACGTTTAATTTAGAGAGCAATTCTTTTCTTAATTGGAATGCATTCAATGACAAACAATAGAAAGCTCAAGTGGGATGAATAGAAAAAGCGGAGAATGCGATTATACCAAGCGTATTCGCTCTACTTATCAATTAGACGCATCCGAGGGTAGAGTATGTCACTGGGTTTCGATTTCAATATCGATGACAGCTGTTACGAACTCATCCATTTCAGATGACATTGAAATGGAAAGCGAAATTGATGCGGGGGAGAGAAAACAATCTGATATCGGGTGGAACCAATTAGTATAACCTTTCTCTGTTAAGTAAATTGAATTGCATTCATAGTTAGAGCGTATTTATGCAGCTATACATGACAACGCTAAGATTACCAATTCACTCCCGTCAAATTTTTCGAATTTCAAAAGTTTTTCCAAACATCTTAATTACTTTCCCATTTTTGTAACATCTTTCTATGTCTTACAATGTGCATTACAATGTATTTCATTTGTATCTTCAAAGATAGAGCAGACATGCGAGACACGCATCTCCTGGAGACAGGAGATGCATGTCTCCCGGAGATAATTCTTCGCAATATTTTCTAAATAGTGATGCCTTCAAGCGGGTTGATTAACAAATTCAAGAAGTATGTACGAAAGATTTCATGTTGCATGCGTATCAGTTATCAGCGCACAAATTATAGCTTTCCTTGTCATAACGAATAAATAAAATAAATAGAAAACTAGAACTGTCACGTACGTAGGAAACGTGTTTTTTTAAAAAGCCAGAAATTCGAAATAATTTCATGCGTCAGTCGCGATGTGATGTAATCTCGGATAATTTGTACTAGTCATTTGCATTTCGCGTTCACTGGTCACGAGAACTGCCAAAATTATACGACCTACAATAATTATATGGGCGATCTCTTCCTGGAAATCTGTATTTAAATATTTAATAATAATTGCTTTTAACAATAATTGAGATTCATCGAATAATCCGTCAAACAACACTATACCTACAGTTACGCTTTGTAAAATATTTTATATATCCGATCGGAGTAGTTTATTAGATTTAGATTGCAAATCGTATTGTTTATTTTAATTGACCATTGTTTACTACATATTTACTCCTTTTTCAAGATGCAATTTAGCCCCATAATATCCCATGAGAGCGACATGTTTTGTTTCCTTGAAAAACCGCGAAAATCTCGTCTTTTCTGAAAATTTCCTAATAATGTAAATAATGCATTTTCAAGTTTATACATTCAAGTTTATACATGTTAAATTAAAAAAAAAAAACATTGCTTAATGGATTACGAAGATGGTTTCTGAAAGTCGAACATTTCAGTATTTTTCTTTGGTCAAACATTTTAGTGTAATGCGAAAGATTCTAGATATCCAAAATCAGATTTTCTTCGAAAATATACGCAAATGGTACGGATACAATGAAAGAAAACATCTGCAAAGCGCATCTATGTATTAAGTTCTGCAACTGTGAGATATTCTAAAATGTTTTTCGGAAGCGCTTCCACAAATCCTACCCCGGCTCTCCGATTTTAGGGATTTTGAGTTGGACCTTCTTAGGAACTGAATTTCGTTAAATTTCTTTCAGTGGTTAATGAGTTCGAATTTTTATTAATTTTGAAACTCAATCAAACCATTTAACCTCTACTTTATCCGATTTTGAATATTTTCAGAAGAAACCACCTATATATGAGGCCAAGAAACACGATTTTTAAAATTTTTTGAAATACCATACCGTATATCCCATTGAATAAATTTTGATGTGAATAGTTTCATAATAGCAACATTTTGAGAAAGAGTAACAAAACTCGACCCATAAGCAGTACAGATAGTTCAATAAAACAATGAACTTTGAGCAAAAGAAAAATAGGGCGGAACGATTTTTGAACGTTGCCACCTATCTTATCTTACATAGTTTAAAGATTTGTCTGGGAATTAAAACTGTCTAATGAAATGGAAGAACTAGGGACTGAATCCCAAAATTATAGAGAATGTGAGACCACTACTTATGTATATACATACTGACACCTCAGCAAAGCCATCAATTGTAAGACCATGATAAAGATACATATGATAGTATGCATTAGTATAGGTGGAGGAGAAATCCAATTTTGGGTTTGAAAATTGAAATTTGTACGATTACACCAGGACTTGAATACTTGAATACTATATGAATTATGAACGAACGTTGTCCCGTATATTTTAAAACAGAAAGGCATGGAAAACCAATGAACTACTTAAAGATGAGTCCAAATCCATCAACAAAAAATAAAAAAAAAACACTAAAACTACACAACTCAGCCTAACTTCTTAGCAACAGTAGCAGTTCCAAACGGAAACTCTAGCCGTAACATAAGCTTCCAACTTTTCCTCAATAACGGCAACACTAACAGATCGTGCAGCAATTTCTGCAATTGATATAAAATCGAGGTTTGTCAAGCGCTGTGGCTAAGAACTCATAATTTTTCAATTTAATTTTAAACCGCGTCTGTCTTGAATCGAGAACAAGCTGACCATACCTCAGGGAAAAAGTGATGCAGACAATTATAACGAAGCAAAAAACTACTGGAAATCACTAATCATTTGAATTAGTAAGCTATGACCAGAAAACTCCTCAAAAAGGCAAGCAAATTACTGTCAATATTTATTATACTACACGATTACTGTACTCACTGGGCACAACATACTAAGGTTTCACACCATGAAATTACATGATGACGAAGAAGCTCATGAGGACTCAACCCATTTTCTGTTGAACTGATCAAGCATCTGCCACTTAAGAAACGGGACCTTAGGAAAAAAACAAACATTTGGAAAATTTGCAAAGACAACCGGATGGTTAAGGATCTGATCAATGAACCTATAATTTGTGTAGACACCAAGAATGGATGCAATGTTTTTGGAAGCACTCCCAATTGATATCACAATAGTGGATTTAGCGGCATCAAAACAAATGAATTAAAAGACAAATGTTGTTGCCTTAGTTTTAACATAAGATCATTGCGAAAGAATTGGAATGATATTTGCCTTAACCTTAGCCACTTCATCAATAAGTTAAAAATAATAATATTAGTTGAAACTAATATAGATGAAGAAGAAAAAGGACATTACAGTATAGATGGTTTCCAATCGGAGTTTCTGAATCGAGATAAACGTCGAGGAGGTGGTATCCTGATGTTAATACGTAAAGACATACAATATGTACGACTAACTTCTGAAAGTGTGTCATATGAAAATATACAAATTCAAATTAAAGAAGATAATAAGTATAAGTATGTAATAGGGATATACAGACCACCAGGTTACAGCCAAAAAGCGTTTATTGAAGAATTCGGAAACAACGTTGGACAACTGGATTTATGTGGTGTAAAAGAATATCTGAAGATGCTGGCGTCACAGGGGTTAATTAACGTTATAACTGAGTATACCAGGGAAGACCCGAACACAGGATCCAAAACAACGATTGACCACATCTTAACCAATGATATGAATAACCAAATTAATTCAGCTGTAATTGAGAGTTGTATCACTGATCATTACCCAATCATATACTTCCCACCAAGTCATAAATCTGCTGTTAAAGAAAATACAGTCATCTTGTCCTATATATCTAACCTAAAGGTTAACGAATTAATTGCAAAAACAAATTGGGATGAAGTCATTAATGAAAGTGATGCTGTATCACTTTATCAGAAACTTCATAATAAAATTACATATATTTATGATGGAGCTACATATAACAAACAAATGAAAAGTAGAAGAAAGTTTAACCCATGGATGTCTACTGAATTAATCGACAAATGTAAAAGAGGAGACAAACTTTACAGAAGATGGAAAAACAACAGACTGAACAAATCTTACGAACTGGACTATAAGACTTCCAGGAACAAACTAAACAAGGAAATAATGGCACAAAAATCCTTTTTCTATAAAACCAAGTTCAGCCAAATCAGATTTGACCCGCGTAAAACATGGAGTCTCATAAACCAAATACCGGGAAGGAAAAAAACCTGGAGTTGATGAAACTGTAACAAAGAACTTCTCTGGCAAAATGTGTCTGAATAAGCTCGCTAGTGCATTTGAAAGCAATTTTGGCACTCAGATAAAAAACATTATCCATCAATGCGACGCCGTTACATCGACACATACAAGTCCAAGATTAGCCAGATCAGTTTTCGTACAAGAAACAAGTTTCTCGGAAATACGAAGAATAATTCTTTCGCTCACCGATAGCAAGTCGCCGGGTTTGGACGGCATAAGAGCCGGTGATATAAAAAGACATGTGGACATATTCACCCCAATATTGTGCGAATTCGTGAATCTTAGCATAAACCAAGTAAAAATCCCTGCAACTTTGAAAACCGCTGTGGTTAGGCCAATATATAAAGGAGGTACCAAAAGTGAGCTCAACAAATATCAATATTGCCGATAGTTGAAAAGTGTCTTGAAGAGGTTTCAAGATTTCATCGCCAAAAATTCCCTTATAAACCCAAGCCAGTACGGCTTTCAGAAAAATTGTATCAACAAAAGCCTAAACAAAAGCTACCATATACTAGTACTGTTCGTGGATTTCAGTAAGGCTTTTGACACACTGAACCATGATAAGCTAATAGATGCAAAATGTTTTCCATTGGTATAAGAGGTATGATGGCAGATTGGCTAAAAGAATACTTGAACAACAGACATTTCTGTGTAAAAATCAGCCAGACAGTCAAAAGGAACGCGTGCAATATGGAGTCCCTCAAGGATCAAAATTGGGTCTAATACTTTATATTTTATATACCAACGAGCTGTTACGAGTATTCAAGCAGGCCATTCCATTTGCTAATGCAGACGATACGGCGATAGTGGTGCGCCACAGATCTTTGGATACGGCAACAGCAATTATGCAGGAGGAATTCGATAATGTGATGAAATGGTGTCATGATCACGATCTAACGATCAACGCATTAAAAATAAAAATGATGCACATACGAAGTCCGCAGTTTAAGGCTACTCAACAACAAATTTTTTTTAGTAATGATTCCTGCAGTAGCTCAACTAGCTGTCCGATTGAGATAGTGGAGAGCTACAAATATCTGGGAGTAACCATTGACAGCAATTTTCTGTGGGGTACGCATATAAATGAGTTGCGCATGAGCCTTAAAAACGCTTTATATGCACTTACCCATCTAAAGTTCCATGCCACAACGTCCGTGTTGAGACAAGTCTACTATGCCCTAGTGGAATCGAAGCTGAGATATGGAATACTTGCATGGGGTAATGCTTCTAAAACACACATAGAAAAACTAAAAAAAAATAAAACCCCCCCTTTTAAAAAAGTTAAGTGCAGATAATAGGCAAAATGTTCGTGAACAAGAACGCTTTAAATTTCTTCCAGTAGAAGATATTTTTAAGATGACCCTTATACTGGAGTACTATGACGACACTAGATTCATAACACCAATTCAACATGGGATCAACACCAGAAGGCGGACACAAGGTATGCTTCAAGAGCCCCGTTTCTGCAATAACTACGGGAGAAAGCAGCTGAAATGCAGTGTACCAGAGGTCCTCAATACAATTCCACAAGAACTAAAAAATATTACAAATATAAAAACTAGGAAAAAAACATAAAGAACTTCTTTCTCAACACGAATTCAAATACGTAGTTAATTTCCAAATCCACATCCATAAAACTGTTTTTGTAAACATTAGTTAATTTTTTCTCTCTTTTAATTAAAGAAATGTAGAAATGTAGTTAAACTAAGCTTGCTATCTAAAATTCATTACAAGTTTTTGAAACTCGATCTTCTGCAGAAAAGCCTTCGCGGAAACATATAACCAATGTAAAATATTTTCTGAAAATAAATAAATAAAAATAAATTAAAAAAAAACAAAAAAACAATGAGTCGAGACAAGGCCCAATCTCATTTCATAATTCTTAAACTTAAACTTGGAATTTGAATCATATGTATACTATACTTATATAGATGTAAGCACCTACGTACATATTACAAAGAAAAATATTAAAACTTTAAAAGAGAGTAGCATTATTGAAGTTTGAGCAGCATAGTACCATGAGCCTTACGAGAGTAGGAAAATGCTACTATAGTAGCAACTTCAGCAGCGCCAACCTGGGTAAAGGAAATTAAGCCAGAAAACTTCCATTTTCATTTATGGTATCCTTTTCACAGCAATCGCATAATAAATTTCAATTTAGATTTTCCCCTGTTTTCAAAATTATTTTCCTAAAATTTATCTAGCTTTTTTTTTCCAAAATGTTGTCTGCGTAATTTCCTGCCATTACAATCTTAGATTGTTGTACTTGTATTAAGGATATGCTAAGAGGAAAAGAGCTAAGTTAAGCTTGTTTTGCTTTAGATTCTCTATGAAAGTTTTTAATAAACTGGCAGTAAGCAAGCTGAAAAACATTGATTTCTGATAAAGCAAAAGCGAATACTTGTACGCAACTCTTGGCTACAAATTACGTTATTCAAAGAGGCCCTTCAATTTCTGCGAGAATTATTAGTGTGAACCTTAGAGAAGCAGGGTTGAAAGTTTTTCAAGTTTGCAAAATTGCTGTAAAATTAAAACAAAAACGGCAACTGGAATGAGCTCGGCGACATAAGTCATAACGTCGTCATCGTTAAAAAACAGTATCAAAACGATTGAAAAAAAAGAATAGAAACTGAATATGAACCAACTTTAAAATTTCGCATAATTTTTTTCAAATTTTCGGAGCTCCTGAGACTACGTTTGTTCGCCTAAAAACTGTTTTTTTTTACCACTTGATAGTTTGGGGTTGCGCGGAGGCAGAGCCTTTTCTGTAAGCGATGACAGGATGAACTGCTATATTTTTTCTTGGAGGCTATACTGGAAGACAATTGTCGCAAAATAGTCGTATTTGGACTTGAAAGGAAGTCGTCAATTTTTATCAACGATACAAATTAGAAAACTTGTTCGAGCAAAGTGGAATTTAGGATTCAGCTTCTGAACTGGCCTACCCAGTCTCTTTGATCTAAATGGTGTTATAATCGACTACAAACGCCAACAAACAATTTTCTTTACATTTTTGCCAGAAACTGTTGACTTTCTTTATATTTCATCCATACATCGTACATGACCACGCCCACTTCTGGGGGCGTTTTCTTAAAAAGCATATACATTGCTTTTTCCAATCTATTTATGGTGATGAACTTATTATGAATATTTCATCATACTCCATGAACTTCGGTTACGAATTTTGGTAGCCCCGCTCACTTTCTTCTAAGAAAGAGTCATAATAACAGTTTTCTAAAAATCGCAGAAATATCATCTGAATAGAAAGATATCGTTGCATCTGTTTTAGAAATTTCGCAACGCCGCACCCACTTTATACTTTATAAGGGTGGAGAAGAAGATAGGGTCTTCCAATAGGTACTTCCGAACTTTGAGAGTTGATAGCGGTCATATTGTTGAAGCTACATCTGTCAAATTGGCTGTCATTTATTCAGTCTGTTTTGCCAAATCACCATGGACGGATATAGCATTCAACAACATGTACAAATAATAAAATTGTTTTATCAAAATGGGTGTTCTGTTCGGGCAACGTTCCGCGCGCTTCGCCCATTTTACGGTCGCCATAATCATCCTTCCGAGAGGACTGTTCGCAGTGTGGTGGATAAATTTGAGTTCACTGGTAAAGTAAACGATCAACCACAACAGATCTGCCGAAAACATCGCCGCTGTCAGTAAGAGTGTGCAGGAGAATCCGATGCAGTCGATTTCGCCTCGATTACAAGAACTCTGCCTTTCGCAGACCACAACTTGGCGAATTTTGCGTCGTGACTTTGACCTGCACCCGTACAAAATTCAACTGACCCAAGAGCTGAAGGTAAACGACCATAGACAACAACATGTGTTCGCTGAATGGGTACTGGAGCAGTTGAAAACTGACCCTAATTTTCATCGAAAAATCATCTTCAGCGTTGAGGTCCATTTCTGGATGAATGGGTACGTCAACAAACAAAATTGTTGGGACAATACCAATCCACATGAGATCCAAGAGCATCCAATGCATCCCGAAAAAGTCACTGTTTGGTGTGGATTTTGGGCTGGCGGCGTCATCGGAACGACGTTGGCCAGGCCATCACCGTCAACGGCGAGCGCTGTAGATCGATGATTACCAACTTCTTTTGGCCTGAATTGGATCATATGGACCCCAACGTCATGTGGTTTCAACAGAACGGCGCTAAGTGCCACACAGCTAACGCCACATTGGAAATTCTGCACGAGCGATTCGAGGGCATGGTCATCTCACGTGGAGGTGATGTGAACTGGTCACCGAGATCGTGCGATTTGACCCCGTTAAATTTTTTCTGGTGGGGTTTTCTGAAGTCGTAGGTCTATGCGAATAAGCCACAAACCACAGCGGCCCTCAAAGCCAACATAACCCATGCCATCGGTCTATTTCAGCCTGATTTATGCGCCAGAGTCATGGAAAATTGGACATTTCGTATGCGCGCAACCCAGAGAAGCCGCGGCGGACATTTGAACGTTGTTATATTCCATACATGATGGCATCGATAGGCCTTTCAAACGAATAAAAAATGTCGATGATATCTCACACACGCTTTGTTTTATTTAAATTTAAAGATAGGAAGCGCTTAATGAAAGACCCTTTATATGATCCGTTTCAGTATCGTTTGATTTTTTGTTTTTTTGCTTTAACTTCGAATTGCTTTTAGGGGTTATATGTTATTTTTCTAGAAACTAGCTGCGAATTTGAGTAGCTATCGTTGTTTAACTTTTAAATGTTAAATGTACAAATTAAAATCAAAAAATCAAATGACTGCTTACATAAATCATTGCAAGATGTCAAGCCATTTGGTGGCATACGAATGTCTAATGCATAAATACAATAAACTTTTTTTTTCTTTTTCACAAAAACAATTAAAATTCGACCATAACTTTGTAGGTTTATAGACAAAGAAAAAAAATAAAGTTTCAAAACGCCTCCCCATTTTTTGCTTTTGGGCAAATTACTGCCCAATTTAACGCCTCATAATAATAAAAAAAAAAAACTCTTCGCCGTTGAGTGGTGTAGCAGTTTTTTTTTTGTATCTATTTATCTGTTTATCTGAGACCCACATTACACAGTATGATACGGCCTTGCTATACATTTTCCACTTGCGTAATAAATTTTTCGCCAACCGAATGGAATTTTTCAAATTCATATCAAACGCAAAAACAACTTGAATCTCTTTTTTTGTTTCCTTAATTTGTTACATTTGCGGGAAATGAGTGAGATTTAGTGCCACGCTTTCGTTTATTTTTTTCAGAAAGTTGTGGGAAATGAGCGCAGATAAAAGAAAAAGTGTTATTTTGTTTCAAATTGAGAGAGAAATCTTTACGTAACGGACATCAATATTGTTTTGGCAAATATTTGCGCACTTTGGAGATTAAAAAAACCTGCAATTATGTTAAATGTTTGGCATTAAACAAATAATGATTTTTATCTTTTAAGCCTCCGAGTATAAATGTAGACAATAGGCAATGTCAATATCTACCGAAACAATGAAGTTATTGTAAATAATTTCTGCTTTTATGATTTGGTTAGGTAAGTTTACATGAATAAATAGTCTTAGAAGTGGATAGGATAACTTAAGACTCAAATGAAGATGGAATAATCATAGTTCGCTGCAGGCTATTGATGTATTATATCTTAGATACTCTTTTTTAAATTTTGTCGGTTTTGAATTAATATGTTTTTCATGTGTACGGACAGAATACTACGAAATTTATAGGGACATATGAGGTGCTGTCATCCAAAACCTCACAGACGGCAAATTCGAATATGTATGAGGGTGGCCGTGGTGCAGTAGTAACATCATCGCTTGTCACGCTGTTGGTTCACGGTTCAAATCCTGATGCCAAGAATCATCTATTTATTTCGCATGAAATAAATAAAAAAGTCGATCAATTCCGAAAGCTAAGTCAACTCTACTGCGACGGCATAACACTGGCAGTAGAGTGGCTGAAAATGCAACTTGATCGTGATGATGATATTAGGTGGACGGAAAAAAAATACTGTGAATCATGAGCAACGACAAAAGCAAAAAACAAACAAGCTCCCCAGTTATCTGGACGCTACCCTTGGAGTTGACTGAAACTTAATACCATTTAAGTTTCAAACCACAACACTAAATCTTTCTTTCTCTCTTTCTATCTTCTTCAAAACGCCCGTGTCCTGTAATAGTATAAGAGTATTCAGTCCTCTTCTTGGCTCCCCTTGGTGATCGTCACGACAAAGTGTATTCAAAATCAGAATCAAGTGAAACCAATTTATAACACGATTAATTGCATTCTTGGGATTGCTCCCTAGACTCCCTACTGGCAGCGGTCAACATGGAATACCCCAGAAATCCCCCGTTTCCCATTTACATAGAAGAAAATTATGTATGTACAAATAATTAGCAGAGACTTCCTCTTAAACGTGATGTAATATCGTTTGATAAAAGTAAAAACAAATGTTTGTTCTTTTTTTTTGTGCCGAAAGTTTTCTTGCTTGTTACGGGGATTTCCGTACAGTCTTAAACGGCGGAGACGACCAAAGCTTCGCTATCAGGCAGAATGCTCCATTCAACTCGGACGATGCCAATGAACAAAATTCTGTCCGCTCAACCAAAGTGACGTAAAGATAGTAATATCTAAGCCTAAACCCAACAAGGCTGCTGAAGTCAACGGTCTAACAGCCGAGATATTTAAAGCACTTGAGGATGATTTGGTGCGGAGCATACGTCAACTCATCGACCAATTGAACCTCAGCATCGTTTGCCCGATCCTCCAGAAACGAAAACCCCCTGAATGGTGCCAACTGCAGGGGTATCTCTCCCCAATATCGCCTCCTCAATATTTATCAACAATCTGATGGGACCGTATGATTGTGGTTTATGACGGCAGATTTTGGGGAAAACCTCAGGAACTCCAAATCGATACTTACCGACAAGGCGACGTGCTGTCATGTGATTTGTTGAATATCATACATGAAAGGATTGTACAAAAATCTAAGGCCAACATAAGAGGTGTGATCTTTCAAAAGTCTGTACAACTATTCGCGTACACTGACGACATTTACATAATTGGAATAACGCAATGGGGCGTCAGTGGTGCGTTTGTGGGTATTGAAGCAGAAAATGGGTTTAGCGGTTAAGTAAGTACATGCTGTCATAAAAAAGGACAATAAAAGTGGGCAACTTGGTCAGAATGTCACAATAGACAGCTACAATGTGGAGGTTGTCTACCTAGACTCCACTGTAAATTTAAATAAAGACACCAGGTAAAGCGAAGAAACATTCTTGCCAACTCCCGTTTCTTTGGGCTAAGAAAGCAATTGATTAGCAAAGCCATCTCACGCACAACTAAGGTGACTTTATACATATGAGACTCAGAGGAATGGACGTTCATTGTATTGAAAGAAAAATTCTTGGACCGATTTTAGGTCCAATTTCTATCACCGATTTTAGGTCCAATTTCTCGGGGTCCGTTCTCTTTTTTTTTTGTAGTTTCACAGGACTATAAGCTTTCAAAAATGATTACATCTCCAATGCTACGAATTAACAAGGAAATAAAATTAGGAAAAAGTAAAAATTACGGAGCACCTACTGTGCAAAGTCAAGCGTCTTTCTACTAACGATCGGATAGTGTGAACGCGTTTCGCATGTATCCGGCATACGACGTCGGATATCCGTCATCCGATGACGGATTGAACTCAAAATTATCTGGTAGGCAAATAATCGTACACTGGCATCTGTTACCTATGTATATCCTGTACCGGAAATGTGCGAAGGCTCCCATTGAGCTCTATTAACTTTCAACCGGATATCCGACGCCATATATACGATGCCGGTTATGTGTGAAACAATATGTCGACGCTGAAACGTGTAAAATCTCTCGTACATCTCAGAGCCGTCTAGCCGATTGTTTTAAATGTGAAAAAATCAAAATTTAAAATAAAATACGTAAATTCCTTTCGCATCGTAGTCCTATCTAAATGCTGCAAATCAAATACATTTCGAGTATAACACAGGGAACACAAAATGATTGAGACTTTGCATTACGACGGTAATGGAGCAGTCATGACGCAAAGCTTATTGACGTTATGTAACTCAGCTTGTACTACTTTGTATTTCAATATTGGGCAATATGAGAATCTACAGAAAAGCATTTAGATTGTGTAAAAATACTTTCACAATAGGAGTCGAAGATGAGACGCGTGTAGGCACTGATCTATTGTGCCAGAGGCCACTTTTTAGGGCAGCAGTGCTTCTACTTTCTACTTTCCTTATGAAAGCTAAAATTACGGCTGCGGAGGAGTTCCTTAAGTCTAATGGAGATATGATCTCCTTAAGGAAGAAGCTTTTCCTAATTCTACACACAGCTACACACTCACATAGTATTTTTTCTGCAGTTTCGTCCTCTTCTAGGCAGAGGCGCCAGGTGATATCCTCTGAAATTCTTATTTACGAGTAGGTGGTAGAGTAGATGGCAGTGACCAGAAAAGAAGCTCACAAGCCTTTTTATGTCATTTCTGCTGTATTTTTGGATATCAACTGCCTTTTTTGGAAGGGTTGGACAGCTCTTTTAGCTTGTCTGAGACCTTGGGAGTTATTTCAGTGGGAAATCCACATGTTGCGTTCCCAACTGTTTAGGGTCAGTTTAAAGTCAGAATCAGATATTCCGCAAAAGGGTTCAGGTTCAATGAACAACTCAGAGGAACCTTCACTGGTTAGCAGATCTGCAGTTTCGTTGCCGTCAACGCCTACATGACACGGTACCCACCACAATTTTACTTTATTGTATCGGGTCAAGTTTTGTAAACTGTCGAAGTAGCTTAAAACTGATCAAGTGGGAGATCAGTGCTTTAAGCGCCGCTTGGCTGTCGGTGAGTATGTTGATAGCGGCACCTTTGATGCCTGAATGCAAGTTTATACTAGCAAGCATAAACTCGATAGCATAAAGCTCGGTCTGGAAAACACTAGGACTCTTTCCAAGTGATTTCGAAATCTTATAATTGGGTCCATACACACCGGCGCCAACTCCTGAATCCATTTTTGATCCATCGGTATACCAAACGATTCCTTTTGGATCAAGCAACGGTCTGATTATTCCATATATAATGGCTTGGGATCTCAATTTCAAACCTCTACCAAAGCAAACCTCTCTCTACGCACGTGATTTGTGCGTAGTCAGAAACCGTGCTGAGCATATCTATCTCGGGGAAATCGGTTAATAGATCCATAAGATACACATGATTCCATGTACTATTAACACCCGACTTTCGAAGACTAATTGCACTGAGAATTGTCACTTTTTTAATGAAAATATGTAGCGGACTATTAATTTAGGATTACTAGAATAAACGGGCATTTTCAACTTGAAAAACTGGTTGGAAGGAAAAAAAATGACGAATCCAAATTTAACCGGCAATATGACAAAGTGGTTGGAGCTGAATCTGGATTAGCTTTTCTGTAATTTGTTAAGAACTAGAAAGTTTACCTCAATCCTAGTCTCCTGTATTACGAAAAAACTGAAAAATTAAATGCAGTTTGAAGGAAAAATGTTGAATTTGTCATCAATTTAGCTATCCATGAGACGCTGGCAATTTGTAATGCCATGGTCATCTCAGTGGTAACTTCTTTTTAATTGTACCAGTTTGAACCTAGCAGCACTGGTCCCAAAGGTTTTGTTTGTGACATTGGTATACAACCTACTTTATACCTGCTGCGGATATTGATTCTAAATCTCTAAGTGCTAAAAGGTTTTATGATAGCTTTTCTGGTCAGCTTATCGTGCATGCTAGGAGCAAAGCGCACCATATACAGTAGATCAGGTAACAATTTATAACTTTTGATTATTTAATGACTGCGCTAAGAGCATTGGTAGCAGGTTACTTATGACTATTTTGTTTACATAGGCGGCTTAAAATATCGTGTAGGAGTCAAATTCTCAACCAAGCATGCTTCTAAGTTTTAAGTGTCACTTAACTTTTCTGCATTTATATGGAAAGCGAAATGGAACCTTCTTGCGTATTAATCAATAAACAAACAATTTGTTTGCATTATTTTGTTACAGACGTGTCTGAACAAATAAAGCAGAAACACAGTCTTAAATTTAAATTCTAGAAACTGTCAATTTTGTGTGATAGGTATATCAATTTCACAATGCTACTGGAGGTTATACTCATAGTATGAAGTACCATAACTGAATAGTTTCACATAATATCACCCACTATTAAGATGACAGATACTCATACTTAAAGCAATTACGAGTAGTTTCACTTTCGTTCAATTTCTCTTACAGCAGCTTATTGTTATTTATTTCTAGAGGGTAATCAAGACCGACTTTAAGTCAATAAAAATATTTGCATTGTTGAATTTCGTAAAAAGCGTCAGAAATGTCAAAATAGATAAGTAGCAATAATAAAGACGGATTTGTTTTCAATTCCTCTATCCTTATTATATGGTAAATGACAAACAAATTTGCTGCAACTGCCTAAGGCTATCATCAGAGATTTGATAGAAATGTATCCACTCACTATCAGAATAAGATTGAAAGAAAGCGTAACCGTTATTAGCCTCGGTTTCGACAATACCAACATCAAGACATGACGGAAGCTTCAATCCAATAAGAAACCAATTTCTTCAGACACAAATCGTAACTCAAAAAGGTAAATAAACTTTAGCATAAAACAAAACAAAGCTCTTTTGTTTTCTTAGCTGCACGAAATATTTCTTGTACAATTCACAAAATATTTGTACAGAAGCTATGATGACAAACGATTTTTTTCTTAACTCATACTCGTACATATCAACTACTTATGTATGCATAAAATATTTTAATTATTTTTTATTGAGAATACCTACGTAATTCAAAGCTTAACAAAAATCATGGATTAACATTCATTAACTTAACATACCTTGCAACGTGGGAGGTAATTATCTTATTATGACACTTTTTTACCAAATAGAGAAAAATGTGTTGCTGTGCCAGACATTTGACATGCGTAGAATGTCAATTGTCTGTTATAACAGTCATAAACTTGAACGTGGGTAAAAGAATTGTTTTATGAAGTTGTTCAGCTCTTTAGATCTATAAAAAAAAAAAAAAACCCAATCTGTCTGTGTGTTACTTTAACTATCTATTTGTGAAATTTGTTTTATTTTCAGCGTCCAACTTTATAAAATTGTAATGACATCTGTCCTTACTTCGATTGCAGATTGTCTGTGCGATAAAGACAAGAGCAAAGGTTGACCCTAACCTAATATTTGCAATCAAGAATATTACGAAGGAACTAGGTACGGAGGAGTTAAATATGTTTGCTTTAACTTGGCGGTCATTTTAGTCTTTGCAATGAAGGACGTTTACGTTTTCAGGGTCATATATGAAGTACAATCTATAGGCAATACACACATTTTGGCAGTGGTTTTATTCTCATTTGATACCGATTCTTAATAATTCTGTGACAAAGTATCTTATGTCCACTTTTAACATTTTTTAAGAAACACGTTTAAAGTTTCCATGTGAAAATTGAATAAAATATTCGATTTAAGGTGTTTTTCCTCGGTAACCGTTATAGGTATTGGCTTAACAAGTTGAAAGAATTGAAAACATTATGGTACCATTAATTTCCATTTTGACTTAAGTTGACTTAAGCTACCCTGTTTTATGGCCAAAAAATTAATCAATTTACTGTCGAGTTTAGGATTTTGGAGTACGAGGATATAGTATGAGTACTCATCCTTCAAGAAAAGCTACGGAAAGAGCGGGAAACAAAGAGAGCTAAATTGTTTAGGAAACTCCCATAACTAAGCAAGTAAGTGCACTCAAACCTGCATCAACCTAAGCAGGATCAAGCTGTAGACTCTGTGAACGTCTCAGAAAGTTAAGTCTAGAAACCAACGAAACATGCATATTTTTCGAAAAACTCGAGGAAATTCCACTCGCAGCAGAGTAAGTTGTAAGTTGACTGGGAACGTAAGTAGAGGAGAATGGCCTTCCATCCACAGACCCAACACGGGTTCCTAAGTTTCTAAGGTAAAACAAGTTAAACGAGATGCTTTAGCCCGAGAACAACCTCGGCTGGCACCAGGAGAGGGCACGATAGATCTTTAAGGTTGGAGTGCACCTAACCCTGAGACAACTCATTCATGGGTACTCATGAAAATCACGCCACAGAAGTGTAGACATTAACGTACTGTGTACCACTCACACGCCAACCAAATCTAGATGTCAAAGAGTCAACTTCAAAGGTGCCTGGTATGCCTAGAATATCACTCGCTACACTTACAGATACACGCACTTTTAGAATATACACATTTAGATGTCATCTACCAGTATATGCTGTGCGACTATGGAACTCACTTCCAGCCGATTTACGAAGATACCAGGGAATCGGTGCCTTCAGGAGAGGGCTCAAGCAGCATTTGAGTACATGAAAATCAATGGTTTACGGCGTCGTTTTTGTAAGAGAGTAAGCTAACATTAAGGCTAAGTTACTAGGGATCTTTTTTCTACACTAATTTAAATGAAATTTGTATGTATGGCCATTTTCGAAAACGTCATTTGATCGTCATTTTGATCGTCAATATGATCGTCATTGCATAACTTAAGGTTTGCGAACGTCAAACTGCAAACGTTTTTTGCTACCATTGATCTGTGTCGCCTCTATGATTTGCTTTTGCAATCGCATTTGACGTTTTCAAACAGCAAAATGGAGCCCTTAACAAAATTTATTGAGAAAATTTCCAATATTCCAATGACTCGACCCATACTTGGGTAGGAGTAGGTGATGGAGTTCTATAAACATAATATTTAGTTAAAAGAAATGAAATAATCGATTTTATTCAACCGATTCAGTCATTTTTCTTATTGAGCAGCGCAGATGTCTGGCTGCTTTTTTGCAGCGCAGATGACGTTTATGAACATCTGCCCTGCAAACACTGCATTATCGAACATGCTGCAAATGCAGTGCGATTTATAATGTTTTCGAATAAACGACTTATGCAGCTTGCATTTAAGAATATTATGCAATTTGATGCAGATGACGTTTTCGAAAATGGGCTATATTTTAGTTTTTTTAGAATTGTTTTCAACTTTCTTCACTTCCACTGTTTAACTCTGCACAATAATGGATTTTGTATGTGATTGTTTTAAATTGTGTATGATTGTTTTAAAAAAATAAATTAAAATTGAAATTGAAATCAGCGTGGACAAAGGTCGGGTTGCAGCAGAATATGGTCCATGAGAATTTTGCACGCGGTTCTTTTCAGCGTTCCGTACCAAATTGGTAAAATTGAACATTTACTGATTAAACATGGTTTCTGGATCTCATCAAAATCTGTTAAGTGCAGATGACGTTTTCGAAAATGGGCTATATTTTAGTTTTTTTAGAATTGTTTTCAACTTTCTTCACTTCCACTGTTTACCTCTGCACAATAATGGATTTTGTATGTGATTGTTTTAAATTGTGTATGATTGTTTTAAAAAAATAAATTGAAATTGAAATTGAAATCAGCGTGGACAAAGGTCGGGTTGCAGCAGAATATGGTCCATGAGAATTTTGCACGCGGTTCTTTTCAGCGTTCCGTACCAAATTGGTAAAATTGAACATTTACTGATTAAACATGGTTTCTGGATCTCATCAAAATCTGTTAAGTGTTAAGAGGGTGTATCGGGAGATTTGCCCAATCCATCCGATTTGGATAATTTTAAAGTGAGGCTAGTAACATGTCAGTCTAAAATTTTAAACCAAATTTCATTAAAATCTGTTCGGTGGTTCTTGAACAAATCGTACGGTATGTGTGAAAAAAAAAACAGGCAAACAGGGCTTTCCCTGTTAGGTGTGTTAGGAAACAAAATTAATATGCCGGTACGGATCAATAACGGGGCAAGGACAGACTGGATTCAGCAGAAGAATTATATGCATATGTATTTGAGATCTGTATTAAAAGCTACATATGTCGTTTAGACACACTTTGGGAGGTTTTCAAATCTAATTACAATGATTGTAAAGCCGTTAAGTTAAGTAATTAACAAGTAGCAAAGTAAGTTATCATTGCAAATGAACAATACATTAACTCTAAAATGTGCAAAGTTTTTGTAAGAAGAGTGAAAAGAATTCGTGAAAAGTTGCATATGTTTTGGTGAAATAGGGACACTTTTGGAACTTTCTTTGCCAGAATCAAATAGGATCCGAATTTAGTAAAACACAGAGAAACTTTATGGGTCTGAAGTTCTACTAACAGCTGCAAGCTTTAATCGTTGCAATAGAGATTACGATCTGCTGGGAGAACGACACAGGAACTTATAAAATAACACTTTTTGCTGAAAACTGACGACTAAACCACAAAATCACTGATACTAGCGTATGGGGGAGGCCTAGTATAATGGCAGGCCTCAAGCAAAACTACAAAACTTAAGGCTATAACAAAAATGGAGGCCAGCATGCAATGAAAAAACTACCAGTGCGATAAGAACAACACCAACCGCCCTTAAATCTTATAAACTGTCAGTGGAAATGCTTGAAAATGAGTACCAGGATGAGTACTTTAAAGCACGCTCGAATACTGAATTCATAATTAAGCGCTAATATTGCCTCAGACTGGATTTCACCATATCAATATTTTTACAGACCGTTCTTCTGTGTCTTCTTAAGTAGGGGTAGGGAGGTATGGGAAACCAATCAAATCGAAATCCATCTATACGTATACTAAATTGGACATAGACAAGTTTCTTTTTTTTGAAAAACAAGAAATACGACAGCGCCAACTTAACCTCATTTACTACGTTAAGTTATCAGACCTCGAAACTACATCTTAACGATAATGAAGATGAATTTCACAAGTATGCAGTCCATTTTTTTGTTATTATACAAAGGTCTGTTCATTTAAGAAATAGAATTTTAGCAAAAAGAACATTGAAGACCTGTGAAATGGTTAATTTTCAGATACTCGTATGTGCAATTTTGGAAAGGCAACCGGATGGTTAGTTTGACATTAAGTAGAATTTAATAAGTTGTGCAGTACAGATTTGTTATTTTATTTTATTTTAGTTTTCTCACCTATGTTGGAAACGAATTAACAATCGTTATACATATCTTGCGAAAGAAATATAACTGCATTGCCAGCCAGACTGTGAATGTGGAAGACTAGTGGGTGATCCTAAAATAAACCTAATACATGGCGGTCGAGCACAACTATCGGCAGTTAAAGAAGAGCTAGAGAAATCTATGCTCTATCGCTGAAAACATTACACAAAAACCTAATCATGGTTGACGCCCTGGGACTCATAAGAGGCAAAGCAATAAATTGAGAAAGACAGTTCATAGTCTGCACTTTATCCCAGCGAATAATTTGAGAACGCACAGACAAAGCAGTAATGCTAAACTTTTTTGAAAAATATTAGTTCTTTCGTTTTTAAATTTATTTCAAATTATCGGCAGGCTACCTAAGCTGGTGCTTAATCATATCATTTCAAGAAGAGGTCATCAGGCTACAGCCTTATGGTCTAAATTTTGCACGCTATTGTCATCAATCGTACGAGATAGATACGAGAGATACATAAAAGATGCTCGGAGTTTCCAACATCGAATATACTACTTGAAACTTAGAAATGATCTACAAGACGAAACATACTTTTGAAACAGCAACCAACCGACAAAATACGAGTAAGCCTACTATTGAAAGTAAGAGATGAGCTGATCGCACTTAATTTCATTCCGCATCGTACAGAGCTGCCAATCATTTGTGATCTGTGTAACAACAGTGCGAAAGCGGACGTTTACCTATTTTAAAAGAATACCGAATGGGATACTTTGGGGCGACTGTGCTGTATGAGGAGAGAACGCTGAGCATTTTAAATGGAAACTATGGGTGGAATGCGTTGTATAACTACTCTACAAAGGCGCTAATGAATAGAAAATGTATCATGGAGTAAAGTTTTTACACTAGAAATGTCAATATAACTAGTATTCGTTGCGCAATTGTTAGATTTATTATGAAAATGTTTAAAGTTTATAACGTACTATGTAAGTAAACTCATATTTTATGTTTATGTCAATCTGGTAGACGGTCAATAATTACCAAACCTAAATAGACTTGAAAACTATATATTATAATGTATCAATCTACATTTTGTATGAAATAAAACTCTTAACTAACTAACTAATCATAATGTATGGATGTTTGTGTTTTATCCATAATAACGTATATCATGAACACTTTGACCAAAAAAGGATAACTTAGGAAGATACTGAAGACTGTATTAAGAATAATCACAAAGAACATTCACTTGAAGACATATTTGTATTATTGTGTAAATATAGAAGGTGGGAACTGCAAATGACTGTAAATTTCCATTTAAAAGACAAGTAAATATACCCATTGCCCATTTAAAAGTTTACCCAATCATTAAAAAACAACCCAAGCTCACTCAACCACAATGATCAATAAAGGCGAATCAATCCAATACATCATCCCTCTTCCTATCATGACCGACAATCAAACGAAGTACACGCTCATCTACGCACAACCCTTACAGGCATTTACTCTCAAATCTTCATCTTCAATCTTCCACCAGCCAGCAGCAAAAGAACGAATGAACAAGGTGAAATTCTCAAAATCCATTGACCCGTCCTCTCCATCTCACACGGTTCGTTCGTAGCTATAAAAATACCTCCGATGTAATTATTAGCTATCGATTCTTGAAAATCTCTAAAAGATACACACATTCACTCTCCTGTCTCTGGCTGCTATCCCATTTGAAGTGTAAATATTTTATCTACCTCTCATTTTAACACATCTTTCCGATTTGGGATTCCTTTTTTTGGTTCAACCTTGAATAACATTACACTGCCTGCATAATTGATTTGCATATCTCGCTGTTGATAGATTTGAAAGCAGTATCTATACTCCGTCTACACGTACCTACAGGAAGTGATCTCAGTACTTGATACCAACTTTGTATTCTAATTGGCAGTAAATAGAGAACAGGAAAAAAAAGCATCTTATTCTATAAACGGTATAAGTATCTACACACTTAATTCTGTTTGTTCTTAGACTAAATTTGGTTCGATGATTGAGCAAATAAGTGCCTCCCTCTATGTTTACCTCTTCACAGTACAATACAAAACAAAAATATACATATAATAATATGCTCTGTAGAAATAGATAATTACGCTATCCAAAGTGATAAATCCAATAAAAATCGTTTGCCGCCAATCAAAGAATTCATAATCCGGGTTCTTCTTCTACTTCTGCGTCAATTCAACAATTCACTATGTTATGTATATTTTGTCTCTGATTACGGTCGGACATATTTTCTTCTTCCTAATTTCCATCTTCGACATATCAAAGCTATACAGATACTTTATAGCACTCAAAAAAAACAACTCAACACAACAGCACAGAAAAAAAAAGAACGGCTCTCTTGGTTAGCAAAGTGGTATAACCACTTTGTCAGAAATCTCAAGAAAGGAACTGCCCCAGTATGGACAGAACGGACAACTATACAACTATTCAATGCGCGCACTATAAGCACTGTAACTATGGTTAACACCAACGCATTAAATTACTTTACTTTTTTTTTTTTTTTTTAATTAAATTTCAAAGATCGCCGCAAAGATACAACTTTTTCTCTAATTAGAATATACAAAGATTGATACAATATCTTGTTTATCACACTCGGGGTGCACAAAGAAAGAATTCCGCGACCTGCCCCGACAAAACTGTAACCGGGACTTGGTGAATTTTCGTTAGAGACGGCCTTGCGCTCGGACGCGTATTTGGATACTGTACGGCAACGAGTACGTTTCGTATGTATCCCCACACAATTGAATCACGCACACCGGGAATTATCTCATCGTCAAGTATCTATTTTTCAAGTAAGATACTTCAGTCTAGCATACTATTTCTTCAGATGCACCAAAGCCAACTGTTGTTGTTATTGTTGAGATACTTCATAATAGAAACGAGTTACGCGGCGCGACGCGGTACCATCGACAATCGACGCGCGGTAACGTGTGCACACGGCTTGAAAGAGTCGCTTGAACTAAAAGTCGTGCGATAGCAATGTGAAGCCGTGAGCTTCAGATTTGTTTGGTTTTAACAGATATCTCGCATGAGAGTGATATTTGTTATGTTCGCACGGATGTCGAGCTCAAAGTGGTGAAAAACTAACTTCAACGGGGGAAAATTGCAGGAATGCGGAGCTCAAAGTGGTGGATTTTGTTTACCTCGGCTTTTGTTGCACATTTGTGGGTCTATTTCGGGTTTGTTTTGATTTTTCTTTGGATTGTGGTTTCTGAGAAGTGTCTTAGGACTGTGAGGGGAGTGAATATTTTATAGTTTCGTGTATCTTTTGGAGGAATACTTTAACTCTCTGCTGTTCTAACTAACAATCAAGTTATATTTGCGAGGTCTGCGAAGGCATATTTTAAGCATTTTGTTTTGTATCTGTTGTATTTAATCAATGCCATGCAGTAAAAGAAAAATTGTAATAACTTGTGGTTCTTTGAATTGTAGAAGCTCTCAGAAATTTTGCTGAGGATAGAGGCATAGTTCACAAAGTTTGCAACACCAAGTAGACCTGTGTTCTTGATCCTCATGGTTCCGAAAACTTTAAAGAGAACCGTGGAGGTTTTAATTATTAAGCCCATGTGATAACTAAAAACGGAATCTTCGAGTTGCACCATAAGCCACTAGATTGATATGTAAATGGCACCTTCAGGAATAGGTCCACTAGGAAAACAGTATATGCAGGTACGCCAGCCACAAGGAGTATCCCAACTACTTTTCGTAATAACACAGGAATCGCGGTGTAAGATCGCGGCATATGCTAACTATGTTGCTATCTCTATATCAGTAGGTAGTCACAAAGAGTGAAAAGGGAACATAGAGAACCAGTAGGCTCCAAACAAAGCTATTTTACGGATATATAGCATATTTGAAAAGGACAAGATTCAGTGAGGTGAATGTGTCGATATTACGAGTGGGTAGTGGAAGCATCTTGACGTTCCATATAACGAATAGCGGATATTTTAAAACAAATCACGAAACTGATACAGGAGTCTTTTATGATATACTGGACACCTTATTTTTGTTGAACCTTTCGAAACATTGTAGTGTGTTCTAAGCCGAATTCACAGATTTCCCAACCAATGCTACGTTTCGGGGAACTGTGCATCACGTGGTGTACGGACTAGTGTAGTTAACGCCATCCCAACATAGGTAGAAAATATCAACTCGGAATTCAAAAATTACAAAATCAGGGAACTACTCCAACAGCAGCAACTCGAAACATTTCTACATCACTATCCACCATGTTCACAGGCGATAGACAGAAAGCCATTCCCTTGTCGCCCAGTACGATGCCACCACATCTTGCTGTAGGTTCTGTGAAGTAGTCGTGATTACGTTTCAGAGCTTGTCATATGGGCCAACACTAGAGACATCTCGGGACGCTGTAACAGCGTTATAAGTTCGCCTTTCTTCTTAATTAGCTGCGAGATATAAAAGACAGTCACCTCTGGCAGACCAGACAGCGTTGGTTACTCCATTTGTCTTTAGGTCTATCCTTCTTCTCAGTATACCGATAGAAATTGTTATTGATGTGTGATTGTTTTCTGTGTATTCAATGTTGATCCCTTTTTAGCTAGTTCAACCGCCGTTTCATTCCCTTCTCTATCCCTCTCCGGGAACCCAGCAGTGATTGACTTTGTGCGGGCGTATATTTTATTTAAGTTTTGTCGGCAATTGAAAACTATTTTAGATCTAACCATTATGTGGCCCAGTGACTTGATTACAGATTGACTATTTACGAAGATTGTAATTCTGGAAGTATTTAGTTTTTTTTGCTTCAGATTGAAATATACTGCAGTCACCCGGGATTTGTATAATTCGTTGATCTTGAATGACTTACAGAAAATTCCGGCGCCGGTTCCAATACATATTTTAGACCCGTCAGTGTAGAGTTGGGTATCCTGTTCATTCCTTTATATACTAGATTCACACTCTGGTATTGCGGGTATTATAATGGAGTTATTCTTGTTGAAGTTGTGTACAATTGTTCTGTATCTCTGACGTACAGAGCAGTGCCCACAGAAGCTATGCTTCCAAGAACCTGATTGTTTAAGGCGAATCGCACTTTTGACTATCATACATCATACGTACTCATCAAAAGGATGGAGATTGATTATCCCGTCTTACCCTGAATGAGGTTTTGATCTCTGTGCTCCTGTTATATTAATGTTGGCTAATCATTATAAGTGGTAAGATTGTTTTTTATATTGACTAGGATATGGGAGGGATTTGTTTAGCCTTCACTTAGAACATACTGAAAAGTCTAGAACGAAGCGTATGATGCGCTATCCGTCATCTTTAACCCAACCTATCTGAGAGAAATTTTATCGAAACGTTATTCATTTAAGAAACCAGCTTCAAGACCCAATTTAATGTATGGGACACATAACATACCAATACATAATTGCAAAGGAAGCCAACGTCTATATTTTCGATTTCGGAAAAATATATACTTAGGGACTAACAAAAGTTTGCTTAGTTGATTGAATAATAAAATTTAGATATTTCATCTTCATCTTCTTATGGAGAAATTAACTCCACATAATTCCCATTTATTTCAATACATTTCTTCACCCGATAGATCCATCTTTCAAAACAGCTTTCAGAATTCTCTTTTTGGAGCTTTTCGATTTCGACATTGATTGTGTTAATAATCTCCTCATTAGAATTTATTTTCGAAAAAAGCCAAAAGTCACACGGCGCTAGATCCGGAGAATAAGACGCTGCGAGAATTTCATTGATGCCCGAGAGCGCAAGAAAGGTGTTGGTTTTTTCAGCAGTGTGCGCAGGCGCATTGTCGTGGTGCAAAAAGTAGCGGCGTAGCTACTCTTTTTGTCGGTATCCCAGTAAATTTTGGAAAACTTGTGATAAGCAAGTTTCAGTATACCAATTAGCAGTGACTGTCTGACCAGTTTTAAGTGGGATGACGGCGACCAATTTCATAACTTTTGTAGCTGACTTTTATTGTTTGGCCTTTACTGGAGGATTTGCACCTTCTGGGCTCTATACCATGGACTGCTGTTTGGTTTCTGGGTAGTACTTGTAAAACCAAGATTAATCACCTGTAACGATCTTATTGAATCAGCTTGACTCTCCATTTTCAAACTTATCCAGGAAATATTGAGCAAAACGAACACGAGCCTCTTTTTGCTCTCCATTCAAAATTTTTGGAACCTAACGAGCTAACTTCTTCGAATATTTCAGGTGATAATATAAAATTCGTGACACAGTCATGCAAAATATTTAATTTTTAATTTTAAGTAAAAAATTTAAGTAAAAAGTATTACATTTATACTGCTTAAGTTTCTAAGAGTTAATGTACTTTAAAAGGTGAATCGTCATTATTTTTCTACGTTACAAACTATGAATTTAAATTAATTTAAAAGTCAGAATATAAATACCTTATGTACCATTCTCAGTAAAAAGATTTTTATTTTTACAAATTTGAGGAACAAGACATACCTGAAAAGAAGGAATAGAAAAAAAAATAAATATTGTGTACAAAGCAGTGGAAAAAAGTATCTAAATTGGTTTATATAATCAAACATAAATTTTAGTAAGACACACTCCGGGACAAAATGATAAGTCACCAAACAAATTCTTAAAAAAAATATGGGTACATTTGCCAAATCTGATTAAATCAATAGGTAGGCAACAGGATGCATTTAGATCGCACTGCAATCAAATAATTGCTGGATAAACCCTTAATTTTCTTGTTTTGGGGGAAAAACCAAAAACTGGGTGGGACAAAAAGATAGGACAGTTAGATTTTAAAATTAAACAACAATATGAAAATTTCAATATTTTATTTTATTATTAAATTACTATAGTAATGTGTGTTAACTTAATTATTTTCTACAACATTCACATATTTCTGATCCATCTTGTTCCATTCTGTACTAATGGAATCTCAAGCAAGCTTTCCCCATATGTTTTCAAATTCTCTTGTTGACCAGTATGAAGAACGAATAAGTATGGATTGCCGCATTATACTGTTGAAAAATTAAGTTTTCCTCGGCAATAATTGAAGCGATCCTCTCAATTTGTTCGTTAATAAGTTCAATATATCTGGTGTTGTTAATTCTGCCACTGACAAATTTTATTTAGGTCCTCCCGTTGTACCCAATTCCAACCCATATCATTATAGAACCTCCTCCCGTTTGACGGCAACTTGAAATTCGTTGTTTCTTACGCAGATCGTGAAAATAGTGATCCCAGCCATCAAGGCCATCTAAATTGAACTTTTTCCATCTCTGAATGAGACTTTTCTTCACATTTTCTTCCAATGGCAATGGCTCCGAGCAAACTCTAAACAGCACCTTTTGTGTGCTTCGATTAAAAGTGGCTTCCGAAGCAGCTATCGCCTTTGGAAATTATTTACACTTCAGCTGAATTCAACATTTTTCCGCGTCCTATATTGTCTTTTTTTGAAAAAACTTTAGCAAATTTAACACCAAATGATAATAAAACAAGAGCAGAACTATTTTCACCAATGTTTACTTAAATACTCGTAAAGGGTGTCCCAAAATTCACACAAGAAGTAATTTTGATAGAAAACACAGGTTTTTAATAAAAATTGTAAATATTTTATTGATTCGTATTGAGAACAGTATGTATGAAATATTATATCGGGTAAATGGTTTCCATGGCTTTGCTGGCTCTTTTCTCGAAATTTTCCATGGCCGTTTTGCGTAAATGTGGCTGAATTTCGCTCAATTTGCTCCCTCGAGGCTCAATTTGCTCGTTCGAGGTGTGGGTGATCGTAGGCTTGTTGGCATTAACCTTAGACTTCAAATAACCTTAAAGAAGGATTTAACGGCGTTAAATCGCATGATCTGGGCGGCCAAATCTGATCACCAAATTGGGAAATTACACGACCAGGAAATGACTCATGCACTAATTGAATTGTTTTTCATGATGTATGGCATGTGGCACCGTCATGTTGAAACCACATGTCGGTCACATCCAGTCTTGCAATTTAGGCACAAAAAAAAAAACTGGATTATCATGTCGCGATAGCATCATTAACTGTTATTGCCTGACTAGCTGCATTTTCAAAGAAGAATGGTCCGATGATGCCTCCAGCCCAAAATCCGCACCAAACAGTGAAACGTTGTGGATGCATTTGTTTTTCAATAATCACTCCTGGATTTTCTTAACTTCAAATTCGACAATTTTGACGCTGAAGATGATTTTGTTTAAAAAATCAGCATCCACTTCTTGTTGTTCCATAATCCATTCAACGGACTCTCATCGCTGTGCGTAGTCAGTAGGTTTCAGTTATTGAGTCAATTGTACTTTGTATGCATGAAAATGCAAATCTTTCGTGATAATACGCTATAGAGAACTTCTCGGAATGTTCAATTATTGACCCCCGTGCCAAATTGATGTTCCTGGACTTTCAACAACATTCCCACGAACAGTGTTGAACGACTTGTTGAAGGTCGGTCAGATTGTCTAAGATCACTAATTGATCCAGTCTCCCTGAATTTTTGAATCAATCTTATCACAGTTGATGAAGTTAAATCACTATTCCGACCATATTTTGGAAGAAAATTGTGAACTGTAGCTGCTAAACCTATAATATCTTTGAAATACTGCTCAACAATGAAAACACGTTGTTCTTTCGTGTAGCACTTCATTTTTAATAACCCTGAACTGTCAGCTGTCACGCTATCTTTTTTGTTGGGAACACTTTACCGCACAAATTTTGTAAAATTCAAATCTTGAGTAAATTTTGGGACACCCTTTATAAGATATTTATGCAGATTGGGCAAGTTCAGGCGATGAATCAAAACAAGGAAACAATTGCTTTTCCTCCCTTTACGCCGGTACGTTATTTGGGGATTTGGGGCAACTCGTCTTATAACCAACGATTACTATTAAGAGGTTCGTTTTGAGTTTCAATAAAAAATACATTTGCTTATGACATCACCATTCGTATCGTATCGAAACAACTAAACCACTACAAATAATTCAAAGAACAAAACTGTATTAAGGACTGGAAATAACGGGGTTACACTGAAGCATAAACGCCCAACAAGTTTTAAACATACAATTCTGAAAAAATACAGCTAAACTAGTGGAATTTAGACTGAATGAATTGGAAAAAATGCCATGATGTTAAATGAAAACAAAAAAAAAAAAAAATAGCGTTTCCTGGCTTAATTTTTCTACTGTAATTTCGAAAAAAAAAGTTGAACTGAAATGAAGTCAAAAAATTAGTACAATCCCAAATTATATTAATTTGATTAATACTATATTTGCGGCCCATCATTTACCCCAAGTTCTCGATTATATTAAGGTCTGGGGTGTTTTGTGGCCAATTTATTTATATTTAGAAGTTATTTTAGGTTAAAATTTCGATTCGAAGTGTATTTTTACTTGCAGAGCGAGCGGGTTGAATGATGGGATTTAGGACGTAGCAGTATAATGCCTCAAAAGTTATCGACCCATTGTCAGTGCTCTTAAGCCTACACCAATATTTTTTCTTCATAAATGGAGAAAGAGAGAGATCCAAAACTCAATATTGCCCTGCTGTCATTTTTCTTGGTATCCCGCTTCCAGATTGCCGCTACGTACTGCCCGTTGAGCTAAATTTTTTCAAAAATTCTCGTCTCACTGTACTATCGTAACATTTCACAACTTGTGCAATTCTCCTATTTGGAAAATATTCGCCATAAAGGTGAGAATTCGTCGCGCCATATGACTACTCGTAATTACTAGAAAAACAAAAATTTTCGGAGAATTCGCACTGACTAGCGACTTCCATTAAGTTCGGGGAGGTTGTGTAACTTTAATTTTGGAAAATTTTGAAGAATTTGGCATTCATATTATAGAGAATTTCAAAGTCCAAAATTCCATTTGTAATAATTTTGTTCGTAGAATGCACCGTTTTCAAGGTATTCGCACTGAAAAACTACATATTTATTCAAAACGATTTCCATTAACTGCAATCCGAAGGTACGTAGTTTATCTGTCAACGGCATACTTATCATAAGCGATTTTCGATACGACAGCAAAAAAAAACATATTTGTACCGAAACTTAAAACAGACCCTTCAATTTGTCCTTTCCCAACTGAATTACAATATGGGAATTTTGCTTTGGGTACACAATTTTGTTTGTGCACAATTCCTTTCTATGACATATAAAAGCAACGTAGCCATAAAATAAACGAGTACATGTTGGAAGACGAACATGTACCCCATGACAGCCTTACACTGAGATGAGCTTAACCTACCCCAGACAATTAGTGGAAAAATGTTTTGCGATTTTGTTTCATTCCCATGCAATACCTTTTTTTTTTTTTTTTTTTTTTTTTTTTTTTTTTTTTTTTTTTTTTTGCTTTAAATTATTACCAACACCTACCTAAAAAACTACCTAAACTATGTAAGTCGGCCATGGGCAAAAACAGCCAATTTTCAACATCAAACAGGCTACCCTGGATTAGGAGGAAACGACGAAGGAGTTTCCTCTCTTTCGGCCAGCCACCAGAAATGACCGTACTGACGTTGTACGTCATCAACATCCCGACCCGATACCGCCCTACTAAACCGGAGACGCTCCACACTACCGTGTGCAACGTCTCTGTCGTAGTTGAGTCGCCTATCCACAGCTGTCCGAGCAACGTGGAAGATTAGCGGCACTGCCAATCTGTCCTGGATCAGACCTTTCTTATCAAAATAGAGGAACGCCTCTGGGGGAACAAAGCCGTTAAGGCGCACTCTCTCATGATACTCGGAATTGGGGTAATAAGCCCCGAAGATCAGGTTGTTCGTCGAGCTCATTGCTCTTGCAATGTGCCTTCGAATCAGCTTGATAACGAAATTATCCACTCTTATTAGATTAGCCCTGTTGTATAGGACCTCATTGGGATAGAATTTTATGTACTGGGACTCCGGTGTTCTGTATAAATGAAGGCAAGCCCGAAGGCAAGCCCTCTCAAACACCCGAATCTTTTCCAACAAGCTTGCTCCCACGTTGAACCACACGGGACATCCATATACGAGCATGGGCCGAATAAGGGCCATGTAGCAGATTACCTTTACCCTTGCATCGAGTTGCTTGCTATAAAAAAGGCTCTTTGTAAGGGCAAAAGCACCTTTGGCTCTGGCCAGAGCAGCATCTATATGTTTGTTAAAATATAGATATTGGTCTAACCAGAGCCCTAGGTATCTGACTACAATTCGACTCGCAAGTGGCTGTCCGTGCGGTCCCACGATTGAGAACTTTCGCCAATTCTTTCTGGTATCCCTAGAGGCCCCAGACAACGGCGTCCTAAAAAGAATGGTTTCCGATTTCTGGAAGTTGATCTTCAACTTTGCAATGACCTCGATTTTTGGTCCTGATCTGTACGCGATCAAGTCGTCTGCGTACGCTATGGCATGGTGAAGTGATCCTATGAGATCGCTCGTGTAAATATTGAAAAGGATCGGTGAATTAACCGCACCTTGTTGCAGACCGTTTTTAATTAGAAATGTTCCAGCAGAAGACACATTGCCATTTTTGACAATGAACTGTCTACTGGTGAGCATGTTATGAAGTATATACAGCAGTGGTTTGCTTATGCCCAGCCTGCTTAGCTTGTAGAAGAGTCCCTCTAACCATACGGTGTCGAAGGCTTTCTCCAAGTCAATCAGGCAGGCACCCGTGCACTGTTTCTTGCTTTTGTTCCATTGGATATCCGATACCAGTTTAGATGCGGCATGTATTGTATCATGCCCCGCCTTAAAACCGAATTGGTTATCCGGAATTATATTAATGTTCTCAGTCCACTTAAGCAGGGCCCTATTGATCACTTTCTCGAATACCTTGCTGATGTTTGGAAGGAGACTTATCGACCGGAGATTTGCCGGATTGGAAGTGTCCTTACCCCTTTTGGGGATGGGTTGTATCACTGCTGTTTTCCAATGCGCTGGATAATGTGCATTATTCAGCGCATTGTTAAACAGAGTGGTGTAAATGTCCACCGCTTCTAGAGGGAGATGTCGAAGCACAATGTTCGACACTCCATCGATTCCCGCAGATTTCTTCCTTCTCAATGAGTCGAAGATCGCTTGGAGCTCCACCTTCGATATGAACGGGGGATGTACCCTTTCGTCGGCGATGACAGTATTTGCCATGTTATCGTCATTGAACTCGGTAAAACCTATGTTCTCGGATCGCCAGTGCTCTATATCATTTCGAAGGTAGAAGTTGTGCACAAGGACGCGATTTTCCAGGTCGTGGTTCGGGCAAATGGTATCATTCACCTTGTACACTTCCTGGAAAGTCGCCCCTATAACCTCTACCTTCTCCTGCGGATCTTCGATCACAAAGAAGTTGTCATCCTCTACTGCGTTATCTGGATCTATACCTGCTGTTATAAGTATTCGTCCATTGTTCGTCGTTCGGGGGATCTTAAGACACGGAAGGTCGTTTTGATTATTCCTCCGAAATATTTTATTTATTTGCGGGAACATACTCGGGTTGTTGGACTTTACATCCCGAATTTTGTAGTTCCAATGCAAATTTACAGAAAGTCTGTAATTTTCTTTAATTAATTTCTGGAGGTTTTTAATCAACGACTTCAGCGTCCTAACCTCCGAGTTTTGTCTGTCAGTAAACTGTCTGTACAAGGTTTTTAGCCTCGACAGCAGTCTACTTTTGTGTTGATGTAGTGCGTTAATTGTTGCATTGCGGAATATGTCTGCGTTGTCAGTATGTTGATACCGAGGTATCGTATTGTCCATAGTTCGTTTAATTGTCTCGTCCATTTGTTTTAGGTACCAGTCAATCTCCTCGTTTGACAGATTCCTATTGGACGGTGGGTAGAGCGAATTCGAGGAGAGTGCTCTTGTCAAAGTTCTTGAGAAGCGAGTCCAACGCGTCCTACTATAATTGTAGGAGTACGTTTGGACAAACTCCTCCAACTCCGCAATTTCGTTGGGAATCGTTATTACGGCACTGAGTCCGCAATGGTCACTGTCATACACAAATGTGTGCAGGCAGTTTATAGTTTGTCGGTCCATGTCGGTCAGTTGTAACCGTACGTCGAACAGCATAAGATCCAGATAGGAACCGCTTCTAGGAAACGACGGACTATCTGTAGCTTTCAAATCGAGTTTATACTCGACACTGTGCCGACCCCACCAATTGAATAGTAGGTTCCCTCTAGAATTTGGTGTGTTATTTCCCCAATCTCTATGTTTAGCATTGAGATCTCCGGCCATGATGAAATAATTCTCCTCCGACTCCAGCCTTAGGAATCGAAAAAGTGTCTCGAGCTCTGAAATAAATAAAGTAGATTGAGTAACTTCAGGTGCATAGAGTGCGACCAAGTACATCCTCTTTCCACTACGGAGAGGGATGCACACGATACACGCTTCCAGCACCTGGAACCTTCGCACTTCACCGCTGTACATAACTCTAAATTGCAGTTGTTTGCGTATGAAGATCGCAACACCTCCTCCTTGTGTGGAGTTGGGTCGGTCTCTTCTGACAATATTGTATTTATTGTGCCCCAATTTGTGCTTCTGGGATAGCTTTGTTTCGCTAACCATAAGCACATCAGGGGTTTGGTCTTCAAGCAACTTAAACAATACGGCTCTTCGCTCGATCCTAATCAGTGAATTCACATTCACCGCAAGGATCTTCAAGGATTGCTCCTCCATGTTCGTACCCATTACGACTGAAGGTGCGTTAAGCCCGGCAGAAGTGCGTAGATCTGGTCCACCCGCTTCGCCTGCTCCTGTACCTGACGTTGAAGCTGCTCCATCTGCCCTTGGATAGAGAGCAAGATGGCCAGCAAGTTAGTTTGAGCCTCCGGTGCTCTAGGCGCTGGGGCCTGAGAAGCAACCTTCGGTCTTTTCTGTTCCGCGTTTCCCCGACCTGCCGCCATTTGGGCGTAGGTCACTTGGGGAGTGACGGATGGTGTTTGAATTGGAGCAGGTGGACGTTTCACTACGACCTTCTCCTGGCGAACTAGATTTACTTTCTTAATGTACTGGAACTTAGGACAACCCCGATAGTTTGCGGTGTGTCCCGAGTTCCTGCATAAAGCACACGAGAGCTGGCTCTTATCTGCAACTCCATCCTTACCTAGAGTGCATTCCTCTGCTTTGTGGTTCTTTCCACACTTGACACATCGAGGCTGCATTTCGCAGTTCGACGCGGCGTGACCGAACCTTTGGCAGCGAACACATTGTAAAATGTTTTCGCTCCTTCTTAATTTTTCCCAGGCGACAACCTGGTAGTCTAGGACTTTAATACTCCTTAGACCATCCAGCTTGCTATTGGGTGAAAGCTGAACCAGGAAGAACGGCAGTTTCCGCTTCTCCCTTTTTGCCTTAGCTGTGGTGAATGGCTTGACCCCTACGAATTCGAGCTCGTTGCACTCTTTCTCTTTAAGCAGCGCAAGGAGCATCTCCGGATCAGTAGACGGGTCTATCCCCCTCAGCAGCATTGTTTGCCGCTTTTCCCCCTTCGGGGTGAAGGAGAAGAACTCCGTCGTCGTGTCCTTTAACAAATCTTTAATTTTTTTATATTGCTCCACTGTATTACAGTGGATAGCGTGCCTGTCTTCATTTAATCGTTTAATAGAAAAATTGTTGCCTATGGCCGACTTACATAGTTTAATGGTGTCCATAAGCTCAATCTTGTAGGTGTTGATTGGCGGTACCCTCGCTTTTGCCGTCATCTTCGGTTGCTGTTGGTTTTGCTGCGGTTGTTGTTGTTTCTGCTGCTGCTGCTGTTGCTGCTGTTTCTGCTGCTGTTGTTTCTGCTGCTGTTGTTTCTGCTGCTGCTGCGGTTGTTGTTGTCTGTCCTGCTGCTGTTTTTTCAGCTGTTGTTGTTGCTGCTGCTTCTGCTGCAGTATTTGCGGATGAACTTGGCTTTGCCGCTGGCTTTCTGGCGGCTGCTTCTGTAGTTGTTGTTGTTGTTGTTGTTGAGCGCGCTGTAGCTCTAGCTGCCGCTCCCTCTCTCGCCTGGCCACTTGTTTGGCCTTTATGGCACGCACCCTTACAGGGAAATTACAGGGTTTACGTCTTCACTTGCTCCTACGGACGAGCTACCATTTCTAGAGATACCTTAGCTATCCATGAAGATGTATTACCTAATATCTCCGCTTAAAATACGCTTAAGTGATCCATTAGTAATTTAATTTTTTTTTCTCCACACGAAGTATTTTAGGTTGACCAGATATTTCATACCAATTTGGGGATTTTTTTAATGTGGTTTTGGGATTTAATTCACAGTGCCCAATTTGAATTGATTACAAAGTTATTTTCTCGAAACTCCAAAAACTACAAAATATTGTTCATTCCTTTATTATTATAATGACTTTGAACGACTGTGACACACGCTTTAAACTATAGTACGCACATTGAGATAAGAACTCCACGTGTTGGATAAATAATTAGTTCACCAAATACGAGAATACCAGTTCAACCAGGCGGAATTCATTTGAAATAAAAAAAAAAAGTTGCCACGTGAATAGGTCATTACTTATTACCTATCTAATCGCCGGGTTCAATTGAAATTAGTAGAAACAGCTCCAGGGAAGGCAACTATTGCAAATTGTTCTTCATATTGTTAAGAAGTAAGTCGTTTAATTCTTTGGAAAAAAAAACATTCATAAATACGTCCTCAGGCTTTATCAACCCACTGATTAATTCATTACGCATAAAACAAAACAATGAATCAGAGATTAACTTTCTGAAGAATAAAAACTAAGAAAAAATTCAACAAAAAACTCGATAACAATTCAAGCAATTATAAATTTTTATAAAGAATAAAAAAGTGAAAATAACAGGAGTGTTCGAAAAGGAGTGTTCTTCGAACAAAAAGACCGAGGCTTTTGTGTTTTATAGTTTTAGTTCATCACATAATAGTAATAGACAGAAATGGGAAGCTTTGGTTTAATGTATATTTCCATAAATGGATGAACTGGATTTTTATCTGTACAATATCAACAAAGGTTATGAGAGCACACAGGTTATGAGTACATCACCATAATCTGGATGTGTAAAGAAAGGTATCGTCAATCAACTTTAAATATCTCTCATAGGAAATTTTAGTCGTAGAAAAATTTGACAGTTGAAGTTAAGTTTACAATTTCTTACCAATTTTACAATTTAGTAATATAATTATTTATACAACCTGTAGAGCGTCGATTCTTATAGAAACGTACGGAATAGCTTAATCTCTGAATTATGCAGATTATTCATTGAAAGGACTTGAGTGTTACTCACAGTATTTAACAAAATGCGGCTCAGCAACAGTAGCTAGAGTTTGGCGACAAATTATTTGGAAAGCAGGAGGTAAGTATAGTCAAGGACTGGTAAACAAATATTAGGAGAATTGAATTTTAGAGAACAAAATTTTATTGATACGAGGGTGGGTCAATAAGTCCCTGGAAAATGAAATAAGGAACACCCTTTTCGGTATAAAAACATTTTATTTTTCAACATACTCGCAGTCTCCTTTTAGCTCTATACACTTCATCCAACGTTTCTCCAATTTGTTGATGCCTTCCAAATAATACGATTTCTCGAGCCCCTCAAACTAAGCGTTTGTTTCAGCGATGACCTCTTCATTCGACCCAAATCTCTTACCTCCGAGCCATTTGTTCATGTTTGGAAACAAGAAATAGTCGCAGGGGACTAAATCTGGGGAATATGGTGGATGAGGGAGGAGTTCGTAGCCTAACTCATGAAATTTTGCCATTGCGACTGCGAACTTGTGCGCGCCGGTGCGTTGTCCTGGTGAAAAATAACTTTTTTCTTCGCCAAATTCGGCCGTTTTTGCTTCAAATCGGCTTGGAATCGATCCAGCAGCTCTGCGTAATATTCGCCGGTGATCGTTTTATTCAAAGTAATCGATGTGAATAACACCGCGCGCATCCCAAAAAACTGTCGCCATGACCTTGTTTGCTGACAAACCCTCCTTGGCCTTCTTCGGTTTCGATTCACCAGGAGAAGTTCATTGTTTTGACTGTTTTTTGGTTTCTGGTGTGTTGTGGTGAATCCAGGTTTCATCCACGGTTATGAAACGGCGCAAAAACTCAGCCGAATTTTTCTTGAAAATCGCCAAACACACCTTTGAAGTTGTCAAACGAATGCATTTGTTGTCGATTGTGAGCAAACGCGGAACCCATCTTGTGGAAGGCTTTTTCATGTCCAAATATTTATGTAAAATCGAAATCACTGAGCCATGTGATAAGCCTGTGGCCTCTTCAAGCTCGCGCACTTCCACTCGCCGATCGTCCATTATCAAACCATGGATTTTGTCGACCATTTCTGGTGTGGTGACCTCAATTGGGCGACCAGAACGTTCGGCGTCACTTGTGCTTGAACGACCGCACCGAATTTAAGTAAACCAGTGGTGAATGGTTCCAATCGATGGTGAAGAGTCCCCATAATATTTGTCAAGCTTTTGTTTGGTTTGCGTGATAGTTTTTTCTCGCAAAAAATTCTGTTTAATGAGCACTCGAAATTCACTTTTTTCCATTTTAACGAAAATGTTAGTAGGCGTCTATATAAAATGGCTGCCACAACAAAACTATTTGACAGATCTGTCTGAAAATTTGGGTGCGTTCTTTTGAAAGATGACGCTTGACAAAAAAAAAAAAATTTAAGGTAACGACACAATTTGTGTTAATTTTCAGGGACTTATTGACCCACCCTCGTATGATAAGAAACAAATTAGAGCACTGTATGGACAGTGTTGTTAAAACTTGAAGGTAGTCTGCAAAGCTTATATATACAGTGCTAGTAAAACCAATATACTAAGCCACAAGCACGAACACAAATGCTCTGTCGACCTATACACACTTTCATCTGGACACTGCGAATCCTTCATACTTATTAACTTGACTTACCATTGTGTTTCAAAGACCTTGGAAGCTACGAGGATAATCTTCTTTTGATTTAGATGGTGTAGCGAAAGAAGTATCTAACTAGTTAGGTCGAAGTGCTAATTAAATAGCTAAGGTCTATGAGGTCTTTTGAAGGTTTAGTCAATTTCGGGGATGAGGTGGTGTCAGATTATTCCTTAATCGGCACTGCCGTTGAGTGCTGGAATTCCTTAATTATATTACTTTCTTCGACATAATCAGTCAGATGCTATTGGTATTTACTACGAAGCTGTATGTATGCGTTCAGACAACTTCCTTACCTTATTCCCACCTTACAAATAGGACCCTGAACAGCCATAGACTGGGACGTGAAATCAGGCCCTACGGAATAAGTGAAATATCAAATGTGAATGACGATTTCTGGCCCAGAGTGAACAGGAAATGGGACTTATATCAGCTGAGAGAACTACTCACGACAAACTTATAGCATAGGTTTTTTTTTGTAGTTATAGGAAAAGGAACTATGGTTTTTTTTTTCCTTCGAACAAATTAGAGTTCCCACTCGGAGGTGCCTTCACTTTGTAAACTTAAGTTTTAATTGTCAAATAATATTTTCTTTTTGTGGGCGCCGTGGTTCAGTGGTTAAGTGCGCGATCACTAAGCGAGAGGTTCAAGGTTCGAATCCAAGAAAAACATGAATATAAAAAAAAAGTTTTCTTCCGCGAACGTCTGACAAACATCCGATAGTAAAACTGTCACGAAAAGTTTTCTCAATCGAAAAGATTGGCCTTCGGAAACGGCATAAAACTGTAGGTCCCAACCATTCGTGCGGCGCACAGCAGGAGTGGCTGCGAGAAGCTAGACCAGGACCTGCATTGAGTAACAGCTCAATGCAGTCTTCCAACATTTCACAATAGCAAACTCCCTTTACCGTAACATGGAAATTATTTTCATCGACGAAAAAATACGGTCCATTCACACCTCCAGCATGAAATCCACACCACACGATCACTTCTTGTGGATGCAATGGAGTCTCTTGAAGCACATGTGGTTGCTGTCCAATAGCGCATATTTTGCTTATTGACAAAGCCAAATGAGCTTCATCGCTGAAGATAATTTTTCGATGAAATTCAGGATTTTCTTCAAACTTTAAAACTCTTAAAGTTGCAACCACCGACTCAAAATTTCGGTAGTAATTTTTAACAATTTCCAAACGTCGTGAACTTCACTATGATAAAAATGTAAATCTTGACTGACGTTTTGACATTGACAGATCTTAGGGTGCGTTTGTATTAAAATAAAAAAGTTGTTATGTCCCTACTTGATATTTTTTTTAAAGCTCTAGGTATAGAATGTTTTACAGGCGTATACACGTCAAATGCTATAACTTTTGAACGACACCGGCAATTGCATTATATTTAGTACTTATTGAAATCAAAGAAAACGTTCTTCTAAAATTTATTTAATTGACTTAACAGCCTGCGTGGTATATGTTTTAAAATATTTTTTTTTCTTTTTAAAATTTTTTTTAGTAAAGTTGCAATACTTTATTTCTAAAAATATTGAGTACATAAATGTCCAAACCAGACTCTTGCTCAGGTTAGGATAGATTGTAGGGGTGGCTGCACAGCGATCGTGCAAGCCTCACTTGGACCTCCATGGATCCATTGTGTTCCCCGTTATGGGATGAGTGTACCTAAAAGAGAATGAATAAGAGGAAATTAAAATTTAGTAACTTTGAAGGTTTCAGACCACCCTAAACCAATGTGAGTCGAAAATGAATGTTAAAATGGTTCCTCTGTGACTTTGTTGACATACTCTGAGTATTGGGTATTCGCAAAGGAAGTGGGTTGTGCCCTTTTCCGCTGCCACATAGCTGCATCATCTCAGGATAGTTTAGTGGTACTTAAGCCCATTATTTTTAGGAGAGCCGCCAAGTATGATTTTTGATTTGCTAAGTGTGAGGAGTTCTTTTGTTTTCTTTTTATTATGCTGTGCCCATAACTTCCTTGAGGTGCAGCATAATGGAAGTGTGTCCCATCTTTAGGAAGTTCGTTCTTGTGCTAGATTTAATTAGTCTCATTGAAGCTAGGACTAATTGATCTATTTAAGTTTGGTCTACTCGTGTTTTACCCAGTTCATCGGCCTTCTCATTTCCGGGCATAATCCAGGACCCAACAGAGTGTGACATTGTGTTGTGCGCTGAGAGTCCGCAGCGCTTCCCGACTTCATTTTATTTCCTTTGATTTTATCACCGTGGATGGAACACACGGCTGTGCTTGGAACACACGACCGTGGTTTGGAAGCTTTATCGACCGGATGATAGCGGATTCCGCCGAGAAGCTAGGCGGACCTTGTACCTTCCACCGTTTTTGACAAACAAAAACAAATATGTCGCTTTGGTCCATAACTCTCTCTTCCACCCAGTCTTCTCGAGAGGGGAATTTTGTTTCGAAGTCTAGGTTGAAGTCGGGGTATGGTGTTAAGTAATCTGTTTTGTGTCCAAAATCCAAACCCTTTAGCCAGAAACTGGATTGCTGGAGTCGTAAGGCACTCTTGGCTGCAACTTATTTTGTGTGTAGGTTAAGTGGTGATATTACAAGCATCGTTTCCATGGCTGTAGTCGCTGTGGTTCTCATGGTGCTGGTAATACCTATACATGCTAACCATTGCACTTCTGCTTTATGGCTTTTTCAACGGAAGGCCACCGAACCAAGCCTTAGTTAAAGTTAAAAGGTAGCAGATTAGATTAGGTACCCATCTTTTCTAAATATTCTGTTGCATACAGAATGTTGTCTAAATAATTTGGTGGATTTATCCTCGGTGATACTCTTAACCTGGGAAACCAAAACTTCTGTCGCTTTCCCCAAAGAAATGTGGTATGTGATCTGTCAACGGCGTTGCAATAACATGGCATCTAAATTATTTGAGGAATGTTCAGGTATACAAAAATATATATTGTGACCAAGAAATGAAAGTAAACACACAGCAAGTCGAGCAAAATTGCTGTTGATGCACACAAAACTTAAGGCGCTGCAAAAATTGAAGAAGAAATGCCGTAACCATGTATTAGAGATATGAAGCTCCCAAAACAGTAGGATTCTCAGAATCATCAATCTAATTTGCGCATGTCCATTTTTTTTTTATAATTTGCGCGCGCCAAAGAGGATATGAATATCCTTATACTATTACAGGACCCGGGCGTTGTGAAGAAGAGAGAGAAAGAGAGAGAGAGAGAGAGAGAGACAGGGAAAGAAAGACTGGTTTGAAACTCAGATGGTATTAAGTTTCTGTAAACTCCAAGGGTTGCGTCCAGATAACTTGGGAACTTGTTTGTATTGCTTTTGTCGTTGCTCATGATTCACAGTTCTTTTTTCCATCCACCTGATGCCATCATCCCGATCAAATTGCATTTTCAGCTATATGACCACTCTACTGCCAGTGTTATGCCTCCGCAGTAGAGTTGACTTAGCTTTCGCAATTGATCGACTTTTTTATTTCATGCGAAATAAATAAATGATAATTGACATCAGGATTTGAACCGTGAACCAACAGCGTGACAAGCGATGATGTTACCACTACACCAAGGCCACCCATTAGTGTTAATGTAATTTAAAAAGTGCCGCCAAGCAAAACAAAACTCGGTTGTTTTTATGTGTTGGGACAAAATGGAGAAGCTATCTAAAAAAGCAGACAAATAAATTCTAAATACAAATTGTTCATTTTGACGGCTTGCTTGTTCCATTTTCAACAGAATTTTTGATTCTCAAATGATTATGGCGGACTCCGAAGTGCCAAATCGATCCTTTGGGTTGTTGTCCCAATGTTTTTAGTCAGTAGGAATGTTGATGCGGCAGACAATAGTTTCGGCCTTTCAATTCTAACATCGGACTTGCTGTTCTCATCAAAAGCTTAACTGTGTTTAATTGGAAATTATGTGGTGACAATATTGTACTCACACAATGAAGTTAGAAGCCTTTTGCAAGTATAAAACAGGTAGTGTTTCAAACGAAAATTGGGTGACAATATGAAGTGATAACACCAGAAATCGTAGCGCTGATTTTCGGCTAACGGCAAAGCTACTCGTATATAAATCCAAACAATGGACGCATTGGTTGCATGTATTACATATCCACATAACAATAAAACTATAGCCATTCCTCTCATCAAACAATAAAAACAGTTCTGAAAGATATTTACTTTGCATGATACATTCAAATTCACCACACTTTTATCGCACCAAATGTATACTATCCAATCCACATCCAAACCAACTGAGATACATTTTTAGCTGAACAAAAACAAGAAACAAAATATAAAGATACTGATTCTCCTCTGCGACCAAAACCAAAATACCAGTTTTTTTTGTGGGCATATTGGGCGCACTACCAATAAAGGTACACGGGAACCAACAGAGCTCCGTCATCCTCCACAAGTCCGCGAGCAGCATCTTCTGAAATTGCGATTTGGTTTGGTATCTGCGTTTGTTGGCTGGTTAGTCTAGGTTCATTGGTTCACTGAGATGCTTGGATGCACAGATGCTTGTGCAGCTCTTCTCATGTGCTTTGGTTAGATTTTTGGTTTAGTAGTTGATTCCTTGTGTGGACTTACTGCAGAGATGTAGGTATATCTATATGCAAGAGGTGGTAAAGGAACAGGTTCTATGATACCTTTGTACACTTAAGTTAGGCGGTCAGGTTGGGTATTTTTTTTTTTTTTTTTTTGCTGTGTTTTCTTTTTGATTTTATACCACAAGAAAGATCTCCAAGAATGGGTGCAGAAAAGTCGAAGGAGGCAAATGTTATGGCCATGGAACTGTTCGTGCTTATGTATAAGGTATGCGGCTGGCTATTCATCCACCTCGAGCAGTATGCACTTAGATTTAAAAAAGAATAAAAAAAAAAATATCAAATGGCTTTGGCCATTCGAGGAGGGTTTACGAGTAATTTTGGATACGATTTTATAGTGGAATTTTTATTTGCAAGGATTTTGTTACACTTTATTGGTTAACGTTAATTATAACATATGACTTGAAATTCGAATAAAATCAGTAAAATTCTTTTATTAGTTATAATACACCAATTAAATTTGCAATGCTATAGGTATAATAATAGATTCGTGAATCCAATTATGGAAAGCTAACGATTGTAATTTATGGATGTGCAATACCTTCATGTAAGTACTTTATCGGGTATCTCCAGCTATACGAAAATTTCTTTTCTAATCATCGCCGATGCAAACGGTTAACAATGAGAATGTAAACACCGTGCGAGTGGCTGATTGTGTATTCTGATTCATGAACTGTCACATGCAAGTTAACAAATGAGAAAAGTTTATACCTGACAAAAAGTGAAAACTGCAGCAACTAAACAATGCAACCGTATAATGTAATGCCACTGTGCTGATGAAATTATGTCTCGTGAAAGAATAAAATAAATTAATGGAGAAAAGATTTTTATCAGTGGAAGATGAATTAATGGAATACAAGTTGTTGACTGCTCGCGTTAGGCAATAAACAAGTGAAGTATTGTCACGGAGTTGACACTATGAGAGAATGGGTTTTTCTTTGTAGATACAAATATTTACTTTTTCTATATAAATAATGATATTTTTATTATCATGCACAGCACAAAATCTCATCGCAATTACGATGACAATATTAGTACACGGTATATAAGATAGCTGGTATTAATCATTTAATTATTGGAAGATCATGTTGAAGAGATATTCGCTTAACTGAGTGACTAAAAATTGTGCATTTCAAAATAAATTCAAAATAATTGCTTTTTGAATTTTGAACTTGTTCTACCTAACACAAAAAGATATTATTCTGCAGTGAATTTGCATACATAAGGTACGAGTAGATGATGTTTGATGATTGATTTTATCAGACGAACTCGCTTCTGAATTAAGCATTGCTTTGGAAAACATCTTAGCCTATCCCTCACAATTTCCAAACTGACTGACTTCTCAAAATTGTAATAAGTCGGTTTTTCGTGGATTGGTGCAGTAATTCAACGAACTCACGCCGATCTACTGCAATCCAACGCTCTAAAGTAGCAGAAAAAAGAATGTAAACCTTCACCAAAAAGAAAACCTGTGCGTCAGTGTAGATCCAAGAGAATCGAAGAAAGCTAGGAGCTCGTAAAAATGTCTTAACCCGTCTGTGAAAAAGTTATGGACAACCTCGTTGCCAAAATAGTGGACTTTATATCTTGATGCCCCACTAAAAAAACTAAAAGTTTATAGAGGATAATTAATTTTAAGGACGCAGTTGTCTGTGGTTGGATTCCAGACTACACAACGATATTCTACATTTGCGCGTACAAACAGAGAAGTGATTTTGCTGTGCATGGGTCTTTGAAAGCACGGTGGTGTGATTTGTAACCCCACGTTTTTCAATTTTTTTGAAAAACGGTTATGCCAGTAGACTTTTTATATTTTTCGCGAGAAAAGGTCACTTAGATTGTGCTACACTTCCATATATTACATCCAAGTTAATCAGTGATAAGAGGCCGAAGTACAAGAAACAAACCTGAAACCTGAACAAAACAGACCGTACACCATCTAACATGAGGTGTGGCTGCGAGTTCTGTCATCTGCTTGTGTGGGCAGGGAGTTGAATTGCTTTGTATAGACATCCATTGTACACTCTTAAAAGACATGCTCGCAGACCACGTTCTGTATGTGTTAGCCTTACGGATTTTATCCAGAAACGTTTGAATATCGCTAACTATTTGGCTCTTAAACTAAACAGGAACCTAACAAAAACTTTAGTTCTACTATAAGACCTTGGAGTCTTGGGTTTTGAAAAAAATGTTCAGCGAGTGACATGCCTCAGCATCCGTGGTACATTGATGGCCTCCTAACAATGCTACACTTCCTCTTATTCAATAGTTTTAAACAACAGCAGCAGGGTACCAATTCGATTTTAAGGCTGAACCGCCTAACCACAAAAGAATAATCTCGCAATGCAGCAATTGTCAAAGGTATGGGCATACTAAAAACTATTGCACACAGACTCAGTGTGTTAAATGCGCAAACACCATCACCACAGCGTGCGATGCATCCATTCCTAGGAGAGCAAACAGCAGGAGGGCATCACCGTGCTACTGGTGGAATGAGGAAATAAGGACACTTCGGGCAAGATGCCTACAAGCCCGGCGCAGGGTTCAGCGATCAAGAAGGAGACCAGACTTCCAATAATGCCTGGACACTCTTAAACTGGCAAGACACAATTTAAATAGAGCCATCAAGGAAAGCAAAAACGCATGTTTCAAACGTCTCTGCGATGAAGCCGACATTAATCCATGGGGCTAGGTTTACAGAATGGTAATGACTAAATTGAAGGGCTATAGGACCCCACCAATAACATGTCCAATAATGTTGAGATCCAAAGTAGAATATCTTTCCCCCCAAATACCAGCTACTATGTGCAACATCGTAAGAGAAGTCAGTCCAGCGGACATTCCACCAATTACTCCGGAGAAGCTGCTAAATGCATGTAGCAAGATAGGCGACACCAAGGCGCCTGGTTGAAGTCTGTGTGCGGGGGCGAGGTTTAGTACGTAGGCATATATCGGCTGGCAACTTATTGTCAGGACCAGGTATATGAATCGTGCATACCATTAGCACGGGCTAATGATATCTTTAGAAGATTCCTCACCTCCCTGGCGCAATCAGAAAAAAAAAAAATGCCCGGGGGTGCACAAGACTCTAAACTGCCAAATGACACCAGGAAAAGGCACGGCAAAGTGCGCCCTATGCTAAGGTAATCATACAGCAAACTACATCTAACTGCGAGATCTATAAAGCGCTAAAAATCTAACGTTTCCCTTCACTTCGTAAAAAAGTTCTCCCCAAAACCAATGAAGAAGAACCAATCAACGAAAACCTAAGCAACATCACTTCAGGTATAACCTACGCACAAGCTACTGCAGCTAAAACTACCAACCAGAACAATCAAACTGTAAAAGGCAATCCAACAGAAAATGTACTGACAGCAAACAATGGCAACATCACAAATATTGAATCTAATACAACAATTGACAGCCATGATGAATATCACCCTTTTAGTAACCAAACTTAATGGACAACATGGACAATAATCTTAAAATAATTTCCTGGAATGCAAATGGACTACAAAACGATGCTCTTGAGATGAAACAATTTATAAAAGATAGTACTATTGACATTTTATTAATAACTGAAACTCATTTTAGTAGTAAAAGCCGCAGGTTATAACATTCACAACACAAACCATCCTGACGGAACAGCACATGCTGGTTCAGAAACGAAACGAACGAAAAAAGAAATTGTGTTGGCGTATTCCTTGACGTACCTAAAGCTTTTGACCAAATGTGGCACAGACGACCGCTACATAAACTACAAAACATGCTCCCTTCAGACTTTTACTTAATACTTGAAAGTTATCTAACCGATCGCTCCTTTTATGTAAAGTGCAAAGACGAATCCTCAAAAATGCATCAGAAAAGAGCGGGGGTCCCTCAGGGTAGTGTTCTAGGACCATCACTATATGTCATATATACTGGAGACATTTCATCTCCAAGAGATGATACTCTTACAACAATGATTGCAACATTTGCGGATGATACAATACTACTAAACTCACATAAGGATCTACCTATAGTTACTCGTACTACGCACCTTCAACACACACTAGACGAAACAATAAGGTGGTTCGATGACTGGCGCATAAACATTATCGAGTACAAATCTTCACAAGTGGTTTTTACTACAAAAGTTAATAACTCTCCAATACCCGTAAAGAGAAACGACAAAATTCTCCTCATAGACTCACTTCCATGTGAGTTTAGAGTCCACATGGACTCTAAATTCACATGAAAGTCGTCTTCCTCTTCTCCTTACGGCGAAGTTATGATCCGGAATAAAAGGATCATAACCCTCCCACTTTACTGCATCCCTACTGGTCCGCCTATGGGGTTTGCCGGTTTGACCTTAGGAAGTACCGACAGACTTCCCGGTTTCGGATCATGTCGTCACTGAGGCTAATCAAATGCATGTTTTTGCATTTTGGTGATCCAGTTGTTTTTTGGTCTGCCTTTTTTGAGCGATTGTGTAGGAACGTTGATTGAAATTGCCTTTTTGACGGGGTTCGAATGATCTCTCCTTTGAGCTGACAATACCTTTTACATGAAGGCTTCCTCGAATCTTCGAACTTCTTATTATATCAAGCTTTGGTACTTCTACTGTCATGCAAAGCATCTTCATCTCAGCTGCCGTTAATTTACCCTCATACTTTTTGTACATTATAAAGCATTGTGAACCGTATGTGAACGCTGGACGTACAACTGCGGTGTAGAGCCTTCCTTTAAGCTTAGGGAGCATTTTTCGATCACAGAAGATAGCGGAGTTTTCCCGCCACTTCATCCACCCTACGCTTACGCGATGATTGATGTCATCATCACAAGTTGCTTCGCTATTGATCATAGATCCCAGATATTTGAACTTTTCGCACTGGGGAAGCACTTTTCCATTCAAGTAAATGTCTGGAATAGGCCGGTGTGGATTGGAGAACGGACAGTACAGATACTCTGTCTTTTTTGAACTAATACGGCACCCATTTCCCTCCAAAACATCCACCCATACATTAAGTGCTCGTTGCAGGGACGTTTGATCTTCACTTATGATTGACTTTGGGGTCCATCACTTTTCCTTCAAGCAGATAATCAAGAACTGCAATAAATAGCAAAGGACTGAGGACGCTTCCCTGGTGTACACTGACTTTGATTGGGAATTCTTCGGTGACTCCTGCGGGGCATCTTATTCTTATCTTTGCTCCCTCATAATGTCCATGATCACGCGAACGTAGGTTTCTAAAACTCCTCGTTGTCTTAGCGCCACCCATAAAAGATCTCTTGGTTGTCTATCAAAGGCTTTTTCAAAATCAACCAACACCATATGCAAGTCCTTTAAGGAATCACGATGTTTTTCCATTATGATCCCTATACTTTGAATCGCATCTGTTGTTGATTTACCCGAGACAAACCCGCACTGGTCATCATATAGCCGTATTATTTTCCGCAGTCGGCCATCCAATACCCGCTCAATGATCTTCATGGTGTGTGATATCAGCTTGACAGAACGGCAGTTTCGCGTATCGACCTTTCCTTTGTGCAAAGAAAGAAGATAACTTTCGCTCCACTGATTAGGCATTGGATTACCGCTCATAAGTTTGGAGATAAGAATCATGAGCCATCTGGACCCGATGTCTCCCATCTTTTTCCAGAACTCTCGTCTGGCCCAACCGCTTTTCTTTTTGTGGAGTATTTGACAGCATTCCTAACTTCTTCGACAGTAATGTCGGATACTTCGTCATAGTTAGGAGCGACTGTTGGAAAGTACACCCGGGGAAACTGTTCGTTCAGAAGTCTTTCACAATACTGTCACCATCTGTGGAGAATTTTGTCGTCTTCCACAAGAAGCTGGCTTTGAGCATTGTTAATGAACCTTGGGGGACGAATCTCCTGAGCATTTCTTCTTCTCTGGGCGGCTAATTTGAAGATGTTTTTCCCTTATTCAAGTTGTTTTGTCGAAGCTCCTGGATAGCCTGCTTCCTATCAGCCGCCGAAGACAATATTCCTCCAACTCCCGATGGAGGCCTTCCATACTTTTGCTTGAAATTTGGTGCACTTCTTCTTCGCGAGACCTTTGTAAAATCTATATATCACTTCAAGGCGAGCTTTTTCATCTCTATTAGTAGAAGAGCACTTTGACCAAGCCTTGAAAGCGGTTTTCTTTTCACTACTTTAGCTTCATCTGTCCACCATTATGTTTCTTTGACGTGTTAGCAGGGGCCTTTCGGTGTTCCAAGCAGTGATTTGGCTCTCTCCAAGCAAAATCACTGTAATGAATCCCACATATCTTGTGCTCTGCACTCCTCATCGATGATGGTAAAGAGGTAATTTGCCATAATAAAATATTCGGCTGGAACAAACAAAAAAGCGAATCACTGCTGTTTATTCGTTTAAAACAAAGGATAATCTGTCCCGGATTTTCTGAGAACCTGGAAAGGCAAACTATCAAATATTTAAATGCACATCGCCATTTGTTGGAGTTCTGCATTCGTTATAAAGTCTATAAAAATACTTGATGTTTAAGGGAAGAAAAGTGGGCTAATTGACTAAGAACTTAATGGTAGCATTTCCTTTTCGTAAATGATGGGTTTCTGAGTATAATGAACTTAAGAGACAGTGACATATTTTTCAAACACTTCCATGGGCATGGTTTCCGTATAGATATTATCTACTATTAAACAAAATGCCATAAATTTTATAAATCGTATCCACGCATGAAAATGTGGAAATCAATTTTGGTGGAGTATAGAGACCTATTAAATGGTTTCCACGTTGCGTGACTTATAAATAAATAACACACGCAGCGTTGGCCCACATAGGAAATAATTATTTTTAAAAACACGGTAATTAGTAGGAAATGGTAAACAACACCCTTCAAAATTAAGTCGATCATTTATTCAAGGTAATTGGTATCAACTTAAGTTAGATTAGACTATTAACTATTAATCAAAGTAACTCAAAGAGTTCGGAAGAATTTTGAGAGAAACCTAACATTCGGTCGGACACTATCGACTTATTTAAGGAGTGAACAAATGGAATCTCGTTAGTTATTGTGGACATGAGTTTGTATCATATTTTAGAACAGTTCGACATTTGTCATTTTCGCAATCAACCCTAGGGATTATGAAAAATCCTGTGCTACTAGTACCTTTGTATACGTATACATTATGTATGTCCTTGTATACAACGATTTCATTGGAATTTCAAAGCTTTTTGCTTAAGAGTCGCTTTTGAAGTTATTTGATGTTTATGGAGCTGTTTTTCCAAATAGCCTCAGAAATGCTCTATTGGGTTTGAATCTGGGCTTTGTGGGGGTGAATTCAAATGGCTTGGAGCATAATACAACAACCATTCCTTCACTTTTCAAGCGGTGTGCTTAAGGTTATTATCTTGCTGAAATATCCACCCAGGATCCAAACCCAATTTCTGCACTGATGGACGTAGATTTTCTTTTATTATAGTATATTTAAATACATGTGCTGACCCATGTTTCCTTCAATAAACACCAGCTTTTCAATGCCATATCAAGCCATACTCCCACACACGATAACACTACTTTCACCGTGCTTGACTGTTCTTCGACGATTTTGAACTTCCATTTCTGTACCGCTCTTTCGACAAACTCTTGAAGGACCGTCGTGACCAAAAATATTATACTTACTTTCAACTGTGAACAACAGTTTCCTCCAAAATGACAAGTCTGCGTCTTTGTGTAAGGAGGCAAAGTCCTTGCATTATTTGTTTATTGACAGCACTTATTGACGGTTTCTTCCTTGGTGTTGTTGAAAAATACCCATGTCTATTAAGAATTCTTTCAATTGTATGCGTGCTGACGTATTTGTTCTATGTATCCCAGACTTTTTTTTATGACAGGGCAATTAGTTTTTTGGGTTTTCCCGGATAGTCAACACTTCCTGTTTTTTTGTACGTTTCTATGACGTGTTGTATAGTAGATTTGGATTTTCCCACTATACGTGCAATATCCGGTAACGATTTGTGGTCATTGTAACACATATTCACAACTTCTTGGCGGAAATCTTCGGTCGTTTCTTTTCTGGGTTGTTGAGTTGGCATGATCACTTTTTTCGCAAAAGATCTAAATTCACTGAGCATTGAATACAGAATGACTTAATTTTTGCACAAATTGCTATGAAACACAAGGTGCGCCATCTTTTATGTCGGTATGTAAACATTGGATAACTTTGACATTTATTAACCGATTGACTTGAGTAAACATGTTTTTGAAAAGTCAATTCAGTACAATTTTAACCATGAATCGCTTCACACCGAAACAACGCGGTGTACATTGAAAATAGTCGTTCAGTTGTGTCAACTCAACGTGCATATAGTCGAAAATATCGTGGCCAACAAGCACCGTCTGACAACACTATTCGTCGTTTGGTGTCGAATTTTGTTAAGCACGGGAGAGTGGGAAATCGTCGACATGCTGTTCATCAACGCCCAAGACGTTCCAATGAACTGGTTGAAGCGGTAACAGAGAGTGTTCCCAAGGACCCACAGGTGTCCTATCGTCAATGCGCTCAGCATTTTGGCGTCAGTCAGAGAAGGCGAAACAGTCTATGGGAATCGATATCGGTGGATGTTGGCTCATTATGTCTGCCCACAAATGTGTGAAAAAGGTCTGGACGGTTACTGGTTTCAACAAGACGGTGCGCCATGCTACACTGCAAATCAAACAATGCAGTTTCTGCAACGAAAATTCCCTGGACGTGTGCTGTCAAAAAATGGAGACATTGACTGGCCACCCAAATCTCCAGATTTGGGTTATTTGAAAAGCAAGTGTGCGCCAGCAAGCCTCAGATCATTGACGAGCTCAAGGCAAACATTCGTGCCGAAATCATCGTAATACCGCTCGAGATGCTCGAAAAAGTGATGGAAAACGCAGCAAAAAGGGCACATTTTGCTTTTGTCAATAGAGGCGGCAATTTGATTGACATTGTATTCAAAAACTAGTCCAAATAAATTGTAAAGGACCAAATTAAATAAAAATACATCATATATGGAAATCAATTGTTCTTTTTAAAAATTATTCAATATTCACATACCGACATAAAAGATGGCGCACCATACAGGGTGCGCCACTCATTGATGAGGGGGAGCAACATTACGTTGTTCTCCGAAATATATTGTTATTTGTTTCTACAATACATAGCAGATACATTAGAATGTTTTAGAAACTTTACAGTATGTGGCGAGACGGCACAAACATAGATCAGTCGTGTAGGACGATGTATCTATACATCCGCGGTCTAATTTGCGTTTTGTATAGAAGAAGGAGCTGTTTCGCTGTGAAGCATTTCTTAGCTCTCTTAGACGTCGATTTTGTGATGTTGGCAGTGCCATGTTACACCAGAATTGACTGTAACCCCAAGTGAATGCATTGTTTTCTTGAGTTGATTGGTTTGTTTGTTCATTTGAAGCTCTGGTGTTATGTAAGTTATAACTAAATGATAACTAAGACCACCTTACCACTGGTGGGGGATTCGAACTAAATATTTTGTAACTTTTCAATCCTACCAAAAATCTTTGAAAGCAGGTAGCATAATTTAAGTTTGGGTAGCATAGTAGCATGATCCTTGCAAGAGAAGCAAAATGCTACTATAGTAGCAACATCATCATCAGTATCTGCATACCTTTCGTCTGTGGGCGATATCGGAATTTCATTCTATTTCTCGCTAATTTTATTCAAAATTGATATCTCACTTATTTTTCACATATGTAAGGACATGACATTCAAATTTGTTAACATATGTTCAAAAAGTTTTTTAACTTTTTGACGCAATGTACGAAAAATCTTTTCTATTTTTTTCTGACTGCCCATTATTTTTTATGATAAAGGCAGTATTTTGAAAGAAAGCTATTTTTTCTATCTACAATATTTTTGTATCTACCCTATTGGCTATATATATCGACAACCCACGATTATTAGCGCGCGACTTACACAATTTGTACACGGCCATATGGAACGCTTCCCGCGTACAAACCTATTTTTTTTTTTAATTTTTAGTGCATTTTTATTGGCAAATTCATTAAATCTTAAATGTTAAACAAGAAAATGCTTACAACTAGCTTAATTAACTTAACTATCTTACGCTACCTCATTGGTCCCATGCGGGCACTCTAGGCTAAATTTAATTCTTAAACAACGAGGGCACGGTGAAAAGTTATCGGCCTGACGCAGAGATAGCGGTCCAATCAGCAAAAATTTATGTTTCCTCCCTGGGTGCACTCCTCATTAGTTCGTATGACAAGGTTCAATTTGTTCTCTCAAGTAGTTTCTTTACACGAATTTTTGCAGTAGACGTCTTGCGTGTTTTTCGTTAAAATGGATAAACTTGAATATCGTGCGGTGATAAAGTTCTCCGTTTTGGATGGGTTAACCCCTTAGGAAATTCAACCAAAGTTGACAAAAGTTTACGGGGACTCTGCTCCTTCCATGTCAACCGTTAAAAAGTGGGCAGCTGAATTTAAACGTGGTCGCACGTCCCTCGAAGATAATCCCCGTTAGGGACGGCCAAAAATCGCAACCACACCCGAAACCATCGAAAAATTGCATAATATCGTGTTGGACGATAGGCGAGTGAAGGTGAGTGAGATAGCTGAAGCTGTGTGTAATCGGAAGAGAGGGTGCGAAACATCTTGCACAAAAACTTTGGGATGCGAAAGCTCTGCGCAAATGATTTTCGCGGCAATCTTTGGACCGATTCAATAGGGATCCGACCGATTTTGTGCGGCGATTTGTTACCATGGATGAGACATGGGTCCACCACTACACGCCAGAAATGAAACAGCAGTCGAAGCAGTGGGTAGAAGCCGGTGGTTCAGCGCCAAGGAAAGCGAAATCGATCGCATCTGCCGGAAATGTTATGGCCAGTGTGTTTTGGGATGCGAAAGGGATCCTGTTAATTGATTACCTTGAGAAAGGCAGAACAATTACAGGCGAATATTACTCCAACCTTCTTGACCAGCTGGATGCCAAAATTCGCGAGAAGAGGCCTGGCTTGAAGAAGAAAAAAATCATCTTTCACCAGGACAATGCACCTGTACACAAGTGTGCGTTGGCAATGGAAAAACTGCGGGATTTGGGGTACGATTTGCTCGGCCGAGCAAATCGCCTGATTTGATACCCTCAGACTTCCATCTGTTCCCAAACTTGAAGAAATTTGTTTCTGGGAAGCGCTTCGCATCTAATGCAGAAGTTGAGAGGGCCGTAGATGAATATTTTCACAGCCTTCCAGACTCTCACTTCCGAGAAGGAATACTGATGTTGGAGAAACGCTGGACCAAGTGTGTTGAAGTCAAGGAAAATAAAATCATTTTTAACTGAAAATCGCAGTCTTTCATTGTCAGGCCGAGAACTTTTCACATTGCCCTCGTATGTCTTTCGACGTAAATGTGCAAATCTACTTAGTCTGAGTCGGATTCTGAATCGTCAAAAGTATCGTCAAAGATGTTATAATTTTCTTCGTCATCGCATGTTAAAAGTAATTGCACTAAGCAAAAGTGATGAAAATAAATCCTATTCCCAGATTGTAAAAAATGTGCACAAGAACGAGGAAACAACAAGAAGAAAGAAATGCTGGAACTTATCCTAAAAAGGATTGACAAACAAGATTTTAACATAAAATAGCTAAGCGAAGAAGTCGCTCTTAAAAAACAATGATGGACAGAACACATAAAATCACAACATGGAATGCAAACGGTCTTTTTCAACAGAACTAAGCATCTTTTTAAACATGGAGCATATAGACATTTGTTTGGTGACGGAAACTCACCACGCTATAGAACAAAGTCTTGATAACAAACTACCAAACTACACATGTTATCACGCTCCGCACCCAGCTGACAAAGCTAGGAGAGGATCAGCAATATGTTTAGTGATCAGCAATGTTTACTAATGAAAACATTCAAGTAACAACAATTAGTATTGGTATAAAAAAGAAAGAGTTTAAAATAGCAGCTATGTATATACTGCTCTCCGAGGAGCTCTCCAACTGAAGAAGACTTTGCAGAACTCCTAAATTTGTTACGACATAACTTCCTTGTTGGTGGCGACTTCAATGCTAAACACACCCACTAGGGTTTTAGGCTCATAACTAAAAAGGTAAACGGCTATACCAAGCAGGCCGCAAATTCAACTGCGAATTTTATTCTTCTGGTTCGTCAACATATTGGTCATCTGATACTAACAAAATACCAGACCTTATAGACTTGTTCGTAGTTAAAGGTATTAAACTAAATCATATAAGTGTCGAAGGTAATTACATAAGTTGTCTAACAAAAAATCACCAGGGTACGATCTAATAACTGCTCAGGTTTTGAAAGAAATGCCTTCAATAGCCTTCAAGAAATTACAATTTATAATAAACGCATGCCTTAAACTAAGATATGTGCCACATCATTGGAAAATTGCAAAAGTCATTGTTATACCTAAACAAGGTAAGCCACCAACAGAAGTAACATCTTACAGAACAATATCGCTTATACCAATCATGGCAAAAGTTTTCGAAAAACTGAAGAAAGAAGACTAATTCCGAGCCATGAGTTTCGATTTAGAAACAAACATTCCACGATAGACCAAGTGCATCGAATTACGAACTGCATAGGGACCTCCCCAGGCAGTACTACGAAATACTGAAATGCTGCGTTACGAATCGACTCTTTAGAGTACGGTACGACCAAAATTGCTCGGAACTAAAGAAAATTGGAGCCGGTGTACCACAAGGAAGTGTCCTAGGACCAACCCTGTATCTGTTATATACAAGGGATATTCCAGTGGACATCAACGCTATCATGGCCACCTTTGCTGATGATACTGCAATATTGGTGCCAGATAAAACCGTTACGAAGGCTACTAAAAACTTGCAAAATGCAGTCGATAAAGTTAGTGTTTGGACGCAAAAATGGCGTATCAAATTAAACGAAACAAAATCGATGCATATAAACTTTACAAACAAAAACATAAACAATGTTCCAATTTTTATAAACAGTACAGCAGTACCATACTCCAATACCGCCAAATACCTTGGAATGACCTTGGATGCAAAACTTAAATGGAAAGAGCACATCAAAAAGAAAAGAGAAGAACTTAACCTAAAATACAGAAAAATGTACTGGTTACTAGGAAAGAACTCTGACCTATCTATCCAGAACAAACTAATGTTATAAATATAAGCAAGTACTGAAACCCCGTTTGAACATATGGTATCCAATTATGGGGCTGTACGAAAAAAACAAATGCTGAACCTATCCAAAAATTGTAAAGCAAAGTCTTTAATGGAATAATTAATGCCCCTTGGTATAAAAAAAAAAAACCCATGTGACTTCTAGGATATCATTTACATTATCTGGCGCTGGGTTTCCTAAAAAGCATACTGGTTCACGCCTTTCTTTCAAGATCCATCCACATATTTGCGCATTAAATATGGCATTGTAAAAATCCATGTCAACCATGGGCGTTTTGTTTACGTATACAAGCAAGTTTCAATTTGATATTCAACTCATCCTTCTTTTTTATGCCTTAGGACATCACGCGGCCGTCTGTAAGACTATAATGATTAAACGAATAGATTATGTAAATGCCTTTAGTGTAATATGATTTATGTGGATGTTATTCACTATCGTTAATTTGTATTGAATTGCTTTACATTTATGATTTTATTAAATATGACATAGAAACCTAAAACAAATGCTCATTTTGGAAAAAATTCAAGAGATCAATTCAAATTTGTGAGACCCGCAAATAATGAGAGTTTCGTACCACCCAGTCGTGCACTTTATTTTTATTTTTAACTTACCACCTTTTTAAATAAGAGAAATAAATCGTACCTGAAAAAAGAGAGAAAACAAGTTGTTATCGATATACATATACATTTCGATTAACTTAACTTTATGTTATAATATTAAGGTATATATTCGTACTTACTCGCATGTATATACGAGTAAATGCATTCTACCAAATGTGTTCCATGAAATAATAACCCAAGAACAAAATTACTTGCCACCATCAAAATTTGATAAAATTTTGGTATTACAAAATACGTAATAGAAATATTCGAAAAAACATATTTAAATTTTGTCTGTTTGTCCGTCTGTCCATCTGTGAGTGGATTGGATAACTAGTTTATGTGGGGTCACAATTCGAGATAAAATCGAAATTCTAATTCCAACCCCCCAATTAACAGTATTTTACTATTGGACGATTTTTAAAAATATCTACTTTCTCTAAATCTGCTCAAACGATTTTGTTCAAAATCCATATTTTGGACAAGTTACACATATGCTATCAGGTGTAATTTATTTTTCTTAAAAGTTAAAAGGCTTTAACAACCCTTGCACCTATGGGACAGGTATTGGTTTCGTGAAAATGTTCGACTTCGAGATATAGATCAATCTTGGTGTTACTATAATAGAGAATCTCAAAAAGTGGGTTTCTCAATTCTATCTGACTGTGTTCCGAATGTTGATCTGGCGCGCAATCCCCTTAGTGCTGAGCAAATGGCCGGCGTCCAAAATGGTATCATGGACATTATCATTGAGCCTGTAGACGAGGTACGAGTAGCTAAACCACAGTTTCATGGTTTGTTTCACGAATCAGGTTGGCTCCTAGTCGTATGCTCTGGCCCCTCCACTGCAGAGTGGATGAGGGTTAATTTCAAAAAAATTAGAGGGAAATGTGGTTTGAACATGATGCTAGTGGCAGAGGATTCATTTCCGAAGCCGCATATCATCCGTGGGTTCTTTCCGCAAAGTACCGGCAGAGTTAGGCTGATCCTGAAGAGCACAGATAAAGTCTCAGGTGAACAAAAACCTACTCAAACTGCCGTAGGAGTAGTGGCAGATGTTGCCACCCGTTCTAAGAACGCAGCACCGCAAGACACGGTGGAATGTAGTTCAGCTATGTCTAAATCTTCCATCTCAGAAGTCTCCAAAGTGGATACACGTAGTACAATTGTGTCTAGTGTAGCCACTTGACACGACGGTGACAATGTTGATCTCTCATGTGGCGGGTACAGCTTCTGCTGTGAGGGATAGGCTTGCTGGCCACTCTCGTTGGGATGGCAAACTTAAGAAAACAGACACTAACACATATGCCAGTAAGAAGAAACCATCTCACAAAAACACCAAGCACAAATGATGAAGGACAACATTAAAGTGCTGCAGGGTAACCTGCATCATGCTAAAGGTGCTTCGGACATCTTTAGCCAACGGTTTATCCGGGATAAAATCGTCCTTGGTCTCATCCAGGAGGCAAAATAAAGGGCCTTCATTCAAGTTGTTATATGCCCATGGGGAGTTAATGCCTAGGGCTGCTTGTTTAATCAGTTTTAAAATTAATTTTCTTCCCATCCCAGAATTAATAAGCAGACTAGGTGGCCTGCATTGTTGAGATTCCGATAACAGGAAGATTTCGGGAGATGGTGTGCGCCTCCGCCTACTTCCCTGGAGACTCGGAGTCAGTTCCGCCCGTGGCTGTGCAGGATTTGGTGGACCTATGTCATCGTCGCAACTGGCATCTGATCATTGGATGCGATGCCAGTGCCCATCATGTGGTATGGTAGTAGCAGCGACAACAACAAAAGGGATGAGTTATTTCTTGATTATATTACAAGTAAAAATTTAGCTGTATGTAATGAAGGTAACAAACCAACATTTTTAAATTCCATTCGAGAAGAGGTACTTGACCTCACAATCTCGAGCCCTTTTATTTCTAACTCTGTCATCGATTGGCACGTGTCTAATGAACCCTCACTATCTGATCATCAGCGTAACAGATTTAACATCTCTGGTGGGGTTAATCACGAACATTTACACTACGCACCGAAAAGAACTATAATTGGGCATTATTCCGCGAAAATCTTGCGGTCAAAGATGACATGCTGCTCACATCTTTAAGATCAAAATGTGATGTGGATGTGACAGCCTGCCAACTAAATGACTGTCTAATCTCTTCCTTTAGGAGTAGCTATGTCCCAAAAAATTGCAATACAGACAATCGGAGCGTACCGTGGTGGAATGACCAGCTAGAGATACTCCGCAAAAGGGTGAGACAACTTTTTAACACCGCAAAAAGCTATAAAAATTGGGACGAATATAGGTCCGCATTAACTAAATTCAACATAGAGTTGAGGAATTCCAAGAGAACAGCATGGAGGAAGAACTGCGAAATCATTGAATCTCTTCCAGTATCAGCACGTCTCCAAAAGGCTCTCTCTAGGGACCATTCCAACGGATTGGGATTGCTCATCAAATCTGATGGCACCTATACATCCGGTCGGAGGGAAACCCTGGAGACTTTACTCGAAGTACACTTCCATGGTTCGACAATTTTAAGTGATCACGCACCTGTTGCTCCTGAAGGCACCACATGTGGCACCTCCAGAAGAATCAACAGCTTGTCTGGAAATCTGTTCAGTCAAGATAAAATGAAATGGGCAATCGGTTCATTTAAACCATTTAAGGCACACGGCAGTAATGGTATTTTTCCAGCCCTTATTCAAAAAGGTCTAGAATACATCCAGCCAACCTCGGTAGCTCTATTTAGAACAAGTTTTAAATTGGGATACATTCCACTAACTTGGCGGGAGGTAAATGTGGTGTTTATCCCTAAGCTAGGTAACAAACCCAGTGAGCTACCCAAATCCTACCGTCCAATCAGCTTGACATCGTTTTTCTTGAAAACCATGGAGAGACTGCTAGACATTCATATTAGAGGTATTCTTGAAAAAACTACTCCTCTGCACTCTAGTCAATATGCATACAGGAAAGGTCGATCCACGGAAGGCGCCCTTCATCATCTCGTTACAGAGATTATATCAGCCTACTGTGGCAAAGAAATAGCCCTTTGCGGATTCCATGCTTTTGATAACACTGGTTATGGATCCAGCACTAGTGCCATGAGACGCAGGGGAATAACAACTTCGTCAAGAGAGGTCTCTGTGACGGTCTCCGCGGCTAAAGGCTGCCCCCAGGGCGGCGACCTCTCGCCTCTCTTATGGTCGCTCGTGGTGGATGACTTTTTGTATAGACTTAATAGTTTAGGTTTTACAACTATAGGCTGTGCAGATGATCTTGTGATCATCATCAAAGGCAAACATAAAGACAATGTGTGTCAACTCATGCAAAATGCACTCCGTGTAGTCTCGGACTGGTGTGCTGCCGAGGGCTTATCGATAAACCCCAGCAAGGCAGTCATTGTACCTTTTACAAGAAGAAGAACACTGAAAATTTGTTCAGTGACTCTAAATGGCACTACCATTCATTTTTTGACGATGTAAAATAGGTATTGTCCTGGATAAGAAACTTAACTGGAACTCCCATGTTAAGCATAAAATTGCCAAGGCAACCATTGCCATCAGCAAACTTCAAAGATTAGCTTGCCTCGGAATTACAGGTACTATGCTCACCTGTCCCACAATAGCCATAGAAGCCATAATCGGACTTACTCCGTTACACATTTTTATAAAAAAAAAAGTTGTAATTCGCAGTGCAAGTTGGATGTTCCAAAGTTGGATGTTAACAGTACATGGAATCATGTGGACCTCATGGACCTGTTAACAGACTTCCCCGAGCTAGATATGCTCAGCACGGTTTCTGATTTTACGTCTAAATCACTCTACTTTTATAGAAGGTTTGAGATTGAGATTCCAAACCGTGATATATGGAATAATGGCGGGCCGTTGCTTGATCCAAAAGTAATCGGTGTGTATGGACCCAATTATAATATCACGAAATCACTTGGAAAGAGTCCTAGTGTTTTCCAGGCCGAGCTTTACGCTATTGAGACCTTTGCAAATATAAACTTGAAATCAGGAATCAAAGGTGCCGCCATATACATACTCACCGATAGCCAAGCGGTGCTTAAAGCACTGATCTCCCACTTGATCAGTTCAAAATCAGTTCTAAGCTGCTTCGACAGTTTACAAAACCTAGCACGATACAATAAAGTAAAATTGTGGTGGGTACCGTGTCATGTAGGCGTTGACGGCAGATCTGCTAGCCAGAAAAGGTACTTCTGAGTTGTTTATTGGACCTGAACCCTTTTGCGGAATATCTGATTCTGCCTTCAAACTGACCTTAAACAATTGAGAACGCAACATGTGCATTGACCATTGGAATAACTCCCAAGGTCTCAGACAAGCTAAAATAACTGTCCAACCCTTCCAGAAAAAGGCAGCTGATATCCTAAAATACAGCAGAAATGGCATAACAAGGCTTGTGAGCTTCTTTACTAGTCACTGCCATCTACTCTACCACCTACTCGTAAATAAGAATTTCAGAGGATATCATCTGCCGCCTCTGCCTAGAACAGGACGAAACTGCAGAAAAAATACTATGTGAGTGTGTAGCTCTGTTTAGAAGTAGGAAAAGTTTCTTTCTTAAGGAGATAATGTCTCCATTAGACCTAAGGAACTCCTCCGCAGCTGCAATTATAGCTTTCATAAGGAAAGTTGAAGTACTACTGCTCTAAAAAGTGGCACAATGGATCTCTCTTGTCGCAATGCCTAAACGCCATTTGGGAACGACCACACTACCGTTTTAAAAAAAAGTGTTCCGAATGTTTTTATAAAATTAATAATTTATACACATTGTAGAGATAGTCTTCAATCTGCTTTGTATATAAGTTTCTTCTTTCCTAGTTTTTTTTTTTTTTTTTTTTCAATGACAAGAAATATTTTTTTTTATTTATAATTGTAATAAAATCCGAACTATATGCGCGTCAAACAAACACGTCAAAAGAGAAGAACCAATTTGAAAGATTAGTAAAAAATGCTCTTCGGCTAGGATTGAATAAATATTTTAACCGAGGGGCATGCCCACACGAAAATTTCCTAGTATATCCGTTCATAGAACAGCAGATAGGCTTGTGCCTTCAGCACTGCATCCTCGGAAACTTCCTGCACTCGGCTGTCGGAAACGTAGTACCATTTGCCGGGTGGCAGTGCGATGTTTGGCTCCTCAACCGGGGAGGGCTCAGGTTCTTCGTTCTCCACCTCTGGCTCGGAGGAGCTGCAACTTTGCAACTTGTTGAGAAATCATCGCTGTCGTTGGCTTTCATACGGAGATCACGGGCTTTTTCCTTTGCCAATAATTCTTCGAGCTTCTCTCGCTGCTCGTCGGCTTGATCTAGTTAAGCCTTACTGCCCTGTAGGATGAACTTCCATCGTTTGTCGTCAGGCTGCAGTAGAGGCCGGACCTCAACGTAAGCGGTATAGTGACCTCCGTACATGCCGCCAGAGTGCTCCACTATGCCGTACAACGCGTACGTACATAAGCTTCTGTACGGCGCAATGTCCAGCACCATGGGGAAGGATACGGGCCATATGTCAACATGCGAAATATGCAACGTTGACCGATTTGAAAACGCTTCAAATGTAAAATGAGCACCGCTGGCGGGCTGGACACCAGAAATTGCTCTGTCGCATTCGTGTAGATAGTTTTACCGTTTTCGCCGTTCACACGCTTTGTACAATTGTCACAGCCAACCTTGTTGTTGCCAGTCATTAGTTCAACGGCTATGAAGTTGTTGAGGCACGATTGCACCGAGCATTCACCATCCTCGCATTGGTAACGCGGTGCAATCGTTGTGCTCCAGTCTGAGTAGCTTTGGGTGCGGATACGTTTCGTTTTTGTTCGTTTTGTGGCGACCGCAGCTGTATCTAGGGTTGCCGCTTCCGAGGTAAGCTGCATTTTTTCCATTTCGTTGGACAGCGAATCGTTGTTGCTTATTGCACCACCGCCATTCACGGCTACTGCTGCTGCCGTGTCATTTGTTAGAGAAAGCTGCCGTACTAGATTGGCGCCCTTCTCGCTAAGACCAACCTCCAATACTTTATTGTTTGTCGTAAGCGAAGTCGATTTATCGCTGCCATTCGAGTCTGAGGATGGCACCATACCGTTCTTTGTACGAATCCGGGCAAGAAACCGTGCCTGCACGTTGACACCGGCATTGGTTGGACTTGTGGCAATACCTGAGTCATTTTCGTCATCGTCGAGTGAGTCTTTGTTGGGATTCTCTGGCGAATCACCACGTTTGTCTGGTACTAAAGGACTTGGCAACTCGCTGCGGTTACCATTCGGATCACAGGATGTGGCCGGCGCTGCTACTCCTTTCGTAACTGCTCCAGCAGCATCATCAATGAGGTTATGCTCTACATCAGCATCGGACTGCTCCGATGTAGACGAATCAGTTTCCATTGAGTGCGTATAGCTGAGCTTCTTCTGATGGTGTTTTTGTGTTCGCTTCGCTTTGTGCTCCTTTTCTTTCTCTTTTTCCTGCTGATGCTTGGAAGGACCTGTCGGCAAATTTTCTGGACTATTTTTGCGCCTCATCGGTGGCTGGGGTTTTTCAACACTAACTGGTAGCGACATATCGAGAAAATTCTCATGTCTCGACGAGGTATGGAAGCAATCCTGGCATCTTAGAGTTGATACTAAAAACACGCGGAACACTTGTTCAGGACGAAGAATACGATCGGCGGCCTGTTGACCGTAAATTTTACATTTCTTTCGCATCTCTTCGTTGACGGTATTGATGTCTTGATCGATTAGGCCGAGATTTTGGAGAATCACTTTTTGGTAGCGCTTGAGGTCTTCAGATCGGACACTCTCAAGTAAATGCCGCAGCAGCTCATGCGAGTCGTGTTGATCCCCGCCACAGAATTGTGGACATTTCGCGCAAAGCTTATCAAACAGTTTGCTGGGGGTAAAAACGCCACCTGCTGATTGCAATTCATCCAGTGCCTGAGCCAGAGCGTTGGTCAAACCACCCCATGAATTCAGGGTTCCCTTGATGGGCGGCAATTCGACATCTTTATCATTTTTAAACTTGAACGTTCCACCGGGAAGGATAAATTTGTAAATACGTAAGACTGCAGCCTAAACGGCTGGATGAATTTTCTTCGATGCGAGATCGGAATTTCTATTCTATCTCAAAAATTAACGGTACTTTTTCTAATGGCCAATATTTAAATAAATCGATTCTCGAAAATTGCTCAAACGATTTTGCTTAAATTTATTATTTGAGCTTGGTTGTATATATCCCACTAGTTGGTGTACCAAGCTTTTTAAAAAAAAAAAATTTATAAAGGTACTTTTATTATTAACGAATTTTTGAAAATTGGTTATTTCTCGGGAATGATTTCGTTGAAAATCGACATCTAAGCACATAAGTGGCTACACTTTATTTACTCTGGTCATTGTGGTAATGTGAAATAATTTTAGACCTAATTATATTATGCCTGACTTCTTTTTATGCATTTAGGGTCTTGAGAACTCCGGGGTAAGGCATTCTTTTTGCTTAAATTTAAAAGGATAACAAAATATATACATTTTAATTTACATTTGCATTTATTGACTATCAGTTGTCCAAGTGAAAGATAAACAACCAAATATAGTTTAAAAAATGCTTCGTTCAAAACAAATATCCATTAAAATACGAAGTCAGATTATTCTTCTTCGTAAACTGGGTAAACCTGAAAGAATTTCATTACACCATACAACGATTTAGAAACCGAAAGTAGTGATCCCAAACAAGAAGATAATCGTATTGTCATTACCAGCTAACGTAATCGATGACGGCACAAGAAATCTGCGAAAATTTGAACAGGAACAGAGAAATTTCAATCTCAGTCACAACAGTTAAAATTTTTTGGACGCGTTACAAAGAAAAAAAAGTTGAAGCTTTATGGCACAAAGACGAGAATTTTCGTCCGACGTTTCGCTGGAAAAAAATATACTGCAACAATGTATTTTGTTATCTTCGGTTAAAGAAAGAAGACTACAGGATAATTCTCGAGGAGAGTGCTGTCCAAAATGGTCTTCGATTAATTTGAAAAGGGTTCTTTATCCAACAGGATAATGACCCAAAATACACTTTTCTTTTGCAACAGAAAGAAGAAGAAAGGACCTTAATAAACATGGCTTGGCCACCAGTCACCTGATTTGAACCCCATCAAATTTCTATGGGATCACTTGGGCAGGAAGGTTCGTCAAAACTTGCCCAGACTTGTTAATGCTATGAACCACGTGTCTTTCTTCAAATTTTGGGAACGGGAAATAAGCTGTAAGGCGTATGAGCTAATTCCTAGAAACCACATGACATCATAGCAGCCATGGCAATTTGTTGATCTCCCTCTCTTTTTTACTTAAATAGATGCTCTTAAGCGTCTTAGAACATTAGCGTAGTATTCACCTGTGATGCTAGTTCCTTTTGGTTTATAATTTATTAAAAGGCATTCCCTGTGAGTCCAAAAACACTATATCCTGTTTAAATAAGCCCGACCACTTCTAAACCATAGTTAAGTTCCGTAAACTGTTTGCATGTTTTGTGAGGAGGAAGTCAATATTTTACATTTTTCAAACTACCACAGACTTTAACTTATTCTTTTGACTACTACTGGTGAACTAATTGGTAAACCAATATGAAACTCCACATTCACACCTAAAACGTATTAACTAACCACAACCTTTCCACCGTCACCCCTATTCCGCGAACTTAAAGAATTCCCTCCGTATGTCAGGATCGCGTAATATGGGAATTCTGCGAAAGCCGAAATGCAGCGTACCGGACGAGTCAATGGATTGTGGATGGTGGAACAACCTTTAGATTTAATGGTTAGCTGTAAATGAGTATGTATTTTTAAATAAACAGGGGATATTGGATAAATTTGGAATGAATTTACAGTTTGGCTCTGTGATTTAATAAGAAAAACCGCATATTTCTGGGTCCAATATCGACAAGATGAGTAGATGTCGCTTTCAAATAAGTATCAAGCCATGATCGCTTCCGCAGTGTCTGATTCAAAATGGGCGCTACGAACGTCTGTTTATCCAGGTTAGGAGCGGCTAAAGTTACGAAATCGCCAACAGGCAATGCTACGGAGACAACATTGAGGGTGGCCGTGGTGTAGTGGTAACATCATCGCTTGTCACGCTACAGGTTCACGGTTCGAATCCTGATGTCAATAATCATCTATTTATTTTGCATGAAATAAATAAAAAGTCGATCAATTGCGAAAGCTTATGTCAACTCTACTGCGAAGGCATAACACTGGCAGTAGGGCGGTCATATGGCTTAAATGCAACTTGATCGTGATGATGACATCAGGAGGACGGAAAAAAATACTGTGAATCATGAGCAACGACAAAAGCAAAAACAAAACAAGCTCCCCAGTTATCTGGACAGCCACCCTTGGAGTTCACTGAAACTGAATACCAGCTGAGTTTCAAACCAACTACACCAATCTGTCTTTCTCTCTGTCTCTTCCTCTTTCCTCAAAACGCCTGTGTCCTAAAATTAGTATAAGGGTATTCATAACCCCTTTCACAAAAACCGGTTCATGTGACAACACAATGTACCTCCTCTGGTCTGGTCTGGTGAATCCTACCGAATACGGAGGATAGACACCTAACCTAAACTAACCTAACCCTTATATATTTGATAGTGACCAGTAGTATATACTTCAATAAATCAGAATTATATTAAAAAGCTTTCGGGGTTAGATACACACACACACCTCACATTTATTCAATCAATTAAGAAAAGAGAGTAAGGGAACTAATAAAATGTCACAAATGCGTTGATTAACCGACATTTTGGAATTGATTGGCACTGAGCTCCAAATCATCATTACTATCAAAATCCTTTTTAATGCTCATTTAAGTTTCTTTCGAAATAACATTGGTATGTGGTCCTGAAGGATAAACCCAAATGTAATTTCGATTGGAAAGTTGTATCTTGCATCATCATTCTAATCCTCACGTAACCAAAAAACATACAAGAAAATAATGGCAGACAAAAATCAATAAAATAAAGGATTATAAAATTGGCAATCTAAGCCTCCAATAAAATAAAATATTTTTTTTTTAAATATCAGGTAAGTCCTAAATTCTCAATAATTCCACCTCAATTTTTATTTCTGTATCGATTACTTCTGCTGGGCAAATATTCAAATGGAATTATAATTCAACTGTAATGCAACTGTGACATTATCGGCAACCAGTTTAGCAAAAAAAACACACAACTATCGGGAAAACATTTTCGATTTGGAGTAACAAACTTTAATCGTTTAGATACTTCGCAGAAATGCAGGCTCAACTTTTTGTTTCTCCCCGCCAACATATCGATGTTTGTATTCATACCTACGAGTATGCCATCATCGATGATACTGTAGTAGATATTGCACTTCCACCGCAGGCACTCGTTTCTCCGGCAGGCAATGAATGACATTTGATGAAAAAAATATACATAAACATTCAACTCCCGGGGAAAATACAATAATGTATATGTGCATCAAGGCATTGTACGTATGCACTCGTATTTGTTGGTATTGTGAGTTTTTTCTGCTGTTATGTGTCGATATCATTCAGATGCCGCCGGAGCATCATCCGTATCCGCAGTTTGATTATTAAATACGTGATTTAGCACGTTCCAATCGAGATTCTATACTCGATTGCATAAGCGATGGATAATGCATCACTGTGCAGCTGAGAATTCTAAATTGTACAGTTTTGGCGGTGAATTTTGTTTGCGACATGCATTACGACGAGACGTTTCTTGAATCAGAAAATTTGAGATTCATTGAAAATCATTGCATTTTATGCACATTCTTGTTACAACCGCTTTCATTTGTGAAATACTACTGATTTGAAGTGGAACTTCTTTAGCCGCAGTCGAGTAAATTTGCTCGGATGTAACGAAAGAGGTGTAACACTTCATTTCTCAAAAACGGTTCTAACTATTTCGATCAAATTTTGAATATTTGTCAGTTTGGATGCATGCTTCAAAAAAAAACGCACAAGGTTTTTAGAATATATTTACATATATATAACGGTACTTTGACTAATGACAAACATGTAACTTCGGTTGTAACGAAAAAGTGAAACGCTTATTTTCTTGAACACAGCTCGTACGATTTTGATTAAATTTTTGCCAAAAAATTCACTTAACTGAATCGATTTCAATAGTTTGATATTTTACTTAGTTTATTCATTTTAGATGAAAAATTAAATTTGAAATTAAATAGTGACAGGAATAAATAAATCCATTACCATGTCGGGGTACTATAACCGCTGCATATTTACTCGGTATTTAGAAAACTTGCAGTCGAAAATATTTATATCTAACATCAGTGCCAATAATTTTATCTTTACAGTAGAATCTATGGAGATTAAAATACTTAATTTAATTACGTTATGTAACTCGACTTATGTATGTACACACCGCATTACCGTCTCTTTATTTGAATACCGTAAAACTTATTTATATTAAAACAAATTATCGGTTTTAAAAAAAATTATTTATTTCCAATTTGACTACAAGCACAGTCTCCGATCGGGCAAGTCCGGATAGATATATCGGGTAAGAGGGCTTGGAAATAAAATACTACCAGCGGACCAAATTTAAATAGGTAGTGATAGAGCCCTGGAAAAACAAACATAATCCCGAAAACAAGGTCTGAATGGTGCTGGAGCTGAAAAAGATATACAGAATCAATAACGAAACTCTCCAGATTTTTGGCGCCCTCTGGTTGAAGAAATGCCTTGCCACATTAAAGGGACTATGATGCAATATATCTCTCCTCTACACTCGTGTATGTGCTTAACTCTGCTTTGTCATTGGGAACTGATGGAATTCGATGGACACTTTCATCTCAATTAAAACACCTTGACTACGCTGACGACGTGTCTTTACTCTTCCACTGGGTTATGGACCTCCACCAAATGACAACAAAAGTTGAGAGGGAGGTTAACGTCGTAGGGCTGAAAATTAACTTGGCAAAATCAAAGATACTCAACCATGGTAGAAATTCTCTCGCTCAAATAGAGATTGCTGGACAACCGGTTGAGAGAGTAGAAAGTTTCCAATACCTTGAAAGCATTAACCGAAACAGATGTCGCAAACCGAATCGCAAAAGCGAAGTCTGCATTTGGAATGTTATCCAGAATATGTAGAAGCAATGCTATCAGCTTGAACACCAAGTTAAGACTGTTTCGCTCCAATGTTGAGTCCGTGCTGTTATATGGGTTTTTTTTTTTTTTTTTTTTGGATTGCGCCAGGGATGTGTAATCTTCATAGATACTAGTAGCCCGAGTGCTACTAGCATGCACGATTCGCAAACCTGAGTACTCGATGCCAGGAATACGCCTACGTACTAAACACACACCCTACACACTTCAACCACTCTCCCCGCGGGACTGCCGTTAGGTATTACTTCGCGGGGCTGGTTAGCAATTCATGCTATGCTTCTTGTATTGCTGCTTCTGATGCTTCTGTTGCTTCTGCTGCTCTTCTTAGCTTTTCTATTCTCCGCAGCTCTTTTTGTAGAGTTGTTACGAAAGAACATATTGCCATCCAATTTTCTTCCAACCGTAACATATGGTCGAGGAGTAATGACGGACTTGGCAGAGTAATTCTCCATGCCGTGAAACGTGTGCAGTAAAACACTGCGTGCTCCGTATCCTCATCTTCACCTGGGCATTCCGGGCAGGATGGTGAGTTGTCGTGTCCGAATCGGTGTAGATATTTGCGGTAGCCACCGTGGCCAGACAGGAACTGCGTTAGATGGTAGTTGCAGTCTCCATGCTTTCGACTTATCCAATCTTGGATTGTCGGTATAAGTTTGTATGTCCATCTGCCTTTTGTTGTATTAGCCCAACGAGCTTGCCACATAGCTGCTGACGCTGCCCTTTCTTCAATTTTTATCACCTTGATACCAGTGGCGTCGTGATGACTCAATGCTCTTCTGTTATATATCCTCAGCATTTCATCTGCGAGAATATCGATGGGGACCATTCCAGCTATGACAAATGCAGCTTCGTCAGAGATGGTTCGAAAGCCGCTGATTGTCCGTAGCGCACAGAGTCTGTATGATGACGATAGTTTCCTTTTGGTCTCCTTCGTCCTCAGTGCCTCCGCCCAGACTGGGGCGGCATATAACAGAACTGAGGTGATAACTCTAGAGAGTAGAATCCTTCTAGCATATCCAGGTCCACCGATGTTAGGCATGATACGCGAGAGAGCTCCCTGCATTTGCGATGCTTTTTTGGTAACAAAATCAACATGCGTTTTAAACCGTAGCCTGTTGTCCAGCATTACTCCAAGGTATTTAATTGCCTCTTTCGACCTGATGGTTTGGTTACCAACCTGAAAGTTGGCAAATTCGACAGTTTTCCGGCTGGTTATAAGAACAGCTTCTGTTTTATGGTCAGCTAGTTCTAGTCCGGCGGATACTAGCCAATCTTTTATCCGGGCAATTGCTTCATTTGTAGCTGATTCTACTGCACGGATCTGTTTAGCTACTGTCACGACTGCAATGTCATCGGCGAATCCAATTATCGTTACTCCCCCAGGTAACGCTAATCGTAGTACTCCGTCGTACATGATGTTCCACAATAGTGGTTATATGGGTGCAGCACGTGAAATGTGAACAAAAAAAAGCTGCAAACTTTTGCGAATCAGTGCCTACGAAACATTCTAAGGATATTCTGGCCAAACCGAACAGCTACACCAGAGAACGGGTCAGAAACCTACGAGTATAGGCACCACAATTCAACGGCTAAAGTGGCAGTGAATCGGTCACACACTTCGAAAAGGTGACAGTCACATAGAAAAGCACGCAATGCAATGGAACCCTCTAACCCAAGACGACAGAATAGTAGGTCGACCGAGAAATACATAGCGCAGAACAATAGGGGAGGAGTCCTGACAGTTGTGGAAGATTTGGAGAGAGCTGAAACTCATTGCCAGAAATCACCGCGTAGACATAGTAGAGGCCTTAAGATCCGTAAGGGGATACAGGATATAAGTACATATGTCTACACTTGTGGATCCTAGAAATAAAATGGAAAAAAATTAAGTGATTGGAGAGTACATACCAAATGTCACAGAGACCGAGAACAGAGTCCCAGAAGATTCTTTCAAAAGAATCTTTATATTACACCGATTTCTACAAACGGTTAACATTGACTGATAAAATACGGTACAATGCCAAAGTAGCGGGAGACATAAAGTGTGGGCAAACAGCCCTATAGCTGTCGTAACCTTTGGTGGCGGTGGAAAACCAAATTGCGGCAATAACCCAAAGTGACAAAAGTGCTAATAGTGGCAGAAAGAAAAGAGAGCCACTGATGCAACAGAATAACTGAACTGATCGAACTCCTCAATGGATAAAACAACGTGCACTATGATAGGTCTTGAAGGAGCGTAGTCAGTCAAACGCACGGTCAGTGAGGCTTTCTGAACAGGCTATACAATAAACGCCTAGAGATATCCTGTTAGTGGTAAGGCCTGTCAGCAAAAAAAGTGATCGCTTTCTTTTTTTAATTCACCCATACAGGGTCTACTACTTTGACAGGCCGCCATTTTTGTATAGGTTAGTTTTTGCAGTTTTTATTTGACATCCTGAAAAAGTAACAGGTGGTGCGCTATTTTGCCTGTAGGAGTCATTGGACCGTAATTTTTCGAAAATGGATATGTAGTTACTGTTGCTGTTACTGGAGAACACTAGCATCTAATTCAGGTATCAACGATGTTTCAATGATTGAAAAATGTTTGACACGTGAATTGGATGCTTTGGGCTTGCTTAACATGTGGTTTCAACAGGACGGTGCCGCATTGCATACAGTCAACGCAACAATGTAATTACTCTACCAACTGTTTCCAGACCGAATTGTATCCAGAAATAGTATGAAAAATATGAATGTGTTTTATTTTTTTAACAAAGTTATTTACAAGAAAAAAAAGTAGTATACCTTCCTGTAGAACACCCTGTAGTATCCTCATTTTATTAGGTATGCTATTTAGGAAAAAAAAAATTACCTTTTGATTTCCAGTACAATCAACATGTCACGAAATCAATAAGAAATGCGTAAGGAAATTTTTTTCAAATTCAGCAAAGGTGTTCTGTAATTTTGGACGAACTCTAAGAGCCCTTTCACACTCACGGGTTTCCGCCGGCCGCCAAATTCTTTGTAGTGGAACATGGAATCAAATGAGAGCTTTCACACGAGGCGGTCCCGGCGCGATCGCTATGTGTCTGCGAGAGTTCCTGCGCAATGGCCGGCTGTTACCTCAATTTGTATCGAGAGGTGTGCATGTGCATTTATGTGTGGTAATTGTGATGTGGTGAAGCAATGTATGAAAGAAATACGTATTTATGAGGACACGACTGAGGTATCTTCACCGGCAAAAAAACTGGAATGTTTGAAAGGGAACAATGGTTGGTTTCTTATCGGTTTGTTTTTCGCAGGCCGGGCAGAAACCGGTAGAAGTAAAGTTTCTGAATCATGAACTACTCTTTGAATGAAAGGATCAGGAAATAATTTGAAAAAGTGTAACAAGGACAAGAGGTGTCAATAATAAAATCTTTAAAGAAAGCTTTCGCGAGGCCATATGTAGATGCTATCAGTTTCTCAATAAATGCCGTTCGAGAACTATTAAAAAAGATTTTGATGAATTTGATTTCTGTGTATGTCCTGATACAAGGGAAAATTCAACTGGAAGCTGAACAGCAAAAGAGAATGGAGCAGTGAACTTGGGATGTATAAACTCACACAAAATACCATAAAGTAGTACACGAAAGGTTCCAAAATATCCACAAGAACTGCAGCAAGAACTCGTAAGACATGGCTTACAAGTGGTATGGTTTGCTGGGACCGCATACGATACAGGAAGGAGGAAGACTGTAAAAAAATCTAATTTTGGGAAGAACTCCCTAAACTAAGACAGGCCAAAGAGCTGCTCGGGAATTATAATCGGAAAAGGTCTGTAGAAAGATTTCCAAAAACCGAATGCAAAAAAAGGTGCTCTAAGTCGAGTAAGCACAATAGATGTACCATGTCGCAATGCGCTTACACCCCTAACATAAATCTATCATGTCCAGTTTTCTCTCAAAAACTGTCAATGAAGTGTTGAGGAGATGTGAGGGGCGGGGTTCCAAAAATATTTAAATTAACTTTGTTAGCCGACTAACTCAAGAAAGTCTGAAAGGATTGTCACGAAATTTGACTTGTAGACTTATAGCGATGCATTAACAGTCCCACTTGAAAATTATTTAAAAATATGACCTGCTTTTAATTAATTTTAATTGTTTAACTAAATTTACGGGGAAAAAAATATCTTTTACATATGCAGGTACGTATGTATTCAAATTCTTTTGGTACTCCTGCTTTCACTTGATATACAACATGATGGAGATCTTCTAGAGGGTTCTATCATCTTGAACATGTTACATGTTACCAAAGCAGTCGTAAGAATAATTGGTTGTAAAAAGTTTTGTCGGTATGCATATTAGGGTCCATACATACTTCGTGATTTTATACGGTTTTTTTATGCACTCTTCCGTTTGCAGTGCCTTACATAAGCACCTATGCAATGCATCCCACTAGCCTAAACTGGAAGAAGAGTAGGTATACTGCCCCAGAAAAGAGAAGAAAAACCTCCCCAGTTGTGGAACGTTTATCACCAGAAACCATACTAAAATTCAATACTGCAAATAATAAAAGTAATTCAAGGATGTTTTCACATAAAATAAAATATCTTATCAGCATATAGCTGACACATTCATTTCGCTTTCTCTTAATATTGGTTTCATTAGATAATCTCTAGAATTTAGTGGTTATACAAAACTCTATGCAAATAGATTTAATTAGTTTCCCTGAATTCACTGTATAATTTCCTAGAAAGCGGCTCTCCTCAGCGCACCCACTCATTTCCCGCAACTAATATCAGGTAATTACCACATTTCATACATCAATCTAAAATGTTTGTATTTTCCGACTGCAATTCTTACTCTTACCCAGTGGTACCACTACTGCAAGAAGCCTCTGCTGTCACTACCTCTGCATGGAACACCGCCTGACAGACACCTACACTCATCCTCCCGAAGGCAAAGCCAATACCGAAATTAATAGTAGGTACCTAAGACAAAACCAAAATCAAAAACCCCCATCTCTCTGGAGGAAACTCCAAAACAACTCAGCACGGCGCACTATCTTTCCCCACCCAGCATACAAAATTCATTTGCGCAGACAGAGCTCTTTGCTTTGAAATATCATCACGACATCTGAACTGCGATTATACAATTTCAACGACGTGGTGGAAAGTTATTCACCATAAAGTATCTAACTTCAAAAAATAAATAAAATCCGATGGAGGTAATAAATTAATTCGATTGTGAGTTTGCCGGGAGTTGAGAGTTTTTTTTTTCTCTAGGATCGTCTCTCATCGGTATGTGGGGATTTGCCGGCGTCACTAGATCCAAACCGTGCAAATGCGTGTGCATTTTTCGTGTGATTCGATTTACGAGGTCATTTAAAAGGTTAATACAAAAAGCAAAAGGAAAAACAAAATCTTATATAAAATGGGAGTTGGTGAATCAAAAGTCATATTTTCTATCTATCTGCAAAGTTAACTTCATGAAGAAGTTAAAATAAGAAATTTAACGTGTAACGTGTTGTAAACTAGTTCTTCTCTCTGGTACGTACTCGTATCAGAAGAATGAACATCTGAAGATACATGTATCCATGCTCAGATTTAATATTACTTGGATTTTTCGCTTGACAGTGTGTAAATGTGTTGCCGGTATTTAGGGTAATTTACATTTTATGTTGTTGTTCTTTTAATTGCTGACAGTGTGCGGCTGCTGTTAAGTAATTTTATGGACCAGAGAAATTGGGACAACATGGTTGAATGAAAGAAGTGTGGTCTCCCGGACTGCGTTGGAGTGGTGTTTGTTATACGAATGCATTTATTTGCATTTTTAACCAGTGGACTTTGCATACAATCCATGATGTGTTGCTAACGGGACTGGGTGAAGGCGAACATTTATTTAGTTTTATAGTGGACCATGTTTTCGAACCTGTTAACTAAAAAAAAAAAAAAAAACTCTGATTTATAAAAGAATCTCTAATAAGCGTATATTGGCTTTACTGACAGGTGCAATACGGCAGCTAGCCTTATTGTGATCCGCGCTCAATGAAGATTGGTCTCTCAAAAAAGCAATACCTACTGGTTTCATCGTCTAATTGTTAAATTTATAGTATTGTGCTAGTAGAGTTTTGCAAAATGCGTGAATAGGTAAACCCTGCGGCCTGATTAAGATATGCCGTTTAACATAATAACTCCACTGCACTCGTTGGTCTTTAAGAACATATTGTAATATGCGAGCTACGGCTCGAGTAGATAAAACGTTATTCTGTGAGATTATTTCTTTATTTTCTAGTCTATAGAACAACTCAAGTTCACACTATACTGTTCTTCGCAAATTCTTTCCTTACAAGGTCTCTTTCTTCTCATATCACTTTATCACATTTCAATTACTTAATTCACAAATCCAAACTAATTACTTCTTCTTGTTAACTCTCAACTTTCAATTTATCACAAAATTACAACTTCGCCTATTATCACTTTTCCAATCTCTTCGTGCGGTTTGAAACCCAACTGCACTGCCTCGATCGCCATCTGTCCTTCTATAGTCGCATTTCTGATAGCCAGAAACTTCTAGCAAATTCTTCGACCACTGGAACGCTAAAATTCTGATGTAATAATTCCAAGATGACAGCTGCAGCCAATAATCTCTTGTGGTTATAATTCTCTTTTCATTCCGCGACGTCGTCTTAGACATAATCCTTCTCTATCCGTGGACACGAACCTCGAATGTGTTCCGAGAAGACACTTCGGAATGTGTTGCTTACTTTTGTGGGCGTAGTTATTATGCTACATTATGTTACAATATAGAAGGTGCGCGGATTCAGGGAAATAAAATGGATTTGGGATCAGAATTTCAAAATACAAATTTCTTGAACAGTTTTCACATGATATAACTGAGGCTTAAAATTTAAGTTTTTGCTGTGAATAAAAAAAGCTAATTTGGTTGGAAGACTAAATCAATCAGTCTGGTTAAAAACTCTTGGGTCCTATTCAGGCCCTTCGACCTTTGCAATACAAACGTATCGCCAATTATTGTTGGTGATGTCGGCTAAATTTAACTGTACTCGTAGACTATGTGGAGAGGCAATAAAATTCCATTCTAGAAAAGGGGTTAGTCTACATTGAAGAGCATATTTCATCATTTGCTTCTGCCGATTGGTATCGGAGCTCTGCACAACTTTTAATGATAAATTCGGCATTGGCTTTCAAGCCCTTCAAATAGATTGTATTGCATAGGTCGGCGTTGGCATTGGGGGCTTAAAAATACATTTGAAAAAAAATAAAAAAATCTTTGAACCATTTCAAACTCATCGATATACTGATAACCCAACACTTGATTAGTATATTGATTAGTGTAGTTGATTGTGGCGTCCAGCACTTTAAATTTCGAAGTAGTATCAACATAACTGCAGCAAAAGGTCCTACAAAAGGTTTTTTTTTTTTATAATTTGAACGTGTGAAAAGGGATATGAATACCCTTATATTAATTTTGGACACGGGCGTTTTGTGGAAAGGGAAAGAGACAGAGAGAAGACAGATTGGTGTAGTTGGTTTGAAACTCAAGTACTATTAAGTTTCAGTGAACTCCAAGGGTGGTGTCCAGATAACTGAGGAGTATTTTTGTATTGTCGTTACTTATGATTCGCAGTATTTGCAATATCAGGCTTTGATCTGCCTAGGTAGCTCATTTGATTTAGGTTTGTTGAAACTGGGCCATGTCTTCCTTGATATGGCACAACTGGTAAGGTTGTTCCACCCGAGATTGGCGAGCTGGAGGAAGTGGAGGTGTAAATTGCCCTTAACGACTCCTATCGGAATATTGACTCTTTCCGCTAGCGAGCCGTTAAGGGCTGACCCTCGCCTGGCTAGCTGATCTGCTCGCTCAATTCCCTCATAATTGCTGTGTCCTGTGACCCAAATGAGGGTAATTCCAGAATGGATACTTTGTTCCAGTTTTGAGGATATGGTAACCGAATCAATGGCTTTGATTGCGGCTTGGTTATCAGAGAAGATACCTATATTTAGGTTGGACGTTGGGAGATTTTTTAACATGCGGCAGGCGTCCCGAATCGCAAGAAGCTCCGCTTGAAAGACACTAGCAGAGTCTGGGAGACGGAAGGATTTCGATATATTCAGTTGGTCCGAGAAAATACCTGCGCCATCTCCGCAATCCATTTTCGAACCATCCGTATATATACAGATATCAAAGTTATTGATTACCATTCCGTTCTTCCATTCTGCTCTGGTAGGGAACTTTACTGAAAAAGGTTTGATGAAGTCGAGCGTGGGGGTCCTGTAATCGGTCGAAGATGTGACCAGTTCAGTTGGTATCGTCTCCAGGACCTTACAGTGGCCATATGGCCTTGCTGTCCAGCACCCAGTTTCCCTGAGTCGGACTGCACTGCATATAGCTGAAAATTTAATATGGAGTTCAAAGAGGATCAGATGCAGGATCACGCTTAGAGCATCTGTTGGACATGATCTCAATGCCCCTGTGATGCCTATACACGCCGATCTTTGTACTTTTTTGATTCTGTTGATGTTATATTTTTTAAGTAAGGCGGGCCACCATACTATGGCGCCATAGGTGAGACTTGGACGCACAACGACTGTGTACATCCATAGGGTCATCTTTGGCTGGAGACCCCATGTTTTGCCGAATATTCTGCTGCAGGCATAGAAAGCCACACTTGCTTTCTTAACCCGCTGCTCTATGTTAAGTTCCCAACTAAGTTTATGATCTAGAATCGTGCTTAAGTATTTTGCACTGGAACCTAATGAGAGTGGTTGACCATTTAGCTTGGGGGGCGTGAATTCCTGTAGCTTGGTTTTTGTGGTGAATAGCATCATTTCGGTCTTGTCTCGTAGCCCAAGAGTGTATCTTATCTAGAGCACTTTCCATGATTTGACTTATCGTGGAGAGGAACTTTCCTGACACTAAAGGAACCACATCATCCGCGTACGCAACCACCTTAACCCCCTCCCTTTCAAGTCGCACCAAGATTTTGTCGATTTTGTCGCCATTATCCATAGCAAGGGTGAGATAACACTACCTTGTGGGGTTCCTCTATTTACGATCTTAGTTGTACTACTATAACCTAGTGTAGCTTTGATTATTCTAGTATTAAGCAAGGATATAATCCAGTGTCTAAGGAAAAACTCTACACCTAACTCGGTGAGAGACTCTTGAATAGCTTGGGTATGAATGTTGTTGAAAGCTCCTTCTATGTCTAGGAAGGTAGCAAGTGTGTATTCTTTATAATGAAGAGTTTTTTCTATCGATCGCACTATCTCAAGAAGAGCCGTCTCTGTAAATCGTCCTTTGAGGTAGGCGTGTTGGGATTTCGACAGTGGAGAACTTTCCAGGGTTTTTCGGATGTGAAAATCAAGGATACGTTCGAAGGTCTTTAGTACAAAGGACGACAGGCTAATAGGCCTAAAATCCTTTGCGGATTCATGACATCGCCGGCCTACCTTCGGAATAAAGACCACTCGAACAAGTCTCCAAGTTTGGGGGACATGGTTTAAGTATAAGCATAAATCGATAGTAGCCAGGGAATAGCTATGTCTTGCATATTCTGAAGCATAATAGGCATAATGCAGTCAAGGCCGGGTGATTTATATGGATAGAAGCTGTTTATGGAGATTTTATCCTCCGTAATGATGTTTGTAATACTTTCCCAAGACGTCGGCGGTAACCTAACAGAACTAGCTTGTTCTGTGCTGCTGTCCCTACAGCCTGGGAAGTGAGTATTCATAAGTAGTTCGAGCGAATCCGCGGAAGAGTCTGTCCAACTACCATCCGCCTTTTTAAGAAAGGAATGATTATTGTGTCCTTTGAGCAGAATTTTGCTGAGCCTCGCGGATTCTTTAAGAGTTTCGATAGATTGGCAGTATTTTATCCATCCCGGATTCTTGGCCATTCCTATGGACGGGCACGTACCAGGGATTGAGAGGACCGATGAATTGGCAGAAGAGGTCGGCACTAAGCCCGGAGCGAAAACTCCGCCTTGGACACGAAGCAGGGGAAAAACATTTCTGTTAAACAGAAGAAACTACAGATTGATATAGAAAGACAGGAAATACCTACAAGAAGCCCATGCGGATACAACCCACTTCCTTTTTCATTGTCTTCACCAGAAATAATTTGCCTTTAAGAAATAAATTCCTCGGAAGAAGATATCCACCAGGACATCGAAGAAAGACATCCGCGGACATATTAAATCCACAGGGTGGTTTGTATTAAATTAATAGTAAGTAATGCTTTACATATACATACATTCCAAATGTACCTTAACTGGGTAGGTAATACTCTACGGGCAAGGGATAACTTATCTTCTTTCCCTTAATGAGGATAACAGTGGCTCTTTGCTGACCTGAGCTTGGAGTATTTCTCCAACGCACTTACCCAACCTAATCTAACCTATCTCGTGACGAAAATTGATCTTAGGAAACCGTTGATACTTCGGTTTAGCAAAATAGCTGGGTTCAAAACTCCTAACACGAAGGACGAAGTTGAGTTCCTGCTAGTTTGGCTGTATGGTGTGAAGGAATGCTGGACTATAAGCAAGAGAACGGAAAAATATATTGAGCTCCTTCGAAGGAAATATGGTCCGCCCTATATCCGGTCATGTGTACGAAGAGGGCGAACGGAGGATAACATATAACATTGAATTCTATGAGCTATACCAAGATGTGTATATAGTCCAGAAAGCCAAGAACCGTCGTTTATACTGCCTCGGCCACATAAAGCGAATGGACAACAGCGCTCCAGCCAAGAGGGTCTTTGAATGACAGCATGTAGGCTCGAGACGTTAAGGAACACCGATCTTCCGTTATAGTAGGGCGAATTTCAGACAACTTGCCCGGGATAAAGTAAGTTTGTTTGCGGGAACTTCCCCGCTTTAGATATCTACTCACTTGTTTGCTCCACTGTACATGCAGCCTGTCAAATATAAATGTATCTCACATGAAAAAGATTAAGTAAATGAAATTACTCTACGACCCATTTTTAGATTCGCTTGTAGTCGAATGGGTAGCGCGTTAAAAACTTTAAAACCTCCACCGTCATTCTCCCGAGTGAGTGTACAGTAAAACCAGAAATGGGATTCGATTATTCATTCTGTCTGCCGGGGAGAGGCACAGTTTAAATATTTTCGCAGAGATTCTTTTCGCTATTTTTTAGCCACATTTTCTGCTTTTTTTTTCCTTCTTCGTGGCTTTCGCATTTTTTTTTTTTTATGTATCCCGAAGATTATTCGACCTTTTACGAGTGTTCTTCTCCTGAGTTTTGTGGCGACCTTAGAACGAAATGTTTCGAGCTAGCTATGGCCGGTGTATGTACTCTACATGGGGTCATAAATCAGAATTCCTATTGAAATGGAAATAGAAGCGCACGACTGTAGGTGAGACAGCAGTGGCCCCACAGCCACAGTAACCCGAACAGAGGCTGTCGGCGGCGGCGTCGGCGGGAGTATTGAACGAACTAGAATAGAGAACCACTGGTAGTTGTAGTGATGGTGGTGGACCAGTTTTAACTTTTTTTTTTTAAATAATAAGGCTCTTTGCAGAATGGTGGTTGTGGTATGCAAACCTTTTGTACCGGTGCTCGTTCATTTGGAAGTACTCATATGTAGAATTCTTTTCACCGTCTGTATCTACGTGCATATATACGTATGTATATGTGTAAATAGATATTCATGAATCCGTTTTTTTATGAGAGTTGACGTGAACAGCAGCTTACCGTTTATTTTTCTCTGATCAGAGGAATAATCCTTGAGTATCGTACGATCGAGGAATTTATTTAAATTCGATTTGAAAAATTCAGACTGACACTTTGAATGTGTGGTGGATATACCATTAGATCGAAGTTGAGGCTTGTGGCTCGTGGTTGCGTAAAATTAGAAAGTCGTAAGCAGATCAGCAGGTCATATTCTTTGTTGTCCGTCGTCTGTAGAATTTGTCTGAGGTTTTTATAGGTTCAGTGATTTATAGGTCATCGCAGATGGTAGAATGTTCTAATCGCAAATGATGGAAATTTAATTGAGTGTCTTAAGTGCCTGTGTGTCTGCGAGAAATGTATGTTATTCGAATTTCAATATGTCAAACTACATATTTCGTATTTCGGTTGTTAAAGCGTATTTTTTGTAACCTGTGGAATTTAAAATATATATATGTATATACGGTTAACCAGCTAATAACCGGTTATTTTTTTGTCACCGGTTAACCGATTAAAAATTAAAAATAGCTGGTACTTCTGTTTGTGCTGCAAATGTCAAACAAAAGAAAAAATAATTTGTTTACGATTGAAAATTTTGACGTTATCGTTTTTACGGCAATTTATTAGTCCCGATTTAGGCGTAACCTAAGAGTTGCAAGTTGGAACCTTGGAAGTATGAGTGGTCGCAGCTACGAGCTTGAAAAAAATGATAATTAGAAGATGAGTGGACATCTTGTGTGTTCAAGAAACGAAATGGCGAAACACCGGGAATCGGGCGCGTTTCTTGGACGTTAAGACAAAAGCTTACAAGACTATGGACTACTATGGATCGGAACAAGGCAAAAACGGAATTGCTTACAGCAGATTGCAAAGTGATCCTGGGAGAGGCGATCGCCCAGCAACACCTTGTCCTCCTGACAGACATTTTTATGGAGACGGGGAAGAAAACAAATAAGCAAACAAGGTGGCTGAGAAAATCAATTGGTTCAAGCTGGACAAAGGAAAAGGCAAAGCTTTTATTACCAACATGACAAATTACCCAGAGCACAAGATATGTGGGATTCCCTACAGCGATCTTGTTTGGAGAGAGCCAAATCACTGCTTGGAACGTCGAAAGGCCCCTTTAACACCCCAAAGAAACATGATGGTGGACAGATGAAGCTAAAGTAGTGATACGGGAAAAGAAAACGGCTTTCAAGGCTTGGTCAAAGTGCTCTTCTACTAATAGAGATGAAAAGGCTCTATATATCGCACAGAGAAGAAGAAATGCTCAGGAGATTCGTTCCCCAAAGTTCATTAACAATGCTCAAGGCCAGCTTCTTGTGGAAGACGACAAAACTCTCCACAGATGACGACAGTATTGTGAAAGACTTCTGAACGAACAGTTTCCCCGGGTCTACTTTCCAAAAGCCGCCCCTAACCATGACGAAGTGTCTGATATTACTGTCGAAGAAGTTAGGAATGCGGTCAAATAGTCAAAAAAAAAAAAGAAAAAAAAATCATAAGTGAAGATCAAACGTCCCTGCAACGGGCACTTGATGTATAGGTGGATGTTTTGGAGGGAAATGCGTACTGTACGAGTATTAATTCACTCAAATGCTAAAACACCAACATTTGATTGACCTCAGTGATGAAGTGATCCGAAACCGGGAAGCCTGCCGGTACTTCTTGAGGTCAAAGTGGTAGGGTTGTGATCCTTCTACTCCGGATCATAACCTTGTCGTAATGAAAAGAAGAAGAAGATATTAGTCCCGTACTTCATTGTACAAAGTTTATGTTCCGTGTTAATTATATGCATGCATTTATTTGGCAATTTCCCCAAAACTTTGTTTAACATGTCCTATAGAATGTTATCTGAATTGCCCAGATAACGACTTCCATTAGTATTCGAAAAATTGATTTTTTGAGCGTTGACTGCATATCTACATATGTACCTACCACTTTTGAATTCGTCATACGTCCCTATTGTGGAGAAAGTAAAAAAAAAATCTCGCAATTCCACTTTTTATTTTCTAAAATCTCAGTTTATTCGCTAAAGGGCCATGGCAACACTGCAACAGTGCAGTGCGGTTCTCTATTCCTGACTGCAAAGACTCGTGTGTGTGAATAACGTATAGGTATATGTATTTATAAGCGAAGGGAACACGAAGACGATCTGCATACAATAGGCCAAACCATTCCATTGGTGTTTACTTGGGTATGTGCTCCCATTTTGTGCAAACAAAAACAACCTATTGTATATCCCGCATTGCCAATGGAATGCTTTTCTATCCCCTTTGTTTGGTAATTGCAAATGAAAAGGGAACACATACCAAGGATCTTTTTCGCAGAATTTTTGGAGACTGGAACATGACTACCACTTGTACAGCTCTTGCGGTAGATCTCCGCAGCAAATCTAATCTACTGCCGTCTTACCGGCAGCTTTTAAATTTTTAGCAATCACTTTGAATTTATTTCATGAATCAAACTTATTCATTTGTACTCGGTATCTGCGTTCCGCTGCTCCTAACCCCAACGCCTATGTTCAATAATGGAAAATAACTACTCAAAATGTACAGAAAGTTAGGTTTCCGCATGGCGGAACTGCATTTGTCCGTTTGTCCGCATACGAGGGTGGGTCAATAAGTCCCTGAAAATTAACACAAATTGTGTCGTCGCCTTAAATTTAATTTTTTTTTTTGTCAAGAATCATCTTTCAAAAGGACGCACCCAAATTTTCAGACAGATCTGTCAAATAGTTTTATTGTGGCAGCCATTTGATATAGACGCCTACTAACATTTTCGTTAAAATGGAAAAAAGTGAATTTCGAGTGCTCATTAAACAGAATTTTTTGCGAGAAAAAACTATCACGCAAACCAAACAAAAGCTTGACAAATATTATGGGGACTCTTCACCATCGATTGGAACCATTCACCACTGGTTTACTTAAATTCGGTGCGGTCGTTCAAGCACAAGTGACGCCGAAAGTTTTGGTCGCCCAATTGAGGTCACCGCACCAGAAATGGTCGACAAAATCCATGGTTTGATAATGGACGATCACCGAGTGAAAGTGCGCGGGCTGGAAGAGGCCACAGGCTTATCACATGGCTCAGTGATTTCGATTTTAATAAATATTTGGACATGCAAAAACTTTCCGCAAGATGGGTGCCGCGTTTGCTCACAATCGACAACAAACGCATTCGTTTGACAACTTCAAAGGTGTGTTTGGCGATGTTCCAGAAAAATTCGGCTGAGTTTTTTCGCCGTTTCGTAACCGTGGATGAAACCTGGATTCACCACAACACACCAGAAACCAAGGAACAGTCAAAACAATGGACTTCTCCTGGTGAATCGAAGCCGAAGAAGGCCAAGGCGGGTTTGTCAGCAAACAAGGTCATGGCGACCCTTTTTTTGGGATGCGCGCGGTGTTATTCACATTGATTACCTTGAAAAAAACGATCACTGGCGCATATTATGCAGAGCTGCTGGATCGATTCCAAGCCGATTTGAAGCAAAAATGGTCGCATTTGGCGGAGAAAAAAGTTCTTTTTCACCAGGACAACGCGCCGGCGCACAAGTCCGCAGTAGCAATGGCAAAATTGCATGAGTTAGGCTACGAACTCCTCCCTCATCCAAGAGTGTTCCTTATTTCATTTTTCAGGGACTTATTGACCCACCCTCGTATGTATCTGTCTTTCTATTCTTTTGTTCACTATGACTTTTTCAAAATTGCATTGATTTGAATGATTTTTTTTTACATAATATTTACTTGAAATATCAAAACGTTGAAAATATATATTTGGTAAATACAACTATATGCATGGCACTTAAGCAGTCACTTCTTCCTGGTATATTCTACCGAAATTCTGTCCAGCAGTACCAGACCTGAAAAAAAAAAACGCACAGATAATTTCTTCCTACGCGCGCAAACTTTTAATTTTATTTATCTCTTAAATAATATGTCAAATGTGTTACTTTGGTTCATTTTCAAAGGAGTTATGCTCTGCACAAAATTTCGCGTCGAGTAATAATTACAAGTATATTGATTTTGGATACACTCTTATAGTCTCTCGAAAAGAATATCTTATTATTGGCAGCAACAGTACCGGATCCAATATTTCAAAAATGTATACCTCTTATTGTGTCAAGTTCAATGAACTGCAAGGAGCTGAAATAAATCTACACTACTTTAACTGCGTGAGACTTCGCGTTCAGCCATTCTACTATGAGTGATGCTATCTAGGTGTGCTACTATCTATAACTGACATTTAGAAAACATGTTAAGAAAAGGAACTATGCTGCAAAACACAGTCCTAATACAATTTGCAGCAATTTCTTCATTAAATCAATATATCTCTGCAAGCAAAGTGGAACCTATTCCAATCAGCAGAACGATACAAACGTACCGCGATATACACTTTTTCGGAAGTAGATAAATTGCAATTATTTTTTAAAAACGGCAGACCAAATATTTTCCCTTACGCATATTGTTAAAAGGTATCATATATCGATAAGAATCAAAAGTTATATTATAGACTTGTACATTATTTTCCTTCTACGCAGAGCTTTCTTTTTCTTCATTCTTCTGAAAGGTGAATAGTCCGACGCAGGCGTCACTGACCGTAGACGTTTGTTCTCTGGGCCTTCTGGATAGCTTTTCACTCAGGCACACTCTGTAGTCTCTTGTTATTTCAAGCATGCTTAGTTGTTGAATATAGATCTTCTTTTTCAAGGGGGATCCTTTACAAGTGAAAGGAATGACTGTAAGTTCGACCATCCTTAGACAGTCAGGTTGCGGTGTGGATGGTAATTTATCTGTTTTTTTTTTTTTTTTTTTTTTTTTTTTTTTTTTTTTTTTTTTTTTTTTAATGTAATTTGCGCGTGCCAAAGAGGATATGAATAGTCTTATACTATACAGGACTGTGAAGAAGAAAGAGAGATTTAATGTAGTGGTTTGAAACTCAGATGGTAGCATCCAGATAACTGGGGAGCATTTTTGTTTTGCTTTTATTGTCGTTGCTTATGATTCACAGTCATCATCACGGTCAAGTTACATTTTCAGCCATATGACCACCCTACTACCAGTGTTTTTCCTTCGCAATAGAGTTGACTTAGCTTTCGCAATTGATCAACGTTTTTATTTATTTCATACGAAATAAATAGATGATTCTTGACATCAGGATTTGAACCGTGAACCAACAGCGTAACAAGCGATAATGTTACCACTACACCACGGTTGTCGTTTCGTGAAGGTTGTGCTTTCCGACTAACCCGCCAAAGGTGTTTCTCTTACCGATTTTAGCATTGTCATCTTCGAGTACGAGGAGGTCGTAGAATTACGCCTTGATAGACCCACAGCCTCTTCGGTCGGGTGAAGTTGCAAAATGTAGCTTTGATGCGCATCACAGGAAGGCGATCACTTATCGGCTCGAAGTCGATTTCCAATAAACAAACCGCATCCTAAGATGTGCAAAGTAAAAAAGCTGTAATTCATAGATGGCTTTTATGCATACCTGATCTTATCTAACATTTTTCCTGGATCGCAGTAATATCTGTCTTGTACTGCATGAAGATAGCTTCCAGTTGTTGGGCAGCTCCCGGGGTGTACATTCCAAGAGCATACCCTTAAATCGTAATCCGTGGATGTTCCGGGTGGAAATACCAAAGGGAGGGTCCATTAATACCCCAGGTCTTATTATAACAAAATAAAACACACATCATGTACGTTTACAACACAAACTGGAGTATCTAAGCAACAAAAAGTCAATAAAAAATTCATTGACACCTATTAAATGCGAATTTCCCGTTTCCATTCAGTTCCACTGAATGGCAATTAAAATCCAGTTTATTAATCTCGTCGGTGTAAACTTGAACTTGATCATCTGCTCACCTTTGCGCGTATTTAAAAAAAAAGGAAAGAGTTTAAACGGTTTATGCAATGTTATGCCCCTCAGATGCACAGTGTATTGCACTAAGGCCGGTTTTAGTTAAGTTACGTGATGTCTCACTGCAAAGTACGCACGATCAGTCGTATTTTTTTTTTAGTTCATTTATGATGCGCTCGTACTCCACCCATTTACATAAGCCGGGCGGGTAAGCAGAAAAACGTAGAAACCTACCCGGTGTTGGCAGGCTAGTCAGGTGCGACTTTTTAATTCCGTCTTTGTGTGCAATAGAAAATGAAATTACTATTAGAAGTGATCAGAGAGAGAGAAAAAACACTACCAACAATAATTGCAGTTTACTGTGATTGCAATTACATGTAAGTGGTTGCGTCGATGACAGTCTACCTATAGATAAGTTTACCTGTTTTGCCGGGGAGGGTTTACAAAGAATTAGAAATCAAATCAAATTGTTTAGTGATTTTTATTGCTTTTATATAACTTCCTTATTTACATCATCTTCATGGAAAAAGAAGCCTACCATTGCAGCAATAAAAGTAAAATAATTCACGTCCATGGATGCGAAAGTTGCACCAAGACGACCGACATTGAGAACTTGTTTAATATTGATTAACTATGTATGTCCGAATTTCCGCTAAGAGGAAACACTGACTAAGCCAAGCAAAACCACTCCTTCTAAGTTGAAACACTTACTCAATCGACTATTAAACCTCTGGTTCCGAACCAGATCTATTTGTTAAGCAACTTTTGTGAACATCATTTCGGATGTCGGAAGGAAATGTTTTATATGATCAGCAATATCTGCAAACTCCTTCGTTTCAATTCAGCTGATCGTATTTGAATATCGGGGAAGCCAACTGCGATAATGTGAAACCTTTGAGTTAGTCCTCTTTGTATCTAGCACTCAGCATGCATTTGGTGGGAAATAAAAACTTTATACTACCTGGATCAAAAAGTTTCTCAAATTTATTCAGAAAATTGAAAATACAAGTTTATTCTTGATAATCGATATTGTACGAGTACTCTCCATTGACTGAAACGCACTTATGCCAGCGCTTGGTCCAAACCTCGAGCGGTTTCTTGAGTCCATCGAACAGGAAGGAATCGCAGGGAGCCAAATCACTGTCAAATCTTGTGGCAAGAATTCATGATGCACAACACCGTTGTAATCCATGAAAACCGTGAGCATCGCCTTCTTTTTCGACTGAAAACGACGTGGTTTTTTCGGTCTTGGCTCATACGTCTCGTCTCCAGTAACTATACGTTTGATGAATGTTGGGTCGGATTCAGCCGCTAAAATCATGTCTTTCGCGATGTCAATGCGGTCCCTTTTTTGCATGAAATTCAGATCTTTCGGCACCAGCTTTGCAGTGACACGTCTAAAGGCCAAATCTCTAACCAAAATGTCATGAATGGATCCATAAGCAATGTTCAAGTTCTCTGCCAGTTCTCTGATGGCCAATTTGCGATTTTCGGCCAACATTTCTTTGATTTTATTGATGTTTTCGTCGGTTTTCGATGTCGATAGTGACTGACGGCCACTTTTGAAGCGTTTCTGCCACGCATACACGTTTGTTTTCGATAGAGTATCGTTGCAGAACACTTCTCCAAAGTCTTCGCACCATTGAATCCGTTTTTAACACAAAATTTGATGCGAACTCGTTGTTGCAAAGTTGATCCCATTTTTAAAATAGTAAAAAATCGAAAACACACACGAAGGCAGATGTACTCTCGACAGCGTAGCTTTTACAAATGTCAAGCTACGACGCTAAAATTTGGAAGGAATGTTAATGACAGATGTGTCAACCTAAAAAAAAAAAAACTGAAAGCGCCACACGGTAGTCATTACTGAAACTTTTTGACGAAGGTAGTATCTGGGAAACTACCTGGACAAATTTGAAGAGACGAATTTTGAATTGGAAAAGCTGCATCAATTTGCAGATCGGTTCCGATATCTGAGGCATAAGTTTCAGCAGCACTTCTCAAACTTCGACGTTTTTGAAGTGGCATTTCAGTTCTGGGAGATTCCATTTAATATCAGGATCGCAGAGCCACCTAGAGAGTAACGCAGCTATAATGCTACTTTTGTAGCAAGTGTTACTATAGGGTGACCAGATAAGAACGATAGAAAAAAAAAAAAAGAAATTGAAATTCTGGCTTTATTTGGAAGCTACATTCATGCCATTATGTATGGAATAGCACATCATTTAAATGGCCGCATCGGGTTCCTGGCAGTGCCTCAAGCGTTCGGTCTAATTGCTGATGACTAGGTCCAATATGTGCGGCGTTATTCCGGAAATAGCGTCTCGAATGTTGGCCTCGAACTCGTCCAAAGTGGTTGGCTTGTTAGCGTAGACTAAGGACTTGACGTAGCCTCAGAGAAAATAATCGAGGACTGTCAATTCGCATGATCGCGGCGGCCAATTGATGAACGCTCGCCGTGAGATGACCCAGTCGCCACAGTTCTCCTTCACCACTTCGAGCGTTGCGTCGCTTGTATGGCATGCAGCGCCATCTTGTTTGAACCACAGCTCGGATATATCGATGTTGTCGAGCTCTGGCCACAGAAAGTCGGTTAACATCGCTCTATACCGAAGACCATTGACGGTAACGGTGTCTCCCTCCTCATTTCGAAAGAAATAAGGTCCGATGATGCTGCCGTGCTATAAACCGCACCAAACAGTCAATCTTTGTGTATGCATTGATGCTTGGTCGAACACTTGTGGATTGTGGTCGCTTCAATAACGGCAGTTGTGCCGCTGAGCCAAAAATGGGCCTCGTCCGAGAAGTTAATTTTTTGGCCAAAATCCGGATTTCCGGCCAACATTTCCAGCGCCCAATTAGTGAACTCACGGCGTTGTCTATGGTCGTCCAGCTACAATTCTTGCGTCAGCACAATCTTATACGGATGTAGGCCCAAATCCAACCGCAAAATAAACCTGGTTGACTCTGTGGCGATGCCCAATTCAGCTGATCGGCGCCGAATCGACATTTCTGGGTCTTCTTCGATACTGGCCGCTACGGCGGCTATGTTTTCTTCACTTCGCATCGATCTCTGTCTGGTTGGTGGCTTAAGGTCCAAAAGAGTGTAGGTAGGTAGGAAAAGTGGTGGTTCGAAAGAACCTAATTAGCGCTAAGTGCGCCGTTTTGATACCACAAAAACTCGTGTATCCTGTTTGTTTGCATGTGTCATTGGAGATAGAAGAATATAATTAAACCCAGCCCGTGGAGTTCAGAAACAGGATTAGTTCTCCAATCCGTTTAGAGGCTAACTCTCTGAAATCGTCAAAGAAGGGTTTACCTAACGTGTGTTGTCTGGTTCTTTCTAGGGCAGGACAACTGCAAAGAAAGTGGAAAATAGTTTCTATCTCGTTGCTGTTATTGCACCTGCGACAGAAAGTGTTGTGAGGAATGCCAAGCTTGGCCGCGTGGTCCCCTATAGGACAGTGGCCTGTAATAATGGTTACAATTCTGGCAATATCAAGCCTTGATCTGCCTAGTAGCTCATTTGATTTAGGTCTATTGAAACTGGGCCATGTCTTTCTTGATATGGCACAACTGGTAAGGTTGTTCCACTCGAGATTTGCTAGCTGGAAGAAGTAAAGGTGTAAATTGCCCTTAACGACTCCTATCGGAATATTGACTCTTTCCGCAAAAGAGTGTACTCACGCTCAAACTTTTCCATGGTGCGACGAATTGCCTGCACACTGAAGCCGTGATGACGACCGACCTCACGACGAAGTTCACGTTGCCTATTTACAACTGAGCGGGAATTTCGATAATATTTTTTTAATAATTTCCACACGTTCAGGAAGCGTCAAACGACGCATGATGAAGTGGCAGACCTTACTGAATATTTTGACAGCTGGATGTCATTGGTAACTTTGACAGCTGCCGAAACATAATAATTGGGAAAACTATCATTGCTATCTGGTCACCCTTTATTTCGTCCTCACCCAAATAATGTATCAAATTTTAATATTCTACAGCATATTGATACATCCCCCGTTTATTTTTGGAAGCCATATATTTTATCCTTTGTTTCAGTGTTGTCGTATATGTAAATTTGAAAGTAGTACATTGAGGCAAAAATAGTAGTACTTCCAAAGAAAAAGTAGTACATACTGTTTCAAAAACAGGGTCCGTGCAAGCTAGTGAGTGGGCACATAGGGATGTACTAAAAAAATGATAGATGTGCCTTTTGTCATATCCATCCGCGATTGAGTCTTTCCTGAACTTACATGAAGCTCAAGGGATATCGAACTGAAATTAATGAAATTTTGCAAATCGATAAAATATTTAAGTTACGATCTTACTCCTCTGCCCATAGCTCATTAGCCTTTAAAGATAATGAAATAATAAACTGAGAGAACAAAATTGACATATGAACTCGTACATGTATGCATGTATAATTGGAAATCTTGTAGTATCGTTAATTGAATTTTGGCATAAGTAGACTTTTATTCATTATAATCACGGATTTATTACATACAAGTCTCTCATGGGCTAACCATCTGCCCCAGTGCTGCTCTGGAGATGCAGAACGCAAAGTGTTTACCCCGCTTTCAATGCGAACCACAGACGTCGGCCCATAATTTTACATTGTAATGCAAAATAACTGAGTTAAAAACTCCTCAAGTAGGTACAACTTTCAATACTTAACAAAAGAGGAGTCAGGCCACTATATTGGCTGATATTCTTTGGGGTTTATATACACAAAATCCTTCCAGGTTTGACGGGCTTTCAACCCCACTTATCACAGCGAAATGCAAACCATACCCAGGGGTAAAGGTGAATCCCAAAATACTAACATTAACACTACCCAGGGGTGCACCTGTACCCCGAATATTCAACAACATTACCGGTTACCAGAAGCACCCATAAGTATAGGTATACAAGTAATCTCAAAGAAAAGTAGCGAAATTCGTAGATTTGTATCCTATGGTAGGGTCCAAGGGCTAACGAAAATATTAAATTGCTGCACCAAAGAGACCCGAACCTTCGGTATTAAGATGTAGAAATTTCATACAACGACTGATTATCAAAATAGTAGTAGATAAACGGAAGGAGGAATACATCAATACAGGATAATCGAGAGTAGTACAAATACTACTATAGCAATACAAACGACAGCACCGTTTTGTTTAAACCCCAAGTACTAATTTTCATGGTCCTATATATTCACGTTAAGTACCCTACAGGTTTTGATGATCAGTGAGTGAGTGAGTCTCAGAATAAGCGTCCTTCTAAGACTTTCATATATCTCAGCAACCGCTAAGCTACAAACGTCAAATTTGGTGGTATTCCAAATATAGTTCATCTCAATATAGGGTACATTTTGTAATTCCATATCGTTATTGGGAGTCGAGTTAAAAGGGAGGTAAAGTATTTTGAGATGTTGCATGTTAATGACTATTCTCGTATGACCATAAAATAGAGAATGGATACAAAGTTAATCCGTTAAGTAAATAGAGCAGTCTATCTCTACATTTCCTAAAGTTCTTAAATCTCTAATGAGAAAATGAATTCATGCTCATTAGTACTGTATATAACTAATTCATGGCAAGAACTTTACTTTGTATGTACTCGTATTATGTTCATGAACATACATATCTGTCTATCTTAGAGCTTTAGAAACTTATTCTTTAATATTTGATTTCATTCGCTATAAAATTGTCAAGATCTTGAAACTCCCAAACAAACTTTATCCATGTTATGTATGTACTCAACCCGAATCCGTTTTAATGTTGGAGCTCTTCCCATTGCCCTGCAGATAAACAATGCAGCATGACACGCAACCATTGATTTCGCTTTTCGGATTCTCTCAACTACGAACTTTATCTAACTTTTACTGCAGCAACATACCAGAGGTATGCTTACAATGCTATTCACGAAACCGGTGGATTAGTGTCCATCTTCATTTGTATGTTTGTATTATGCCAAATCCACTTGGCATTTTCAACTCCGATACAACAGAGGCCAAAGTTCGCACTGCAAAATTATCCCTTATAGATAAACTATTCAATGGTATTTATCTCTCGTCCCAAAACAATCTGACCTTTGGGCAATGATTTCCGTCGAAAACTCGAAAGTGTCTAGTTCTGGGGAGTTGATGTGTTCTTAATTTCTTAGTTGTTGTTGCTCAAATCTCAATGAAACACAAAATGTATTTCAGATGCCGGATATTAAATCCACGAACAAGTTGAATGAGTAGATTTATTGCTACTGATGCAGCAGCTAATCTCCCACGATACGAGTATGTTGTATCTTGTTTAATTGACATTTGAGCTTGAAAAAAAGAAGAAAAACTTAGACATAGTTTATTGATTTCGCTTCTGTATACAAATGCAGTGTTTGGGACAGGTAACCTTGTATACTGTCAAGAAACTTTGATGGATGAATTTATGTAGTGAAGTACAAAAAAAATATTCACATTTGGATGGATGCGGGGCACATAAGGGTTATGTCCCTTGAGGTCTATCAACATTTTCTTAGGTTTGAGTGGCATGTAATTTTGACCAGGAAACATGTACTTGCATACAGATCTAATTCATTTATAATTCCAAGTGAATAATATCTCCCAAGATTTGGATTAAAAACAAATATTAGTTTGTACCGATAGCAACACCCACTGACTCATATAAATAAAAATACAATTTATTAGTGGCCTCAAACCACAAATTAATCAAACCTGTCACTCATGTATAGAACACGGGTGTTAAAATCCGAATGTGGATGCCAATGCCTTAGCAGGAAATTCCATTGGCATTAGTTCTCGGAATATGTGGTAACAAATGCCATTGGTACAGAGCATAACTGTCATGTGAAAACGTGCCTGATGTTAGCTGTACCTTCACTTACAATCTATAGAAAGACCAGTTGGATTAAAAATTCAGGAATAAATGTTTACATCACCAAATTTCTGTCAAGTTCTCAATATTAGATTAGTTTAAGAACATTTGGAAGTTTATAGGGACATTTGGAAAAATGTACCTAAATGTCAAGATGGAATGAATTTTGTTTTACCCCAAATGAACGAACATTGTAACGAAAGACGTTTGACACCTGTAGTTGTTTATTTTTTTTCACAAAATTACCTCATAATCCTTCGAATGCCCGAATTGGCTTCAAAGTTGATATTTTTGGGGTAAATAATACAATTCAAATCTTTAAATGTGATACTCGTATATTAAAAAACAAAATTTGGTTTATGGTTTATCCGAAGAAATGAAGATGATTTCTGAAACTCGAACATATTAATTTTTTAAATCAATATTATGACATGTAACGCCGATAAGGAGTCGAATTTCAGATTTGCAAAGTACAGCGTTGGCCATATAAAAAACTACGCAGGTAGGTGAATATTTTTGACTTCCCAGGATCCGTTACCCATTAATGACTAAATTATGATTAATTCCCGCGATTTATTGGTATAATTGGTATCATTTCGAAAATAGTAGTGAAAGTGTGGAAATCAGTTTTTTGTGGATATCTTATTATTCATTCATAGTTTTTTATGTTTAAATAATAAAGAAGCTGAAAGAGCCCAAATTGCCCTTTTGATCTCTTAAGGCATGTCCCAGCAAAAAATGTTGAACATTCTTAAGCATTCGCGTCAAAAGACCTCTTCTGAACTAGCTGCCTGCTTCGTTTCAGGAACGCCGATAGCTATACTGATAGTTTAGGGACATCTTTAAAGGCATCCTATCGTAAAATATTTGGGAACAGGTCTTACCGAAGGATAATTTTTCAGCAAGATTATGCTCCATGCCATAAATCCCAGCCAGCTCAATCGCCAGACCTGAATCCGATTGAACTCCTGTGGGCACTTCTAAAAAAAGAATAAAGAACAATAATCCGACATCCTTAGAAGGCCTGAAGCTATGCGACGAGTAAGAGAAAAAATCAGTTCGGAAGAATGTTTTAATTTAGTTGCTAGTATGCCTCGTCTAATTCACATACATATACAGGGGAACTCGGACTACACGTGTATCTGACTCTTTCGTGAATTAGCACGTGTACTTCGGACCGTGCCTCAAATACACATGTATACGATTTGCACGTATACTTATTTACATGGTTCGTTCTGATTGACATTTTGAAACGAAAGGTTTCTCATATATGTAACTTTCTAGTTAATGAACGGATCTAAATGATTCAGGTGTCAAAACGTGTGTATACAGCTTAACAAGCGTGTGACAGACATACGGGACAGACAACCACCTTGTTGAATCCATTAGTGTTCCGTTTATACCATTCTGGTACGGAACACTTAGAAAGTCTACTTTTGTTGTCTATACTATCCAAAGCGATTAAAAAACCATCAATCCCGAAATAATCATATTTGTGGAGAAACACGAGCTAAGAGTAAAATGCAGTATGGTTTTCACAGCCGCCGTTCAAATGAAGACCTGCTGATTTATGGACCTCAGCCATTGAGCATCACGACGAATCAAGTGCTGCTGCTCTGGACATCTCAAAAGCGTTCGATTGAGTTTATCATTGAGTCCTAATAGGTAAACCAGCTTCCTACGGACTACCAGAACAGTTCTCTGGCTAGGTAAATAATTTTCTTCAGGACAGATAAACTTAAAAAAATCCATAAAGTACGAGTACTGTGTTCGGCAGGAACCTATTGTAACATAATGTAGCATAATAACTACGCTCCAAAAGTATGCAACACATTCCGAAGTGTCTTTTCATTCGAGGTTCGTGTCCACGGTAAGAGACGGATTATGTCTAAGACGACGTCGCGGAATTAAGAGAGAATTATAACCGCAAGAGATTATTGGCTGCAGCTGTTATCTTGGAATTATTACATCAGAATTTTCTTGTTCCAGTGGTCGAAGAATTTGCTAGAAGTTTCTGGCTATCAGAAATGCGACTATATAAGGACAGATGGCGATCGAGGCAAGGCAGTTGGTTTTCGAACCGCACGAAGAGATTGGAAAAGTGATAATAGGCGAAGTTGTAATTTTGTGATAAATTGAAAGTTGAGAGTTAACAAGAAGAAGTAATTAGTTTGGATTTGTGAATTAAGTAATTGAAATGAGATAAAGTGATATGAGAAGAAAGAGACCTTGTAAGGAAAGAATTTGCGAAGAACAGTATAGTGTGAACTTGAGTTGTTCTATAGACTAGAAAATAAAGAAATAATCTCACAGAATAACGTTTTAACTACTCGAGCCGTAGCTCGCATATTACACTATTTTAAAATCTTAATGTGAATCGAATAGTAAAATTGGTTGGCAACCTTAAATAAGACCAATATCCAACATATTTTCATAATCGTGTGGTAATCGTATTATAAACTTCATAAGTGGAGGATAACCAAGTGTGTGCATTCACATGTTCATTTTGTCCCATTCGACTTAAGATATTCATAGGTTTACGACGTCAAGACTTCAAAATACGAATAAACTAAAATATAGTAGGTTGCTTTATAAACCCTCACAGAAGGTGATAAATTTTCTGTGTGCATTTTTATTCTTCCCCAGATCACATCACACAAATGGCGATGCAATTAATTTTCGCTGCACCAATGTCGAGTGGTCATCTTCCCTCCTATCCAGCTCCAATTCACCTCCTCCTTTTTCTAAGTTAAAGGGTTTAATTGGACATTTTATCAAGAGATTATCCGTGTAATTTGTTGATATTTGTTACGTCAAACCATAAAAAGCAATTAGATCCCAACTACTTACTTAGATATTTAATTCACCAGGCAGCGCGCTGCCACGCTACTACACGGGCAACATCAACACAACTCTACAAGACGACGAAGCGGCAAGAACGAAGAAGTATCCCACGGATGAAACCCGATAATTGCACAAAATGATTAAATGTAATTTTAGACCGCAGCTTAACCATTTAATTCATGCTTATGTGCTCTGTAGAGGGAGGGATTATGTGTATTTAGCAATTTATTATTTTTTTTTTTTTATTTTCTTCTCCAGTGGAATAGGATTGAAAATAAAAACATTCTTCTCTCTCTCTGTCCGGTGGAAAGAATACTTTAACAAATAGTGATGGTGGCAGGAGTGTAAAATGTACGAGTAATTAGGCTTAAAGTGTGCTCTGATTCTTTTGTTGGAGATGTTTAATTATTTAATTCTTTATACCTCTTTGGTTCGTGGTGGCTTTTGTACTATGGAACGCATTTTTATTTCTGCAATTATGCTGAATTATAGGCCGAGAAGGCGTGCACAATAAAGTAGTCTAAATGGGAAGTGGCCATGTTCATGTCCTGAGAGAATATTTGCTACATCAAAGGTCGAGTTTTTAAATTAACTTCATAACATTATCATATCATACGAGTATGATTATTGTGAGTAGATATTTTTTGAACGAAAACAATGAGAAAATTCCCTGCAATTTTTAAACATACTCGTAGTTTAGATACACCCCTAACACTATCAGCTAAAAAAAGCTACTTAACAACTTAACCTTGACATTTTGAATACGCTGCATCTGATTCCATTATATTACGTAGCAAACTATAAATCAAACCTAACCCACCCTAATGTGATGTATTGCAGAGTAAAAAAAAATCGAGAACAACATTGTATGTCCTCACAACGTTTGTATCAGCAGCCAACTTGACTTGCTGAATAAATTATCCAGAGTAATAAATCTTCAAGTTGTGCAGCAAGCAACAACTCCTTCAGAAAAGTTGGTATTTATCAAGCGAAATTCTCTGCGAAAACATTTCTTTTGCTATTTCTCGCCAGAGATTTATAGCGAACGGAAGCAAGTACAAGTAAAATACTAATAAAAAAGTAAGGAAGTGGTTCAGCTTAGAATTCAAGTCGGCACTTCTTAGCACTTTGCAAGTGCGCATTAAAAGCACTTTGGGTGTTGCGCGCTGATATAAATTTATAGTAATTCATTAATTAAATCGTAAAAAAAAAACTTCAACTAATTTGTTCCGTCTTATAGATTACTTCACAGAATGATAGAGAATTGCTATTTGAAATTCCGGTCTAGCGACGAGCAACTATTGAAGTCATGCTGAAGTATATTAGATCAATTTGCTATTATTATTCATTAAGACCAGACGGATGATTTATAAGCTTTAAATTGATGTTTGATTGATGTGTTATATGAAAACTGAAGATCTGTTTCGTGTACTAATAGGAGTTATCTAAATACTTGGATGTTTCTGCTGTTAGATGTTTTAGTTTTTTTTTTATATAATTTACGCGCGCCAAAGGGGATATGAATATTGTTTCAAAGCATGAGCGTTTGGGAAAAGGAGGAAGAGGAATAGGGGTATAGTGATGGGAAAATACAGAGCCAGATCATTCGACATTCGTGTCGTTCGGCTTATTAAGTAAGTGTACGAGTATTTACTCAATAAATCTAAAACATACATACACATGTTCACAAAATTATTCGCACAAGACCATATGTGAAGAATAAAACAAAATTAAACTACTTTCTTTGACTAAAATTAAAAATATTATATTAAAAAAATAATTCTGACTTCATTGTTAATACGATGTTAAAAAAAAAACAAAACAAAATATTAAATTCATAAAAAAGAGGGTAAACAAAAAAATAACTTCAATAAAAGGTAACACAAAATTATTCACACAAAACCAAAATGAAACAGAAAACAACAAAATTCAGACAGTTGGGAGCATATCAATAGGGTGTTGTGCCACCGTTGGCCTTAATTACGGCTTGCAAACGTTTTGGCATGCTATCGACAAGTTTTTTTTGTGCAGTCTGGGCTTATAAGCTCCCATTCCTGCTTGAGAGCTTCTTTAAGAGAAGCTTTGCTGGTGATAGGCCGATTTCTTATATTTTTTTCAAGCTGAGCCCAAAGGTGTTCGATGGGATTAATATCGGGTGACTGTGGGGGTGTTTTCAGTTGCGTGGGTGTATTAAAAAGTAACCACATTTTAACATTATGGGCAGTATGTTTTGGGTCATTGTCCTGTTGAAAGATGTAATTTGACCCTAGACCCAATTTTGTCGCGCTTTGATGGAGATTTCTTTTAAGGATGTTCATGTATCCATATTGATCCATCCTATAATCAATGAACTCCATTTGTCCTACCCAACTAGCAGACATACACCCCCACATCATGACGTTACCACCACCGTGTTTCACGGTTGCTTGGAGATTAGCTTGATTTAGCTCTCTATTTGCTTGTCGCCAAACCGCTTGCTTACCATCATTGCCAAACAAATTGAACTTACTCTCGTCGCTGAAAATGACGGTCTTCCAAAACTCTGAGGTCTTGTTAACATAGTTTTTGGCGAAAGTAAGCCCTTTTTTTCTATTCGTTTCAGAAATAAAAGGTTTGCAACGTGCAATTCTGCCATGAAAAGCGTGAGATCTTTAAGTCCGTCTTACTGTCTCAGTAGAGATAGATTTATTAATTATTTGAGACATCTCGGCGGTCAGTAATTTTACAGGTGTCTTCGTGTTTTTTCCAATTTTCTTGATGATATGCCGCTCATTTGCTACCGACAGTATATTCTTTCGCCCCCTACCTGACTTATTCTCCAAATTTCCTTCATTCCTAAACTTGTGGACAATGTCCCTAACCACGGTGTATGATCTTCCAACAAGATCACCAGTCTCCCGATATGTCTTTCCTTGGCAAACTAGCTTAAGGATGAGCTTTCGCTCCTCCAAAGATGTTTCCGATTTTTTCCCTCCCATATCAATTTTTTCAAGTTTTTCCTCACTGTATATACTCGCAAATAGTCCACACTTAATGCTTGTTGCCTCGATCAAGTCATTTAACCGAATGAGTGCAGCTTACAAAACATAACTTGTGCGGATAATTTTGTGTATGCTTTTTCCATACAAAATTCAAAGAACGGTAGGCACACTACCCTTAGTTTGGATTTCGTTATCTTTCAGCAAGAATATAGCTGATGAATATACAGGGCAAATACAAAAACAAAAAAAAAATCCTTTTTTTACGTTGAAAACCAAGAAAAATGACGCATATTTGGCTAAAAAGTATTTGTGCGAATAATTTTGTGAATGAGTGTATGTTTCATTTTATATCTATGGAATTGTATTAATACATTTTGCATTTAGACGATAGATAATGAATGCAGAACCACAGAAAGATGCTATCTGTGATGAGCATCTAAATCTCAATGAAAATGCCCGTTCTATGATTAAAATAAGAGATAAGGCGATTAAAAGACAAAAAAGCTCCAAGTTTTGACTTGATCACTGCGGAAGTCCTGAAGCGACTGCCAAACAAAGGGTTAGCTAAACTCTTGCGGTTAATGAATAAAGCAATTAGCCTTGAGTATGTATGTGTCTGGAAAGTAGCTGACGTGATAGTGATCCCTAAACCAGGTAAGGACCCTCACGAGGTATCCTCATATAGACCAATATCTCTACTTCCTTAAACATCAAAGTTGTTTGAAAGACTGATTTTTAAGCGTCTCAAACCAATCGTAGAGTCAAGAACACTAGAAGAAAAAAAAGTATGTTCTGCAATTTTCTTAGACGTAGCACATGCTTTCGATAAAGTATGGCATGAAGGTCTACTCAATAAACTAAAAGTGTACCTACCAGAACAGGTCTTCCACCTAATGGAGTTTTATTTAACATCGCGATACTTCCGTATAAAACAAGAAAACTACTACTCTAAGTTAGTGTAGATCGAAGCCGGAGTTCCTCAAGGAACCGTCCTTGGTCCTCTAATATACCTTCTTTACACTAAAGACCTAACTACAATGCCCTACACCAAGACTGGAACTTTTGCCGATGACACGGCAGTCTTAGCAGTGGGAGATACAAAGCTAGAATCGACGCAAAAGCTGCAAGCTGCTACAGACCAAATTATCAGGTGGACTCAAAGATGGCGTATAAAACAGAATTCGAGTAAATCTGTACATATTGACTTCACAAATAAGTCTATCTCGTACTCCCCTATAGCAATATCAGGCACGACAATACCATATGCAAATACAGCGAAGTATCTAGGTATGACTCTAGATGTCAAGCTTCGTTGGAAAGAGCATATTAAAATCAAAAGACTAGAATTAGACATTAAATGGCGAAAATCAGAATGGCTTATAGGCAGGAAGTCAGGACTATCAATTACTAATAAAATTCTTTTATATAACCAGATCCTAAAACCAGTGTGGAACTATGGCGCTCAATTCTGGGGATATGCCAGCCAGACCTATATTGCAGTCATCCAACGATTCCAGAATAAGGTCCTTCGAAGTATTGTGAATGCTCCATGGTACATCAGAAACAGCGACTTCCATCGGGACCTATTGAGATCGTTTGGCAGGTCCCTTTCCATTGAAAGTTCCTGCTCGTTCCGCAAATTAGACGCGGTTTCTTGCTATCGCGTTAAGTCGAAAGGTTTAGTCCTTTGTAGACGACGCAGTAGATTCCTCTCATCTAGAATTCGAAGGACTTCATTGTTAACGTTTGTTTTTGATTTCATGTTCGACTGTTGCAATTCCTAAATCTCTATGGATATCGCTATTTCTAATAAACCACGGTGCATTAATTATTGATCTTAGCACTTTATTTTCAAAAGTTTGTAAAATATTGACATTACTTATTTTGGTACAACCCCAAAGTTGTATTCCATATGTCCATATCGGCTTTAGCACTTGCTTGTATAAAAGCAGTTTGTTCTCTATATTAAGCTTGGAATGTTTTCCAAGTAACCAGTACATTTTTCTGTATTTGGTTTCGAGTTCTTTACGTTTTTTCTTCACGTGCGATTTCCACTTCAGCTTAGCATCAAGTGTCATTCCAAGATACCTAACCTCGTTTGCAAATGGAATTTGAACCGAGTTTGAAAAGATAGGCAAATTATTTATTTTCTTATAAGTAAAATTGACATGAACAGATTTGTTTTCGTTTAAAGCTAGTCGCCAAATCTTAGTCCATTCATTTACTTTATTCAATGCTTCTTGCAATTTTTCAGTCGTTTCTTCGATCGTTTTACCCGTTGCCAGGATGGCAGTGTCGTCGGCTAATACGGTGCCTGCTTCTTGCGGTATATCGCGAGTATATATTAGGTACAAAAGCGGTCCAAGGACTTTTCCCTGCGGCACCCCAGCCCCTATTTCTTTAAATTCTGAATATTCATTTCCGTATTTGATTCGGAAAAGTCGATTCGTCAAGTATTTTTCCAGAATATTATATAAGTGTTCCGGCAGAACTTGTCGTAATTTATATTTCAATCCTTCATGTCAGACCTTGTCAAAAGCTTGAGAAACATCAAGGAATACGCTCGAGCAAACCTTTTTTTCTACGTATCTCAATTAAATCAGTTATTCTATGCACTTGGTCTATTGTTGAGTGCTTGGTTCTAAATCCAAACTGGTGATTGGGAATAAGAGATCTTTCTTCTATAACCGGCTGTAATCGCTTAAGTACCATTCTTTCGAAAACTTTAGACATAATCGGCAGCAGCGAAATAGGTTATACGATTTTTTATCATTCGGCGATTTTCCTGGCTTCAGAATCATTATTACTTCCGTGACTTTCCATTGACTCGGAACATATTCTAGTCTTATCGCTGCGTTTATAATGTAGAGGAACTTAAAGAACGCTTTTCTAGGTAACGATTTAAGAAGCTCTCCTGTGATTAGGTCGTATCCAGGAGCTTTATACGGTTCCAGTTTCTTTATTTCTTGTTGAAGTTCGGTCAGCCTTCCATTCCTTACTGTGTAATTGTGAAGTGCCCATTCGTTCGAATTATAAATGTAGGGACTAAAATGCTCAATGACTTCGAACATGTTTACAATTTCATGTGCAGAACTACAACTTCACTGATATAAACAGCCTGTCTTACAATTTTTGTACTGGGAACTTGCTTTTATAGGTGGTTTCTAGTCTTGTAGAAATTTTACATGAAGTTATTATAAAGGGTATTTTTTTAGAGGTTTGTTTTTCAAATTGGCAATACTTTCCCAGCAACAGCCAATTTGACAGCTGATTTGTTCTCAGTTTGGTTTGCCATTACACCATGAATAGATTTACGCCAAAAACAACGCTTGCAAATTGTGCAAATTTATTTCGAAAACCGTGGTTCAGTTCGCGAAACTTACCGTGCGCTACGTCCATTTTACGGTCGACATAATTCGGCAATTCGAATAACCATGGATCGTTTTCGCATCACGCATACTCTTATTGATAATACGCATCCGCTGAGACGTCGTACAGTACGCATCGAAGAACCTGTTGGTGCTGTGGAGAGTAGTTTTGAGGAGGGCCCGAATGAGTCAATTTGGGGATCTGCATGGCGATTGATCGGGAAACTACTGACTGTCCAAAACATGGATTGGACCAGTAGCGCAACAATCAAGTTCGTAATGTAGTGCTTGCTTTACCTCCACGTGGTGGTCCCCGGGCAACTGCATGTATAAATCCTTATACATATAGGCCAAAATTGCAAGTGCGAGATTGTCTAGGGTCTTATGCCTAGGCTAGGTAACCTGGGCCAGCAACCCGCGTTACCGAAACTACAATAGCTATGGAAACCGACACAATGCCTCGGATAAGGACTGATAATACGTTGACGACTTTTGGCTATCGTACCCGGACTAAGATTGGTTTCTGGAATGTGAAGACGCTCCTTGACTCTCAGAGTGAAGGACCTCAGAACGCCAGATTCCTTCAATTGGAGCATGAGTTCATGCGATATAGGCTGGACATATTGGGAGTAAGCGAGATAAGATGGTTAGATGCGGGTGAGTACCAATCCCCAACGCGTAATACTGTATTACTCTACTCCGGAAGACCAACCGGAAACCCCCGTGGATATGGAGTTGGACTGCTGCTAACGCCAACAGCACGCAGAGGCCTAATTACCTGGCAACCGCACGGTGATAGGATTTTAACGGCCAGATTCCGGACGAGAGTACGTCGCGTCACCATCATACAGTGTTACGCCCCCACCGATGGTTCGTCTGAGGAAGAAAAGGAGAACTTCTACAACCAGTTGGGAGCTGTTCATAATGCAACACCCAACGGCGACATTGTCATTGTGATGGGGGACCTGAATGCCAAGGTAGGCTGCGACAACGAAGGGCTCAAACATGTTATGGGACGGCACGGACTAGGCAATCGGAATGACAACGGCGAAAGATTTGTTGACTTTTGCAACGCAAATCGTCTTGTCATAGGTGGCACCATGTTTGAGCACAAAGCCTGCCATAAAATCAGTTGGGTGTCAATTGACAGGCAAGCAACCTCCAACCAAATTGACCATTTTGCCATCAGTCGTCGTTTTAGAAGTAGTCTCCTAGACGTCCGAAACAGGCGAGGTGCCGACATGGGGTTGGTACGAGATCACCATCTTATGATAGCTACTCTCCGACTACGCACTGCTGCCGTTCGTAGATCTAACGACACAAGAATACCTAGGTTCAATGTAGACCGACTGAGAGTTCCCACAGTGCGCCAAGAATTAAGGGACCATCTCTCACGTGGAGTGGAAACAATCAGCAGCTCCCTGCCCGCCACCATCCAAGACCATTGGTGCGCTGTGAAAACTGTTTTCACATCAAGTGCTGAAAGGATTGTCGGTCGATCACAGGGAAACCATAGGGCGTGGCTTTCCGAGGATACCTGGGGAAGGATCAACGAACGAAAACAGCTAAGAGCTCAAATTGCAGCAACTCCAGCAGCAGGGAGGATCGAGCTTGAGTCCCTATATCGCGTGAAGATGAGAGAAGTACAGCGTAGCGTGAGACGTGACAAGCGCAATTACATCAATGCGCTGGCTACGGAAGCAGAAGAAGCAGCAGCGAGGTGCGACAGCAGAACCGTTTCGAATCACTAAAGAGCTTATAGGTGGCCGAAGCTCTACTCAACACCCAGTGAAAGGCTTAGACGGTTCGTTGCTAATATCGGATGAGGATCAACTGAAGAGATGGAAGGAGCATTTTGCTTCGGTTCTAAACCGAGTATTCGCCAGCAATATGCACCCAAGTCAGACTGAAGTATCCGTAGAAAGAAGTTCCCGAATTCGCACCACAACCCCCAGTAAAGAAGAGATTATTACCGCAATCAAAGCACTGAAAACTAATAAGGCGGTAGGGCTTGACGGCATACCCGCGGAGCTTTTTCAAGCTGCGCCAACAGCATCGGCAGAGCTACTGTTCCCACTTGTCGGGAGAACATGGGAAGACGAGAGTTTTCCAGATGAGTGGAAAAAGGGAATGATTGTCAAGCTCCCTAAAAAAGGCAACCTAATGCAGTGCGAAAACTGGAGAGGTATCTGCGTGCTGCCTGCTGTAGCCAAGATAATAGCTAGAATCATCCTGGAGCGAATCAAAGAACACCTTGAAGACACACTTGACGCCGAACAAGCAGGTTTCCGCTCTGGATCCTCCTGTGTCGACCACATCAACACCCTGCGGATCATCATCGAGCAATGTGTTGAATATCGATCACCACTTCACCTGTTGTTCATCGATTTTGAAAAGGCGTTTGATAGTGTCAATCGGGAATTTATTTGGCGTGCCTTGCCCAGGAGAGGCATTCCGGATAAATTAATAGCAATTATCAAAGCTACATATGATGGGTCCACATGTCACGTTTTGCACAGAGGAAGGCTGTCTGAGGAATTCGAAGTCCAAAGTGGGGTTCGACAAGGCTGCATACTTTCACCAATATTGTTTTTATTGGTGATTAGCGATGTGCTGAATGCGGCCTTATCAACAGGAAATGGAGGAATTCGATGGACTCTTACATCTGAACTCAAACACCTCGACTACGCCGACGATGTATGCCTACTGTCTCACAGAATAATGGACCTTCACCAAATGACAGCAAATGTGGAGAGGGAAGCAGACGTCGTTGGGCTGAAAATTAACTCGGCAAAAACAAAAATGATCAGCCTAGGACCAAACTCATCAACTCATATATGCATTGCTGGACAAACGGTTGAGAGAGTAGAGAGTTTCCAATACCTTGGGAGTATTGTCTCAACCGATGGCGGAACCGAACTGGATATAGCCAGCCGAATAGGTAAAGCAAAATCTGCGTTTGGGATGCTATCCATAGTTTGGCGAAGTAATGCAATTAGCTTAAACACCAAGCTACGACTGTTCCGTTCCAACGTTGAATCCGTGTTGCTATATGGATGTGGTACCTGGAGAGTGACCGTCACTATCACGAGGAAGCTGCAAACGTTTGTCAATAGGTGTCTACGTTACATCTTAAGGATATTCTGGCCAAACCGTATCTCTAACGAACAGCTTTATCAGAGAACGGGCCATGAACCTATAGGCACAACCATACGACGACGAAAGTGGCAGTGGATCGGTCACACTCTCCGAAAGGGTGACAGGTCCATAGCTAACCAAGCGATGCAATGGAACCCGCTTACCCAGGATGGCAGGATACGCGGCGGTCCTAGGAGTACGTGGCGCAGAACAGTTGAGAAGGAAGCACGGCAACTGGGAAAGAGTTGGGGAGAGCTGAGGCACATTTCCAGAAATCGCACACGATGGCGCGTAGGCGTTGTAGAGGCCCTAGGACCCACAAGGGGATACAGGACATAAGGAATGAGTCAATTCGAAATTTGGTTTGCGAGCTTACAAGATCCAGCTCGTGCAAGAATTTAAGCCCCTTGACTATCGTGTGCGTCGTACGTTCTGTGAATGGGCCAAAAATTAGATTGCTCTTTCACCACAAAATTTTGTTCAGCGATGAGGTTCATTTTTGGTTGAATGGCTACGTCAACAAGCAAAATTGCCGCATACTATGCCGATAAACCGATGGACGACTTAGATGCCAACATTCGCCGCGTTATTGTCGATGTACGGCCCCAGCTGCTCGAAAAAGTGGTCGAAATTTGGACTTCGAGGTCTAAGAAAAACACCCTTTATAAACAGGTTTGTCCGGTCCTTTTCATTACGTTTCACACGAGCTCTGGCGATTTTTTCTTTTCTCCCATTTCATGTAACCAAAAATCTCACGGAAAAACAGCTACTAATTTGAATTTGCTTATTATACAGGGTGTGGCATTTAAATTAAGATACCTCAATATCTCAAAATTGGGATATAAGAAAAATTCTAAAAAACTAGAAGACACGTTGTTTAGTGAGATTAAAAGTCCTTAATCATAAACATGTACAGTGCTGTGCTTTCAACTTTAAATAGACTGGTTGTAGATGTTTATAAACTACTCTAAAGATCGCCATTTTTCTTGGCATTGTCTGATTGCATCATCCATGGCACAAATGAAGAGCAGGGGGATCAATATACTATGAGAAAGAGAAAAATTAGTGACGTAAGCTCGGTTGAAGTTTCACCGCCAACACAGCAAGAAATTCGTTTTGCCATTTTCTTCGGATTTCGACGTCAACTCACGCCAGTCAAAATTCTGCAGTAATGCCAAAATGCATACGGAATAAATACACCATCTCTTGTTACTATTTCAAAGTGGTTTCGAAGATTCCAGACTGGCCATTTTTCTGTGGAGGACGAATCTCGTGAAGGTCGGCCCAAATCCTCGACCGACGATACAAATGTGGCCCTGGTGAAGGCTAAAATTGACGAAGATGCCAGGATGACACAGGAGATGATAGCGGATGAACTGGGCTTGAATGCCATGGCTATGTGACGAATTTTAAACTATTACCTGAAATATTCGAAGAAGTCAGCTGGATGGGTTCCAAAAATTTGAATGGATAGCAAAAACAGACTTGTGTTCGTTTTGCTCAATATTTCCTGGATAAGTTTCAAAATGGAGAGTTAAGCTGCATCAATAAGATCGTTACAGGTGATGAATCTTGGTTTTAAAAGTACGACCCGGAAACCAAACAGCAGTCCATGGTATGGAGCCCAGAAGGTGCAAATCCTCCAGTAAAGGTCAAACAACAAAAGTCAGCGACAAAAGTTATGGTGTCGATGTACTTCACCAGGGCGAAAATGGTCGCCGTCATCCCTCTTAAAACTGGACAGACAGTCACTGCTAATTGGTATACTGAAACTTGCTTACCACAAGTTTTCAAAAATATACTTTTTGCACCACGACAACACACACTGCACACTGCTGAAAAAACCAACAACTTTCTTGCGCTCTAAGCGAACTTTAGTTAGTCCCTACGTACTCTTGATGACTCGTACAAGATCTTCTTCTACCCACTTGTTCTTAAAGCTTTCCCAGATTTCTCTTCTGTTTATTATGTACATATATACTATAAAACAAAACTAAAATTCACAGTAAAACGTACAACACTTCAAAAATACACCCTATGCACTTGTGTCCGATTCAGATTGCTATTACACAGCGGGCACTTACTTGTCAGGCGGACCGCCTGCAGAATACTCTTCTGAGAGAAAATATAACCGCACGCAGTCGAGGAAGGCTGACGAGATAACACACTTTTCATGCAAACGGCACACATAAATCTTGGTTGAACCCCACCATCGGGTGGAGATTGTGCTTCGTCTGCAGACGGAACACAGTCTGGCAATTATAACAGGAGCAGCTATAGCGGTTGCCGCCTCCGGGTTTTTGTGGGAATTCTTGAACAGTCCGGTGTCGCGTCATCCTTTCTGTTGCTTCGCCAGTTTTTTCTCTAAAACTTGCTGTACTGAAAAAGTATGGTCTTGTATGCTATGGACTAATCGGAAACCGCTTTGAAGCTCCGATAGTTGCCCTTCATACACCTTAAGCGCTGTAGGAAGTAGTCTGATGCCTCTATAGCTGTTGCAATCTTTTGCGTCTCTTTTTTTGAATATGGGAAGAATCACCTCGTATTTCCAATTCTCTGGAACCTCACTGCTTCTCCACACCATGTTTAAGATTTCTAGGAGTTCTCTCATTCCTCCTTCTCCTATATATTTGACACACTGAGGAACTATCTCATCGATTCCCGGTGCTTTAGCTGCTGGTTTTTTCCACTCATTCCAACCTTTCAAAGCCCCAGGAGAAGACCAGCACTCCTACAAAAGGGCACCCCTCTCATAATACCAATACGGATTAACATCTTCAGAACTAATTATGCGTGAGGTCATATACAAAATAAATGGAGAGAGGTCATCGTTAAATATATACCTAAGGTAGGTCGCAGATCAACAGATCTACCAAAATCATATGGACCGATAAGCCTTACCTCCTTCTCTTCCTCAAGACGATGGAGAAAATTTTGAATTGATATGTATATCAGAGATCGGGTCCTTCGTATGAACCCACTTCATAAAAATCAATATGCCATCAACATGGGAAACCAACTGCTCATGCTCTTAAAACCTGACATCAAGAATTGATTAATCGCTTGGAGACAAATAGTTAACAGTAGGTTGCTTTCTCGATATCGAGGGTGCCTTTGACACCACCGAACACGCCTAGATATACAGATGTACCCAAAACATAGGAGTAGACAATACTACATGTAAATGGATAAAAGGTATGCTAGAAGACTGGAAAATAAAAAACACACTATACAGCCATAAACTCAGCATCACTGCTACGAAATGATGCCCTCAAGGAGGAGTTCTCTCCCCTTTACTATGGTCCAACGTAGTCAATGAACTGCTGACAATACTCGACAAAATGGCTTTTATGTTTAAGGGTACGCAGATGACATTGCTGTCCTAATCAGAGGTAAATTCGAAGAAACAAACTCGGATCGCCTCCAGAGGGCATTAAACCTCTTTAAATTGCCGGTTGGTGCAGGAAAGTTGGCTTAAATGTCAACCCCAAGAAAAGTACCATAATTGCATTCACTAAGAGAAGAAAGCTCGATAGGCTCAGAAAACCCACACTCTTTGGTGAAACAATAGAATTCTCAAAAGAAGTCAAATTCCTTGGGGTAACCATGGATGAAAAACTCACATGGAATTCTCATCTTAATAAAGCTATAGGCAAAGATAGGATCTCCCTGTGGACCAGCAGAAGTCTTCTTGGCAAGATCTGGAGACTATTGGGATTTAGTCTATGGATGTCACATATATAGCCATAGCGAGACCTAAAGGTAAACACAAGACAGGCTCAATAAATTGCAAAGACTAGCTTGTGTGTGTGCTACCGGAGCCATGAGAACTACTCCCACAGCAGCGCTAGAAGTCATCCTAAATCTGCCACCTCCATCTTTATAACCTGAAATAAGCTATGGTTAATGCCTATATGCTCATCACAGAGGATGAAAAGAATACAAGATCTATTCATTCTGACCTTACACAAGAAATCAAAAAGAATGAATGGTAACTACTTGAAAGAAGTATAACAGACAAATGTCTGCCGAAATTCAACTTCAGCCACAACTTCAAGATAACATTTCCAGATAAAAGTAACTGGGAGCAGAATAAACCTACATTTACTAGAGATTCTCATGTATGGTACACAGATGGATCCAAAACAGATGAAGGAGTTGGGGTCGGAGTATATGGACTGAGCACGAATACTCTCCTATGCGCAAGTATGGATAAAAGTAGCTCAGTATTTCAAACCGAAATACATGAAATAGAGCTGTGTATCCGGGAGAACATAAACTGATCTATAACCAACAAGAACATTTATATTCTCTCAGATAGCAAAGCCGCGTTGCTTACAATTAAGGCATAAGAAATTACCTCCAAACTAGTATGGGATTGCCTTCAACTGCTCATAACATTGACCAGCACAAACAGAGTGCATCTCATTTCGGTACCTGGTTTCAGCGGTTATGAAGGTAATGAAAAAGCTGATGAACAAGCTAGAAAAGGATTCGCATCAAACTTCATGATGCCAAAACCATTCTGCGGAATACCTAACAGCACGATCATCAATCTACATCTAACGGTCTCATCCCAGCATGCCGTTTTCTTTTTTAGAGTTGCTCCTTTTAAAAAATGCATACACTCTTTTTTGCTACTTTCAAGATTATATCCTTAAACCTAATCCATCTTTTATTTACATCATTAATTTCATTATTTACGCATTTGATCAACTCGTCCGTTATCTGTCTTTGGTATCTTTCTCTTATTACCGTCGTTCATAGTTTGTATAGATATATTCGTACTCTCTCTTTTTGTTTTCTTACTAATTCCGGATCATTATCCTGCCCCCCATTTGTTCTCTTAAAATAATGCTTCTAACAAATAATGGTCACTTCCAATGTCGTACTCTCCACTCATTCGCGTATCCATCACTCTACCTTTCTCTGTTACACCTCTCTACTATTACATAATCTATGATTGACTTTTCGACCCTGCTTGCTATTTCTATTCTATATTTGTGTATGGCTTTATGGGTAAATAGGGTGTTCGTGGCCACAAGGTCACTGAAGACACAAAACTCTAAAAGCTCGTTCCCATTGTTGTTTCTTTCTTTTCCTATTACTCCTTCCCGTTTCTCACTATCTTTTTTCACCAAAAAATATTTTGAAAATTTCCCAAAACTTGATATTCTTGTAAAGGGTGTCCCAAAATTCACGCAAGAAGTAATTTTGATAGAAAACACAGGTTTTTAAGTTTTTAATTAAAAATTTTAAATTTTTTATTGATTCATAAAGTATACAGTATAGGGTTATGTATGGAGTAGCATATCGGGTAAATGCCCTCCATGGCTTTACTGGCACGTAGGTACTCTTTTGTCAAAATTTTCCATGACATTTGCATAAATGTGGCTGAATTTCGTTGATACAGCGCTCAATTTGCTCCTTCAAAATGTGGGTGGTCGTGGGCTTTTTGGCATAAACCTTAGACTTCAAAAAGCCCCAAAGAAAAAAGTTCAACGGCGCTAAATCGCATGATCTGGGCGGCTAATTCTGATCAGTTAAACGGGAAACTACACGACCAGGAAATGACTCATGCAGTAATTGAATTGTTTCTCAGGCTGTATGGCATGTAGCAACGTCTTGTTGAAACCACATGTCGTCCACATCTATGTCTTGCAATTTAGGCACAAAAAAAAAACTGGATTATCATATTTCAATGGAAAATGGGCGAGGAATAGCGAACAAAAGGCAAATACATTTGCTGAATATCTTGAAGGTATATTTAAACCGAACTCAGTTGAAAATGATAACGTATTGGACATGGACTTAGAACAAGAAGATGAAGATATAGAGCCAACTACAACAGCCGAGGTAAAAAGCATAATAAAAAAATATTAAACCGAAAAAAGCTCCAGGGTTCGATCTAATAACTGGAGAAATTCTTAAACAACTTCCTCAAAGAGCCTACATTAAACTAAGAAACATAATAAGCGCTTCTTTTAGATTGAAGTATGTCCCACAACACTGGAAAATAGCAGAAGTTATACTGATAGCAAAGGGAAATCACCACACGAGCCATCCTCTTATAGACCGATATACTTGCTGCCTCTTATATCAAAAATTTTTGAAAAAATACTGGTGAAAAGACTAAATAGTATTATTAAAAGAAAAAATCTAATTCCGGGACACCAGTTTGGTTTTCGGAAGAAACATTCAACGATTGACCAGGTCCATAGGATAGTCAACACTATAGAAAACGCACTAAAAGAAAAGAAAGTTTGTTCCACTGTCTTTCTTGATGTGGCTCAAGCATTTGATAAAGTTTGGCATGATGGACTGATATTCAAACTTAAAAAAAGCCTGCCAAAGCAATATTCTACAATATTGGATTCGTACATCTCTAATAGATACTACAGAATTAAACATGAAAACGCGTATACAATCTGGTGTTCCTCAAGGCAGCGTATTAGGACCAGTTTTATTCCTATTGTGTACTTCAGACATCCCACATTTAAACAGCAATATCATGGCAACATTCGCCGACGACACAGCCGTAATGGCAGTCGCAAACACGAATGCAGATTCAGTCGCTAAACTGCAAACTGCAATCTCAAAAATTAGCGAATGAACGACAACCTGGAGAATCAAATTAAATGAATTAAAGTCAGTGCACGTCCTCTTTACAAACAAAAAGATAAATCATATGCCAGTTTATATTAATGGTAGAGAAGTTCCTTATGGAAATATGGCGAAGCACCTCGGCATGACATTAGACGCCAAGCTCAGATGGAAAGCCCACGTTAAAAAGAAAAGAGAAAAACTAGACATTCGACATAAAAAAATGTATTGGCTTATAGAGCGACATTCCCAACTATCAATATACAACTGCTTTACAAGCAAATATTAAAACCAATATGGACCTATGGGATGCAACTATGGGATTGCACCAAACAAAGTAACATCGACATCATTCAGCGATTCCAAAACAAAGTACTCAGGAACATTGTAGGCGCTCTCTGGTATATAAGAAACAGCGACCTCCACAGGGATCTTAATGTGGAGTTGGTCCAAAATGAAATTAAAAACGCAGCAAGAAGACACGAGAAACGGCTACGTGAGCACGTAAACCCTGAGATCCTACTACTTGCAAACCAGAATTACTCGGTCAGAAGATTAATAAGGGGTAAACCTTAACTAACTGCAAAACAACTGGAAGAAGTTGTTAAAATTAGCAACGAAACCATATCAATTGTCCGACGGTGGTTAACATCAGTCGGCCTTATGCTAGCAGAACACAAAACAGAGGCGGTACTTATTACCAGTAGAAAGCAACTGGAAACTATCACGCTCACAGTAGGTGGGTATGAGATATAGTTTCGAAACCAGCTATAAAGTATCTTGGCGTTATGATTGACTCAAGACTTACTTTTAAAAACGTAAGCAACAAATCCTCGCGTGTGGGTGCCGCCATTGCGCTGATTATGCCGAATATAGATACTCTTAGCTAAAGTAGTCACATCCGTAGTCCTATACGGATCACCAGTTTGGGCCGGAGATATGAAAGTGACTGCATACAAAAGAAAAATCATAGCAGTAAAGCTATGTCCACTAAGAGTGGGTAGCGTTTTTCGCACAACCTCGGACCACGCAGCCTGCGTTATCGCAGGAATGTTCCAAATTGATATATTGGCGGAAGAACTGCAGAAAAAGTTTTTAGAGTGCAGACTTGAGGGGCGACTAACTCAAGGGGAACCGTACACTATAGGAAGAAGCACAAGTTTGATAGAGTGGCAGCAAAGCTGGAGCCTTTCTTCCAAGGGCCGATGGACTTACCGCCTTATCCCGACCTTAGAGACTTGGATAAACCGCAGACATGGTGAAGTTAACTTCTATTTAACATAACTGCTTACGGGACATGGTTGTTTCCGGCCATAACTATATCAGTATAGGAACGATGACTCCCCCGCTTGTCCATCGTGCAGTGATACTCCCGAAAACGTGGAGCATGTATTCTTTCACTGCCCACGTTTCCTTCTACAAAGAGAAGCACTACAAACAGCATTGGGAGAAACACCAACTCCGGAGAATTTGGTTAATCACATGCTAGAATCTGAAAACAAGTGGAACGCAGTGAGACTAGAGCGAGAAAGAAAAGAGAGCGAAGAAAACGCAAGAAGCAACAGAGTGGAAGCCAGAGGGCTTCTTACGCAGACGCAAAGACAGGCGGACATACGCGCATACATGCGGCCACAATGGCACGCGAACGCATAATCATCATTTTAAGCCAATTAGAATGCTGGAACGTGAGAGAAAAGCGTCAAAGAGACTAACACGAATCCAGATGACAACTATGTCAGATATAAGGGAGATAACGGTCGGAAGAGAATTGGATGGCAATATGTTCCTTCGTAACAACTCTACAAAAAGAGCTGCGGAGAATAGAAAAGCTAAGAAGATCAACTGAAGCAGCGGAAGAAGCTGACACAAGAAGCATAGCATAAACTGCTAACCAGCCCCGCGAAGTAAACCTAACGGCAATCCCGCGGGAAGAGTGGTTGAAGTGTGTTTGGTGTGTATTTAGTACGTAGGCGTATTCCTGGCATCGATTACTCAGGTTTGCGAATCGTGCATGCTAGTAGCAATCGGGCTATTAGTATCCCTGGCGAAATCCAAAAAAAATGTCCCACTTATGCCTTGAGTATTATTAATGTTATTAACTCATTTAACTCATTGTTATCGTATTCATATTTATATGCAAAATTCAAAGTTATTACTATATTAATTATTACTTAAACATTACACGAAAAGAAAAAAGAAAAAGGCAAATATAAATTATATGTTATATTATAGCATCTTATATCCTTTTTCAAATTTTAATTTTCTATAACTTGATTATCAAATTGCTCATTAGTCCTAAGGTCCTAATAGCGAGCACCATCAACTACTCGTATTATTGTCTGAATAGCCGCATTTTCAAAGAAGAATGATCCAATGATGCCTCCAGCCAAAAATCCGCACCAAACAGTGACACGTTGTGGATGCATTTGTTTTTCAACAATCATTCGCGGATTTTCTGAACCCAAATTTGACAATTTTGACGATTAACAAAGCCATCAAGATGCAAATGAGCCTCATCGCTGAAGATGATTTTGTTTGAAAAATCAGCACCCACTTGTTGTTGTACCATAATCCATTCAACGGACTCTCTTCGCTGTGCGTAGTCAGTAGGTTTCAGTTATTGAGTCAATTGCACTTTGTATCCATGAAAATGCAAATCTTTCGTGAGAATACGCTGTAGAGAACTTAATGAAATGTCCAATTCTTGACCACCGTGCCGAATTGATGTTCCTGGACTCTCAACAACACTCTCACTAACTGCTTCGATGTTTTGTGTTCAACGACTTGTTGAAGGACCGCCAGAGTGTCTAAGATCACTAATTGATACAGTCTCCCTGAATTTTTGAATTTATCTTTTCAGAGATGATGAAGTTAAATCACTATTCCGACCATATTTGGTACGCAAAATGCGAACTGTAGCTGCCAAACCTATAATATTTTTAAAATATTGCTCAACAATTGAAACGCGTTGTTCTTTCGTGTAGCACTTCATTTTTAATAACCCTGAAAGGTCAGCTGTCACGCTATCTTTTTCGTTGGCAACACTTTACCACACAAATTGTGTAAAATTCAAATCTTGCGTGAATTTTGGGACACCCTTTATAAGATATTTATGCAGAGTGGGCAAGTTCAGGCGATGAATCAAAACAAGGAAACAAATGTTTTTCCTCCCTTTACGCCGGTACGTTATTTGGGGATTTGGAGCAAATCGTCTTATAACCAACGATTACTGTTAGGAGGTTCGTTTTAAGTTTCAATAAAAAATATATTTGCTTATCACATCACCATTCGTATCGTATCAAAACAACTATACCACTACAAATAATTCAAAGAACAAAACTATATTAAGGACTGGAAATAACGGGGTTACACTGAAGCATAAACGCCCAACAAGCTTTAAACAGACAATTCTGAAAAAATACAGCAAAACTGAAAACGGAAATTCGGGCAAAACGGATGTAAATTAGACTGAATGAATTGGAAAAAATGCCATGATGTGAAATGAAAACCAAAAAAATAGCGTTTCCTGGCTTAATTTCTCTACTATAATTTCGAAAAAAAAAAGTTGAACTGAAATGAAGTCAAAAAATTAGTACAATCCCAAATTATATTAATTTGATTAATACTATATTTGCGACCCATCATTTACCACAAGTTCTCGATTACATTAAGGTCTGGGGTGTTTTGTGACCAATTTATTTATATTTACAAGTTATTTTAGGTTAAAATTTCTAGTCGAAATGTATTTTTACTTGCAGAACGAGCGGGTTGAATGATGGGATTTAGGACGTAGCAGTATAATGCCTCAAATGTTATCGACCGATTGTCTTAAGCCTACACCACAACTTGTGCAATTCTCCTATTTGAAAAATATTCGCCATAAAGGTGAGAATTCGTCGCTCCATATGACTACTCGTAATTTCTAGAAAAACAAAACTGTGCATGGTCAGTAGGCTTCAGATCTTGAGTCAATCGCACTTGGTATGCATAAAGATACAAATCTTTCGTGAGAATACGCTGTAGAGAGCTTAACGAAATGTCCACGGTTTCGAATTGATGTTCCTGGACTCTCAAAAACACTCTCACGAACTGCTTCGATGTTTTGAGTTGAACGACTTGTTGAAGGACGGCCAGTGTCTAAGATCACTAATTGATATAGTTTCCCTGAATTTTTGAATTAATCTCTTCACAGTTGATGAAGTTAAATCACTATTCCGACCATATTTTGTATGAAAAATGCGAACTGTAGCTGCCAATCCTTCATTACTTTTAAAATATTGTTCAACAATGAAAACGCGTTGTTCTTTTCGTTGGGAACACTTTACCGCACAAATGGAGCAAAATTCAAATCTTGCGTGAAATTTGGGACACCCTTTATGTATTGATCAAGTGATAGCTGAGAAATGGCAAATCTTCAAAAACGAGCTAATAAGTAAAGTACCATCAAATATTAAATTTGAACAAATCGTAAGAGCCGTTTTCGAGAATATCAAGTTTTTACAAAATCCGGCCATTTGTAATTCGCTGTTAATTTTGGGGTTAGAATGAAAATTCAAATTTTTCCACAGACCACAGACCACAGATACGAGTATATAGTCTGAAGAAAATCCGTCTAGCCTGCAGTCGACGTACTGACAGACAGACAAACAGAATTGAGGGACGCACTCTATTGAGTTTCGCTATCATGTCAAGTTTGATTAAAATCTGGAGATAGGAAATTTTCAAGAAACCAATACTTGCCCTTATAGGTGCAAGTAAAAATTAAAAAATCAAGGCGTACAAGTTCAATTATTAATTATGAATAATAATAATTCCCAACAAATGACAAAGACTTGCTGGGTTTTTGCACTCGCTAAATTAAATAGTGCCATCTCTACACTACTAGATTAAACTTTTACGTGCTAGCGTAGACACACACCTACAACGGGAAGTAACGAGTAGAATCTAAAGATCTCTCTAATCTAAAAGCTCAACTTGAGTGGATACATGGTAAACACTCAACCATATGAGTAACTTAACGCCGGTACACACCTACAAGTACACTCACTACTGATGATGAAAGCCGCCTCAACAGCAGCTGGCTGACATCAGCGAGTATCGGGAGACAGCACTCAGTCGAGTAAGATGGGAAAAAAAGGAAAGAAAGCACCAACAAAATAAATATGCAAAATCGTGCAGGTAATTGCTTTGGTTGCCCTCTTACGGGGCTCTTAACGAATTTATTATAATTAAACACCGCATTCTAATTGCATGCTATAACCACAGTTCTGAGCGTGTATCTGTACGATGTGTTTGCACTTTGTTTGAGGAAATATGTATGCTGCTGTTCCGTTTTGTTTTAGATACTTTTTCATATTTGCAGAGCTGCAGTGCATAAAATGATTCATGTAATTTTGCACGGTCAGTTTGACCGGGCAGACTCATATGTTTATTTTATATTTTTAGTTTTACTACTTTATTTTTTTTCTCTGAGTTAAAATTAAGCGAGATAGCGAGACGTGGAATGAAGTGTTGCAGCGGACTGACATTATCTTAGAGAGCTTAATGAGGGAATCTGTTATGCTATCTTAGGACAGAAGTAATATGAGAATCTTGGTCGTCTCGAAATACTTTATGGGCTGCATATGTATGGACTGGTTAGGAACCAGCATTAACGCGTGGTTCTTGAATGAATCATCATGGAAGAAGCAGGAGTTACGAGTAAGTGAGTCATTTGCAGAATCTAACTATTCGCATTGGATGAGAACAAATTTGTATGCTTTCCTTACCTACATTCGTTTTGAAGTGACTCAAGTTATCGGCAATCTGAATGGCGATGGCTTCAATTTCTTGCTATGCAGCAAATGTGTCTTTGTGTATTGCCATTTGAATCATGGCTTAATAAATTTATCAATTTATTCCTTATTTTATTTGTAGGGGAAGATTGGCACCATTCGTACACAGGGCACATTCATACATCGGTGATATTCCAAGTAATTTTCTCAACTTAGAACATGTCTATACGTTTTTGCATAACGCCATTACATAGCCACGTGCCAGCAAACTTTGACTTCAGTCTGAGTATACTGAGTGGTAAAATAAGATGTATTGTCTTTTTTCGCCTGTGAAGAAAATTAGCCTGCTAAATACTTATCGACTGTATTTCAGACTTTCGTTTTGGACTTTATACAATAAATTGTTGGTAAGCTAAGAGCCTAATTTTAGATGGCAAACGATTAACAAAGGCCTCATAGGAGCAGCATCTCCCGATAGGTGTTGGTTCGCTAAGTAACGAGAAAGAGCCACTGCAGCCGAAAACCTAGCAGCTCTGTTAGTAAGCCCTACTATCACCTCCTCGTGGTGCCATCTGGGAATTTCTTCGGAAATTGCGAACGGGAGAGGACGAATAGCGAGTCTCCTGTGCCATATAACAGGATAAGTGTCGGTTGGTCTGGGGCCCAACGAGCCTCAACCGTAAAAAGAAAAATTGCTCCGAAACGGAAACATACGCCTCGGATACGGACGGATAATCTGATGACGACCTTTAGCTATCAAACACGGACAACGATCGGATTCTGGAACGTTAAGACCCTAATGGACTCACTCCAAGAAGGGCCTTACAACGCCAGATTCCTCGCGATGGGGCGCGAATTCGTACGGTATAAAATAGACATCTTAGGGCTGAGTGAGATAAGATGGTTCGATGCTGGGGAATATGTCTTGCTAACAAAAAGTACTGTCATGCTCTACTCTGGTAAACCAGCTGGAAGCGCACGGAGGTCTGGAGTAGTACTGGTGCTAACTCCAGCAGCGAGTAAAAGCCTCATATTTTGGAAACCCCACAGTGGCCGGATATTAACGGCCAGATTCCAGAGTAGAGTAAGGAAGGTTATCATCATACAGTGCTATGCTCCGACTGATGACGCGACTGAGGATGAAAAGGACAATTTCTATAGCCAGTTAGGCGCCGTCTTCAATGAAACACCTAATGGGGACATCGTAATGGTGATGGGGGATCTCAATGCCAAGGTAGGTAGCGACAACCACATGCTTAAACACGTGATGGGAGTTCACGGCCTTGAAGACCGAAACGACAACGGTGAGCGGTTTGCGGACTTCTGCAATACCAACCGCCTAGTCATTGGAGGTACGCTGTTTAAGCATAACACCTGCCATAAGATCAGTTAGGTCTCGACTGATAGGCAAGGAACATCCCACCAGATCGATCACATTGCGATCAGTCGCCGCTTTAGAAATTGTCTCCTGGACGTCTGTAACAGACGTGGAGCTGATATCGGAGAAGAACGAGATCACCATCTTCGTACTGCATCCATCAACAACAACCGATCAAACTTGTTGAACATCACCAGGTTCAATACCGATAGGCTGAAGGTCCCCCAAGTGCGCCAACAATTTAGGGACCACCTTGCATTAGAAGCGGAAACAATCAGCAGCTCAATGCAGGAGAGCATGGATGATCACTGGAATGTTGTGAAAAATGCTTTTGCGAGCACACACCTATGTCGGTAAAAGGCAGGCACACCATCGCACATGGCTTTCAGTAGACTCCAAAGTGGAGTACGTCAAGGATGCATTCTGTCACCGCTATTGTTCTTGGTGGTTATCAGAGATGTACTCCGTGCAGCAATGACGGAAGGAAACAATGGAATTCGTTGGACTATGACATCTTACCTTAAACACCTAGATTACGCTGACGATGTTTGTCTACTTTCACATCGGATAATGGACCTTCATCTAATGGCCCATAATCTAGAAACTGAGGCAAACAAAGTGGGGCTCAAAATAAACACGGCCAAAACAAAAGCGCTCAGCACTTCCAACACTAACGCTCAACTTAACATTGCCCGACAGGAAGTCGAAAAAGTTGACAACTTTCTATATTTAGGAAGTGTGGTCTCGGCTAACCGCGGTGGCACCCAACTGGACGTATGCAATAGAATCGGGAAGGCTAAAGCTGCGTTCTAGATGCTATCCACAATCTGGAAAAGTAATGTTATCAGCTTAAGAACCAAGCTGCTACTGTTCCGCTCTAACGTAAAATCGGTACTGCTGTATGGGTGCAGTACCTGGAAGGTGGACACCATTAACACACGCAGGCTGCAAGTCTTCGCAAATAAATGTTTAAGTATCATCTTGAGGATTTTTTGACCGAACCGGATTTCCAACGAACAGCTTTATATGAGAACGGGCCAAGAACCTATAAACATTACTATACGAAGGAGAAAGTGGCAGTGGATTGGACACACCCTACGGCGCGAAGACAACTCCATTGCGAAATACATCATGCAGTGGAATCCGCTCACCCAAGCGGGACGCCCTAAGCAAACATGGCGCAGAACAGTTGAGGAGGAATCGAGCTCTTTAGGAATGAGTTGGAGGCAGCTCAAACGCGTTGCAGAAGTACGAACAAGATCGCGCGCAGGCGTGGTTGACGCCCTATCCCCCCGAGGGGTTAAAGGACCTAAGTAAGTAAGTAAGAGTCTAATAAAGTATTTTTTTTTTTTGCAACACAGTCGTCTGTTTTAATATTATAAATATTTAAAATTGTCCTTTTTTATTATATTTTCTTTGGGGTACATTCGTACATACAGAAAGGGGAACATTCATATACATAAGAATCTACCCCACATCGATTGAATTGTAAAGCATATAATTTTAATAATTTTTTCAGAACTATGGTGAGATCATACGTAGGGGCTAACAAAATTCAATTCAGCCGATAGATCCATCTTTCAAAACAGCTTTCAAAATGCTCTTTTTGGAGCTTTTCGATTTCGACATTGACTGCATTAATAATCTTCTCATTAGATGTGAAGATTTTTCCCCTTACTCGTAAATCATTTTTTATTTTTGCCCGAGAGCGCAAGAAAGGTGTTGGTTTTTTCAGCAGTGTGCGCAGGTGCATTGTGGTGGTGCAAAAAGTGGCGGCGCAGCTCCTTTTTTTGTCGGTTTCCTAGTAAATTTTAGAAAACTTGTGGTAAGCAAGTTTCAGCATACCAGTTAACAGTGACTCTTTGACCAGTTTTAAGCGGGATGATGGCGACCATTTTCGCCCTCGTGAAATACATCGAGATCATAACTTTTGTCGCTGACTTTTGTTGTTTGGCTTTTACTGGAGGATTTGCACCTTCTGGGCTCCATACCATGGACTGCTGTTCGATTTCCGGGTCGTACTTGTAAAACCAAGATTCATCACCTGTAACGATCTTATTGAAGCAGCTTGACTCTCCATTTTCAAACTTATCCAGGAAATATTGAGCAAAACGAACACGAGCCTCTTTTTGCTCACCATTCAAAATTTTTGGAACCCATCGAGCTGACTTTTTCGAATATTTCAGGTGATAATGTTTGACCTCAGGAAGTACCGGCAGCCCTCCCGGTTTCGGATCAATTCGTCACTGAGACCAATCAAATGCTGGTGTTTTTGCATTTGTGTGATCCAGTTGTTTTTTGGTCTGCCTTTATTGCGCGATTGTGTAGGAACGTTGATTGACATTGCCTTTTTGACGGGGTTCGAAGGATCTCTCCTTTGAATATGACAATACCAACTGATCCGGTCGTCTTCTACATTGCTTGTGATTAGTTCTTTTATATGAAGGCTTCCCAGAATCTTTGAACTTCTTATTCCATCCAGCTTTGTTACTCCTGCTGTCATGCGAAGCATCTTCATCTCAGATGCCGTTAATTTGCTCTCATACTTTTTGTACATTGTTGAGCATTGTGAACCGTATGTGAGCGCCGGACGTTCAACTGCGGTGTAGAGCCTTCCTTTCAGATTAGGGGGCATTTTTCGATCGCAGAAGATAACGGAGTTTTTCCGCCATAGATACTCTATCTTTTTTGAACTAATACGGTACGCATTTCTCTCCAAGACATCCACCCATACATCGTGCTCGTTGCAGGGACGTTTGATCTTTACTTATGATAGCTCCATCGTCAGCAAAGAATAACTGATGTACATTGGGGTCCGTCACTTTTCCTTCAAGCAGATAATCAGGGACTGCATTAAATAGCATAGGACTGAGGACGCTTCCCTGATGTACACCGACTTTGATTGGGAACTCTTTGGTGACTCCTGCGGGGCATCTTACTTTTGTCCTTTCTGCCTCATACATGTCCATGATCATGCGCATGTAGGTTTCTAGAACTCCTCGTTGTCTTAGCGCCACCCATACGAGATCTCTTTGTTGTCTATCAAAGGCTTTTTCAAAGTCAACCAACACCATATGCAAGTCCTTTAAGAAAACACGATGTTTTTCCACTATGATCCTTATACTTTGAATTGCACTGTTGTTGATTTACCCGAGACAAACCCGCACTGGTCATCAGATAGCCGTATTATTTTCCGCATTCGGCCATCTAATACCCGCTCAATTATCTTCACGGTGTGTGACATCAGCTTGACAGAACGATAGTTATCGCAGTTCCTGCACGCGCCGAAGAGGATATGAATACCCTTAAACTGTTTCAGGGCACGGGCGTTAGGAAAGGGGGGAAGAGGAACAGAGGAGCCGGTGCACGTTGGCTTTGAATGTTTGAAGGCTGTAGTGATGGGGAAATACAGAGTCTGGTAGATTATTCCACATTCGTGTCGTTCGGCTTATAAACGAATCGCTATATTTGACAGTACGGCCGAAATTGGGCTTAAGGGTGAACTGATGTGCATTCGAAGCATGACGCGTATTGTGGCTGAAATTTTGAAGGGGAGAATTTTTTTTATAAAAGAAAACGATAAAACAGGGAGAGACAGGAGACATTTCACCGATGTTCAAGTGAATGTATGGAATTTACAACGTCTCTATGGCCTATAAGTTTTAACGCGCGATTCTGTACCCTATAAAGAATGTGCAGAACGGTCTTTGGCGCTACCAGACCAGATATGGGCGTTATATTCCAGCTTAGGGCGGACGAATGCCTTATAAATTAAGGCCAGATCAGACAGCGTATTGCCCTATCCTTTGTGCAAAGAAAGAAGATAACTCTCCCTCCACTGATTAGGCATTGGATCAGTTTGGAGATAAGAATCATGAGCCATCTGGACCCGATGTCTCCCATCTTTTCCAGAACTCAGAGGGTATCTCATGTGGCCCAACCGCTTTCCTTTTTTTTGAGTATTTGGCAGCATTCCTAACTTCTTCGACAGTAATGTCGAACCATAACTTCGCAATGGTTAGGAACGACTATTGGGAAGTATACCCGGGGAAACTGTTCTTTCAGAAGTCTTTCACAATACTGTCGCCATCTGTGGAGAATTTTGTCGTCTTCCACAAGAAGCTAACCTTGAGCATAGTTAATGAACTTTGGGAAACGAATCTCCTTAGCATTTCTTCTTCTCTGGGCGGGTATTTTGAAGATAATTGTTCCTTTGTTCAGGTTGTTTTGTCGAAGCTCGTGGATAGCCTGGTTCCTATCAGACGCCCGAAGACGATATTGCCTTCAACTCCCGATAGAGGCCTTCCATAATTCTGATAGAAACCAGGCTATCCAGGAGCTTCGAAAACTGGCGTTTTTTCGTTCAATAGTTTTATAGTTTAGTTTTCTTTGAAAGTGGTCCAGTCATTCTCCAATAAAGAATATGTCAATAAGTAGATCCAGTAATAGGTCCGAGGTCTCATAGCATGTATACAGAAGAGATCTACCCGTTTTTACTTGCACCTAAAACAGCAAGAAGTATTGGCCTCGTGAACATTTTCTTGGTATCATGCACACTGCCAAAAAAAACGCCGCACCCATACATTAAAAGCATAATACGGACAAGACCCCAATTTGTCATGCATCCCCAAACCATAACATATGGTGAATGCTTAACGGTGGGAAGCAAATATTCGTCTAAATATCGCTCCTTAGCTCTAAATATCGCACTGCCTGCTTTCCGTTAGGTTCAATCAAATTAAATTTGGATTCGTCGAAAATATGACCCTTTCCAATCGTTGGCGGTGCATTCCCGGTGCTGTGTAACATACCAACAATCTTTTTTTCTTCATTACCCCAAAGAGAAGCAGCTTTTTTGCAGGTCTACGGTCTTGAAGACCCATTTCATTTAACCCGCGTTGAACACTCCGCATGCTGATGTTAATAGAACATTTCTCGTTAAAGTCTTTTCTCAATTTCTTGGCAGTTGCAAAACGATTTTCCAGAGACATGCGCTCCGAAATCTTAATTTCTACAAAAGCCATCTCACAGTGCTTTCGTGGCATCCTTGTGGGATCGTCTACGATTTGCCTATTTGAAAAATGTTCGCCATGAAGAGCGAGAATACGTTCTTTATCTGCTTCGCACAAAACCATCGTAAAATTCCTTTACTGTTCACTAATGCGTTATCGACTTGAGTGTTTTATTCTTTTATACATCAAAAAGAATGAGCATATCGGCGAAAAACTGCAAACATACATACATACGAGTATTTGTTAAAAATATGAGGGGAACGCACCCGGAAGTCATAAAATCATAAAATTTTTATAGTGCGGCGTCTCTACTACGATAGAGAAACTCAAAAAAGTGGGTCGCTCAATTCTGACTGTCTGTCTGTGTGTATGTATAGCCGACTACAGCCTAAACGGCTGAACAGATTCTCTTTACATCTGAGGTCTGTGGGATCATAATTCGTGGCGAAACCGGAATTTTCACTCTAACCTCAAAATTAAGGGCACTTTACCTATTAAAGGTTGATTTTAGAAAATGGCTGAAACGATTCCGTTCAAACATATGCTAACAGGTTTTTGGGGCAAACAAAATTGTATAACGGTACTTCATTGACCGGCTGGGTTTTGAAAATTATTAATTTGATGCATTGAAGAAAGTAACAAATGAGTTTACTCTTTGAAAATGTGGCAAATTTTTTATCAAGCTTAGAACTAGAGTTGACCACAATAATGAAAATTGAAGGGGCCTTCAAGAAATTGTGCTTCGAAAGTCTGGAATTAGCCTTGGAAAGATGTAGGATCAACCTGTCTATTGTAGACTGTGTGGACAATCTGAATACACATATGCGTATTTTATCACCGAAACTGTTTTTGAAGCATGGATTGCAAGATCACAAAGCCTCATTCATTTATACTTTCAGGACAATATATTGTAATATACGACAATTCCTATGAAAACATCTAGTATATCCAATCCAACTGTCACTAAATTCTCTTGAAAAGCCATGAAGTGTGACCAGTGCAGCTGATTACTCAGCAACCACTTACAAGCTTTAAAAATACACACAACACATTATCATTCAACAATGAGTCGTCGTTTTATTTATCAGAACATAAAACTAAGTGAATTCAAATTCAAAAGAAAAGGCTGTGTAGCTCCTGTTATACCATGGTATAACTAAACAAAGAAGTTTACCCTGAAATTTACAACATGTTGCAATGTATCTCATTAGTATGTGCTCGTTACAAAGCACTTACCAGTATCCAAAGTATCTAAGACTGCTTTCTCACCGTGCTTAAGAACACATCTCAATTACAAACCTACGCAGATAACCTCTTTCCACCCATCTGCTTGATGACTTCAGTGACAAAGTGACATCATAACAGCACTCACGTACCAATGTGTGTAACAATAACATTATTTCGAATGACCTTCGCATCTGAACAAAAAATTTCTATTTACACGTTTCCTCAAGACTCCACTGAATTAGTTCCTATAGCCACCACATTATAGGTCTTTAGAGGTCTTTACTTAATATTCATGAGCGTGTTAAATGCGTCGCTTGCGCGCACAAACCGCTGCTGCTGTAACTTCTAGGAACATCAGTATGCATTTGCATATACCATCATCGTGGTGTAGAAGTGTGTTTGCGCGACAAAGCAACTGTCAGGCGTTCTAAAAAAAAAAAAGAAATAAAAGAACAACAGTCCCTCCACAAATGAAAAGAGAACAACACGAAGAGATACCACGAGGTTACTGATGGACACTTTACTAAAAGGCATGGCACGGGTATGGATTTTTTATTTTTTTGTATTCGACAGAATTCCAAGACAAAAACGTGTAGACCCACAAAAGAGGCCACAGAGGTTACCAACAGTAAAAGAGAGGTATTGCGTTCTTAAAAACCAATGCAGTAGGGTGTGTTAACAGAAATCGGTAGCTGGTAACTCAGGAAATGTCTCAAGATAGGACGCATGTGGAAGACTGAACCAAAGCAAAAATGAGACTTGAATGGAAGCCTACAAATTAAGGTAAGGACTAATATATCTGTTCACTGAAAATCTAAGACTAGAAATCAAACTCAATGACTATAGAGCATAACAGATACTTTGAGATACATAGTATACATCACAGTTCAACCCAACATACTGGCTTATGTATCTTCTACTCATTACAGCGGTCGCATACAATTGTAGGGGCAATAAATCACTTCTCGCTTGGTTTATTACCACAAGAAATTACAAGTATGTAACTCTTTTTATTTCAACTTCAATTTAACGCATTTTATGTTCGGCGGTTAGTATGATATTCGCCGCACGCGACGTGGTCGCCAAAATGGCAGGTGAACGTTCGCGTAATATAATTGTAACCTGACAACGTCGTAGTTGCTGCAGAGGTCGACGGTAAGCAGCAGAAAATTACAAGATCAGCATACTCGTATTACTCACTGCAAATGAGAGAAGAATAAGGTGTATTGGTTGGGGCGGAACCACACCTTTCAATGGGTTCGCATAATGGATGTGAAATCATATAACCCGATGACGTCATTGGAGGGAGATTTACGACTTTCCAGCAAAGAGTAAGACATTTTTGGTTAACCAACGATCGATTTATTTAATTTATGGCAGATGAAAGGAATTTAATGTTAAACTTACTGGTCGAACCTGAGGAGATAAATTTTAAGCGAATGACTTTCGGGGGGCAGGAAATAAATTCCAGGTTCAGTAGATACTTCTAAAACATTGTACTTTGCAAACATAACGAGTGTATTAATTTATAACACTAACGATTGTGTTAGATTTTCTCGTATGTATCTTAATGGATCATTCAATAAATCAGCAAGATAAACTACGAGTCTTGCCACACCTGTACTCAACAAGAGGAAATATCAATCAATTGCTATGATCATAATTCACCGACACGACTATCTGGTAGGGAAGAAACCTAGATAATTATGGATTAGTAGAATTGATGTATAAGTAGTCGTTTATAGAATTAATTGTTAAAAATTTCCTAGCTTCACGATTGTGATCAGATGAACAAAACTATAAAAACAAATTAATGGTCTATAAAACGTCTTTTAATGCTAGAGTACAATTATGCATGGTCTTTGAACTCAAAAAAAAAAGTATCCGTTTGTGACTTGTTTATTGGGTTCGTTGTCTTGTGAATCAAATGTTGTACCTATTAAGAAAACGACATAGTAGAACAATATTGTGAACTATACGTTAGTGATTTGTAAGCAGGGATGCGATACTTTGATCGAAGTAGAGCAACTTAAGTCTTTAGAAATCTTCAGATATAGAATCGCCAGCGACTATCAAAAGCGTCGTAGAAGTAATATCTACCGATAAGTATCTGTTTGAAAAATATCGCACATTATTCCAATTCACAAGTCTAGCTTCAAGCAAAATGTCTGCAATTATTTGAAGAATATCTTCAATCCCAAAGCTATTTGAAAAAAAATTATTTTCTTGTTAAAAATGTACTATCGAATAATCAACATGACAACGATCTAGTTCGACTAACTTGGTAATTATTTCCAATTCAGTTGGAAACATTTTTTTTTTTTTTCTAAAGAGCTCTGGCAACAGGATGCGATTTTGGCAGGCTTTGAGGCCGTTGACAAAGGCAATTATCTAAAAACTCTGATCCAAAAATTAACTGGTTTTCACTTAAATTTACTTAGCTGGATAAAATAGTGCTAAGTAATCGTTTTCAATATTTTAAAATGAATGAATTAGGTGTTCCACAGGGTAGTCACCTCGGCCCTTTGTTGTTTCTCCTTTTTAGCAATGATCTTCCGCTAGTTATTAGTATGCCTTTTGTTTGCAGACGACCTCAAGTTATTTCGACCTATTAAATCAGGGTATGATTGCCGCCTTCGTCAAGAGGATATCGTTGCCGTAGATGAATGGTGTGATCGAAATAACTTACTTTTGAATATTTTAATTGCTTTCAATTGTTCCATAAAATTAATTTTTTTTTAGATAGAGTGACTTTAAAGAAGGACTAGGGTATAATTCGAGAGATTTATGTTGAAATATAAGTTCAGTACCGCATAAAGAGAAAAGAAGTGCAGCGTAGTGTAAGGCGAGGCAAGCGTGACTACATCAGCACACTAGCCACCAAGGCTGAAGAAGCAGCAAATAGGTGCGACGGCAGAACTGTCTATAGTATTACTAAGGAACTCGCTGGTAGGCAAAGTTCTAAGCTACATTTAGTAAAAGGACTAGACGGAAATCAGCTCACCACATGGCCGGATCATTTTGCAGTAGTGCTTAACCATTCGGGCTAATGATTTTTTTTTTTTTTTATTTGCGCGCTCCAAAGAGAATATAAATACTCTTATACTATTACAGGACACGGGCGTTGTGAAGAAGAGACAGAGAGAGAGAGAGAGAGAAAGAAAGATTTAGTGTAGTGGTTTGAAACTCAGGTGGTATCAAGTTTCTGTAAACTCCAAAGGAGCGTCCAGATAACTGGGGAGCTTGTTTGTTTTACTTTTGTCATTGCTCATTATTCACAGTATTTTTTTCCGTCCTTCTGATGTCATCATCCCAATCAAGTTGCATTTTGAGCCATATGACCACTCTACTGCCAGTGCTATGCCTTCGCAGTAGAGTTGACTTAGCTTTCGCAATTGATCGACTTTTTTATTTATTTCAGACGAAATAAATAGATCATTCTTGACATCAGGATTTGAACCGTGAACCAACAGCGTGACTCAAATGATGTTGCCACTACACTACGGCCACCCTTTGGACCCAAACTCAGGTGAGCTTTCGCAGAAACAAATTCCTATCTTATTTCGCCACTGTTATTTCTTGTAGTAATCAGTGATGTGGTCCGGGCAGGTCTGTCTGGAGGAAACAAGGGGCTGACATCAACTATGACATCATATCTCAAACACCTTGACTATGCTGATGACGTCTGCATGCTCTCACACAGGATAATGGACCTGCATCAAATGGCCCATAATTTGGAGACAGAGCCGAACAAAGCAGGGTTCAAAATAAATACGGAAAAAATAAAGGTCCTAAGCACTTAAATTTCTCAACAAAACACCAGCGCCGCTCAACTCAACATTGCCGGACAGCAAGTCGAGAAAGTAAGCAGCTTTCTATATTTAGGAAGTATGGTCTCAAAAGATGGTGGTAATGAACTGGACGTGGACAGCAAAATTCGTAAAGCAAGGCTGCTTTCGGTATGTTGTCTAAAATCTGGAAAACCAATGTTTTCAGCACAAAAATTAAGCTGAGACTGTTCCGATCAAACGTGGAAACAGTGTAGTACTTGGAAAGTGACCAACACCATCACAAGGAAGCTGCAAACCTTCATAGATAAATGTCTTCGCAACATCCTAAGGATGTTCTGGCCGAGGTGTATAGGTATATCGAATGACCAACTACACGCGATATCGGGTCAGGAGCTAATAGACATCAAAAGTGGCAGTGGTTTGTGGTTTGGTCACACCTTACGGCGCGAAGACAATTCCATTGCAAGGTACGCGATGCAATGGAATCCACTTACCCAATCAGGCAGACGAGTGGGACGCCCTAGTCAAGGAGGAATCCAGATCATTGGGTATGACTTGGAGAGAGTTCAAGCGCGTTGCAGAACTCCGAACACGATGGCGCAGGCGTTGTTGACGCCCTATGCTCCACGAGGGGTCAGAGGACATAAGTAAGTAAGTAAGTAAGTAGATCAAACAAACATTTTTTGTTCCTTGTCCCTATATATTTTGTACTTTAACTTGGTATTTTGCATTACAGGATATACAAAAATTATAAAAAAAAATTTTTAAAAAAAATTAAAAAACAAATTTTTGTTTAAATTAATTAAAACTCGTGGTTATCGGGTTTTCTTTCGCAGTACTTAAATCATTACCAGGCTTAGATACCAGAATCGCACAAAATTCTTGTCAGGATACAGGTGTTAACAGACTGAACATGCATTAAAGATGCTAACAAATTAGAATTCATTGAATGTGTGCTCCTTTTTTGAAATGAAATATATGGTGAACTTTATCATTTCCCGCGACTTTATATGTAGAGAACCAATGAATCGCTCACTCACTAAAGTGCATTTTTATCAACAGCTCCAGTCGTCCATGAGAGCGAAATTCCATTGTTAATATGATCTCGTGTGAGGATCTTTTTGAGCTGTAGCATAGTCAATTTCACTGTGCTGGCAGTCCTATAAATTTCTTCTTGCGTCTCTAGCCTCTAGGTCTACAATTCTCCGTTCTTCAACTTAGGTACAATAAATGAATTCTGTAATTGCTTTCTGCATTTCGAACACCTTTCTCCCTTCGTTCGAGATCCGATACGGTCGCCTATTAGATAGTTTATCCTAAGTCAGTGCTTCTGATGACCAAAACGAATAACCTAATTTTGTGTATAACTATGACCCTGAAAGACGGATTTAATTCTTCCAGAATCAAGGAAAGCGATGTAATTAGTTTACAACACAAATTCAGAACAATGAAGCTATCCTATGATTCCATCAATGCGTGTAGCTACACTTAAATAAGCAATATAAAGTCTTACAGTAAACGATTTGGTCGTTATGCTTACTTAATGTATACAGTTTCAAAGAAGCATGCTCACATGCAACATTCGAATTAACTTTAAACTCCCCACTCGATATTACATGGTAATTCAATTTCATTTAAACTACATAAACCGTCAGGTCAAATGAACATAGTAAAGTGCAATCATTTACTACATAGCCACGCGAATTTTAATGCACATACCTAATACTCGTACATCCTTCAATTGGTCGCTTGACTTTTTTGAATTATTAATGCTAACAGGTTTTGAGTCCCTTTGAGACTAGTTACATATAAAGATGTACAGAAAATAAAACTATAATTGGATAGGTGTGTATACATCGGTCAAGCTATAAAGTATTAGAGTACAAGTACATATTATATAATATCTATACCCTAAGATCATGACACCATCAGTACGTACAGTGAATCATGTACCTACACTTAATTGTTCTAATACCTCACTATTATACTTCCTTATCCACATTTACTCGTAGTTATAGCGTAATTTAAACTTTTCATTCCAAAGAATAAATGGGTTGTCAGAGGGCAATATACCCCGCTGTGAACAACTGGTAATATTCTCAATTTGTTATGGCATTCAATAGAGTAGGTGAGTGAGATACACCAACACAATCCAAAAGCCGGCCAACTGAGGTCAGTCGTTGTACTGCATATAAAAATGCATTTGTAAAATGAAAGTGAAATCTGGCACAGATTTCCTCATTTTGTTATTTATAGTGTGACTGTTAATTAGAAATATTATTAGACGGACACTTATTCATTACTTGTTTTGATAAGGCTAATTATAGATATTGTGTGCATTTCATTTCGTTTCATTGCTCTGGTCTGTACTGTGTTTGCTCTATTTAGAGTCCAATGCATTTTATTGATGGTGCTTACCTAAAAAGAAAAGAGAAAACAAGGAAATTAGATGGATTATAAATATCATTTGTTTAATATATATTCTTCAAATAAAATAACAGGTATAATATGACTAAGCGAATAGGCTCAAATGGAAAAATGTTAACAACATCAGTATTATAACCCTTGAGGGTTAAGTTAATACTGTGACCGCTGAAAAAAAAATATGAACATAATAAAACACCCATAAATATCGTGAGTTAGGCTTTCGTGATGGTAATTAATGAAGAACCCAAAGCCCGATGGAGGTCAGTGGGAGTGAGTAAACAAAGTATGGTTATAAGAGTACATTTAAATTTGATAAAGAAACGTTTAAAAACAAGTGGTAGTAAAGCTATCACACTACCACCAAGCACGGCAGTCAAAAATCACGAATAGAAGGAAGGACAATCTCGAAAAGAGAATAAAGTGGGCGTGGCTGTCGCCATTTGTAACCAAAGGTCACGGATTCTGGTGAAATATTCAAAATAAGACTCTAAGTCCTGTTAGCATTTGTGCTACATAAAAGTCAACCACTCCATGTCTGCATATCTGCAACTTATCCAGGTCTCAATGTTTGGAATAAGACGGTGTGTCCATCCGCCCTTAGATGATGAGCTCCAGCATTGCTGTCATTTTCTCAAACTTAAGTTCTTTTCTGTTATGTTGGAGTAGGACATCTCGCCTGTTTCTCAGGAATATTCTCTTCACTTCTTCCGCCATTTCGTCAATCGGTAGAATTCCAGTGATGACACAGACAGCTTGGTCCGACGTTGTGTGATACTAGCTACTTTTATTGCACAAAGTCGATTTATGGATGTGATTTATATTTGGTAGAATTCGCGCAAGGGATTCACTCACTCGTGAGTCTTTATTACTTACATACTCCAGATGATCTTTAAATGTAAGCCTTGAATCAATCATAACACCCTGCTATTTTGGATATAATTCCTGGTCTACCTATCGTAAGCGTACTAATTTCTCTTCGCTTTCTGCTGCCGCCTCCGTTTCATGCACACCTAGCGTAAGGCCAACTGATGATAGCCACCGACTTTCGATGCTGATCACAAATATACATACAGTGGTGGCCACATAATTAGGGACAACATTCTCAAATCAGAGAAGAATATTTTTTCTTTCGGGGTTTTTGTTCACATCAATTTGTTTGCGAACTACTGTAAGCGGTAACGGTAAACTACGATCATACTCAAGCAGTAAACACGTGTTTGGTTTATTATTTATTTCATAGGTACCAAAAAAAAAAACTTTGTGTTGTGGTAGTTATTTTAGTTGGTCACGTAATTAGGGACAGCTATTATTTTGTCTAATTTATTTGTTACAAAATTAAGAGGAATTGTGGTAAGTGGTATATTGTAGTTTCAATAGCATAAGATAAAAGAATAGAAGGTTAATTTATTTTAGAAATGGGTCGCAAAAAGAGTTGCACCCCCGAATTGCGCAGAATTATCGTCACGAAATACTGCATTGAAAAAATATCAATTCGAGCGATTGCTAAGGATATTTTGTGTTCGAAAACTATGGTACACAATGCGATTAAGCAGTACACAGATAATGGAACCATAGAGAACAAGAAAAGAAAGCCAAGACCAAGAAAGACTACTAAGAGAGAAGATTGCATTATCTGCAAAGTGAGCAAACCCAACCCCTTCTTGACATCTACACAGATTAACATCGAAGTAGCGGCACATTTAGATGAAGAAGTATCAGCAAGAACCATACGACGCCGATTAGTTGAAAATGGATTGCGTGGATGCATTGCCAGAAAAAAGCCGCACGTTTCCAAAAAGAATTTAAGACGCAGAATACAATTCCCAAGAGAACACTCTTGATTTTTGGAAACAAGTGCTTTGGAGCGATGAGTCAAAGTTCAACATGTTTGGCTCAGATGGGAAAAAGTATGTAAGACGTCTGCCAAAGAAAGAACTGAATCCTCGCTACACTTTAAAGACCGTAAAGCATGGCGGAAGAAATGTAATGGTCTGGGCTGCGTTTTCCTGGTTGGTGTTGGCCCGATTTGTCGTGTAAATAGACGTATGGATCAACACTTGTATAGGGAAATATTGTGCAACACAATGAAGCCATTTGCAGTTCAACACATGCCTGATCCATTTATTTTTATGCAGGACAACGATGCAAAACACACTGCTCGGAACGTTAAGCAGTGGTTTTTCTCAGAAAACATTAATGTTTTGGATTGGCCAGCGCAGAGCCCCGACTTAAATCCCATCGAAAACCTTTGGCCAGATGTGGAAAGGGCTCTGGAGAAAAAAGTAAGTAAAATTGCTGAAGAATTGTTCAAAAACGTAAAGGAAATATGGTAGAATTTTCCAGTCGAACGATGTCAGCATTTAGTTACCAGCCTTCCGAAAAGGTGCAAAGCTGTGCTTGAAGCAAAAGTACTAATTATGAAGTAACACCTGATGTGAATTTTCCTATTTTGAATTTTTTTTTGTTTAAAAAATATTGATTTTTGAAAGTGTTCATAATTATGTGTCCAAGTAGAAACAGATAATTTTATATTATTTTGTGAATAGCTAGTTTTTTTTTTTAAATATTTTTTTTCATTTATTTTTTCTTATAAGTTATTACTTCCTATAAGAAAGAGAAGACTGGATTTGTTTAACAAAGAAAACATGTTAAATATGAGAATTATACGAAATTTAAAAGTGAAAATTGACTGTCCTTAATTATGTGGCCACCACTGTATACATACTTTTGGGGGTCTATCGTTATTATTTCTCGATGTCACAAACTATGTATCAAAATTAATATATCCTACGGGATAGCGCATACGAATTGTAAATAATTGAATACTCGATTTAGTCTTTTCAGCTGACTCTGTTAGTACTGTGGTTTTGAATCTAACTCCAGCAATACTAACATAGATAAATATCATCCACACTAGATGCTGTTTTTTTGACTTGAACTGTTATATACACGAGAACATCAATTCTCATGACACTTCCTACACTTTTGACCTTCGGAAGAATTAAGTAGATCCGTCATTGAAAATATAACCTGCCATATCCAAGAGCGATAAGAAACAAATGAAGGGTTTGTAAGAACTATATTAAATGTATCTTCAACGAGATCAAAATCCTTTCCAGTAACTTATACAGTAACTATTCAAGCCAAATCCTTAAAAAAATAACCTAAAAGTTTTTAGAAATTTATCAGTTCTAAGAAAAAATCGGAAATGTAATTTCGCGTATAATGAATGCATAATCAACAAACCGATTGATATAATTAATTCTTTTGGTGACCATTTTTTTTTACGATACGAGTATTGTTTAAAGATGTTCATCTTTGAATTGATTTCGAATACTTTAAGCATCTTCGAAATCATCCTAAATTTTTAGACAGATTCTTGTGAATTGAGAAACCATCTCTAAATTTATATTTGATCTGAAAGCTGAGGTATTGCTCCAATAATCCTAAAGAAATGTTGTGGTGTCTTAGTAAAATCGGCATTCATGAAGTTGAGCTTTCTATTTAGATCAAAGAAATACTTTACAGCGCAACAGCTCCTTCTCTTATACAAGGCACAAGCTAGACTAGGACTTGAGTATTGTTCTCACGTTTGGAATTCGGACCCAAAACATTCTCTTCATCTGTCCGACAGCATACAGAGAAGTCTATTTAATAGAATATCTCGCACTAACGTCCAATCTCCAAATGTTAGCTCATCGAAAACTGGTAGCAGGTCTATGCCTACACTATAGATACTATCATGGCAGATGTTCTGAAGACCTCAATAGAATAATCCCTAGAAATGCGATATCTGAGCGTTTTACTAGGCAAACTATCAGGGCCCTCTATGTCCACCTAGCAACGTCGCGGTCAAACTTTGGAATTTACTCCCAGAAGACATATTTCCAGAAACTTTTAATCCCAATAATTCAGGAACAGAAACAACAAGCATCTACAAATATCTCAGGGCGCTGGCTCAGTATGATAGGGTCCTGGCGCCTGAGTGAACTATGTGAACAAAAAAAAAACTGGGAAATTACTTCCAGTATTTGAAAAAAGTTATATATCACACCTGTCTCAAAAAAAGTGACAAAAGTCATATCACCTATTCATAGGCCTATTTCAAAGCTGTCTTGTATCCCAAAACTCTTTGAACAAATAGTCTGCGATAAGTTAACATATATCTGTCGCAATATCACATGCAAGAATAATTATACGAAAAACTTTAAAAAGTGGATAACAAGTGGAAGGGTGAAACACTTAGTCACGATCGAAATAGGCTAAGCAGTTTTTGCTCTAGCTTCACGTTATGATTGCGCTATCTAGAATGCTATCCTATTTTTATTTCATCGAAAACAGTTTCCGGTCTAGGTAGCAATGAACTTACTCGTTTATGTACACTATGTGAATTGCTGAATTTAGTTTCGACCCTCCTGAGACATTAATTTTCATCAAAATCGGTTCAGTAGCTCATGCTACTAATTGTCTCACGTATGTCATAATTCTTTCTAAGATACGGAACATGTAATAACTCTAAACAACGTAGATTTTAAGATCCCCACAAAATGTAAGTCTAATTAAGAGGATAACAAATAAGGCGCATCAATTAAGCCTCAAATAAGTACAAATTCTTGCAATCATTATCATTTGAGACAAAGGTAAGACTTGTAAAAATTTTACGAAATGTGTGCATGGGTTTTGAAACTTGTTTGACCATCTTTCTATAAAACCTAGCAATTATTGGACTTATTAACAAAGCCTAAGCCCCTAGGTCCTCAACACGACAAAAGAGTATGTTGCGATAATGAATAATTAAATGCGGTTGATGAACGCCTTCTAGAAAATGCTATAATTTGTCATATGATAGGGTTCAGAATTAGTCCGTTTTTAAAACTCCAAGTGGCGACACTATTAACAGTTTCGCCACTTGGTTTGTTTCGAATTGAAGAAGGTTTCAGTAGTATTAATGTTCTCATAGATTTCCATGTCCATGACGTAACATCATTGCTAGCGAGTATAAAGAGGACATGACCTAAGTGACTATCCTGAGGAATACTAGATAGGGTTGTAAAAAGGTTGGAAAGTAAGCCTTTAAATTTGACTTGATAAGAACTCATACTAAGGTATTAGCTAACCCATGAAGTATAGGGGAAATTCATATACCCTAAATTTGGCAATTACGGTGTGGAAAAGTTGGTCAAAAGCATTGAAAAAGTCTGCGTAGTTACAGTCGACTTCTTGACCGCTTAGTCAAGGTAACAGTTAATTTGTTTCTGGCAAAACCATGTTGCTCTTTGGATGAATGTGTACATTACCGTTTGCCTCAAACAGAAGTTTTTCCGTCCTGGCCTGGTAAAGAATTAGAGAATGGATGTAAGTAAATCTGCCAGTTTGTGCAATTATCTGAAGGAAAAGTTCTCAAGCTGCATCCCCTTAAGTTACGATATAATAAGAGGGATAAGTTCTGCACCATTTGCACGGTTGCAGAATTTCAGAATAGATGTGAGTTGTATGTCTGCCACTTCGTGTAACTCTTTGAAGAATGAGTATCCGAGGAAAGTTAAGGAACTTGTCTTCCTAAGCCTCAGGGTTTCCGCAATCTCAACAGACATGCTGTCTGTTTGTTATTCCCACCCTCCCTAAGTGTTAATATAAAAGTACTAACTTGCGTGCAAGATCTTATTTAGTTGGTCCGTATCGTTGTGGTTTTAGGCCAAGAAAGTCCACTATCGTCCAAAGGTTCAAGAGTTCCAAATCGATACTCAGCATGCTTCGATCGATTATAAAGTCACCAATGAAAGCGTGGATAGAGACGAGCTATAAGGAGTCATATCTAAACACTTACCCACTTACATACTGTGTGCCTTTTTGCTAGATCAGAGTTCATATACAACTGCTGTAGATCTTGTATGAATAAATGTACGGAACGGTATGAAATAATTATTAGATAATTGAACAAAGAATGTACAAAATGATGACATGCTAGTTATGTGAAAGTCTTGTTGGTTGTGGCCCAGGTCCGCCCAGGAAAGTAAGTAAAGTAAGTTAAGTGAGTGGACGAGGAAGTCTGTCAATGACTTTGCACAACGCTTACTTGTTAGAATTCTCAAGAATTCAGCTCAAGCTTAAGATACTTAATTGGTAGACTACCACTGAAGGATTCAAGGGCGATAAAGGGGATTGTGAACATTGTCCAGCAATTCTATTCGCTATCTCGTTTATTTTGATGCCTTCATGCCAAGGAACCCAAAGGCTCAAAACTATATGGGCTTACAGCTTCTAGACAGATTTCACAGCCTGAAAAAGTGTTTATGTGGAATCTACCCAATTTGCGCCTAATGCATTTTCCTGCACGCAGCATAGCATTTATCAATGCTAGGAAAGTGGATCTTGAGCAGCCGAAAAGTACTTTATGCCACTTCATACAATAAATGGCTGCACCAAGTCCGTCCTCCATTCTTTATCCATTAGGCATAACAGGTCATAACACAAAGCTTTTTAAGTTCTTATGTTATTCTAAAATTGATGGTATTCAATTCACGGTATCTCCGTTAAGCTAGCCGTAATATTTACTCGATGATAAAGCGCCACGATAAAACTTATGCAAATTCCTTACGACGCACTTCATCTAACGACGAAGTCATCTTTTAAAGAATGCGAATTGACTTGAGTGTAAGTACATACTTCCATCTACTCACGTCTCTTATCATCCGTTCCACCCACTTATTCATACCCAAACTCAATTACATTCATGTTACGTTCGACTGACTTTGGGGTATTTTTATTCTAAACCACAACAACCTTCGGTCATATTACTGTCCCCTGTCTGTCTGTTGGTGGCTATCCCACTCATGTAGTCCTATCCTACATATGTTCCTCATAATATGTACGTTCCTATGCTTGTAGTTCCTGTCCATTGTTCATGGGTCAGATCGAATGTAGTACATTATAACAATGCAACCGCCGGCCGCTTAAAGGTGTTTTTGCAACACACCGAAACAAAATAGAAATCGAACCCTGGATAGAAAACCTCAACTTCAGCCCACCGGGTAACCAACCCCCGCTTGCCTGCTTATGCAGGTTACCCAACATTTGTGTTGTATTTTTATTGCCTCTTCTGTGGTTAGGTAGGTTGTTATATATTTTTACTTTTTCTCTTTCAACTCGCTGTTCTCCTTCGCTTGCTTTTGTTTAATTTTTCAGCGCAAAAATTCTTCATAGAACCTAGAGAACCTGCTGCTGATGTTCAGTTCGGTGCTGCCTGCCTGCATAAAATTTTTTTTAATTTCTTCTATAGCGATATACATTGCAATATACCCGCAGTATATTTGTTTACACAAACGCAATCCCATTTTACATCGATTTGTGTGTGCACATAGGTATGTATAAACAAATGCTTAGAAGAACGAGGAGAAGAGGCATCTCTCTAGAAAAGTACCTGCTCGCATTTTTTGCCTCAACGATTGAATCTGGAATTCAGTATCTGTATCTGCAGCTACTATACATAGAGATGAAGTCTTGTGAGAAGCTGCTGTGCTAATGATATAGCGAATGTGTGGATTGGTAGAGTATCAAGTGCGTTTGTTTTAGTACACATTGTCATCTGATTGTATTGTTCTCGTCATTATTGTGCGCAGAGTTGAGTCGTCGATGAAATCAGAGAAAGAATCAAGAGAATAGGGTTATTTGAAGCAAGTTTTGTTTATATTTCTGTGGAAGAACAGAAGGACATTTTTGTTTTGGAACCGGTTTTTGCAATTTATGGCAACAAGTTTGATTGCGCCGAGATTAATTATTGAGGAAGGGGTAATTGGCTCAGAATGCAACTCGAGAAGAAACATTTCGAGAACAATGACCTGGAATTCCGGACAAACATTGTAGGGGACTTTATACATATTATATATTAAACAAATTTGAAACTTATGTTGTTACTGTGCCGTAAATCAAGCGCTGATTGCTACCGTTTATGCAGGTATATCTTCCAGAGAATTTTATAAACCAGATAGCCCGTTTAGGCCCAATGGCAATACCTAAGGTGTCTCAAGGAGAATGTATAACATTTATTTTGTCTTGCAATCAACAGACGCGGTTTGGCAGATGGTGTTTGGCAGATGGTGTTTCGAAATCATTCCCATAGAAAAGCCTACAGCCCCTGACGAATTCACCTTGTTATACTGGGAGGGATTTCGTACGATATCTGCTTCAAAATCTATAAACAGAACAAGAAATTGAAACTACACAATTAAATTTATAACAATCTAGTGGAGGTACTACTATGGATCGGAACAGGGTAAAAACGGAATTGTTATCATCCTCACGGCGGAGCTACTTGCCAACATCTTGACCATTTCAAAGTCCAGTGACCGTTTGATGTCTCTTAAATTGGTGATGCAGGGTGAGGTGTGGAATATTGCAAGCGCATAATGGTCCCCAAGTCGGATGCGAACAGAGAGAAAAAGATGCATTCTGGCTGAATTTTCACAACCTCATCAAAAACATCCCAAAGGAAGAGCTTTTGTTTGTTGGAACTTGTCGGGAAGACAAACGAAGACTATGAAGACTACCATGAAGGACTGGGGTACGGCACAAGGAATTCTCCAGGTGAAAACATCCTACGCATGTGCAAGTCATACGGTCTTATCGTGCTAAATACCATGTTCGTCAAACAAAGCCGGCACCTGATCACTTACAGCAGTGGCAGAAATGAAACCTAGATTGACTACCATTTGGTAGCCAGTTTCATGAAGCTCTGGGTTACAGATTGCAAAGTGATCCTGGGAGAGGCGATCGCCCAGCAGCACCATCTCCTCCTGACATTCATTTTTAAGGAGACGGGGAAGGAAATAGGAAACTGAAGAAAGGAAAAGGCAAATCTTTTATTACCAGCATGACAAATTACCTCTTTACCATCATCGATGAGATCGGGGATGAGGAGTGCAGAGCACAAGATATGTGAGATTCCCTACAGCGATCTTGCTTGGAGGGAGCCTACTCACTGCTTGGTACGTCGAAAGGCCCCTGCCAACACGCCAAAGAAATATGGTGGTAGTCAGATGAAGCTAAAGTAGTGATACGGGAAAAGAAAATGGCTTTCAAAGCTTGGTCAAAGTGCTCTTCTACTAATAGAGATGAAATAGCTCACCTTGAAGTGATATACAGGTGTTGCAAAGGTCTCGCGAAGTGCCCCCAATTTCAAGCAAAAAGTATAGAAGGCCTCTATCGGGAGTTGGAGGAAATATCATCTTCGGGCGTCTGATAAGAACCAGGCTACCCAGGAGCTTCGACAAAATAACTTGAATACGGAAACAACTACCTTCAAAATAGCCGCCCAGAGAAGAAGAAATGCGCAGGAGATTCGTTCCCTAAAGTTCATTAAAAATGCTCAAGGCCAGCTTCTTGTGGGAGACGACAAAATTCTCCACAGATGACGACAGTATTGTGAAAGACTTCTGAACAAACAGTTTACCCGGGTATACTTTCCAAGAGCCGGTCCTAATAATGACGAAGAAAACGACATTAATCTCGAAGAAGTTAGGAATGCGGTCAAATACTCAAAAAAAAAGAAAAGCGGTTGGGCCAGACGAGATACCCTCTGAGTTCAGGTGGGAGACTTCGGGTCCAGATGGCTCATGATGATTATCTACAAACTTATGAGCGGTGATCCAATGCCTAATCAGTGAAGTTGATTATCTGTTTGAAGGAAAAGTGACGGACCTCAAAGTGCATCTGCTGACGATGGAGCTATCATAAGTGAAGATCAAACGTCCCTGCAACGAGCACTTGATGTATGGGTCGATGTTTTGAAGGGTTGATAGTTCAAAAAAGACAGAGTATCTGTGCTGCCCGTTCTCTGATCCACACTGGCCTATTCCAGACATTTACTTGAATGGAAAAGTGCTTCTCAAGTGCGAAAAGTTCAAATATTTGGGATCTATGATCAATAGCGAAGCAACTTGTGATGATGACATCTATCATCGCGTAAGCGTAGGGTGGATGAAGTGGCGGGAAAACTTCGCTATCTTCTCTGATCGAAAAAGGACCCCTAAGCTGAAAGGAAGGATCTACACCGCAGTTTTATGTCCGGCGCTCACATACGGTTTACAATGCTGGACTACAAAAAGTAAACGGTAGCTGAGATGAAGATGCTTGCCATGACAGCAGGAGTAACAAAGATTGATAGAATAAGAAGTTCGAAGATTCGAGGAAGCCTTCATGTAAAATAACCCATCACAAGTAAAATTTGATAAACGGTAATTGTACTGTATGTAAAGAAAATATAAGTATCAAAACCTTTAAATTTCGGCAATCTTGGAAAAATCCACTTTATGTTAACTGTCCTCTGGCCCTGAATGAATAAAATAAAAATTAAGGATATTCTCGAATCGAATAATCATATTAATGATACTGTGCATTTTTCCGCCCGGAAACCACTGTGCGGTGAGCTCGAGCAGAGACAGGTAACATCGAAACAACAGCCCACACAATCAGCGATAAATACGTTCTCTCCATAAAATCTAATCAATGCTAAGCGGTAAGCAAGGATAACATCATTCCTATCTTTCCTCAGAAAGTGAGTCTATAACTTCACTTGACTTTTTGGATAGGTTTAGCCCTCGCCTACGCACAAGAAATAGATGGATCTTACACCTAAACCAGGAAATGACTTAAGTACTGAGAAAAAGTAACGACTCATCAGTCCCACATCCCTTTTGGCGTATTATTCATGTTTATAAATTGCATTCCACTTTCGACCAATTCCATGGTTTGTTTCCTTCTTTTGGGTCCTGTCGCTGCTTCATTTATAGCTAACGATATTGCTCGTAGACAGACGAATCAAAACGAAGATCCATAATCCATTCCATAATAATTGGCATGTCAGCACCAATCTAATACTGCTACAAGGTTATAAGAAATGAATCCATGCATAGCATAATGTAGCTATACCCGTCGATATAGATGTACGAGTATACCCGTTGAGAGGTATTACTTTTCGACCAAATTATTGAAGTTTACGTTTTTAGCTATCTATTCGTTTTCAGCTTCTCTGTTTTCTGTTTTTATTTTCTGTCAGTCTGTCTGTATACACATTGCACTTTGCATCCAATCAGTGTCTGGCAGCAGTAGCAGCACAGCACCACTCACCAAATTTCAAAGTAGGTCATTCCGGATTTTGTTTCGTTCTTTTTTTTTTTAATTGCTTCGTTTCCTTGTTGCTGCACGCTCTCCTTCTGTTGTTAGTAGTTGGACGGACTTTGCAGCGTTGTTTTCATTTATTTTAAGTACCCAAACTTTTTTTTTTCGCTGCAGATACAAACAAATACAGAGTTTGGGGTTGGGGGGAGCAGCAAATAAACATTGACGCCGCCGGCCGCTGGCTGCTGCTGTCCATTACCTCAATTTTTCACTATTAACTCGAAAACACCATTAAATCAGTTCGAATAAGTTTGTATCATTTTGACTGGAAACTTTTTTTTTTTTTTTGACTTCTTCTACTTTTCCTTTGGCTCCGCAAAATGCCGGTCATAGGAGTGGGGTCCTATAGTTTGATGGAAGTTAATTGAAAATACACTGCTGCTGTTGCTGCTGCAGTATAGAAAGAAGGTGGGTGGTTAAATGGGTTAAGTCATTCGAAAATAGCTGGTACTCGTATTTACGTAAAACTATTTATCCCAGCGTTTGGTCTGAAAAGTTTGTTAAGGGAGTTCTTGAGGTGTTAATTTTTTTTTTTTTTTTTTTGCTGTTGACTACTCTACACCACACAGTTTGAGTAATTTAGCACCTTTTGTGGGGGAAATTGTCTGTTTATCTTACTATTCCTTTGATGGAGACTGAAAGTATCTGCATATATTTTTAAATATTGCTGATAGCGAATTCTTTATGTTTTATATGAAAATATATTCATGACGTTGCTGTGAGTTCGAAGTGAGCTGAGATGAATATAAAGAAGTTGCTGTTAATAATTCAAATTCACATAGAATGCGAATTTATGTTCGATATTTAAAAGGCAGCGACGTTGGCAGTGGAAAAGATTCTTTAATATTTATCTTTATTAACATCACGGAGTTTGATTGTACTGTGACGTCAAGATGCAAGTAATGTTGGGTACTATTCTCTACATTGCATATCCCAACTGACATGATACATTAAAATTCGGGTAAAACATTCGATAGGTACAATCGATTAGATATACATATGACAGGGGAGGATCAGTTAGTCTCTTAAACAAGATCTCACGTGACCCGGTTGTTAAGGGGTGCAGGCTAGAGATCAGAGATCCCATCCTTTTGAATTTAATGCAAGGAACATCTCTCTAACCCTTTCCCGAGATCTCTCTAAGATGGTAAAAGCAAAGTCCACCATAGCAGAGATTAAAACGAGTCAAGTACATCGCACGAACATCAAATACGCGATAGGAAAAAACAACCACAAACGAACAGTATAGACATAAAATGTAAAGCTAATAAATATGAATCGCAACTCATACCAAGAATCAATCTCGAACGAGTATACCATCCAAACGAATACAACCGATTTCGAATAGAAACGAGTCAGGCGATCGGGAGTATGGTGATTCATGAGCAATTGCACTCGTGAACATAGTATTTGTTTATGGGTGTGGTCGGGGGGTATGGTACAATGGCCATGATTTTGTTTAGTGCGAAAGTAATAGCCCTCATCCCAATGTGAGTTATTTTCATAAGAGAACTGTGAAGATTTGTTCCCCACCTAGCTACCCGTAGTTCACCAGCTTATTGGCTATTTCCTATGTCACCAATACCTAGAACATAGAGTAAAAGAACATGGAAAGGTGAAGAACATGAAGTGGCAAGGAAGTATTTACAAGTTTCTCTGAGTGATTTTAACACCCGAATGTCGTATATAAAACATCTGAGGGGAGAATTTAAAGATTTCCCATGAGGAAAAGGTGCGTACCACCAAGAAAGAAAATTTATGAAGCGTCTATAAAGTCCATCATATGCTACGCGGCTCAAGCTTAGGGTATCTGTTAGTATAAGGAAGTAGAGAAACTGCCGAAATAATTTATTAAAAGAATGTTCCGATTACCTGAAAATATGCCGAACTACATGCTGCATCTATGATAGAAACTGAATTTCCCCCATTGTACATCTTCACCTTAAGGTTACACTTCCTCTATATTTTAGAAGTTTTGGAGCTCCCCTAATGCTGCCATCTGCATATAGTAGCGCAATATCTAATACAGAGAAAACAACAATTCTTCAGTGAATGGTCCAGATTAAGTTCTGAACATAATGTTCATATACCAGAATATAATGCTTAAGGGTGGAAAAATACCTTGGAAAAGCGGCTGTTTAATGTTGAAGCCTCCACCCGTGCGACATTCATTGGTACATAACCTAATTGATAACTGGTATTGTCTAGAAAGTTGCTGTAACTGTAAAGTTTAGCAATCCTACAGTCTGCCAGGCCTGGACGATAGGATGGGTGCCTGTGGGGCCTACACTTTGAACTCTATTAGTTTATTAATGTAGATGGCAACCTTTACTCAATGCAGGTCAGTAACCCATAAGTAGGGACTGGATTTATATAGGATCTAAGGCGAGTAAATCAATTTGAAGCTCCCATTTCTTGTGAAAAGTGTTTTTCAGTCGTAGAAGACTATAGCAACATAACTACTTATGCTTTCTTGAACTGTCGTTCTACAATTTGTTTAGTTTCCAGCTAAGTTTTGCATCGAGGGCAGTGGTACGGAGCTAAGGTATTGGTGGTGAAGAACACTAATTCCGTTTTGCCTGGCTAAGGACTAACTCTACAAATTATGACGAAAGTATTTACACCTCTACATTAACTCTTCCATTATTACACTGAATACGGAGGAAAACATTTCGGACACTAATTCCGGGTCTGGTGGCTTGGTTCAGTATAGCTCCTAAAAACGGTTTGCAGTATGCGCAAGAAAATGGGATGTCAAGCAAGTTATTCTCAGTGCTAATCGTTTATGATTCAGACTGCGGACCCTGATACCGGTGAGACTTCATTAAACGTTCCAGTGATTCTGTAGTAGACTCCAGGATGAATCGAAATGATCTTTAGTTCAATGCCGAGAAGGGAACGGTGATTGTAGTCCGTATCAAAGTCATAAAACTCCAACCATATAGACCAAATACGCTTTTCACGCGACATCTTGGATGGTGCCTACGAAGACTGTCCGTAGTATAATGGGTGTATAATTGATAAGTGTAATGATTTCTGATGACTCTCACCAAAATACAAGCAGTAGAAGCATTTTTTTCTCATCATACTTGTGTACTCTGAAAGTGTTCAACAAAAATGTGTCAAAAGAAATTACCAAAAACGCGATGAATGATTTATATATGTAAAAACATATATACACATTTCAAGACTATACTAGTAGTTGTCAGATTTCAATTTAAAATTATTTTATCTTCTTTTTTGCTTCTAAAATGTATATTATGGCAGCGATTAGTCGGAATGTCAAACTCGTAAATTGGGGACTTCAAGGCAAAATCGCGTAACACAATAATACGATAAGAGGTGGGGGTTTCCAATTAACCGAATTTGCAGCAGCTCTACATTAGACATCGCTAATGTTGACACCGCGTTCCCGGGCCACTTGCAGAGTTTTATCACACTTGAACTAACTACCACTGATTGCAGTCGAATGATGGTAGTGTCTTCAGCTTGAAATACTCTTTTTCAGGGTTCCGTAAATAGACCACGGAACCCTATTGCTCTCATTAGCGCATGTGTTCATCAGTTCTCAGTGCAAGAAGGTCAGAAATGTTGGTGGTGCATTTCCGGATCTATGACGACAGTCGGACTGTTTCTTTCATTTCGCTTCCCTAGGCTTCCTGAAATAATGCCAGAAAAAAAGTTTCTATCTCGAAAGTTCTCTAACCAACAAAAAAGAAATTCACCAAAATCGGTTCAGTAATGATATATTCGGCATCGTTTATCGTAAGGATAAAAATCAGAGGTCCAAGATGACTACCTTGAGGAACCCCCGAAGTTGCTATAATAGGGTCCGATATTGACGATCTAAAACGGACTTTGTATTGGCGATCCACTAGGTATGATTTGATCCATGATATGAACCGCGGTTCGAAACCAAGGACTTCTAATTTAAAGAGAATGAGTTGGTGAGAAATTTTGTCGAAGGCCTTTCTAAAATCAGTGGCTACAACATCAACTTCATTGCCATCTTCTAAAGCGTTCAGTATACCGAACACGAATTCGGTTAAGTTGGTAGTTGTTAACCTACCTTTAAGAAATCCGTGTTGCTTTGTGGAGAAGATTGGCTTACAGTGAAAGAACATCGCATCATACACAATGCCCTCGAAGAGTTTAGGTATACATGAGAGCTTAGCAATAGGCCGATAATTAGAAATTTCACTTCTGCAACCTTTTTTGTGGATAGGTGTAATAAAAGCATCCTTTCATAATTGAGGAAAATCGCCTTGGGAGATTGAGAGTTGAAGAAGGGCAGTGAGGGGTTGTGTCAAATTATTCACACATTCTTTTAATAGTATGGCGGGGATACCGTCAGGACCAGGAGAGTAGTCGGCTTAAAGTTGATTAATCGTATTAACAATCATTGACGGTGTTATATTCACGGAAACGAGGGAGGATTGAGCAGAGTTGTTCAAGAAGCGGAAATAATAAAGGTCAAGTTCGAGGATGTGGTCAGCGAATAACAGGCTGAAGAAGTGAGCGAATTATATAGTTGGCAATTATTTTAGGGTCTGCTGAGGAAAAATCCGAAAAGGTGAAAGTTGAAGGATAGCCGTCAGATTTACCTTTGACATTAATACATTGAAAAAAGGGCTTGGGGTCAGAAATCAGGTTGGATTACATTGTAGAGCTTAGAGAAATGGGTGTATGCGCCAAAGTACTCAAAAAAGTCAGAGTCAGATTTGGATTTAAGATAAGTTTGCCACAGTTTGTTTCTTTTGTTGCGAAATGAACCTAACTCCTTGTTATACCAAGGTGGAGAAGACGTGCAATTTTTATTAGGAAGGTATGGTACCGATTGGACAAAACATGCAAAGATATCAGAGTAGAAGATCGCGAGGGCATTGTCGATGGGTACGAGTGTAAAGACGGGACTTATGTTAAGCAGTAAGCTATTGAGTTTGTGGAAATCAGCTTTATGGAAATTAAAGCAATAAGAATGTTCCGAAACTGGGCTAGAATTAGCGTTGTAAGAAAAGGTTAGAAATAGAGGGGGAGGAAAGAGGTCCAAAGTCGAGAGAAGATGATTGCTCTCAGAGACAGCGGAATTATAGGCGTCGGAACAGAAAATTAGGTCAAGTTGCCTATTCAAGTTATTTCGAGTGCCACTTACTTGGAAAAGTCCAGAGTCAGAAAGACAATCGGTTAGTAAGATTTCCTTATCAGATGTGGCCCCAGGGATGTAATGGGACTCGTCATCAGATTGGGACCATTGAAGATGGGGAAGATTAAAGTCCCCTAAAATAATGGCGTCATCGCATGGATCCATGGAATCAATCAGAGAGTTATCGGCATCAACGGCAAGCTGGTATGACCCAATTGGTTGGGATGGGTGTATGTAACAACACATTATGTAAAGATAGTGCTTAGGTAGGGAAATCTTAACACTTATACACTCGAAGTCGGCGGTGTGCGAGCTTTAGAAAAAAGTAGCGCCATGGCGATTGTGTATTGCCAGCAGAGCGCCACGGCCGGATAAAGAGCGGAAAGAAAAATCAGTGCGGAAAGTGTTGAAAGCAGCAGAGAAAAGTTCGCTGTTGTTGAAATTGGGGGTTAGATTTGTTTCCGTCAAAGCAAAAATGTCGTAGGGAAGTTTTTGCGTGTTCAGAAATACAACGTCGCGGGTTTTGGTGCGTAATCCCCTGACATTTTGATAGTAAAAAGACAGATATTTAGGAGCAATTTTAGGGTTGTGTGGGTAAGACAAGAATGAGTCGGAGCAGTGATTAGCGACGATAATATTTGTTTAAGTCGGTACGGCTTCTTTGAAGGTGGGTGGGTGCTCTATAGAGAGTAGCCAACAGATGGAAGGTAGTTCTGCAATTTGTTTGCAGAATCGCCTAAAGGTAAGGGACCTTGTGAATATACTACTTTAACCTCAGCAATTCCTGGAAATTTGAATATGGGACGATGCGCCCTTGAAGGCTTGACCTTCCGTATTCGGTCACTGAATCAAATACTACTAACAAAAATGTGTTAGCTGAGTAACTACTTCACTTAGTATGAGGAGATACGTGCTGTTAATATTTTAATAATATCGGCAATTATAAAGAGCTATATGAAATGGCGACAGAACGCCGTCTTGAGGTATTCTTCTAGACTTTTTTCATTATATTCAAGTCTTTTAGGACTTACAATTCAATTGCAATGACCGGTATTGTGTTCATACCTGCATATATTAAGAAGAATACCATCGGCGCTAACCTTGTTGAAAGCGCGCTGTGGACACTACTCTGTATAAAGCAGTATCCATAGACATATATGATTATATGTATTCATACGAATGTTATGATTCAGATAAGTATTTATCTTGAGTCACATCTCAAAGGTTCCAGGGTTCTCCGCAGAAACTTACTTAAAACTTGTCACCCCTAGAGGGGCCTAAGGCATCAACAGCGCCTGCGCGCTATCTTGTTCGGAGTTCTGCAATGCGTTTCAGTTTTCTCCAACACATTCCTAAGGACATTGATTCCTCCTCAACTGCTCTACGCCACGTTCTCTACCACTCTTTTGCCTGACTTGGTGAATAGATTCTACTGCATGGCGGAATTGTCTTCACACCGTAAAATGTTACCGAACTATTGTCACTTTCTTCTCCGAATGTTGGTGTCTGTAGGCGCTCTCTGATAAAGATGAGATGCAGTTCGCCCAAAAATTTCTTAAGATGATGCGCGTAGATATTTATTTACGAAGATTTGCAGCTTACGAGTGACAGTGGAGATCATCTTCCAAGTACTACACCGGTATACCCCATTTTGGACTTCAAAGTCCTGTAAAACGTGAGACTCATAACTTGGCTATCTAAGTTTGGGTAATAACTGCACCTCGACTAGATCAATTGCTTAAATTACCAGGATATTTACACCAAGTGCTATAACTGCAATGCGTTGGACAAAAGTACAGACTACTCCTTTTGCTCATAAAACCTTACATATAATCTCATTTCGTGATGAAAAACTAAGATAAAGCTTGTAAGCTACCATACTTAAAACGAGAAAATTCTTTTATTTATTTCTGTCATCAAATTACACAAAACCAGCATTATAGCACTGACCACAACGTCCCACGTATGAACATTTGGCACAACTAGAACCTCTGCATCATTTCGTCATTGAAAGTGAAACCAACCGAAGCTGAACCAGTGAACCGTCCACTACCACTAGACCGTGCCTCGCAAACACAATGACACGTGTAAATCCGTCATTATTCTGGTTATTTGTTTCATGTGTTTTTTTTTTTTTTTGTCTTTCCATACTCCCGTGCTTCCCTTTTGTATGTCCTGCACTGTACTTTCATTTCTGTTAGCTTATTATGACTAATAAGCCGAAATTCCTGGTTTCTTCCGCACATGTAAGCATCAGAAAAAAAAAATTGAAACAAAAACAGACCAAGAGTACTCGAAATTGAGTGCAACCTAATATCCCTTAACAGTAGCACAATTTCCTGTGCCATATTCCTGTCCAATGCCACAGGCGACGACGCAAGCCAGAGTCGGCTACAACAGTGGTAGTAGGTAGCATGTGTGTGGCGGCATCAACACCAGCGAGCAGTGTCATCGGAACCACCCTTTTGTGAATGTGACATTTTGCTTTATGTAGTTTTTTTTTTTTTTTTTTTTCCAGAAAAACAAGGAAAAGAAAAGTATTTAACGCAAACTTGCGCATAGCCAGAGTATGTTCGTAATTAAATACGGAACCGACCGAGCGCATAAAAGAGGGTGGGAGATTTTTACCCTTATTTGAGTATCCGAACTCATTTCTGATTATTTTTTCCAACCTCTTTTGTTTATTTGCTTGCCAATGTACCTCTAATTGAAACTTTAATTTTACCCCTCAACACACTCAACGTGTCGCTCGGATTTCGGCATTTGATTCTACAAATAGTCATATTCGAAGCGGGTTCCGTGGGCCACTTTCAACGAAATATGTGTTTGGCAACCCAGGTAGATATACTTCGGTAAACTGGTGAACACAAATTCAAATTTTGAGGAAAATTTTGATGTTAGACAATCAAACGCTATCAACAACCTCCTGGAATAAGTTCTAGATCTAGACAGGCATTACCAGTTCCGTAACCCGCAACCGCTCTCCGCCATATATCAATTAAAAGAGAGCAAACAAGAAAAGCTGTGAAACGCATAGGCTCTAATCTCTTACCTTACATCGTTCGGATTGCGATGGTAGCTGTTGAAATGGTTTCTAACTGATGGAATCTCTGAAACCAAGGTGACGATGGTCTGTGGGTAGAGGTATTAAAGTATAGCGAAACATTTGAATACTGATAAAGTACCTCGTAGTACTGCAAAGGTGATAGAGACATTGTGAAATTCATACATTCACTTGAACATCATCGGAGAAATGTCTCGTGTCTCTCCCTATTTTATCGCTTTTTTCATAAAAAATGCTCCAGCGAAATAGCCAGTTGCATTCCTCCCCTACGCGAAATGCTTCGAATGCACATCAGTTCACCCTAAAGCCCAACTTCGGTCGTACTGTCAAATATAGGGATTCGTTTATAAGCCGAACGACAAGAATGATCTACCAGGCTCTGTATTTCCCCACATCACTACAACCTTCAAACATTTAAAGCCAACGTGCACAGACTTCCCTGCTGTTCCTCTTTCCCATTTCCCTAAACGCCCGTGCCCTAAAACAGTTTAAGGGTATTCACAATCCCTTTGGCGCGCGCAAATTATATAAAAAAAAAACTGTTTTCTTTTCTCTTATACAAATTTGTTCGTCTTTTTCCGGATCCCTGTAGAAGCCACCGAATGGGCAAGAGAGCCAAAGTTTTTCAGATTTATAACATGGATCACGGCAGAGAAAGTAATGCATCCATATCGCCAATTTTTAAAATACAGGGTATCGCATTGCCATTTTTATCTTTTGACTAATATACAATTTCCCGCTAATATACGTGTTTCCGTACCACTTCAGAGGCCCACGATTGACGTTGAAAGTACATTCCCTGCTTACAGACCAGGACCTTATGGATCTAAATTGTTTTCTCAGATGTGACAGGGTGTTACAGAAAAAGAATTTTCTTCTCTTTCTATACACTACGTTTCACTTGCTTAAGAAAATCAGGTATATTTGAAGAGCACTCGCATTTGTTGGCAATTACCTCCATAATATCGAAAACTATGGGAAAAACGGTAGAAAAATGATTGGCCATGGCTGCATTACCCTAAGATAGGTAGGTAGGTAGGTAGGTGTGGTTGTGACAGCATACTATGCTGAAACATAATTAGCGCAAAGGCGCCGTTTTAATACCACAACTCAAGTGACCTAATTTGTTGTAAAAACTGACGTTGGACTTGTGGGAAAGGAGAGAAGGGATTATTTAAATCCACCCCGTGGCATTGAGGAAACTGATAAAGTTCCCGATGCTTGTCTCCGCTAACTCACTGATATTATCAAAAAGGTGTCTGCCAAGTGTACGGTGTCTGACTATACTCAGGGCCGGACACTTACAAAGGAAATGAAGGATTGTTTCAGGCTCGTTGGCCACATTGCAGCTACGAAAAAGTGCATTAAAAGTAATGCCCAGTCTGGCTGCGTGGACCCCTATGGGCCAATGGCCAGTGCTAATTGCCAGAACTCTAGCAATATCTGCCCGGTTTCTGTTTAGTAGCTCTTGTGTTCTGCGCCAGTTATACTTTGGCCACATCTGCCTGGAAATGACACAGTTCTCCAACCCGTGCCATCTATTACCAGCATCTGCAAGGGAATGAGCAAATATTCTACCCTTAAGGGCCCCTAACGGAATGTTGATCTCCTCCGCACTTGAGCAATCAAGGGCACATCCCTGCCTCGCCAATTCATCAGCCCTTTCGTTTCAGTCAATGTTACTATGACCAGGCACCCAGATGGGACTGATCCTAGACCGATGACCGAGTGCGGCAAGCTCCTCCTTGCATTGTTCAACAAGTTTGGTGGAAGAAGCCGCAGATGCGATGGCTTTGATAGCAGCCTGGCTATCTATGAAAATGGCTATGGTGTTAAGTTGTATCGATGTATGTTTGAGGAGACGGCACGCCTCTTGTACAGCAAGAACTTCCGCCTGCAATACGCTGCATGAATTGGGTAGACGGAATGAACTAGAGACATTGAGGGATTCAGATAAGATTACTCCACAGCCCATTTTCGACCCGTCAGTGAAAATGGTTGTTCTGAACACGTTTGTCATCGCGCCACATTTCCATTCCGCTCTGGAAGGAAATCTCACCGTGACATCATTGCGAAAGTTCACCCTGGGAATTATGTAGTCGGTCAGATTTGCCGCCAACTCCCAAAGTAGCAGATTAAGGATGCTGCTGTGGCCGTAAAGACTATCGCACCAGCTCCCTGTTTTTCTTAATCCGACCGCACTACATGCTGATATGTACTTTATATGAAGGTCAAGTGGTATAAGATGGGCATGGCTTCATCGCCCCCGTAGCACCTAGAGCCTCAGTCCTTTGTACTTTGTTGATGAGTTTAGTAATGTATGCTTTCTTAACAGCCGGACACCAAACAAGCGATCCATAGGAAAGTATAGGGCGCATCACCGCAGTGTACAACCAAATGACCATCTTCGGACGGAGTCCCCATTTCTTACCGAATGTTTTGCTACAAGCATAAAAAGCCACACAGGCTTTCTTTACCCGCTATTCAATGTTAAGCTTCCAGCTTAATTTAGGGTCGAGTACCACACCTAGGTACCTAGCACTAAATGATAAAGAGAGTAATTGGTTATTAAGCCGTGGAGGCATGGCCGGTATTTTGGTTTTTGTGGTAAAGAGCATCAGTTCAGTTTTGCTAGGATTGACGCTAAGTCCACATCAAGTGGCCCATGTGCTAATCTTGTCCAAGGCACCTTCCATAATCTCACTGATCACTGAAGGAAACATCCCCGATACCAACACTACCACATCATCCGCATACGCGACAACCTTGACACTGTCTCGGTCAAGCCTACACAGAATTTTGTTGATTACCATAACACAAAGAAGAGGAGAGATAACCCCACCCTGAGGAGTTCCCCTTACAACGGATATGGTGGAAACACTATTACCGAGTGTCGATTGAATGATTCTGGTTTTTAGCATAGTAACTATCCACTTGGTAATAAACTCCCCTACACCCAGTTGGGACAGAGCTTCCTGAATCGATTCATTACTAACGTTATTGAAAGCACCTTCAACATCTAAAAAGGTGGCAAGAGTAAATTGTTTGTAGTGTATTGTCTTTTCTATCGTCCGCACAACTTCATGGACCGCCGTCTTAGTCGATCGCCCCTTAGTGTACGCATGCTGAGATTTTGATAGAAGGGATGTATATATTGTATTACGGATGTGCGTGTCTAATATACGTTCCAACGTCTTAAGGAGGAAAGATGACAAACTGATGAGTCTGAAATCCTTTGCAGATTCATGCCCCGCTTCCCCGCTTTCGGAATAAACACAACACGAACACGCCTCCAACTCAGGGGGACGTGGTTTAGAAGAATACAGCTTCTATAGATCGGAACTAGCCAAGGGACCACCTGATCCAGTGTTTTTTGCAGCATTGGACTGACAATAGTCCATCCAAGCCAGAGACTTGGCCTTTTAAATGGATTTCTTATATTCTTTTAGGCAATCCTTATATGGTTGCCAAAACTTGTGTCGGTAGCAGACATTGAAGATTTCTCTGGTAATGTTCCTAAGATTAGAAACATCTTCATTCCACCATGAGGGAAATTTTTTCTTACTGTATTTAATAGGACACGAAACCTTAAAAGCCGTACCCATGGCTTTTTCTAGGGTTGTAATCTTGTCGTCAAGTTCCTTGACTGATTCGATTTTCGTGCCGGGTGTTCTGTGAAGTTTAGATTTGATAACCTGACCAAATTTGCTACAGTCAGTTATCTTAGGGTTTCTAAATGGCGTAGGTACCTACCTACCTACCCTACGATAGACGGGCTGTAGTGAGAAAGGTCTCCAAATCTGATTTCTCGGTTAGAAAAATCACGATTAAAATCGGTATTAGACACGACAGACCGGAAATGTACGTATCATGGTATACAGCTTGGATATACACATTTGACATATGTATCAATACATAAAAAAGGAGCCATCATTGAATGTAGGACGTCTGAGCCAACTGTTACGGAAAGTATAAAGTATTTATTATTATTTCTCAAAACTCCCAAAGAGCAACTCATTTGCCTAGCCTCATATTCGTAAAAATCTGGAATTTTACAAACTTATAACCCAAAGTTATACAGGGTTCCGGAATACAGGGTGTTTTAAGGTTTTCTATCAGATGTATGTAAAAATTTGTTCTGCAGAACCTCCTGAATGACCTAGAATATTGAAATTGAGTACATTTACAGAACAAGTTGTAGGGCAGAATCCTAGATTTCCAGAGTTTTGATTTTCATTGTTTCCAAAGATTGTAGGACCTTGTAAAAAAAAAAAACCCTTTTCTTCTATTTTTTATAACAAATTTTCATACCTTACCGCCGACAGGCTGCTACTTTAATTGTAGAACTGATTACAAATTTACTATGAAGTGATAATAAATCAAATTTATGAATTTCTAAACCATACTTGGTAAGTTCTAACTTCGCGGTTTTTCGTAGAAGAAACTATGACGGGCAAATCGCAAATTAGTGGACTTTTGGTATGCTGTACAGTTCAATAAAGTAATCTGCAAATTTTTAGCTTTACACTAAATTTTTCAAGGTGAACACCTTGCTAGATAGCACGTAAAGCAGAATTTTAATAAAATGATTAGATGTCTCCCACACACCAACTGTAATTGTTAGAGATATTCTCCCGAACAGAAGTAGGAAATTTTATTGCACACAATTTCGTGCAACACCATTTAATCCTATCTTGCACGGTTTTGGTAATATTTCACTTAAAAAAAAAAAGGTTTCGTACCGTTTATCTGAATATTCTGAAAACGATGCGACGTAAAAAAAAATGTAGGATTTCCTAAAGTGTGAATTATTCTTTACCAAACTGGTGATGTAGCCTATTTAAGCCACCAAAAAATTGTTTATTTGACTGGATTAGATACAGTTTTTTAAGACTTCAATGACAAGTAGCCGACAATTAGTTTTCACGATCTAACAATAAATGTTTATTGTGTATGTAGGTATTTCTTTTTCTATTTGCTTAATTACAACACAAAAATTTGTCGTAAAATCAGTCATAATTCCAAATATCGCATCTTACATTAGTCGTGAGTAGGCAATTTCCAAATCGAAACATTAAACTTTTTTTATTTGCCCATAAAAATTAAGAGTTTGGTGATGTTATTTTTTGCTTCTAACTTTTCGTTTCGGCATGCAGTGGGCGAAAATTAATTCTCTACGTATTTTTTGGATATCTTTTCCACTCCCATTACATTCGCTTTTCAAATAAATTTATTACTCAACTCTTGCTGATAATAAACAACAAAGCGGCCTTCAGATGCGGTAAGGAAAAGTGGTCGAATCGGTAAGTATAAAGTATCACTTTGCATGTCTGTGCTGAGTATCTGCAAATGTATCTCGCAGATACAGATTATTGTGGCAGCATTTTTTGATCGAATTACAGAAGACTGGGAAAACTAGTTCGCATATTTAGCGAAAAGTTTATTTTCCTCTCACTCAAAGTTTGTCAAATTTTCATTTGCAAAGTTTTTTTTTTTTGTTTGCGAACTTGTTATGGTCGCCGCCGGTCATTCTGTGCTCTGTGGAAACATTAAAACAAAAATCAATGACTCATCCCGTAGAGATGCTAACAAAGTGAGTTGCTTCTTCTTCTATTTTTTTGCGGCGCTTTTTATTATTTTTATTGGAAATTGCTCGTGCTTGTGCTTGTATTTGTGTTTACCTTTGACGTTGTTAGAGTCCCTTGATTTTAATTTTTCTGTTGTACCTGTGATGCATGCAGATCACCATCATCATCATCATCAGTATCAACATCAACATCAGCATCGGTAGCGCTGTGCTTAGTGAACTAAAATCAATTCGTTAGAGTGTCCGTCCAAGGCGAAATTTAAATTCACATGCACAACAAGGTAAACTTTTGCTGCCAATCCTCCATCTGAGCTGAGATCAGATTATATCGGAGTGAAGTTTGATGACACCATTCCCTTTCTCACAGAAATGGATGGTATGTTGCCTCTGTCTATCTGTCAGATACTCGTGCACTGAAATGATGACATAGTAAATTTGTGTTTTAGATGGTAGATGTTGACTTCCGAGAACCATTTTGTGTGATTGCTGTTTTCAAAAGTTTAATTCTGATTTATGAGAAACGGTGGAGATTCGCTGTGGAAATACTTTTGCGCCATGAAAGCCAAATTGACTTTTGCTTTTTTATTTAATTTTCTAATAGATGCTGCGGGCCTAATTAAGTCGTCTTCATTTGGGCAAATGGATTAAGTTGGAGAAAAAAAAAAACCTTTAATGGGAAATTGTGCTTTTAGATAAATTCATTTAATTTTAACGCTTACGGTTGTTTGTGTTAAGTTTGTAGGACGCATGGTGGTGAATGTTATGCGGTTTTGGATTATTGACGTAGTTACTAACCTTGACAGTCGGAACAACTATTTATTTTAGGAAAAAAATGTTTAGTTTATTACGCTGCGCAGTTGCAGTGATTCGGTAATAACTTCAATGGCATAGATAGCAATAATGTCGACAGAGGTATTCGTAAAATTGGTTTTCCTAATGTAATATCGTTAGTGTACTGCACACTTCTGTCAATTGAGATTTTTGGTAAAATTTAGTTAAGTACAGCATTCTGTTCATTGTGATGTTAACTATACCAATATACAGTGCTGGCACGCTAATTAGCACACCCTCATAAAAGAATAAACTTGTGCCTTATTTCATAATACAACATAATTTATAAATTATTATATGTCAATATTACATATTTAACAATCTCTAATCACATTTTGAAATGTTCAAATTTTGAAATTTCAGTAGGCTTTGCTTTATATTTTTTTTATTTTTAAAATAGATTGCCTTTCGCATTGGCATTTTAATTAGCACACCCAAACAAAAAATTGCGTTTCATTTAAAGCCGTTATTTTTCATTCATCCTATTGTTGTGGTTATAAAGTATTATTTTGACGTGTTTAAGTGCATTTAGAAATAGTTATGGGATTAAACAAGAGTTCTACGCCGGAGGAGAGGAGGTTAATATGGCTAATGTTCCAGAAGGAGCAAAACGTCAGCAAAATTGCACGGCACATAGATTGTTCGCGAAAAAAAGTGCAAAACGCTTTGAAGCATTATGAAACCCATGGAACATTTGCGGATAAAAGAAAATGCAGACCTAGAAAAACAATGAAAAGAGAGGATTCCATTATAGTCCGATATGCTCTTAGAGATCCTTTTGCCACTTCTTCTGAAATTAGAGCGCGCATGGAGCAAGAATATGGTGTAAACATCGCGGCTAGGACGGTGCGACAACGGCTTTTGGAGAACAACCTTCGAGGATGCCAGAGTCTTAAGAAACCGAAGGTAACAGATGGTAATAGGAAGAAACGAATTGCATTCGCAAGAGGCCATTTGGATTCTCCTTCATCTTTATGGAATTCAGTGATATGGAGCGATGAATCCAAATTTAATATCTGTGGATCTGATGGAAGAACTTTTGTACGACGACCTCCAAACAAGCAACTAGATCCCAAGTACACCAAAAAGACGGTAAAGTTTGGTGGAGGAAGCGTAATGGTATGGGGTTGTTTTAGCTCTCATGGTGTTGGACCTCTAGTCCTTATAAAAGGTAAATTAGATGCTCTAGCATATAAGACTATGTTGTCGAACCACCTCATACCATATCTTGAGAGTTTACCGTACCGGAAAGCTGTTTTCCAGCAGGACAATGCGCCTTGCCATAAGGCCAGGTCTGTAAAAGAGTGGTTTGAAGAACACCAAATATCGATAATGGATTGGCCCCCTAAGCCCAATCGAAAATTTGTGGGCTATTATTAAGAGACGTTCATGGCTTTAAAACCGAGAAATGTGAAGGAGTTATGGGACACAATCCATCAAGAATGGTTTAAGATACCAAAGGAAGAGTGCGCACGCCTCACGTGCTCCTTGAATAAACAATGTGCCGCCGTAATTACCCAAAAAGGGTACCCAACTAAGTACTAGGTAAGTTTACATAAGTTAATTTTAATTTTAACTTGTTATTATTTAATTTTTTATATTTTCAGATGTCTTTGACGAGACTCTGGCGTGTTACGAAAACACATATTTTTTTATTTTTTATTTTTTTTATTTTTTTTTATTGTTTTTTTTAAATTTTTTTTTTATAAATTAATTAAGTATTAATATCAATAAAAGCAAACATTGAAGATCCTTATTAAATTGTTTTACTTTAACATTCGTTTTATCTTATCATAACTTTGTATGATAGGGTGTGCTAATTAGCGTGCCAGCACTGTACAGTGGTGGTCAAAATAATAAGAGTGAAACCCTTTCGCTCGATTATTTCGCTTATGATTATAACAGCTATATTTTATTATGTATGTTTCTGAATGTATTCGTATTTTTTAAATAGGAGTTATTTCTGTAATTTGGACAAACTTTCATTTACAAAAATTATTGTTTAAAAAGCAAAATCTTGTAAAATATTTTTCATTGGTCTCTTCTGCTGGTCAAAAAAATAAGAATAAAATATTAGTTAAGAAGCTATTTTATTAAGAGAATGAGTAAAGGGTCACCTGACAGCCTCAGTACTTTGTTGCGTGACCTTTGTTTTTGAGAACTACTTCACATCTTCTTGGCATAGAGTCGATAAGATTTCGGCACGTTCCGACAGGTGTGGCATACCATAACTTTTCAATTTTTTTCCACGACGCCTGCTTATTAGATGTTTTTTTGACAGAAACTCTATTCTTTAAATCTTTCCATAGATTTTCGATAGGGATTAAGTCTGGCGATTGTGATGGCCATGGCAAAACCGACACATTACGCTGCTCAAACCACCTAGTCACCACCTTGGCAGTGTGTTTGGGGTCATTATCTTGCTGGAAGGTCCATATTAAAGGCATATTGTACTCTGCATAAGGAAGCATTATGCTCTCCAAAAGATAGGATCAACTCCATCAAATGAAAAACAACCCCAAATTTTGATGTTACCACCACCATGCTTAACTGTCTTCGTGGTGTTCCTAGGATTGAGCTCTTCATTTTTTCTTCTCCTAACATACGTTCTACCATCAGATCCAAATAAATTTATCTTAGTTTCATCGTTGTATAAGATATTCCTCCAACTGCGTGTGTTCGCTGATGCTTGGTTTGCAGCCGCAAACTCAATCCGTTGCTTTATATTCTTAGCGCTTAGCAATGGAACCTCTTTCTTGCGATTCTTCCGTGCAAATTCCTTTCCTGCAAACGTCTTCGAATCGTTTGAGAGCTGATATCCAAAGATAAATTAATTTTAATCGAGGTAGATGTTGTAAATGGATCTTTAAGTGCCTCTCTAACAATTCGCTTATCTAGCAAAGCTGTTGTTTTTTTCGGACGCCCTCTTGTTTCGACCTGTTTTAGGGGTAGATTTCGCTCCTTCAATATTCGTGCTACAATACATGGAGAACGATGAAGAGCATCAGCGATAAATTGATACGATTTGCCTTGATCTCTAAGTTGGAGGATCAAACTCCGTTCTTCCTCCGAACAATGCTTTCTGCGTCCCATAACATCCCAACACACTTATATACAATTCTTGTAATTAATTCAACTAAATAATTGAAAAACGAGGTGAAATATGCCCGAATTACAGGAGATCTACACAGCACTCTTATTATTTTGTCCACAGTAAAAGTGAGTTTCATACATGAAAGTAACGGTGCTTTGACAAATGCTCATGGAAATTTACCGGTGTCACTGGAAATATGTTACAGGTAATGCAATTAACGTTCGTACACCTAATTTGTTTCAGTAGAATAAATCACAATTCACTCTTATTATTTTGACCACCACTGTATAAGTTTCTTTAAAACCTTAGTGAAATGCCCAAACCACATACAAATTTGTTCTCCAAAACAATAAGCTTTTTGTCACTTAACCCAAGAGTACAGTACACCATCGAATTTTTTAACTTTTACATTATTACCGATCCACGTACGAGGGGCGGCTGATGAGTTCGCGGCCTGAGATACTTAACAACGAGTCATCTTTTCATTAGTGGTAGCACTAACTGTGGCACTCTTTAGTAGTGCAGATATCACCTCATTTCAATAATAATCTCATTTTGTTACTATCTGTGGTAGGCTAAACATCACCATGTTAGCCGTGATAAAGTACCTTGTGAAAAAAGGAAAATCGCCAAAAGAAATTTTCGAAGACATGGCATCGACTCTTCAGGATTCTGGGCCTTCGTATACCATGGTCGCTTATTTCAACAAGGGCGAGAGAGCTGTGAAGACGATCCCCGCCCAGGTCGTCCTGTGTCAGTTATCACTGACCGAAGAATACAAATATGGCAGATAGCGGACGAATTGCACATCAGTAAAGAACGGATTGGAGAAATTGGGGACAATCTCGACGAAATTTGCAACCGAATCGTAACTGTGGATGAGACTTGGGTTCGCCAATACGATCCGGAGTCCAAACAAGAGTCTGTGCAATGGATTGAAGAAGGGGAGAGGCCGTCGAAGAAATTCAAGGTGGAAAAGTCGGCTTCGAAGCTTATGGCGACGGTATTTTGGGACAGCGAAGGTGTTTTGTTGATTGATTACCTGCCAAATTGGACTACGATGAATGGAAGCGACGTGGGAAACTCAGGTACGGAGTGTTGTTTTTGCAGGATAACGCGCTTGTTCACACGGCGCGGGTTTCGAGACAGGTCTTAAAAGACACAGGTTTTTCAACGATAGACTTTTTTTCAATTTAGCCAGAAATTTGCAGATGAGAACGAGATCGAGGCGGCCGTAGAAAGTCATTTTGAAGGCAAAGAAAAAGAATATTTTTTCGGTGGTATTAAGGCACTATATACCCTATGTGAGAAATGCATTTCACTCGAGGGAGATTATATTGAGAAATACAATTTTTTAATAGGATCTCTTCTTTTACTCAAATGTCTTAGGCCGCGAACTTATGAGCCGCCCCTCGTTCGAGTATATACCGAAAATATGACTGATATAGAAAGTAACTAGTTTACAAACACATTCGTCGATAGGATGTGTTCCAAGATGGCGGTGCATGTGGCAGAAGTAATAGTGACGATCAGAATAATATTTCTTTGACATTGACATACAATGACCGAGATTGAGAGAAAACTCTCAGAGATGGGAAATAGAGGCAGAAGCACATGAGCCGAAACCTTATCAAAGTGTCAAGTTATCACTAAACGTTGTTATTCTTCTTGTACTTTAGAAATTATTAACCCATTCGACCCCAACGTTGCCTGAGAGCAATTTCGAATGTTTATAGGCTTACCATCCGCGTTCTTTTTGTTTTTGTTTGATGAATCGTAATGATAACGATAGTCGTATGTGTCTGCATGAGTTGTGCTCAAATTATAACTCATTTGTGAATCATTTAGCAAAGTTATTTTCAAAAGACTGCAGCAGTGTTGGCGAAAAAAATGTTCTTACTGCAGGTAGATTTTTATAAATATGTATATGGTTTTTTTTTTTTAATAATTATAACAAAAATTATAAATGTGTAAATCAAATAGTTTTCAGCAAACTTTAAGTTAAATATTTTCCAAAGTTAATTTGTTGAATTTTAAACCAACATCAGGTGAGTATTATTTAAAGTTGTCAAGTTGCTTGTGGGCAACTTCGGGCAATTGTGGTAATAAATTTATTTGTGTTTAGTTATGAGACCACAAGATAAAGGATTGTCAAAAGAGGACATACAGCGCATTTTAAACTTCGATTGGGATGTTTCTACTGATGAAGAAAGTTGAGATGAGGTGGAAGATGTTTCTGCAGTGCTGGAGCAGAATTTGGAAGGGATAATAGAAAGAGGTGAAAGTATAGAGATTGGCCTTCTTGACAATATCATTGCAATACAACCAGCAAGAAACTTGCTGTTTTGAAGATTCTTGCTTCGAAAAAATTGATATGAAGACACTCAAATGGAGATCAAAGGTATTTGAAACCCCAGAAAGTATTTGGAAAGAAGATTATGTTCTGGAAGTTGATGACACCATGACACCAGTAGAATATTTCTCACATTTTTTTTATACTCGAGCTGTTGATTTGATGACACAGCAAACTGATTTGTATGGACTGCATGAACTGGGCATTGAACTTAAATGTACTAAGGAGGAAATAAGACGGTATATTGGTACTTTGCCCCAATTTAAAATGGCATGGTCGCAAAATATGAAGCTTACAGCTATAACAGACTCAATACCTCGCAATAGGTTTGATAAAATTAAGCAGTGCTTCCATTTTAATGATAATAGCAAACAACCTAAAAAGGAAGATTTAAACTATGACAAGCTATACAAGATACGCCCTTTACTAGACATCCTCAGAGAAAACTTTAATAAACTACCTCAGGAAGAACATCAAAGTGTCGATGAACAAATAATTGCGTTCAAAGGTATGTATGGTATATTTGAGGGTTCCTTAATTTTTGGCTGCAACTTTTGGTTACAGGTCGATCAACTTGCAAACAATACAACCGAGCTAAACTACACAAATGGGGTTTGAAAATGTTTACGCGTGCTGGAACGTCTGGACTAGTATACGATTTCACGATGTATGTTGGTGAAGGCACCTGCCCGTCATATGGATTGGGATTATCTTCGTATGTGGTTCTTTATTTGGTGAAAAATCTTCCCAAACATAAGAACTTTAAACTTTATTTTGATAATTGGTTTACATCAGTAAGCCTTCTCATTGCGTTGAAGGAAATGGGCATATTTGCAACAGGAACTGCCAGTTACTTTCAGAGGCTGAACTCAAAAAACGTGGAAGAGGATCTTATGACAGTAAATGTGAAACTAACCATAATTTAGTATGTGTAAGGTGGTTTGACAATAAACCAGTTCAACTTATATCTTCGTGTATAGATCATCAACCTGTTGGGGTTTGCAAACGTTGGAGCCCAAAAGAAAAAGCATACATAGATGTTCAAAGCCCTGCGATTGTCGCTTCCTATAATAAAGGAATGGGAGGGGTAGATCTAGCAGATATGCTGATGGAATTCTACAAGGTCAACCACCGCTCAAGGAAGTGGTATATAAGAATATTCTATTGGTGCCTGGGAACATCTGTAACCAATGCGTGGCTGCTTTATAGAGAGCATTTAAATCTGCTACATCCAAAGCAGAAGCATATTCCCCTAATAAAATTTCAGCTGGAAATTGCTGATGCACTTTTGCAATCTACGCCTACTGCAGTATCTGTCCAAAGAAATAGAGGCCGACTGTCCAACGGAGAAAAGGGTTACCCGATGTTTTCACCTAATAGCTCTCCAATGAGCAGTGTGTCTTCGAAGGACACAAAAAAATACAGATTTCAGCCGAACCCTCCAGAAACAAAGCGGTATGATAAATTGGAACATTAGGTAGTATTTGGTGAAAAAGGGCGTTGCAGGTTGTGCAAGTCTGGAATTCCAATGTCTAAATGTCTTAAGTGTAAGGTCCATACCATAGTGTAACAACAATAAAAACAGTTTTTTGTCTTTTCATACCTAATTTTTCAAAATGAACAAATAAAATTTCAAATAAATTTTATACCACCATTGCCCAACATTGCTCACAGGCAACTTTTTATAGCGCCCAAAAGGATGGGCGTGGCGACTTGAAATTTTGCCTTGACAATTCTAGAATATATATAATACGATTAGAAGTAAAAAAACAAATTTTAGGTCGCAAGAAAAAAAATCGGGGTCGAAAGCGACTACAGTATTTCTGCTCAACCCGGGTTACAAATAATAATTTTCATAGTAGTTAGCATCAAAATTTAAGTATTAATTCGAATTTAAAACTTTTCAATTTCTCTCTTTCGCTACCAGCTGTTTTTATTTGACGTTTACAAGTAGTTACGTCTAGGAAGACATTATTCGAGAGCACACTCAATCACTGATAGAATTCTCTAGTCGTTATTTTTCTCTTTATGTCACTTTTGACAGATAAATAAATACATTTCGGGCTGTTTCGAGAGGTTTAGTACACCTGAAGGAAAATTCTTAAAGCAGCTACACACATGGCAATTTACAGCGACACAGTCAGCATGGTTTTGTGCAGAAAAACAATGCGATTGACTGATCGCCCGTGCCAACCGCCAGATGTAGGCAGAACAACAAAAAGAAAAATTATATAAAATTAAAAATTTGTCAAATGTTCAAATATATATATATTATACCCACACATAAACAGTAGAATATGTATGGGGGCATTCTGCCCCCCTACAACCCCCCTGCTTGGGGTCACTGTAAGATTTGGAGTGGGTGTGAGGTGTTCACTTTCATTTTCGCGAATTTGGCCTTTCGGGACTTTGGGATTCTGTCCGACTGCCAAATAATCATGCGTTTAGCTACTATTTGGCTTGGGTGAAATTGAATTAGGGTTGCCACTTTACAATATAAGATCGGAACCCTTATGGTAAGATTCAGTTGTCTTTCTGCCTGCCAGTCAATTTACCGCAGCGTCATAACATTTGAAAGTGTAGACGAGGGATGGTTTTCGGTTCGGATTTTTCGGAAAAGTAGGAAAAAAGGAAAATTGTAGAGGTTACAGTAAAAGTCGAACTAATTATCAACTCTTACTACACAGTTTTTGCACCCACGTGGAATTATTTGGCAGATGTTTTTTTGTTTTTAAATGGTACACAAATTTATCGCAATCTGTAGAACAGTTCAAAAGTTTAGGGCGATGTCCACTTTTGGAGTAATCCGCTATGCGGCAGTCAAAGCACTCAAAACAAGGAGGTCTATCTATATCCTCTGCACCGAGACATTCCCGCACAAATGAAGTAACGGAACGCATAACTGGAATGCAGTAGTATTTGCGTACTTCCCGAAATCACCAATATATGTAGATGCTATCTAAAACAACTCACATCATATTGAGAAAGCAGGTTTCTATCTTGCGTTGACCACATCACCTTACGGATCAGAACAACATAGGTATGTACATACAGCCCTGGCCATACATTTTTTTTTTTTTTGGGTTGGTGAAAAATCTTCCATAGACACTATGAGGATAGCAAGCGCGTGCTCATAGTAGTGTCAGATTCTTACTGACTAAAAAAAAAACCCACCCTGCGATTTAATTTGTTATATATTGCAACTAAGGACCTTATCAAGCAATTTTTCTAACATGAAAAAAAAAAACACGTGTGGCAGGTTACTTTCCACTGAAAGATCCTGTATGTTCCGCAATCTAGGCGCGGTTGATTCCTATCTCGCCAAGTCGAAAGGTTTCGTCCTTTGTAGTCGGCGCAATAAATTGCTTTCATCCAGAATTTGTAGGATTGTATTGTTGACATGTCCGATTAGTCGGTTTCTATGCTTTCTCGCGAAGCTTCTAGGCGCGGTTGATTCCTATCTCGCCAAGTCGAAAGGTTTCGTCCTTTGTAGTCGGCGCAATAAATTGCTTTCATCCAGAATTTGTAGGATTATATTGTTGACATGTCCGATTAGTCGGTTTCTATGCTTTCTCGCGAAGCTTCTAATTTCAGCTTCGATTGTCAGAATTCCGAGATCCCTGTGGATATCATCGTTTCTACTATACCACGGTGCGTGGACAATTTCTCTTAGCACTTTATTTTGAAAAGTTTGTAAAATATTGGCGTTTGTTTTCTTGGTACAGCCCCAAAGTTGTATACCGTAAGTCCACACCAGCTTTAGCACTTGCTTGTATAAAAGCAGTTTGTTCTCAGTACTGAGCTGGGAGTGTTTTCCGAGCAACCAGTTCATTTCTCTATATTTGATTTCGAGTTCTTTACGTTTCAGCTTTGCGTCGAGTGTCCAAGGTATTTGGCCTCGTTTGCAAAAGGTATTCGGGCCAAGTTTAGGAAAATTGGCAAGACAATAGTTTTCTTATAAGTGAAATTCACGTGAACAGATTTAGATTCGCCAGTCCCTCGTCCATTCATTTACTTTATTCAGTGCGTTTTGCAGTTTTGCAGTCGTTTCTTTGATTGTTTTACCTACGGCTAGGATAGCGGTGTCATCGGCAAACGTAACCAGGATAGTGTCATCTTCTTTCGGTATATCTCGAGTATATAACAGATAGAGAAGTAGCCCAAGAACGCTTCCTTGCGGTACTCCTGCCGAAATTTCTTTGAGCTCCGAGTATTTATTTCCATGTCTAACACGGAAGAGTCTATTCCCGAGATATAATTCTAGAATGTCGTATAGGCATACAGGGAGAACTTGTCGTAATTTTCAATTCAAGCCATCATGCCACACCTTATCAAAGGCTTGCGATACGTCAAGAAATACGCTTGAGCATATCTTTTTCCCTTCAAGTGCTTTCTCGATTACATCAGTAATTCTATGCAATCGTCGAATGCTTACTTCTGAACACAAACTGGTGGTCAGGGATAAGATTATTTCCTTCTGTAACCGGTTGGACCAGCCTATCGAGAATAATTTTATTTATTTTGCTTTGTTCTTCAAGTTTCTCTAGAATAACTGAAAAAACATGAGAAACAGGGTCCTTCGAAATTTCAATATTTTTTGGTATTTCGGATGCCGCGGCCTGAGCGTAAGTCTGCACTCCTGGTGTTCGAAGGTCATTACCCGGTCGCTTTTCCAATGGTAACTTTTCTGTACCGTTTCTTTTAGGAACAGAGGTCGAGGGCTTTTCTTTCGTCATTCTTTCCCTCACCTTTTGTACATATTTCACAGCGAAAGCTGCTTTCTGAATGTTACCCTGAATCTGAAGAAACAGTGCTACAGCTGCGACTGTTTCAAACATGGGTACGGTTAAATGGATGCAGCACCTGGAAATTAACCACCATGTATGTAAATCTACATTCATATTTCGTTCTCATAATAATAAAGCGAATAAGTAAACAATTCAATATTGTACAATCACTTTGACTCACACAATACAAAATTATAGGCCATTGATAATAATTTTTTTGAAAGAAATATGTATCTACAAGCATTTATTAACAGCGCCACGCGCACGAAACAGATCTTTTGTGTTTAGTCAGCAATCATGCCAAAGTATCTCTGTAGGCCACTGAACTTTGCAAACTTAAAGGGAGACTTTGTCTCTCTGCGCAGAGGACCATTGTTTGCTTTGAATCTTTAATTAGTTTAATTAAAGTGACTTTGAACCCATAACCGTTAAACTCAATTGAACATGTCTTCAAAAGTGACACTTAATTTTGCCAAATTCATGTGTGAATATTGATTTATTTGAAACATCAAACCGAACCCAACACTGACGTGATGTACATCTAAATAATTTGATACGAATATCAGGTAATTTGCTTGTATGGCATTGTAAATACGAGTAAGTGGTCTCCCATGAGACAGTCGTTTCGCATTTCGTTGCGGTACTGTCACGCAAAATGAATTAAAACCACATGTTGCTACACAGAGATACGAGTACTCGTACATAGAGGAGGATTTGATGTTCCTTTTGTCGGAGACATTTACTTTACGTTGCAGCGTCATCCGTGCGAATAAAAAATGAAGCACTGTACTGGCGCGCATTCCTCATTGCGCGCTCAATTAATCAGTTTCACAGAGATATTCCTCAAGTAATGCACAGACTTCCTGTGTGAGATGGTCTTGTCGCACGACTTGGTTCACTGAACTTGTACTTCGTTCAGATGTATAACGTGCAACAGAGTAATAAAAATAAACCATAAACAAATTAAGAGCGAATAAAACTCTTACCCGGTGATTGTATGAATTTAGTTGTTAAACACAGATAATATATGCGATGACATGTGCAGCGGCAACTCGGATAAATGCACTTTTAAAAGTGCACCCTTGGATGCGTTCAGGTAGGAAATACTGTGGAAAGACAATCCATTTAAATTGCATAAAATGTCTATTAGAATATGTAACGATGGGCTTCCTGAAAGGGTATTAGCTTCTCTGGAAAGAAGCATGTACTAACTGCGGTGTATCACACAAATAAATGAACAATTATTATGCTTGTCATGTGAACATCATCTGGCACGCCAGAATAAAATATTGCCACTAAGGCAGGTTTCTACAGATTGTTTCGACAAAGTTGGTATTCAAAGCCAAGCCGAATGATTTACTGAAGAATTTACTCGTGTCCCCTGCTTGATACATTATTATTGTAGTTTTCGGTACAAGGAAATAAAATGTTTGCTTCTTTGACAAACGGCTTAACCGGCTTTGTTTATAATGGTTAACGATTATTACTTTTCTGTCGAGTTTTTCCATCAAGGCACGCTTGATGAGTAATGTCTGACTGTAAGTTTTAACCGAACTATTGGCAATTTCTTCACCGAAATCTAGTGTTGTGATTCTAATCCGTTCTTAAGAGCCCGTTCATTCGAGATAGGAGACCAGGAAACACTTAAGATGATATGAAGAACATTGAAAGTCATTACGCCAAAACTTTGGACTTGTTTCTTACTTCGCACCCTGATAAATACACTATTGATGTTTGAGCGAATCTAGGTCGGTCTGACCATAATATCCTATCAGCTAAATTCTCGTACTCCGACCACTCAGTTCAAGAAAAAACCCCTAAAAGAAAAGTATGGCAATACGAGAAAGCCAACTGGAGCGGCCTTAATAGCTTCTTAGGAGTTTTAACTGGTCGCTATGCTTCCTCGATAGCGACGTGGATGCCGCAGCCGATATGATCACTAACACTATCCTCTTAGGTATGAATGACTTTATTCCTAACAGAATAAAGAGCATTAAACCTAAGGCAAACTCGTGGTTTGACCAGAGCTGTAAAGAGGCTATCAGGTTGCAAGATATAAGCTTTCGGTCTTATAAAGACAACAGATCTGAGAAAAACCGAAAGAAGTTTAAACAAGCCAGAAAAGACTGCAATGCCCATATTCGACGTGTAAAATTCTTACATGACCAAAAATTGAGGTAAAAAATCCTACAATGTCCCAAAGGTAATTATGTAATGTAAAATACAATTTTGTTTGCGTTTATAGATTTCAATCAAAATCAATTCAAGAGTTTATTGAAGAATTTTCTGTTTTTCTAAATAATGAGCGTACACCTAATCTTTTGATTTTGGGTGACATGAATATAGATCTCTTAACCTCAAATAATGCCTTGGATTTATATAATGTAATGTTGTCTCAAAATGGGTTTACATCCCTTGTTAACGAACCTACAAGGCCTGTTGCAGGCACCTGCCTTGATCACGTTTTTTGTCGTTTCTCAAGTATATCTCAGAACGATTGTCAAGGTATTGTCTTTGATCTGGGTATTACAGATCATTGCATGACGGGTATACTTTTAAAAACTTTAAAAAACACATTGCAAAATAAATCTGTATCTGATCACCGGGCGACTAAAATTGATTTTTCCAAATTAAATCATGAACTACTTTATGCTGATTGGGAAGAAATATACGCTGAGGAAAACCCCTCCAGGGCGTATCACTTATTTTCTGAAAAGTTTAAAAGTTATATCAGTAGTTCAACCTATACTATCCATAAGAACATAAAATCAAAATTAAAACCATGGATAAATAATCGTCTTCTCAAAAAAATTAATGTCAAGAACAACTTGCGTAATAAATGTCACAAGCATCCGCACAATAGAAATTTAAAATTACGTTTCAAAAAAATGTGTAAAGAAGTTAACAATGAGATCAAATTATGTAGAGACAATTATTACCATAATTAAATAAGAAGTTCGGTAGGCAATTCCAGAAAGGAGTGGGAAGTTTTTAACAACATGTTAAATAGAAAAGTTAAAAACAATTCTAAAAATATATCACTTAAAGTAGATAGTAAAGATGTTACAGATCCTGTAGAAATAGCTAATCTTTTCAATGAACACTTCGCAACAGTTGGTAAAAGCACACCTACTAGTAGTTGTACTTTACCTTGCAGCTGCTGCACAGATCTTGGTGTTTTAAGCAAAGCCTTTAGTAGGAATAGCTTTTATTTCGAATCTATTTCTGGTCTAGAAATTTTGAAAACAATAAACTCTCTCAAAAATACTAACTCGTGTGGTAAGGATGGTATTTCGAACATTGTGTTAAAAAAAACCGCTTTGAATTTAGTTGACGTTCTAGCATACATTTTTAATTTGAGTGTTCTTTCAGGCATCTTCCCAGATGATCTGAAAAGTGCTGTTGTAATACCTCTCTTTAAAAAAGGCAACAAAAAGGATCGAAATAACTATAGACCAATCTCATTATTACCCTCAATAGCAAAAGTCTTTGAAAAAATCATTAAAACTAGGATTTTGCAATTTTTGTTAAATCAAGATTTTTTTAGTCCCCTACAATATGGTTTTCGATCAGGGTTATCAACAGAAGATACTCTGTTGGATTTTTGTTCCTTTATACAAAAAGGTCTTGATAAGAAAAAATGTTGTGGTGCACTTTTCGTTGACATAACCAAAGCGTTCGATATGGTTAAACATAGCATTCTTTTAAAAAAAAACTGTACAACTCTGGTTTTCGAGGTTGTATTTATAATTGGTTTGTTTCTTATCTGAGTAATCGAACTCAAAAAGTTAATGTGAATAATGTTCTAAGCGACTCGAAAGATATTAATTTGAGTGTACCTCAGGGATCAGTGCTTGGTCCTATTCTCTTTTTAATATACATTAATTCTCTTTTTGAATAATCATTTGTTGGGAATGTTAAGGCTTTCGCAGATGATCTTGCAATTGGATATGATTCTGAAAATCCATTAAATTTAGTTTCAGGCATGAATTATGATGTCCATATACTAAGGTTGTGGTTTGCGGTTCATGAACTTTGTATAAGTAATATAACTAAAGTCATGTTTTTTAGCCTTGACGCAAAGGAGTTGAGTAACATTGAAATTAGATTTCATTCACCTGTTTGTTTAAGATTCAAGTTGTTTAGCGAAAATTGCTTGAGACTAAGTTCTCAGACCCTTTTTAATCCAAATGCGGCATGTACCGAAAATTGCTTTGAAATTGAAGAGGTTAAATTCTTCAAATATTTAGGTGTAACAATCGATCAACAACTTAAATGGACCGAACATATTTCGAATCTTAATCAGTATTTTCTTTCAACAATTCGGTGTCTATACAGTCTGAGAAAATTTTGTTCTAGCGCTTTATTAAAATCTGTATACTACGGGATATTTAATTCGAGGTTAGAATATGGTATATGTTGTTGGGGGGTGCTTACCATAATAGATTGCAACAATTGCTTGTCCTGCAGAAGTGTGCCGTAAGAAAAATTTGCAATTCTACTCGTTTTGCCCATTCAATGGAATTTTTTCGTAAATTACAAATTTTGCCTGTACGACACCTTTTCTACTATAAGGTTTTAAAAATATTTTTTATACGAAGTGGTTATAGGCAAAGTCCCATTATTGGATCATATAACTTGAGAACCAATTCTAGTAATTTTCCATATTTACGTTTTCGGACTACATTTTATAGAAACTCCTACTCTGTAATATCACGCAAGTTATTCAATAAACTTCCTGAAACAATACAAAACATTACGAATCTGTCTCTGCTTTTAAAAAGAATTAAGTCGTGGCTTTTTGTGTACAATATGAATGAAATCGAAATTTTGTTGCACAACTTTACTTAATATTAGATTTGTTTTCCTATCTGGCTGTTAATTAAATAATAATTTATCTCCTATAATTGATTTTGTAAAAAATAACCTATTGTAAAACGCTATTTTTTCTTTTAGTCACCCCACTATGTAATTGCTAAATTTAATGTGGCATTTGCTCTATTTTTATAAAAAATAAAAGTGCCACTAACTATTCTCATAAATTTAAAAAAAAACTGTTAATTTAGATTTAAGTTGAATGAATTCTGTAAATGAGAATAATGAATAAACATACATACATACATACATACATACATACAAGTGTTTGGTCATTCATCAAAAATATTAAAAATTCAGCCTCGTCTGCCATCCCCACGTTCATTTACAATAACATTCCAGCTGTCAGCTCCTTAGACAAAGCTAATCTGCTTGCTGCTCACTTTGCAGCGAACTCCACTCTGCCAGATAATGCTTTGTCTCCACCTGTATTTGAGAGCGTCAAGTTTTCCATGGGAAAAGTCCACTTTCGCACTCGTACAGTTGCAGGAGTACTCAAAGGTCTTAACATACACAAATCCGCTGGTCCAGATGGTATCTCCCCCATAGTTTTGAAGAGGTATTTACTTACGCTGGCAAAACCTTTGCGTAAGCTTTTCTGTCTATCCTACTTTACAGGGCTCTTTCCGAGTAGATGGAAAACAGCATTTGTCCAGCCCGTCCCTAGAAAAAGGCGAATCTTCCTTCCCATCCAATTACCGACCCATTGCACTTACGTCCCTTCTTTCCAAGGTCATGGAAACGCTGATAAATCGTCAGCTTATGAAATATCTCGATTCACGAAAACTCCTTAATGACCGGCAGTATGGTTTTCGTGGCAACAGGTCTTCATATCTCACCGAGAAGTGGAACCAATCTCTCCATCACTTCGTTGAAACCAAGATGGTTGCGCTTGATATTTCAAAAGCATTTGACAGAGTTTGGCATCAGGTTCTTTAGTCGAAAATGCGTTCATATGGCATCGATGTGTCTCTTCTTCAATGGATTAGAAATTACCTTTCGGGGCGTTCAATACAAGTTGTTTTGGACGGCTTCAAGTCTGCAATTCACCAAATAAATGCTGGTGTTCCCCAAGGCTCTGTTTTGTCTCCGACTCTCTTTCTAATTTTTATAAATGATCTCCTGTCTGCAACTTCTAATCCAATCCATTCCTTCGCTGATGACAGTACCCTCAGTTTTTCATATTCGTTCCCTAACTCACGTCCTTGCTTTTCGGCCGTAGAAGGGGAACGGCAACGTATGTTAAACACATAAAATTTTGACCTAGACAGCATAATTAAATGGGATTCAACCAACAGAGTGGAATTTAATGCTTCCAAAACACAATGCTGTCTTCTGTCTCTTAAGCGAAACCAAAGCCTCAACCATTGTCCATGGATGGTACTTGCATCATTAAAACCGAAAGACTTGCCATTCTCGGTATGTGTATTAATAACTATCTTCGATGGAACGATCACATATTCGAGGTCGCCCAAAATGCTGCAAAATGTCTAGGATTCTTTAAACGGTGCAAGAAATATTTTGCCGCATCTGATCTGGCCTCAATTTATAAGACATTCATCCGCCCTAAGCTGGAATATAACGCCCATATCTGGTCCGGTGCACCCAAGACCGTTTTGCACATTCTTGATAGGGTACAGAATCGCCCGTTAAAACTTATAGGCGATAGAGACATTGTGAATTCCCTTCATTCACTAGAACATCGGAGAAATGTCTCCTGTCTCCCCCTGTTTCATCGTTTTTGTTATAAAAAATTCTCCAGCGAAATTGCCAGTTGCATTCCCCCCTTCAAAATTTCACCCGCGATACGCATCATGCTTCGAATGCACATCAGTTTACCCTAAAGCCAAACTTTGGTCGTACTGTCAAATATAGGGATTCATTTATAAGCCGAACAACACGAATGTGGAATGATCTACTAGGCTCTGTATTTCGCCATCACTACAACCTGCAAACATTCAAAGCCAACGTGCATAGGCTCCTCCTCTGTTGCTCTTCCCTCTTTTTGACTCCCGTGCCCTGAAACAGTTTGGCTCTACATTGAAGCCTGGAACGTTATTTTTCCAGACATTTGACAGCATACGGAATGCAGCTTTCGCTTTACCGACTCATCATCCAGTTCGGTGGCACCGTCTTCCGAAGCAAAGCTTCCTCAATAAAGAAAGTTGTCAACCAATTCTTGACATTAGTGTGGCGAAGTTTAATTTTCAGTCTTGAAAGACAAAACCCTTCCGAGGAATACCGAATTTCGAGTCACCTCTGTAGTTGGCGTAGTTCAGAGAGTTCCCTTTCTTGAGTGTCGAACCAACGATGCTCAGGTTCCATTCGTCGGGCAAACTTTCATCCAACCATATTTTACAGATAAGTTGATGAATACGTATGCTTCGTACCAAATAATCCCCTGCTTCAAATCCTTGTTCGATTTACGAGTTAAGAAATCCAGCATATCTTGCACATGATCCCGTTGCTCATCTGCGCTTAACATTGACAGCATTGCACTTCTTGAGAAGTTCAGGACACTCGATCGGCGAAGGCTTTGATAGTCTCTTCCGATTGTAGCTGCCGTATGTTAAATTTTCCCACCACTTTGGTGTTGTGGTGTTTGGGATATCCGCATACATACCTTGGCAGCAGTAAGGTAGAGATCCGAATCAATGTTATCTGCTCGGAAGGTGCGAACATCCAAAATGCTGGAGGAGTGCCTTGCATCAATCGCGACGTGATCAATCTGGTTGACAGTTAGTTGATCCAGAGAGCGCCAGGTGACCTTATAAATATTGAGGTGCAGGAATCGTGTTTTAGCTACAGTGATGTTTCGCGTCGCCGCAAAGTCGATTACGTGAATCCGATTTCTGAGGTATATTTTCCGATGGTGTTTCCGAAGATGTTCTCCTTTCCAATTTTTGCGTTAAAATCGCCAAGCACGACATTGACGTCATAACTTGAATATTGGTGTAAGTGCTGTCGAGGAGGTCAAAAAAGCTATCATAGGTCACGTCTGCCTTATCCTCTGTGGAGGCTGTTTTTGAATTTTGCGTTTATGCAGATTGTCATCAAACGTTCGCTCACATGCCTGAAGCTCAAGACTTCTTGCCTAAGTCTACCTCTGACAACAAATCCGCAATCAAATAAACGCTGTTTCTGCTCCGTAATAGAAGTCACAGTTTTTCATCCACTTTTTGCCCGCACTTCATGCTAATTGTTTGACTGCACGTGGCCTATGGTCTAAACATTCCACTTGCAAATCTGAATCTGAGGGTTGTTGTTGCTTCGTAGTCAGTATTTTTATTTCATGGAAGGGTAGTTATCTCGACGAACAACCGGATATTACGATGCCAGTAACCCACTACGGGGATATGAGCGCTGCCGTTGGCCCATTAAAGGTTCATCCGCTAACATCTCTTTTTCAATCTCCTACCTCAGTATTGAAAATCTTTATTTATATTAGCTCCGAATATTTCGAAGTAGCCTATATAAGGTGAGCACTAAATATTTCATCCTAACTGGAACTGTTGACGCCATAGTTGACTCTATTCTCTAGAGAATTCTTGCGGTGCCGCCTGGAGCCAGGGAAAAGTGCCTTAGTGAGGGCACTCTTCTGGTATACTCGATGATGAGTAGTGCCGCCGAACTGACGTAACCGCCGGTGAATCGACTGTGGGAGCAAAGGACGATATGAGTAGTTAGAATCATACGTGCATGATTGGCTATTTTATTAGTGTGAGCGGTTGGTAATGGGTTGGACCATAGGGGGAGCTCTGCGAACACGCCACAGTTTTTTTTTTTTTTACCAAACAAAATTCTTCTATATACCAGTCAGTAGGTCAGTAGCAGGATTCGGGAGGCTACGCACATTAAACAGAATATCCTCTAAGCACAAATGAAAAACAAAAAAACAACTTTCGCAGTCTCTGAGCGGTCGATATATCAGTTCACGGTTTCGACTATGAAAGGTGAAATGAGTGCAGGCAGAATACTCGTATGATACATTTTGTATCCGTAAATTTCTGATAAACCGTCCGAACAATTTATTTTTAAGCTTCCAACTGAATTGAATAAGACTAATAGCAATCTAACACACAAGCTACTATAGCTTGGATATTTTATCTCGAAGTGCTTAACTTTTATCGTTAATTAAATATAAATCAATTTCATTTTTAATTGTCAAATTTTTTAAGTTAATTTGTTTAAAATAGCTCGATGTGAGAAAATAGGTATCTATAAAGCGATGAAAGTCCACATATGTGGGAGTAGTAACGATTTGAGTTTTCTGTGTACAATTTGTTTACGGTTGACTTATTTTAGAAATTAAAGTCTTATCATCAGTAGTTTGTTGTGATGTTTATCTCTATTGTTTTTAGTTAACAAATTTGGAGAAATGATGATTATTCTTGCATGGTAAAATAGTTCGGTTACGCATTTGACCATGACTGGGTGTAATGATACCGAATGCTAAAACGGATACGCTAAAGTGTTTTAGGGAATTTTTAAAGTACTACTGTATATGTAAAACATATCATATTCCTAATGAGATCATAGGGAACACTATTAGCTTCATATCACATCTATTGTTGATCAGAGACAAAGAAAATTGTTTCGCTCCCTTTAAAGTTTATTACACAGCGATGAGATCATTTGATGGTCAAATGCGTGATCATCAGACATGAGTGAACTATATAAAAATAAATCTTTGGCATATGGTGAAAAGGCAAAGAACCAATAGTTTTTTTTTTATCACTTGCCGATTCATGTGAAACCATATAAAATTCTAACTTTTTCCCATGTCGAATGGTCTATCAATGAATGATTTCTACAAACTGTCTCTTGCCCTCATATTTCACTGCCGCCAAAATATCTCAAGTGGTTTCAATAGCGACAACTCCTTGAATTATTATTATGAAAAGTACTCGTAGATGCAATTTTCTTTTAGCGTATTTACGACTAAATATACTCTGATCGATGACAACTGATGTCAAGAAAATAAGGGGGGAGTTTGGAAATTTGCCCATCGTCTGGAAATTTGTCCCGAGATCTGGAGAGTAAGAAAAAAAAAAAAAAAAAAAAAAAACATCTGATGTGAAATTTCGGAGTTTTCGTTGGTCCCGGTAAATTGCTGTATGAGTAGACATTTTAACTCCTCAAAAGAGAGTTCATAAAATACCAGTTTCTCTCAACTTGAACAAGATCTCATGAGATAAAGCTTGGACGCATTGAGACTAAGTGAAATCAGATAGTTAGGGGCGAGAAACTACCAATCCCAAACGTGTGACCCTATGCTGCACCTCTTTGATGGCCAATGCTGCTAGAACAAATAACCAACTAAAGCCTCATATCCTGAAAACTTAACGGCTAAAGAAATAGCGATTCCAGACTGGTAGGCGAACGAAGACCGAGCCAACATTCGATAACAGCATACTTAATTTTGGACTGAAAGAAGGAATAGCTTAAAGATACAATCCACACTCCATTCCGATTGTATCTACACTTTTCAGATCATCACCATCTCGATAGGCTGGTTAAGCTCGAAAGTAATTCAGGGAATACGCGTACTCCAACTAGAATATGAATGAAAAACGAAAAAAAATTAATTGTACTTAATTTTTAAGTACAAAAAATATGTACTTGGAATGCAAACGGACTTTTGCAAAAACTTGACGAATGGGAAATATTCTCGCGTGAAAAAGATATCGACATTTGCTTGATTTCTGAGACCCACGTAAAAAACGAATCACATTTAAAAATAAAAGGCACCCTTCGGGAAAAGCGAGAGGCGGATCATCATTGTTTATTAAAGACTGCATCGAACAATCCGAAGACCTAAAGATCGAGCTTGAAACTTTCCAACTGTGCACGATTCGAGTAAAAATAGTCAGCGTACTTTTAAAATCTCATCTATCTACTGCCCATCGCGTTCCGCGCTTGAAAAAAGAATTTTAATGACTTGTTTAAATTGCTGAAACCTAATTTCATTATTGGCGGCGATTTTAATGCGAAACATACATTCTGGGGTTCAAGACACAGCAGGTATGGAGTACAGTTGTGATTTCCATTCGACGGGTAAACCGACCTACTGGCCAACTGATACTTCGAAAATACCTGACCTGATCGACTTTTTCGTCGTGAAAGGAATTTCTACCAACCACATTAAAGTTGAAGAGAGCTTTGATCTGTCGTCTGACCATTCCCCAGTTGTTTTGACATTGAGCGAAAAACTAGTCTATACCCTAGAGCCAGCGAAATTAACCGGTAGAGCAACTAACTGGGAAGGCTTTAGGAACGAAATTGAAGATAATGTTGAACTGAGCGTTCCACTTACGAAACCCTATGAACTTGAGGTTGAAGTTGATCGCTTCGTTGAGATCGTACAGCTCGCCTCTTGGAATAATACTCCCAATCCAAGGAAAACTCCGGACAAATACGGTCTACGATATCCTACGGAAATAAAAGAATTGGTCAAGGAAAAGAGAAAAGCGCGTAAGAAATGGCAACAGAGTCGTGCTCCGCAACATAAAGCTCACTTGAATCACCTGTGCAATTCGTTGAAGAGGACTATAAAGGATTTTAAGAATCGTGCGATAGGCTCTTATCTTGAAAGTTTAACAGCGAAAAAAGATTCCAATTACTCACTTTGGAAAGCTGTAAAAGGCACCAAAAGACCCAAGATCCCCGCGCCGCCAATTAAATTAAATCAAAATGAATGGGCAAAGGAATATAAAGAAAAAGCGGACGTTTTTGCGGCCCACCTGGAAGACACCTTTAAACCGTACGATGGTCAAGTGTCTTACGACGGATTTACCATCTGATGATTTAGCACTTACAAGTGCAACGCTAAGGGAACTCAAGCATGAGATGAATCTAAAACCTAAGAAAGCTCCTGGTTATGACTTGATCACCGGAGAAATTCTCAAAGCTTTACCTAGAAAAGCATTGATTAAGCTTCTTCATATTGTAAATGCTGCGCCCAGATTAAAACACTTGCCTAACCAATGGAAAGTTGCGGAAGTTATAATGGTTTAAAAACCAGGAAAGCCGTCAAATGAAGTAAAATCTTATAGACCAATTTCGCTACTCCCAGTTATATCCAAAATTTTCGAGAGGATATTACTAAAGCGTCTCCAACCGGTTATAGAAGGAAATAATCTTATCCCTGACCACCAGTCTGGGTTCAGAAGTAAGCATTCGACGATTGACCAGGTGCATAGAATTACTGACGTAATCGAGAAAGCACTTGAAGAGAAAAATATATGCTCAAGCGTATTTCTTGACGTTTCGCAAGCCTTTGATAAGATGTGGCTGATGGCTTGAATTGTAAATTACGACAAGTTCTCCCTGTATGCTTATACGACATTCTAGAATCATATCTCGGGAATAGACTCTTCCGTGTTAGACATGGAAATGAGTACTCGTAGCTCAGAGAAATTTCGGCCGGTGTACCGCAAGGAAGCGTTCTTGGGCCACTTCTCTATCTGTTATATACTCGAGATATACCGAAAGAAGATGGCACTATCCTGGCTACGTTTGCCGATGACACCGCTATCTTAGCCGTAGGTAAAACAATCGAAGAAACGACTGCAAAATTGCAAAACGCACTAAATAAAGTAAATGTATGGACGAGGGACTGGCGGATTGCCCTCAACGGATCTAAACCTGTTCACGTAAATTTCACTTATAAGGAAACTAATGTCTTGCCAATTTTCCTAAACTTGGCCCGAATACCTTTAAATGATACTCGACGCAAAACTGAAATGGAATTCGCACGTGCAAATGAAACGTAAAGAACTCGAAATCAAATATAGAGAAATGAACTGGTTGCTCGGAAAACATTCCCAGCTCAGTACTGAGAACAAACTGCTTTTATACAAGCAAGTGCTAAAGCCGGTGTGGACTTACGGTATACAACTTTGGGGCTGTACCAAGAAAACAAACCAATATTTTACAAACTTTTCAAAATAAAGTGCTAAGAGAAATTGTCCATGCACCGGGGTATACTAGAAACGATGATATCCACAGGGATCTCGGAATTCCGACAATTGAAGCTGAAATTAGAAGCTTCGCGAGAAAGCATAGAAACCGACCAATCGGACATGTCAACAATACAATCCTACAAATTCTGGATGAAAGCAATTTATTGCGCCGACTACAAAGGACGAAACCTTTCGACTTGGCGAGATAGGAATCAACCGCGCCTAAGATTGCGGAACGTGCAGGATCTTTCAGTGGAAAGTAACCTACTAAACGAGTTTTTTTTTCTGTGATAGAAAAATTGCTTGATAAGGTCCTTTTTAGTTTCAATATATAACAAATTAAATCGCAGGGTGGTGTTTTTTTAGTCAGTAAGAATCTGACACTACTATGAGCACGCGCTTGCTATCCTCATAGTGTCTATAGAAAGTTTTTTTAACCAACCCTCGGGGAAAAAAAAAGGAAAAAATCACCAAGTGGTTAATATTGATCACCATTCCACTTGAGTAGGAGAGACATTCCCAAGAAACTATCTCGTTCTCTGGAATTGGACATCGAAAGTGGGATCCCTACAGTCTATATCATTAGACCATTATTGTTTTTACTGGCGATTACTGACATGCCTACTAGTGGGGGAAGTTTCTACTCGAGTATCTAAAAAATGACAACTTAAAGTTTTGCGTTTGAAATGTATCTAATATTTGACGGAAGAATGTGTTAAACTTAACACCAAGTTAGAGAGATTATGCCAATGTTAAACCAGTGCTACTATTTTGGATGCACCACTTGTAAAGTGACCAGAAAACTAAAATTTGTGAACCGATATCTGCGAAATATATGAAGGGTATTCTTGCCAACCAACTGGCGTGCAGAATTATTACCCAACGAAAGTGTTAATAGATTGGATACAAAGGGCAACAATTTGATAGCTAAATACCTGTTTAAGTAATGGAATGTAAGGTAGCAGAAAAGCTGGTACACAGAGAAATTCTTGGAGCAGAACTTGATGACGAATCACGGCAATTGGGTAGCAGTTAGAGAGAACTAAAATATGTATTGTACATCGCTAGAAACAGTACTCGGTGGCGCGTAAACATTATGGAAGCCTACACAATGGAAAACAGGCAATAAATAAATATGGCCTGCAATCTATCATAGTTGACTTTTTATTATCTCATTCGCATGTATGCTTAATATAATGTCACTTTCTTTTTTTCCAAAGCAGACTTAATACCGTGGAAAAACATAAACATAACATAGCCTCAGTTAGATTTTAGGGAACGCATCTACCAACATGACTCAATTTAGATACAAATTAAATTGATTTACGTTCCCTAAATTCCTCCATTGTAACTCAATTTAAACGCAAGCTCAGACGTGAGCAGCAGGAAAAATGTCAGCAGAGGCACATCTCAAGGTGGCGTTCTCTCGCCACTCATATGGCTTTTTGTAGTTGATGGGATTTTAAAAATATTGGAAGAAAATGGCTACAACGTGGCGGCCTACGCCGATGATATTGTTACGAGTATTCTGGTATCGAGCAGATTTCTTCCAGTCTTGGGTGAAAGAATCAATTACGAACTTCTGCTAGTGAATAATTGGGTAGGCGGTTGGGATCTCGGAGTAAATCTCTCAAAGACAGAGACCGTACTTTCACAAGATCAGTCCATCCTCGAAGAATCACAGGAGTTGATCTAAAAATTTCAAGGTCAACCAGACATTGTTGGTTCTGTTCAACGGTCTAGTGGTAGTCACTTAAGAGGAAATGCTACCTTTCCGTCCTGACCAATATCCAAAGGCAGCCTGTATCGGGTCAAAGCCTGTATCGGGACAACTGGGCACATAAGGTCTACACCTACAGCAGCAATGAAGACTATGATAAATCTCATTCCGCAGGAACTTTTCTGTAACAGCAGGGTCAAAAGCAAAGCAAGTCGAATTGTGGCAATCATCATCCCACAGTAATTAAACTCTGCAAATAATAAACTAAACTTGTTTACCCAGAACCAACACGATTATCTTATGGATATTCCTGGCAACGAAAGAGCGGATGAACTTGCAAGGAAGACGTCAAAATTAAATCAGTCTAATGCTGTTTGTAAAATTTCCAGTCAGCACTTTAAACAAATACGCACTGGGCCAACGTAGAAACCTTGAAGAGATATGTTTCTCTTATAAGGCTTAGTCGTAAAGATGCACGAGTCGTATTGACTGAGCTCTGTGCCATTGGTAACCACATTGAGGGTCTCAGGATAGTCTAGAACGACTTTATCATGAATTGCAATTTCTGAATGTCCCACCCTGGCTAAAAGAAGGCTGAGGACTCTTGGGAAACTCTCCTTTGAGGGACTGTGGGACTTGCGCAACATTGAGCTGTGAAACCTCCTGATATTTATATCTCCTTCTTTCGTTACAGGTTCTCAGGGTACTTTTATCATCAGCCATTTATGAACAGATGAATAGTATCACATGCCATCCATCTACCTAGCTACCTACCTAAACACAAGCTCTAGCAAATGGTTATGTTCTAGATAAAATTAACTTTATGAATATTGAAATGCCTTCCGTAAAATGGATACTCCAGAAAAATTTAAGAGGCGATCATCATTCCTTTTGTAGTCAAAGAATGTTTCCAGTCGCTCTAAACACCCTTAAAATTCATAATACCCATCGTTTCCTCCCCCATCTATGATGTAACTTCTAATAAAATTTAAAATATTTTCTCTTAATTCAACCCAGTGCACTCTATTAGAGTAGCAAAGAGCGTAAAAAATATGCGCGCGAAGTTCAAATGAGGTTAATAAGACTAATTGCCAATTTGCCTCTTTCCATAGAAATACCATAGCTGGAAAAAAAAGTAGAATCTATACAATTGCTTAGACCAAGGAAATTGAAGAAGACTCCGCTTATGCAACACTCATTAGCACTTAACAAATCGACAGCTGGCAGACAAAAGAGCAACTACAACAAGGACTTTTCCAATTCACCATGTCAATTGACAAACAAACAAAAGTGACTAAACGCGCGTGGGTCTTACACGACCTCACACCCATCCTCAGTCAGCGATCACAAAGAAGCTCCATCACCATCTCCAGTTCCATTTCCATCATCATTGGCGCGTCAGACGTTTGTAATTGAGACCGAGCGCTCAATGGAAGGAATGCCTCCTCAGCTATGAGTTCTCGTTAGAATGCGAGTGCAGAGATTCGACAACGCGACGCTTTTTGACGCAAATAACAATAAACGCATATGCCACAAATATGGGCACCCCTTCCTCTCCTCGTGGCCGTTTTCCTCGCGCTTTTTTTGTGATGCTAAATTGCAGGCATTTATTGTTGTTATTACTTTTAAGTGGATGTTGCATTATCAGCACACTCGTCGCGACGCGACGGCCAGGCCGGCCATGACAGGGGGTTGGGTGAGCAACTTGCAATTGAAATGGATGGCAGCGATGCTGATGATGATAAAATTCAATTTTAAATTCTGATTATGATACATGTATGCAAATTTTTTATAGCAATCCCGGTCATCCTCTTTGTGTAGAGATGGCGCTTTTTTTTTTTTTTTTTTTGTTATGCTGGGATAGATTGCGACTGACGTTCTGTAGTGATTTAGCAAAGTGCGTTTTTGTGACATGGTTTTTTGGAGGCTGGCGAATTGCTGAAACATGCAAATGTAGAAGCCCACATGACAAGCAATATAAAGTGAAATTGTATCCAATAATAATGGTATAATTGTCGTAGTTTTATAAAGTGCCTGATGCACTTAGGTAGTTAAATGCAACTGAATGTGTTTTTGAATAGACATGGTAGAGGCAGTCCTATATTTCTTTTTAAAGAAAGCCTTGACATGAATATTTACGATTAAGTTTATGTTTAATGGCTTTCGGGACGGATTGGTTTCAGATGAACCTTAGGTGATTATTTCAGCTACTTGAAAAACTATGCGCAAACTCCCTTGGTCTCAATTGAGATAACGATGGATATGGTTAAATAATAGTATTTGTTTCTCAAACACTATGCACATGGATTAGAGGATGGTAATGCAGCCATAAACGATGTTGGTCTCGTTTTAAAGGAGTATGACCTTTCCATGTACGCGGACGACAACAAAATCTTTAATATAATTTCTAATTTCTTCCCCATTAGGTATCTCTTACTGCAAAGCGTCCTGAATTCGTTCTTCACTTGGTGTAAATTTAATTTCTTAGAACTAAATGCGGGCTAATGTAAAGCTATTATCTTTTCCGCAAACGCCTTCCTCCTCCTAGCACCCCCGTCCCCTCAGTCATTAAAATTGCGATTTAGATAGAACGTAATACGCGACATAAACAGAGAACTCAACTTTCGTTCGCACATCGATCGCATAATTAACAGAGCCAACTCTGCCCTTGGTTTCGTCAAACGCTGGTCCAAAGAATTCTCGAATCCTTACGTCAATCCTTGTCAAACGCCTTTAATACGCTATCCAAGTTTGGTCAGCCTACCACGATACCCATTCTCGTTTTTTTGTAGTTTGATCCTGAGATTCGGGCCAATCGCTAGCACGCAAACGATTTTTTCCTAGCCTCATCGCATTCCGAGTCACGTACCCGTGGTTTAGCTTCAAACCTTGGTGCTTCAGTGCGATGCATATATAGTATTAACGAAATACATAAACGTTTACATTCTCTACTATTTGTTCATACATTATATAATGCCACGCCCACTTTTGGGGTGTATTTTGGTTCCTCAAACCCTTCTACAGGGATGATTAAGTCGTATTGTGAATATTCCATTAGAAGCCAAGTCCTTTCATCCTCTCTTGAGCTGACAAGTATAACTTGCCTCCATACAAGGGTCGGAAAATCTAGATTTAAGTTATTAGTTGCTTGTACAAGGGTTCGTTTGAATTTGCTAACGCGAAACAATTTTGTAAATTAATTTCAGATTGAGTAGAGTTATTATTATTAGAGCACCTCATTCAATCCGGTTGCCCTTAGGAATTTAAGGATCTGAATTGGATCTCGAGGTGGAAGGTCTCCCTCGTTTGTTTGGTAGGCCCGCAGGCAGCTTACTATGTTGTAAGTCAATGCCCCATAGGTTTATCCGGATACTTCTTCTCTGAACCACTCACTTTTTGAACTAGCTCACTTTCTGTGCTCAAAATAACTGAGCTCAAAATGTTAACTTCTCGCAAAACTCAAGTGTGAGCGGATCTGTAATTTGAAATGAAATTTAAACAGTACCGAAGGAAACAACTAAGATCTGAACAAATGCTGAATATAAAATAAATTTAATTATTATTTATATATATATATATTATTATAAAATAAATTCTAAAATAAATTTTAAAACTCTATGTGGTCCATCTAAACTGTTTGGTCGGCATGCATCAAGGTTCAGCATTAAGTTCACTACTATTTAACATCGTTTTAGATCACATTAAATGAGTAGAAGAATCTAATATGACAGGTGTTATCTATAATAAAGACAGTATCGCTCAGCGAGATAAAGAAGAAAGTGAGAATGAACATCCTGCAGAATGAAACGATACAATCTAAAACTATATATGTTTGGATACATAGCGCTTAAATTATAAGAAATTTGACTACTGCAAATTTATGGGGGCAGTATGTCCTTACTATGATTTGTTGCAACTTTCTTTGCTATTTTTGGCGGGTCAAAACGAAAGTCCGGCTTTCGATTTTACTAACAATGGTAAAATCGGGCAGCTGTAGACTTTCCTCAATAAAACCGGGAAACCAAAAACCAGCCACTGCCGCACGACTCGTGGCAGTGGTACTCGCTCATTGAAAATTAGACTTCAAAATAAATAGTGATGTTGTTTTTTCTTTAAATATATGCATTCGTTCAAGTGTCAAATTGACGCGTGTTCGTAGAGATAGGTATATAAGAAATGTCCGTAAATCTAGTGTTAAGAAACACAAATATGATATAACTCTAACATAATTGATTTGTGTTCAAAAACATCAATTAGCAATTAAAAATGTTTACATATTAAATGCTAACAATTCGGAGTGCATACACGACACAAGTCAAAGAATAATTTCAACCCAAAACAGCTGTGAGCTGTCACAACGCGCGACAATAATAGAGAGTAGCTCTACTCCGACGTTTTTGTAGCGCTTACGATATTTACGATCAAAAACCGACCAAACGCCTGAGGTCACATTTGGTGTTACCCCATAAGATTCCATTGTTTCTACTCATTCCGTCAACGCGAGACCGCGCGAGCGCAACATTGGGTTTCTACTTTTATAATTGATACGCGTGATCTTTAGCTGTCCATATATATATTAGGTCATTACATATGAAATTGCCGACCTACCGATCAATTCTAAAGTGATCGTTGTGGCGTGAAGTTGTGCAGAGAAATTGAAAATACAGTTTTTTTTAAGAAAAGAGTACATTTTAATCTTGCTAACGGTAAAAATGAATTAATGCTATTAGCTCATTAAGTTGACTTTTTACCTTACATAGAAAATGCTTTCACCAATAAATTTAAGGGAAATTTTCCTTTTTCAATTTAAAAAAAAAACATGATCGCAGCCGTAGCGACTAGAGAAATTAACGGTACTTTTGGTTTGGCTACGTGTAGTGAGAGAACTGATCGAACCTGGTTCAAGTTCAGCGAGGGAGATTTTTCTCTCGAGATGGGTGCCCTAACACCAGCGAATATGCTACGACGTTTGGAGGTTGCAATATCTTTGACCAACAGACACCGTATGGATCCTTTTTTTGCATCGCATCGTCACCTGCGAAGAAAGTGGATCCTATACGATAATCAGAAGGTCGGGAGAATGGGTGGACGTGGGTGAGCTTCCCAGTGGACTTGGCAAGGCAGACTTACACCCCAAAAAGGTAATGGTGACAGTATGGTGGACGAGTGAGGGAGTTGTCCATTATTCCTTTCTCAAACGCGGAGAAACAATCACGGCCGAGTTTTACTGTAGAGAAATCGACATAATGCACAACAAATTGCTCCAAAAACAGCCGTCACTGGTAAATAGGCATCGTCCCATACTGCTGCTAGACAACGCAAGACTACATATCGCACAGTCGACGTTCCTGAAGCTGGCGGAGTTGGGTTATGAAGTTTTATCTCATCCGCCTTACTCATCAGACTTATCCCCGACCGATTACCATCTTTTCCGAAGTTTGGGCAATCACCTCCACAATAAACAATTCATAAGCGCAGATGCCATAAAACAGGACTTTAAGGACTTCTTAGCCCGAAAGGATAAGGACTTTTTCAAAAGAGGCATTTTTGCTTTGGTGGAACGTTGAAAAAAAGTCACAGATGTAAATGGAGATTATTTTTTGGAATAAACTTTTTTTCATTTTTGAAATAGCGTTGTTTAACTTTCCACATAAAAATCGGCAACTTCATATGTAACGACCTAATACATTGAGAAATTTCCTACTCAGGAAAGCAAACGGCAGAGTAGTCCTTTTAGCCATTCTTGAGTTACACGGCTATGACGACTAAAACTGAGCAAGATCCCACCTAATATTATAAGGATTTAAAAAAATCAAATTATAAGGATTTACCACAGACAAAATGTTAAACTGAAAATCTGCTTGTACTTTGTAATCCACTTCTTCACTAAATATTACCGAAACCTGTTATAAATTCGCTCTTTGGAAGCCTCTTCATACTTATACAGTGCTGGCACGCTAATTAGCACACCCTATCATACAAAGTTATGATAAGATAAAACGAATGTTAAAGTAAAACAATTTAATAAGGATCTTCAATGTTTGCTTTTATTGATTAATTTTATAAAAAAAAATTTAAAAAAAACAATAAAAAAAAATAAAAAAATAAAAAAATATGTGTTTTCGTAACACGCCAGAGTCTCGTCAAAGACATCTGAAAATATAAAAAATTAAATAATAACAAGTTAAAATTAAAATTAACTTATGTAAACTTACCTAGTACTTAGTTGGGTACCCTTTTTGGGTAATTACGGCGGCACATTGTTTATTCAAGGAGCACGTGAGGCGTGCGCACTCTTCCTTTGGTATCTTAAACCATTCTTGATGGATTGTGTCCCATAACTCCTTCACATTTCTCGGTTTTAAAGCCATGAACGTCTCTTAATAATAGCCCACAAATTTTCGATTGGGCTTAGGGGGCCAATCCATTATCGATATTTGGTGTTCTTCAAACCACTCTTTTACAGACCTGGCCTTATGGCAAGGCGCATTGTCCTGCTGGAAAACAGCTTTCCGGTACGGTAAACTCTCAAGATATGGTATGAGGTGGTTCGACAACATAGTCTTATATGCTAGAGCATCTAATTTACCTTTTATAAGGACTAGAGGTCCAACACCATGAGAGCTAAAACAACCCCATACCATTACGCTTCCTCCACCAAACTTTACCGTCTTTTTGGTGTACTTGGGATCTAGTTGCTTGTTTGGAGGTCGTCGTACAAAAGTTCTTCCATCAGATCCACAGATATTAAATTTGGATTCATCGCTCCATATCACTGAATTCCATAAAGATGAAGGAGAATCCAAATGGCCTCTTGCGAATGCAATTCGCTTCTTCCTATTACCATCTGTTACCTTCGGTTTCTTAAGACTCTGGCATCCTCGAAGGTTGTTCTCCAAAAGCCGTTGTCGCACCGTCCTAGCCGCGATGTTTACACCATATTCTTGCTCCATGCGCGCTCTAATTTCAGAAGAAGTGGCAAAAGGATCTCTAAGATCATATCGGACTATAATGGAATCCTCTCTTTTCATTGTTTTTCTAGGTCTGCATTTTCTTTTATCCGCAAATGTTCCATGGGTTTCATAATGCTTCAAAGCGTTTTGCACTTTTTTTCGCGAACAATCTATGTGCCGTGCAATTTTGCTGACGTTTTGCTCCTTCTGGAACATTAGCCATATTAACCTCCTCTCCTCCGGCGTAGAACTCTTGTTTAATCCCATAACTATTTCTAAATGCACTTAAACACGTCAAAATAATACTTTATAACCACAACAATAGGATGAATAAAAAATAACGGCTTTAAATGAAACGCAATTTTTTGTTTGGGTGTGCTAATTAAAATGCCAATGCGAAAGGCAATCTGTTTTAAAAATAAAAAAAATATAAAGCAAAGCCTACTGAAATTTAAAAATTTGAACATTTCAAAATGTGGTTAGAGATATAATAATTTATAAATTATGTTGTATTATGAAATAAGGCACAAGTTTATTCTTTTATGAGGGTGTGCTAATTAGCGTGCCAGCACTGTAGATACATGTTGGACAATTCATTTTGCAACTCCCTGTATTTCTAGTTGCATTAAGTTTGTTTCTATCTGTTATTCTAGACGTATGTTTGTTAGATATTCGCGAGAGATGGGACCAGACAAAACATTTTTTTTTTGCTTTTCTTGGATTCGAAGCTTAAACCTCCCGCTCAGTGATCGCGCAATTAACCCACTGCCAAAAATATTATGTAACTTTATTTAAATTGTTTTAAATTTTGATGTTCATTAACCTCTTCAGACCGTAGGTACACATATGTGCAGCTTGGTTAAAACACCTCTTTGATACACTACATCCATTTGTTGGCAATTAGCTGTAGTTGAGTATCAAGTGTACATAATCCTACTGCCGAATTAATTTTTAGATGGCGTTAGGGGTTCGGTAAGTGTCATTATTTGAATTTTAGTTGACCTGTTCAAATTGTTTTCAGATTTCCGCAGAGTGAAAAAGTAAATATTCTGGTAAAAATATTAAATTGTTGTTTCACTGTATTATTTGTATTGAAGTGATGTTGTACTGAGTTGAATTTTAGTTTGTGAGTTCAAAAGTATATTTTTTCATGCTTTTTCTACCGTAAACTGAGCTATACTTTGGAATTACACATATGTGTACTTCAGGACTATATCATTTCTTTTGCTCGCTATATTGCTAAGTTATGGTTTTGAAATTTTCAGGATTAAAAATGAATGATACGGAAATTGAAGAAATGCTGAATGCTACCGATGGAGATTTCTCTGTCGATGATGATGAAGAAGAGTACTTGCCGCAGGCCGAATCTGAACTCTCGTCTCAAGAGTCGAAAGATGAAGAAAGCTGGCCAATGGAACGCGGCGAACATATGCCAAGAATGTTTTGCCTAACCAAGGAAATGGTTTCTAGAGGTCCAGCTATTGAAGAGGATAGATTGTCAACACAGGAAAATGCAAGTACAAATGTCTTATACTCCTTTTTTCAATATCTTGATATTGCATTTTGGAAATTGGTGGCGGAGCAAACAAACCAGTACTCTACACAGAAGCGAGACCTCAGATCTATTAACAAGGAGGTAATTAGATTCGCAGGAATCCAAATAATTATGGGAACCCTTAAATATCCTCAAGCCAGACTCTACTGGAATAGGGACTTGTGTATACCCCTCTTTAAGGGACACAATCTCCAGAGATCGCTTTTTCGAAATGAGAAATTATCTTCATTTTGTTGACAACACTGCCGATCGTCCAGACACCAATGATAAGCTTTGGAAGTTGAGGTCAGTTATAATTGTGTTCTTAAAAAATGTCAGAGCCTTCCAAGATCACAGCACATGTCCATTGATGAGCAGATGATTCCGTTTTCTGGTCGCTGTGAGTACCGACTGTACGTACGTTCAAAACCAAACCCATTGGGATTGAAAAACTTTGTTTTGGCGGCCAGAGATGGCTTGGTACCAGACTTTGAAGTTTATGTTGGCTCCAATAACATACCAAGAGAAATCATGACCGTACTGGGACTGGGCGCAGGAATTGTAAAACTGTTGTGCAGAACAATCACTGATACCTGTGTTTTATATACCGATAGGTTTTTTCCAAGTTTAAAACTCGCAGAGTACCTATATTAACAACAACAAAAAAGGAATATTCCTAACTGGAACTGTGATGACCAATCGAATTGGACCAGTTTCTAAGAAAATTAAGACGGACAAGGAACTCGCAAGAGCTGCATGGGATGAAAAGGTACGAAGTGATGGAAAAGTGTTATAAAGTGGAAGGACACGAAGGCGGTGACAATGTTGTTCACGCGCTCAGGAAGTGCCGCAGTTGGAACATGTACAACATAAGTGTTGGTGCAAGGTTGAAAAAAGAAAAATTGATGTCAACCAGCCAGCAGTGGTCAGAAATTACAATGCATGTATGGGTGGTATTGATCTCTGCGATAGATTGATAGCCTACTGTCGAAGTGCCATGCGGACCAATAAGTGGACTATGAGAGCTTTCAATCATTTTGTATGCATTGTCAATTCCTGGGTCATGTATGTCCGGTGTTGTAAAGAGGAAGATGTTGCACCTAAGGAGAGATTGGGACTGATGCAGTACCGCCTGAATATAGGTACGACCATGGCCAAGTTCAATGGCGGTAGGGTTGATCCGCTATTTCTGCAGCCTAGCCCAAGTCCGAGGGGTATCAGAAAGATCAATGACCATGGGGATACCGAAGTAGATGCAACACCAAGAAAAAAACACAGGCCCGTTGTATCTCACCCACAGCACGAAATCAGGTTCGACGGAGTAGGACATCTTCCACGTTATTTGGACGATAAATTTGCATCGAAATGCAGGTTTCCTGGATGCAAAACACGCTGCCGTACCATCTGCACAAAGTGCCAGGTTTATCTGTGCATTTAAAAAAACAACTGTTTTGAACAGTATCATGTCTAATACAGTTTAAATAAAGTTAACTTAAAATGTTTTATGCCATGATAGACCTGAGGTACATATATGTGCACCAGGATTTTTCGCATGAATTTAATAAAAATAATTTTTTTTTTTTTTAAATGCAAATCTCTTATTCGATCTTTTATAAGATTAAAAATAAACTAAAATCTATCATTTCGCTTTTTTTATTAGGCTGGGTCTGAAGAGGTTAAAGGATTTTTTTTTTTTTTTTTATAATTTGCACGTGTTAAAGGAGATATGAACATGTGCGTTTTTCTGGAAAGAGGAAGAGACAGAGAGAAAGAAAGATTGGTGTAGTGGGTTTGGAACTTAGGTGGTATTAAGTTTCTGTAAACTCCAAGGGTGGCTGTCCAGATAACTGGGGAGTATTTTGTTTGATTTCGCTATTATTGTCGTTGCTTATGATTCACAGTATTTTTTTCCGTCCTCCTGATGTCATCATCACGATCAAGTTGCCAGTGTTATGCCTTCAGAGTAGAGTTGACTTAGCTTTCGCAATTGATCGACTTTTTTATTTATTTCATGCGAAATAAATAGATGATTCTTGACATCAGGATTCGAACCGTGAATCAACAGAGTGACAAGCGATGATGTTACCACTACACCACGGACACCCTCAAAATTAATTTTTCGAAAATTATCACTGATATTCACTTTATTTCGAACACTGGTATGCGAACACTACAGAGAACATATTCCAAATGGGGTCCAGAAATATGATTTTTCTTGAGCAGGTCAAGGTCTATGACCCTGCCAAAGCTATTATTTATCTTGCACAGTAAGCCATTTTCCGTTTCTATTTACTGGACTTATTGTAAATTGACCATATCTTACAAATTGTAAATATTCGTTTAATAGAATTTAACAGTTTACAATTGAATCAGTTTTTTCTCGTTCCTGAAAGAAATTGTTTTTTTTTTAGAATTGTGCCTTTTTCGAAATTGCATATTCAATTAAATGTCTAATTTATTCATTTTTTCGTGTTTGAAAAAAAAAAATTGTAAAGCCGCTAAATACGATTTGTTCCAAAATTGAAAAGAGTAACAATTTTTTGACAAATCACTAGTAGTTTTCTAAAGATTTTGTCATCAAAATAGACCTTGAGTTCGTAATTCATGTCATGTTAACTTACCCACCGCATTTAAAAATGTAGAGTAGAAACGAACATACCTAAAAAGAGAATAAATAAAAATATTAAACACGGTCAAAAATTTTACTCTGAATACAATAAAAAATTAGGTCTGTTTGATTTTGAATTTAAGTCTGTCTGAATTAGAATTAAAAAAATGTATGAGAAAAATATGAGAATGATAAAAAAAAAAAAAAAAAACCGTGAGAATATCAAATAAGTAAAAATTGTCACCCTGAAAATACAGTACGGACTTCAGTAATAGAATTTAGCAATAGATTCTTAAAAAAACTGCACTAGATCCATATTTTTCGCAGCAGATTTTGTTATTACGAAAAAAATGCGCTTACTTTTCATATCTTTGAAAATATTTTTCCATCGCTGAATTGGAGAACTATCAAATTTGTATTAAAAGCGAATTTCTTCTTTGCAACGAATAAATGAAAATGAACTATAGGTGTTTCTGTTTGTGGTGTACTTGCGAACTTTCAACGAGTGTGAACGAAAGCAGCAGCATATACAGGGTGGCTGATGAAAGCCGCTACCAAAAAAAAATTTAATAACTTTTTTCTATTTAATAAATCTTGTTTATTTTTTTTTTTATTTTGCTGATTGATTTTTAGATTTAACAAAAATGGATAACTGGGACACTGAAACAAGAATTTGGATTGTCCGCCGCTATCACGCACTGGAATCCGTAGTTTCGGTTCAAAGAGAGTATAGGCGCACGTTTGGCGGCAATCCTCCGAGTAGATGGACCATAATGAGACTTGTTAACAATTTTGCCGAGCATGGGACAGTCGAAAGAAGACCTTACCATCGAAACCCTTCAGTTCGGACGGAGGAAACAATCGCTGCTGTAGCTGCTGCCATACAAAACAATCCAAGGGTTTCGACAAGAAGCTTATCTGCTCAAATGGGTATAAGCAGACAGTCATTGCAGTCAATTATGCACAATGATTTGCACTTATTCCCATATAAAATTGAAATGGCCAACAAACTGTACGCAGCAGACTTGCCGATTCGCTTGGAATTTTGCCAGAAGATGCTTCAAATGGTGGAAGAGGACGGAAACATGTTGAACTGTCTTTTTATGTCTGACGAGGCCCATTTCGATTTAAACGGCAACATTAACAAACAAAATTGTCGAATATGGAGTGCTTCCAACCAACAGATACTCCATGAGACGGAATTGCATCCACTTCGTGTCACAGTGTGGTGTGCAGTTTCATCACGCTACATTGTCGGGCCCTACTTCTTCGAAGAAAACGGTCACACCGTTACGGTTACTAGAGACCGTTACTTGAGCATGCTGAGAGAGTTTTTCTATCCAGAATTACGCCGAATGAGAATTTCTTTCAACTCTGTGTGGTTTCTGCAAGATGGTGCAACTCCTCACATAGCCCGGCCTGTTATGACAGAATTGCGACGAAAATTTCCCAATAAGCTAATATCCAGAAACTCCACATTCCGTTGGCCCCCCCGGGTCGCCTGACCTTACTGCACCTGACTTTTTCTTGTGGGGTTATTGCAAACAGGAAGTCTACAAAGCAAAACCAACAAATTTGAATGAACTAAAGCAATCCACTCGAGAAACAATTGCGGCTATTCCTGTCTCAACTCTCCAAGCAGTAATGAACAACTTTTTGGTAAGATGCCGCACATGCATCAACGAGCAGGGGGGCATTTAAATTCCATTATTTTTAAAACTAATTAAGCTATATTTAATAAAATTGAATGAGCTTTAACATGAATAAAAGAAAAATGAATTCCATACACTGAAAAAAAAGTTATTTGAGTTTCTTAATGTAGCATTATTCATCAGCAACCCTGTAGTTGCAGCACGACAACAATGCAATGTCAACCAATTAATACAAATCAGACATACTCACATAAGTCAGTGGAAAAGAGGAGGCATGCTCATTTTCATTTTAAGCAGATTGTATTTGTATGTATACCTACTTCTACCTAAGCCTACTAGATTGAATATTTTATTTCCAGTGCTGCCAGTACCGATAATTAACTCCCGGCTTATAAAAATACAGTTGGAAACAAAAATACTTGAATGTGTTCAATTTCAGATGTAGGTACAACATTCGGGTAACCAAAAAATTGCAGTAGATTGCAAGTCAAGCGCAGTGGCGCAGTAGATTTAAATTTTTTTTTTAAACGCAGTAGATCTACTGCAATTGTAAAGTCAGTAAAGTCCGAAGTAGGTGTATTCCCAAATTGCAGGAAAAAGAATTTTAGAACTAAAAGTAGAAAAGGGAAAATCACCATCAAAAACGAAAAGCAAAAAATTTATCTAATTCAATTTAAATAGTTCTCTATTGAATGGATTGTTATTTGGATTTTAAACAAATATTTTGGATTTGCAATTTATAACCACTATCGCAACAAAGCTAAAGACAAATATTTTATTTTTTTCTGCTTTCTCGGTAAGTATGTATGTATGTACTCGTATTGCCATTTGAAAATAGAAAAATAAATTTTTTGGTCTCCGATTTCAAAATTGTCAAGTCAATGCAAAAATCAAAATAAACACTTTGTTCCATGTCTACATGTCTGTTTGTCAGACATGTGTCAGTTTGACAGACATGTCAGTTTGAAGAAATTTTGATGAAATTTGAATGCTTGTGCTTCGTTAAAAAATTGGCAAAAACGGACGGAATATTTAAATCATATTTATTGGCCGTCAAACTCAATAATTTCTTAATAATTTTTTATTAAATTGGGTCGTAAGCTAAGACTGATAGGATATTTGTCTCATCTGAATATAATTTAAATCGAATGGTTGGAGGTAAGATATGGGGAGGAGTTTTAGAAATCTCCCAATCATCCTTCTCACGCATCTAACTCAAGAACCACTCAACGGATTTCGATGAAATGGGCCTTGAGCTAAGTTGGACTAAACAGGGATAAGACATAGTCGGATGAATTTTTACCACATGTCTTTCAAATTATTTTATAATCAGCTTGTGCCAGGAGACCCTTTATATTTTTTGCGTAACCATCTCATGACTTTATACAAACTATAATTTGGGAAATAGAAAATTTAAAAAAGAAATATTTCTTACATATTCGAGTTCCTGGGAAATTCAACATTAATACGATACATGTTGGGTTGAAAATATATTTACTACACCTAACCATGTGTACATATGTATATACGAAGGGCGGCTGATAAGTTCACAGCCTAAGGCATTAAGTGAAAGAAGAGGTTTATTAAAAAAATGTATTTCTCACATCGGGCATACAGTGCCTTAATACCACCGAAAAAAATATTCTTTTACTTTGCCTTCAAAATGACTCCTTTTTCAAATTGGAAAAAAAGGAAAAAGTCGAACTAAGTCTCATCTAAAGTTACGATTCGGTTGCAAATTTCGTTGAGATTGTCCCCGGCTAACTCCAAAAAATCTTCACAATACTCGAATACGAGTAGTCGTTGCTTGTTGAACGGCGTGAGCATTTTCGGTATCCAGCGCGCACGAATTTTTTTCATGTTTACAAGTAAATGTTCTTGCAAAATTTCTCCAATCCGTAGGTTGCAGATGTGCAACTCGTCCTCTATCTGCCACATTTTTATTCTTCGGTCCACCAGAACTAATTTTTCAACTTTTCTGACGTTTTCTTCAGTGACCACTGACACATGACGCCCTGGGCGGGAGCCGTTTTCACAGCTCTGCATGGTATACGAAATGTCAATGACATGTCTTCGAAAATTTCTTTAGGCGATTTTCTTTTTTTCACGAGGTACATTATCACGTCGTGGTGCTCAAAATTGCGAAAATTTCCGATTTCGACTGACATGGTGATGTTTATCCTACCACAGATAATAAAAAAAATTAGATTATTATTGAAACGAGTTGATATTTATCATATTAAAGAGTGCCGCAGTTAGTGCTATCACTAAAGAGAAGATGACTCGTTGTTGAGAATCTCAGACCGCGAACTAATCAGCCGCCCCTCGTATAAGGGCACGTATTGGTCAGTCTTGGTATTACTCTTGGTGGAGAATCAAAACAAATAAGTGGGTCTCGCAATTCTGTCTGTCTGTGTGTATGGTCGACTGAAGCCTAAATGGCTTAACGAATTTTCTTCAAACTTTCATATTAGGGGTCACAATTAGAGACAAAATTGGAATTTTTATTCTAATCCTAAAATTAAAGGTACTTTACGAGGGTGTCGACACAAATTGTGTCGTCACCTTAAATTTATTTTTTTTTTTGTCAAGAATCATCTTTCAATTTTCAGACAGATCTGTCAAATAGTTTTGTTGTGGCAGCCATTTTATATAGACGCCTACTAGCATTTTCGTTAAAATGAAAAAAAGTGAATTTCGAGTGCTCATTAAACACTATTTTTAGCGAGAAAAAACTACCACGCAAAGCAAACAAACGCTTGACAAATATTATGGGGACTCTTCACCATCGATTGGAACCATTCACCACTGGTTTACTCAATTTCGGTGCGGTCGTTCAAGCACAAGTGACGCCGAACGTTCTGGTCGCCCAATTGAGGTCACCACACCAGAAATGGTCAACAAAATCCATGGTTTGATAATGGACGATCGGTGAGTGAAAGTGCGCGAGCTTGAAGAGACCAAAGGCTTATCACATGGCTCAGTGATTTCGATTTTACATAAATATTTGGACATGAAAAAGCTTTCCGCAATATGGGTGCCGCGTTTGCTCACAATCGACAACAAACGCATTCGTTTGACAACTTCAAAGGTGTGTTTGGCGATGTTCCAGAAAAATTCGGCTGAATTTTTGCGCCGTTTCGTAACCGTGGATGAAACCTGGATTCACCACAACACACCGGAAACCCAGGAACAGTAAAAACAATGGACTTCTCCTGGTAAATCGAAGCCGGGTTGTCAGCAAACAAGGTCATTGCGACAGATTTTTGGGATGCGCGCGGTGTTATTCAAATCGATTACCTTAAAAAAGGGTAAAACGATCACCGGCGCATATTACGCAGAGCTGCTGGATCGATTCCAAGCCGATTTGAAGCAAAAACGGCCGCATTTGGAGAAGAAAAATGTTCTTTTTCACCAGGACAACGCACCGGCGCTCAAGTCCGCAGTCGCAATGGCAAAATTGCGCTGAGTTAGGCTACGAACTCCTCCCTCATCCAGCATATTCCCCAGATTTAGCCCTCTGCGACTATTTCTTGTTTCCAAACATGAAGAAATGGCTCGGAAGTAAGTCATTGGGTCGAATGAAGAGGTCATCGCTGAAACAAACGCTTATTTTGAGGGGCTCGAGAAATCGTATTATTTGGAGAGCATCAACAAATTGGAGAAACGTTGGATGAAGTGTATAAAGCTAAAAGGAGACTATGTTGAAAAATAAAATGTTTTTATACCGAAAAGAGTGTTCCTTATGTCATTTTTCAGGGACCCACCCTCGTACTAATGACAGACTTAGTAAAAATTCGATTTTCTCGCAGTAGGCATATGCCAACATATTTATACCATTCTGATACGGGGGGAAAATAATAACGGGTGAACCAAACCATCTGCTGGTTTCTTTTTAAATCAGATGTTATTTTGACACTGACAGCTCTTTGGCGCTCAAAAAATTTACAGAAACACAGTTTGACTCAATTTGAGCTTAAACAACGTTGGGAAATATTTCCAAAATTTATGCCCGCTGTACGTAAGTTTGTGAAGAAAGTTCATGAGATTTGCATGCTAATTGATAACACAAGCTATCCTCGTGTTCGTCCTGCGCTCTCAGTCGAGAATATTGATGCTTGTGGAATGGTTTGTTTGGTTGTGGAATGACGGCCCATATTTCTTTGAACGTGAAGATGACAATAACGTTACGGTTAACGGAGACCGCTGCAGATTCATGATAACCGATTTCGTTTGGCCAAAAACTGAGGAAATGTACTTGGACGATCTCTGGTTCCAGCAAGACTGCTTTACATGCCATACAAGCCGTTCAACAATTGATCGTTTGCGCACTAAGTTCAATAATCGTGTAATCAGCCGTTTTGGTGATGTTGCTTGGCCGTTGAATCTTTTGGGGTTCAGACACTTAAGCACAATATTGATCGAGCTATTCGTGAAAAAGAACCCCGAATCATCGGAAATATACTGCAAAACTGGGCTACTGCCAAACTAGTCGCGATAGCCAGTTAAAATAAAATATTTTCCATATATAATGGGAAATTATACTCTCGTCTATAAATCAAAAAACTTAACAAACATTAAATAGATTTATTTTATAGCAATTTTAAAATGAAACCAACAGATGGCCGGCCCATCCTTTATTTGCACGAAGAAAAGAAGAAATCTATTAAAAGAATCTGGGAACACTATCCAACACGCATTTTTTGATATATCGCGAGCGAAGTGGTGCAATGATTTGTCGCATCGGTGAGACTTTTCGGTGTTATGACGTTTTGTTATTTAGACTTTATAACGTCCATCTGAATACTCTTGATTCGTACTTTTCCACAAGGGGAAACCTATCAATCCGAATAAAAATCTAGTTTATTGGGAAAATAATCACAGTCTGGATACTGCAACCAGTGTTAGTATACCGTGGAAATTTTCCCATTTCATAGGAAAAAGGGAACAAATTTACTCGCTAGTACAAAATTGTGGGAATTTCTTTAATCCCAAAAAAGCTACACAACATTTATTTTATTTTCACAAATTAGGATCATCTACATTTCTTAAATCAAACAAATCTACGACTTCGACTTGCGCGGGTACGGCACTGCATCTTAAAACTTAAACTTAAAGATTTCTAAAAAATTTTTAAAAATGTAACCACACATTTCCCAGAAAATTATATATCTAGATGAAAAACATTTATAAACAGAGTTTTAGGAAGTAGGGAGATAAGTTGTGTGGTGACCTTGAAAGTTCTTGAATATTTTTGGTTTTAAGAATATGAACCAAACTTAAATTTTGTAGGTGGGAACAGGCAAACATTTTCTGGAAAACCCAAAGGAAGAAAAAGTTTAGGAAGGGTAAATTTAATTTATAATTCTAAAGCAAAGTTATTCAAGGACACTGAAGGTTACCGCGCAATTTTATTTATTCATAAGTGAAAACCACAGGAGAAAAGCGTGTTAAATCCACTTATGTGAGTTTTCTGATTTTGATGCCATCACGTTAACCAACAGATGGATGAAAACTTGCGACATCCAAAGAAAAAGGCAATTTGGAAAAGCGTTGTAAGTTCAACATTCAAACTCTTTTCCCTTTATATCTAATTGTATGTATGTATGTATTTTATTTATTTAGTATCAGTTACTATTACAATTCATTTGGTATATCTTAATTTATATAACAATCTTTAAATTTACTTTTAAGTTTTACTTTTAAGTTACTGTATTTCTTATATGTGATATTAACAAATTTTTAAATCTTCTTAAAACAGTTTCATTCTTTATTTCATTAGGTAGTTCGTTAAATAATTTTAATCTTTCTTTGAGAGAAATGAGGTTATAGATCTCATACCTTCTTTCTTAGATCTCTCTGAAGTGGTAATGTTTAGGAACAAAAATATATGGTTTCTATTCAGAAGCTGACTAGTTTGTCTACAACCATTTTGAGATATTAAGGCGTCTTAATTTAAAAGCAACACCCTGTATAACAAGCACGCTTAAATTAGTTGCTGCTTTTCTAAACATTACTTTGTGGGAAAACTGTGGGATTCTTGATTACAGGAAGTGGAAGAAGGTGAAAAAAGAGGGTAAAATCGCCAGAGCTCGTGGGAAAAGTAACGAAAAGGATCTAACAACCCTTATCAGAGGTGTTTTGTTTGCAAATGTGTGCATTTCTGACGGTCAATGCATGTTTTTAGTTCTCCGGAGTCGTGGAGAACTGGGACTAATATTTTGAAAGGCTTCATGAGCGTTAAAAGAAAAGTAAAAAGTTTAAAACGCTACCGTGACTGTAAATATGATCTATCTGCCTTTCGCAGATAGATTGCAGGCATTTAGCTATGAATTGCGAATTTAGCCATCAAAGTTAACGATATAAATTTACCCATCTAATTTATCAAATACGCCTACAATAAATACTGCCAGACACGAACTTCTCAAAGACTTTGTTCATCTATCAATTACCACCCAGCATTCATTGCTATTCTACTAGAAAACCACGAAACCATAGAAAACATCTATCATGCGTGTACTGCGAAACCACAATTACCGGAAAAAAAATTCCAAAACTTAAGTAGTCGCTAATGGGAGAGAAACCAAACGAGCACTAATTAATCACACTTTTCCACCAAAACAGAAGTATCTCATGCCAACAAAAAACACGTCGTCGTCATCAACAACTCCCTCAGAAGAAAGGGGCAACAACTCATCAATGTTTGTCTCATTTTCATCATCAGTGGTCTAGCCGCACCCATCTGTTCCGTCTGCTGACCTAATTACGTCCCAGAAGAAGAAAATCCAGATTGCTTTTTGCTTTTTTGCTCTAATAATTGCATAAACATGGTCTGGTAGATACAGGGATGACTTCCTAAAAGGCCCACAAATTTTATTCCTTTCCTATGAAAATAAAGTCTGTGATATATTTAGGAGAAACAAATAAATGTATTTTTCTCCCACCTACCTACCATATGCTGTTAATTAATTTTATTTTAAGATGAGTATCTGTTGAACTGTTTGATGATGATATAATAATTTTTGAAGCACAAGTTCAAAACACCACGCGCTACCATTTGAATTGCGTTCGCGATTCTTTCTTATTTTTTTTTTTTTTTTTTAAATATATTCAAAAATAACAGACGACATTGTGAAACTTTTGACGACGAGTGGGAAAATGTTTCTAGTTCATAATAAAATATTTTTAAAGGAGCATGGTCGTTATATTTATTATTTATGGAAACTTGTTTTTTTTTTTTTTGCCTACATTCGCAGATGGGTCATTGACTTGAAAGGGATGCCTAAACTATGTAAAATAGTTGTGATGAAAATAAACATTTTGGGAATTATTTTCAGTTATTTTTGTACTCGTCACGGAGAGTTGTTAAGTCGGCTAAAATGCGGCTAACGAAGAAAAGTAAACAGACGTAAGAAGTCTTATTTTAGCTATTCTGTGGTGAGAAAAAAACTTGATTGTTTACAGACGGGAATATTAATTGAAGGTAAATATGCATAAATGCGGATAAAAAAAAATCACACCTATTAACTTAGCCATTTGGCTGGTTGAGGTCCGGTTTGAAAACTGGAATTCATTCTTGTTTCAGAAATGCGGTATGAACTGAAAAAGTTGTGAAATGGTGGCAAAGTGCATTGTCTTGGTGTGTTAGGACATAAAGCCAATTTCAATAGAGAATAATGATCGTGACCAAAGTGATGACGGTTTGCAGTTTACCCTTAATTAGATACAAGGTGTGAATTTACTATCAGTGCATGTTTGCAACAAATATTTTACTTTTTGTGTAAATACTTCCAACGAGGAAATCAATGAATACAAAAGTTGCAAAAGTTGAGTGCCAGCAAAGCTGCATTGTGTACCATAAACGCTTAAATGTCTGGAACACGTTGTGGTTAGAAGACTGTGGGACTTTTTAGAAAAAAAAAATAAATCATACATCCAAACGAGTATGGATTCCAAAAAATAAAAGTACAAATAAATTGCTTGGGGAGTTTTGAAACATACTCGTAATACTCGTAAATTGAATCCTTTTTTTTAAAAACTTCGGTAAAGCGTTTGATACTCTTAACCATGAAAAACTAATAGCAGTTTTAAAAAGAACTGGAATCAGGGGTTATTAGCTAACTGGTTGCAGGGCTACCTACGCAATAGGAAATTCATACTGAAGATTGGATCTGAATGAAGTCAAGAAGAGATTGTTAAGGCTCAAAGCCGGGATCGATCCTCTTTATTCTTTATATAAACGAACTTTTGTGTGCTAAAAAGATGACTTGATATCAGGGGAAATCCTAAAGCAACTCCCAAAAAAAGGCTTAAAGAAACCAGCACAGATTATAAATACTGCATTCAGGATAAGGTATATATACCTAGCATGTGTAATTATGATACCAAAACCAGGGAAACCACCTAGTGAAGTCACCTCATACCGCCCCATATCGATTCTGCCCATGTTGTCCAAACTATTTGAAAAAATGTTGATTAAACGTCTGCATAAAATAATTGAAGAAAAATCGCCAATCCCAAACCATCAATTTAGTTTTAGCAATAAACACTCCACGATTGATCAGGTGCATAGAATAACTGATAAAATCGAAAAAGCATTTGAAGAAAAAAAGATATGCTCTACTATATTTCTTGATATAGCTCAAGCTTTCGATAAAGTATGGCGGAAAGGACTGATACATAAATTGCAAAAGCATCTACCAAAGGAATACTCTGAAATCCTATATTACAGCGATTTTTTTGAATCAAACAAGATTACTACTCCACATTGAGAAAAATAGGAGCTGGTGTACCACAAGGCAGTGTCCTAGGCCCTGTATTATATCTCTTATTTGCCAGTGACTTTCCATTTAGTGATGAAACAACTGTGGCGACATTTGCAGATGATACTGCTATCCTTGCTGTGGGAGAAACTGTCGAAGTAGCAACGAAAAAGCTACAGAAGGCAGTGAATAAATATCAAAATGGACCAAAAAATGGCTGATTAAATTAAATGACCTAAAGTCGGTCCATATCAACTTTACAAATAAAAATGTTCCGCATATCCCAGTAATAATAAATGATAATGAAGTGGAATAAGCGAACACAGCCAAATATTTAAGCATGACACTAGATGCAAAACTGCGCTGAAAAGCGCAAGTAAAGAAAAAAAAGAGAAGAACTGAATATGCGCTACGGTAAAATGTATTAGCTTATAGGGAAATACTCTTGTTTGTCCAATTACAATAAACTACTGCTTTACAGGCAAATTCGAAAACCAGTATGGGCCTTAACCAAATATAGTAAATACACCACAGTACATAAGAAACAGTGCTCTGCATAGAGATCGAGAAATTGAAATGATTGAAGATGAAGTCAAAAAAAGTAGCTAATAGACACAAACTTAAACTTTTCAATCACATAAACTCAAAAATGTCAGAACTATTAAATATTAGCAATCTGACTAGCAGATTAAGAAGAGCAAACACTTTTGAGAAAAAAATACAAAAAGCTAAAATAATATTTAATCATCCATAGATGAATACTTATCATAAACACCTTAAGATATGAAAGACAAATTGCTGATTGGTCTAACGACTAGGTGCAAGTGGAAGGCTGGCTCTGACAAGACGGCGGTACCGTAGGGAAAACGGAAAGAAGGGAGAAGGGGTTATTGGGTAAAAATCCCCCACTGTTACCAAGTTCCGGCTCAGTTTCGTCTTTTGAAGATTACCACCTTCCAGCGTAAAAAAAAGGGCGTTCACGTATGCAGACGACACCGCTTTCATAGTTCGACACATATCCTTGGAGACTGCCAATAATGCAAGAGGAATACAATAAAGCGGTTAAGTTTTAAACGCGACAAAAACTAAACTAATGTATATCCGCGGACCTAGATTTAAAACTGGGATCATGTTCATTAGATAGAAAAATCAAATTAAAAAAAAAATAAGATCCGAATTAAAAATGGCGATTTTCGGAATTGTGTATTAGTCCTCGGTTATAAAAACCACTAAAATGTAACCAAAACTCGACTTAAACTTTAGCTCACTACTTTTAAAAGATATATGTATACTTTACAATGCAACCTCCTACAGATAAGTTTAAGACTTTGCGGGAAGCTAATTAATTGTAATGAATTATGAAGAAATAAAGAATATAAGTTGAATTGAATTGAGTTAGTCGTTAAAAAGTGGGCAGCTGAATTTAAACGTGGTCGCACGTCCCTCGAAGATGACCCACTAGAAGGACGGCCAAAATCCGCAACCACACCCGAAACCATCGAAAAAGTGCATGATATCGTGTTGGACGATAGGCGAGTGAAGGTGAGTGAGATAGATGAGGCTGTGTGTACATCGGAAGAGAGGGTGCGAAATATCTTGCACAAAAACTTAGGGATGCAAAAGCTCTGCGCAAGATAATGCGGCACCATTTGCTGAATGCCGATCAAAAGCAAATGCGCAAACGATTTTGTGCGGCGATTTGTCACCATGGATGAGACATGGGTCCACCACTACACGCCAGAAACGAAACAACAGTCGAAGTAGTGGGTAGAAGCCGGTGGTTCAGCGCTAAAGAAAGCGAAGTCGATCGCATCTGCCGAAAAGGTCAAGGCCAGTGGGTTTTGGGATGCGAAAGGGATCCCGTTAATTGATTACCTTGAGAAAGGCAGGACAATTACAGGTGAATATTACTCCAATCTTCTTGACCAAATGGATGCCAAAATTCAGTAGAAGAGGCCTGGCTTGAAGAAGAAAAAATCATCTTTCACCAAGACAATGCGCCTGCACACAAGTGTGCGTTGGTGATGGGAAAACTGCGGGATTTGGGGTACGATTTGCTCGGCCATCCCTCGGCCATCTTCGCTTGATTTGGCACCCTCAGACTTCCATCTGTTCCCAAACTTGAAGAAATTTGTTTCTGGGAAGCGCTTCGCATCAAATGCAGAAGTTGAGAGGGCCGTAGATTAATATTTTCACAGCCTTCCAGACTCTCACTTCCTAGAAGGAATATTGAAGGAGAAACGCTGGACCAAGTGTGTTGAAGTTAAGGGAGATTATGTATAAAAATAAAATCATTTTTTAACTGAAAATCGCAGTCTTTCATTGTCAGGCCGAGAACTTTTCACCATAAGTACATGAGTAGACAAAATTTGTCATCAAAATGTCTTTAGTTGTTCTCAAGCGAACCATGTGAGGACAAACACACATATCTATGTGTTTGCTCGACCTGGCTCTTTCAGGTATGACCATAGCTTTATCTTTTTCTACGAGTTAACGAGAAACAAACAAAAGTAGAGAATTAAACAAAAGTAGAAACTGATCTTTCCCAATTGAAAACCTCACAGAAGCATTGCTTCTTTGTTTGAACTTAAATCGCACTCCAGAAGAACCACAGCAGGTCCGAAATATGAAAGCTCACTGCGCAACATCTAATAAAACTTACGAGTAGTATAAGGAGTTATTGAAGGATCCATACGAAAATTATCGAAAAAAAAGAGACCAAATCCGAAACGAAAGATAACACGCCAATCTAAAGTAAAAGAAGTGGCAAAGCCTGTGTTATCTCTCAAGTATAATTGGACCGGGCATTTGGTTTGAACAGCTGATGAGAAATGGAAGAAAAAAGGCGTGTGGCCGCCGAGGACTGACCGGAGAGATCGAGAAGACAGCGAATAAGATGGGAAGCTGGCACAACAAAAGAATAAGGGTAGTCGTATCAAGAACGAACTGGAGTGCATTAGGGGAGACCTATATCTAAAAGAGGATGTCAACAAGCCTAAAACGACGAAGACGATAATCCTCCGTGTCGTAGTTCTCAAAGTACAATGGGCTGGCTTGCAAATCAAAAAATTTGGGTGCTGCACTTGCCAGCTCAATCTCAGAAAACTTGGAAATAAATTAAAGTTATGTAACAGAGGAAAATATCTTGAGTCTCATTGGAAGCGAGAAGGGCGTTATTGCTCACATTGAGTTACAGAACCGGGCTACAAATCTCAATCTGTCGATTGAGCACTGGGTCAGTTGTAAAATAGAATAAGGAAGCATTCATATTTCAATATCTTTGGAAGCCCAGAATTGCTAGGTACGAAGAAAATAAAATATAATTTAACATTTCCGCGTGCCAAATTGACGTTAATTTTTCTGAATTTTCTTTTTAGAATATTAAAAAAATTCATATTGATGTAATGAGGTTTAGCGCAGAAATTATATACAAAAAAAGATCAAAAATACTGCCCCTAATCTTTCCTTTCAATCGCCTGGGCTCAAAGCTTCCTAAAATTCGACTAGGTCCAGTACCCATTTTGAGAAAACAAAAGTTGCATTGTAATCTATTAATGTGGCACACACCTATTTGCCATCAGCCACGCCTACTTTTGATGATCGAAATCGATCGTTTTTCGAAACATGTTGATTTAAAAATATTGCTTGAAAATATAAAAAATACGAGTAACAGTGTGTGAAACTTGTGGCGTAAACGTACCACCAAAAATATGGCAAACGTCGACTTCCATGATGATCAAATCTACAATAATAACAGATAAGAATTGCCCTTGACTACGTGATTTGGGAGAAATGTTCACTAGCTTTCCAACTATAACCATAAAATTATTTGGAATCAAATCATTCACTAAATAAATAACGATATAGTCGGATTTGCCGAACGCTAACCTATTATTACAGTCTACTACCCGCCTATTTCGCATGCAAATGACTGTAAAGAATATCTTATTTACCCTTTCAAGACCGACCTTCATTCTACAATTTCCACACTCCATAAACCTACTATTTGATTATACGTCTGTTTTCACACAAGTTTCCAAATTACTTTTTGAGTTAAAATTTATTATCAATAAATGGAATTTGCCACCTCAGACAAAAAGTTTTTTCTGCTGATGTCTACACATTATTTAGAGAGCAAGGACGAAATGCAAATAAGGGATTTTTGCTATTTATAAAAATATAAAAGGAAAATCTACCCGCCAGTTTAGTGAACCGTGCGAACGTACTCGCCGCTCATTCTCTTTTTCGCAATACTTTTCTTTGGAGTCATTCCACAGCACAAGTGTCCAAAAATATATGCAAAAAGAAGGAGCGCGCGTTGAAAGGACGTTTTTTTCACTTCACCGAGTCTATTACAACCCCACAAATACACATAGTCATGAATATAGACTGGTACACACAACCCTAAAAACGTACACATAAACATTTTCAGGTTCTTTGCACTACTGAACAGTGTTGTTAAAATTTCTACTGCAGAGGAGGGCAATGTGGAGCGTGGACAAAGCATCTTTTCTGGCATTTCTTTAGAAAGTTTTGTATTTTGATTGTTTATTTTGTATTCTCTATTTTTGTCCTTTTTTCAGTTGTCGAAAGAATGAATTGGAGTCGTCTCGGTTATTCACCGAGATTTATGTTTATACAATACTAAATAACCCCAGACAACAAGAAAAAAAAATTAAATAGAGTTTCTCTCCTTTCGATTGCTGGATTAGCGTAAATCCAAGAAAAAAAAAAAGATTTTATCTTTTTCGTACATTAAACTTTGGATAACCCTTTTATGTGAGTAAATCTACTTAACAGATACTTGTAGAAGGGTTGTTTCTAAAAAAAAAACTTCAAATTGAAAATAGAAAATTTGTTAAGTGTCAAAATCAGTGAGCAGTAAAACTTTGATGTTTATCTATTCGATCGATGTTACGATTTCAATTAAATATGCACAGAAGTTCGCGATGCGTGTGACAGTGTGAATATGATAAAGCGATAGGAATATCTAACATGATAGATATTTACCTTTTTTTTCGGATGGAAAAGAAACTTCACCCACTTTCCCCATAACCGAGCCCATTGTTTGAAATCAGTACGACACGTTTGACTCAGTTAGTCAAGTCAAATATACATTTTGACCTTGAAAAATAAATAAATTGCACAATATTGGTGTTGAATGAGTAGTTTCTTTCAACGCGCACCCTTTGTTTATATTTGCAGAATAATGATAAGAGAAAACCAGTGAAAAGAAAAAAACAATAAGGAATGAGAAGAGAAAATTAGATTAACGATTAGAATGCCAGACAAAGGTGTATTGTTGTGCTTGATTTGAATTCTGATATCAAATTTGAGAAATGTTTCCATATTCGAGAAAGAATGACCAGTTCTAGATTTTTCGAAATAAAAAACATTTTCGACGAAGAACGTGTATAATATAAAGAAACCCTTCCCCCAATGGGGTTATCTTGTTTTGGCGTAGGTCGATAGGAGGAGAGAACCCTAAGTTCTACCCCTCGGGTATGGAAATGCAAGGAATACATAAAACCGGTTCTAATTACTAGTTAAAGAAAAATTCAAGTAAAACATGGATAGTACTGAAGAGGAAGGAGATAGGGATGTACATACATAAGTGTATATCTAAAAGTCGGTTGGAGTTGTTCCACAAGTCGCCACCAGTTTGAAAACAATAGTTAGTTAGTTAGTTAGTTAAGGTGGCACTCCAGTCCGGGGTGGACCCGGGTCGCAACAAACAAGCGTCTCCAGCCAGCACGATCTTTAGCTAGCTGCCTCCAGTTTCGCATGCTAAGTTGGTTTAGTTCCCCTTTCACGTGCATGTGCCATCTGACTCTTCACTCTCCTGGCTAAGTCGATGTCGCTGTATAGCCGGAACAATTCGCCGTTGTATCTCCTCTTCCACTCACCATCTATGCAGACGGGACCAAAAATCACCTGAAGAATTTTCCTCTCAAAACAGTCAAGAGCAACCTCATCCACTTTTGATAAAGTACATGCCTCTGCGCTATAGATTAAGACTGGGATGATTAGGATTTTATAAAGGGTCACTTTAGTTGTTCGAGAGAGGGCTTTTTTCTATTCAATTGCTTTCTTTGCCCAAAGAAGCGGTTGGGAAGTATTATTGTTCGTTTGATTCAAGCACTCGTGTCGTTGTCTGACAAAGTCCCTAATTACCTCAAAGTTATATCTGTTTACGGTGACGTTCTGCCCGAGACGTCGACGTTGGTTCTCCTTTCTTGTTGACAGCATATACTTGCCCTCATTTACCGTTAAATACATCTTCCACCTCAATACTCACGAATTCGCCACTGACATCACGCTACGTTTTTCCGATTATGTAAATATCGTCGGCGTAATTGGACAGACCTTTGAAAGATTGTGCCTCTGGTGTTGGCGCGTGAGTTTTGCACTATTCTTTCAAGAACGATGTTAAAGAAATCGCATGACAGCGCGTCGCCTTGTCTGAATCCTTTTTTGACATCAAAGGTCTCGGTAAAGTCTTTACCTACCTTGATGGAGTAGCGTGCATTCTCCATCGTCATCCTGTACAAACAGACGAGTTTGGCAGGGATGCCAAATGATGTCATGCGTGGCCTTAAAATCGATGAAAAGGTGGTAGGTATCGATTTGAATCGTCTGGGTTTTCTCCAAGTTCTACCGTAGTGTGAATATTTGGTCGATGGTAGACTTCCCTAAAGCCACACTCATATGGACCGATCAGGTTGTTGACGAACGGCTTCAGGCGTTCACACAACACGGCAGATAAGATCTTATAGGCGATGTTAAGGATCAGGATCTGGCAACAATCCTGAGGTTCCCTTCATCGGGAATACTTTCATCCGACCATATTTTACAAATGAGTTGGTGTATGCTCCATCGTTCGGCAACTAGGTCGTCAGATACAGCAGCTTTGTTGGACTTAAGTTTAGATATGGCTATCTTTACTTCGTCTAGATCGGGTGGACGGAATTGTTGATCTACATCATCCAGGTTGAATGGATCACTCTGTCTGACAGCGGGATTCGATTAGTCGTTGCCATTATACAGTCTGCAGAAATGGTTCTTCCATATCCTCGTCCTTGATCGTCCTTGCATGCTTTGGTTTGGGACTTGTAGCCTTGAAAAGTTATTTTTACCCTTTGGTAAAACATTATTCCTGCGGTAGCATCTCTCAATTTTTTGATCGCGCGCTTCTCATGCTCCTTCTTTTCTCTCCTGAGAACCCGGTGTTCATCTTTACTCTTTTCCTCGTAGAGCTCGCGAGAAGCTCTAGACCTTCTATGCAGCACCGCTTTGTATGTCTCTTGTTTAGCTGCATGTGCTTGCCGGCACTCGTCGTCAAACCAGGGGTTTCGTTGTGGTGGCGGACTGAAACCCAACACACCAGAGGCGCCATCTCTTATGGCTTTTTGGCAATGTTTCCACTGATCTTCATGATCTTCAATATTCAATGCTGGCGACATAGGAGCTCTTGAGAGATTAAGGGAGACTCGATCGGAAAAGGATTTGGCGATATCTTGCGATTGTAGCAGTCCGACGACAATCTTCCTCAAATTATTTCCTTGTCTTGGCGGTATTCGGGACATCCACAACCGTACCTTGGCTACAATAAGGTAGTGGTCCAAGTCAATGTTGGCCCCGCGGAAAGTTTGGACATACATAATAGTGGAAGAGTGCCTTGCGTCGATCGCAATGCGGTCAATCTAGTTGACAGTTGATTGATCACGAGATCTCCAAGTTCCTTTTTTTGCAAGAGCTTGTAGAACCTGTCTTTGGTGCCTTCGTCTTTCTTCTCTATGGGGCATGCGAACATACATATTAGGCTTATGTTAGCGAATTTAGCCTTGGTGCGAATTGTCGTAAGGCGTTCGTCCACATATGTGAAACTTAAGACTTCTTGCCTAAATCTGCCTCCAACGACGAATCCATATCCAAATAGGCGCTGTTATTGTTGCCGGTAACAATCGCCGTAATAGATATCGCAGTTTTTCATCCTATTTTTGTCCGGCCGGTCTGGGTGGCGATGATATCTGCTTTGAAGCAGTTTAGGGCCTCCGCTAATTGTGCGGCTGCACGTGGTCTATTAAGGGACCTAACATTCGACGTACAGATCCGAAGTTCCTTGTCCTTGTTTCGTTTTGCTTTAAGTATAGCACCGTTATAATTGAAAATTCAGATTCCACATCTGGACATTATCCCACAGACCCCATATATGAAGTTTGAAGAAAATTTGTAAACCCGTCCAAGGTACCTACTTTTAATACCAAAATTTATAAAAAATCGATATCGAAAATTTTCACCAAAACAATACTTGCCCTATAGGCAGTAAAAATAGACTACGGGTATTATACTAGGTTCTAGAATAGGTATACACCAGGTGCTATGACTTTTTCTATTTCTGCTAAACCAATCTGTTATCAGACCAGTCCGTCGAACTGATTACCACCGATGAGCAAATTAGTTTCGAAGTTCTTCAATCGAAAAGGGGAACCATTTCCCCCACACAAGTTCAAAGTGACTGATGATATGCGATAATGTAAATACAGCTGTCTCCAAAATCACCGTTAATACCCGAATAAAGAATTCCAAAGAACAAAACAATAAGCCAACTGTCTACATCCATGTCCCATTTCAAGTTCTTTGTTTATCCGATTTGTTTGTTTGTGTATGCACTGCATAGATATCAACCGCAACTGATAACGTTCCGTGCATTGGAATACAAATTCAAGGCGCACTTATTAACCGATAAACATTCGTTATGCCTACTGATAAAAGAGAACCCTCTCCTCATTGAAACCCACCAACGCGCAATAATAATATGTTGATAAAAATAAATATGAATTATATTATTAATATTATGTATTATTGTCATAGCTACACAGCAAATAGCGGTGAATACTCCCGATAAAAAGAAAAACTTCTCTGCGCTATTAATACTCGTACACCGGGAATTGAGGTCACATTGTCAGTCATTTGTTCGAGCTATGTATTCACCATTCATTCATCCGTCCGATTCAATTTAGACAGACAGAAAACGAAAAAAAGAGAATGAAAATTAGATTTATCAAAATGATCGCACGTTTTCATGCATAAAGTCAACAAGTAAATGCGCGCGTATGGCTCTGGCACCGTAGTGTGATTATACGAGACTCACTATCAAGTGCTGTGTTGATCGCATAATAAACTTTTTTTTCGTTCTTATTTTTTCATATAAAAATTATATGTCAAATAAATGGTCCCCGGGCTACTGCATATGCCTTTAATGGGTCGTAAAATACCAGCCGGACGGGCGAAAGTGTGTACGACTTGGCCGTTAATGGAAGCTCCCCATCATGCACTTGATTGTTATGTTAACTCGAGGAGGGAGTTCGGCAAGGCGAGGCGAGGCAAAGTCTTCCAATCGCAGTTGACCGATTTTTATTAACCTTAATAAGTGCACACAGTACACGCACAGGCCAAACAACGAACATCATCCAGCGATGATGATTAATAACGTTTTCAGTTGAAATTAGAAGTATCATACTATAATGTATCTGATTAGATGGAAAGAGAGACAATGTCACACGAAAGCTGATATCTGTAATTATAGGCTGGCTGTGAAACTTGTCGGAAGCGTATTGAGTTGGAGAGTTGCATGAGTGGAAATCCAATAGTAACTTATTAACAGAGTCGTCTTAACAAGTGCTTAATGTAATTGACACTAGTAGCAAAGTCACGTTTTTCTGTGGCGATTTTAATTTGTTAGAATAACGTCATAAAATAAAAGAAAATTGCAGTTAATTTGATAAATATTGATTGGAGGTCGACGACTGGTTTGCATTGGATGCATGATGCGAATCGATAACGACTCTGCACGAAGACCGTATCACTATTTCAACGACCAATGTCACTATGTAGAGTTTGATGTGAGTGGACTTTTAGGAAATACCGACGGGGAAGCAACAGCTTAAAACCTGGATAATAGAATTATTGCTTTCACAACCAAAAATTGCAAACCATCTTCATAGCTTTTGGATAACAGCTAATCAAGGCCTTGTAACATCTCTTGATCGTTTTTTTTTTTTCCGAAACCAGATAACGGAGGAATCACTCAATTTACAATGTACTACCAGACAATGGTTCGAGAAGCTTAAGAGTTAATTCATTTGATATCCACAGCATTCTTGACATTGGTTTGTAGTAACCATAGTTAGTGCGATGAGAAGATATACGGAATAGGGGAACAGTTGAGTTCACTATCACAGATGACACCTAGATCGCGTGCTGATATAACTAAGGGTACAGACTCGTCACGAATAAAGTAGACCCTAGGAGGTGGTGGCAGACATTTGCGGGAGTAGGTAATGGAATGACATTTATCGACATTAAGCTTTAAGAAATTTTTGTTACACCAGATGGAGAAACTATGCAGATCATCCTGTAGAAGGCGAGGATCAGCGGGAGATGAAATATGTCTAAAGATTTTCATATCATCAGCGTAGACCAGAAAGTCGGAGTTCTGGATGATATGTTCGGCATTGTTTATCGTAAGGATAAAGATCAGAGGTCCAATATGGCTACCTTGAGGAACCCCCGAAGTTCCTATAATGGGGTCCGATATTAAAGGTCTAAAATGAACTTTGTATTGGCGATCTACTAGATATGAGGGTGGCCGTGGTGTAGTGGTAATATCATCGCTTTTCACGCTACAGGTTCACAGTTCGAATCCTGATGTCAATAATCATCTATTTATTTCGCATTAAATAAATAAAAAAGTCGATCAATTGCGAAAGCTTATGTCAAGACTGGCAGTAGGGCGGTCATATGGCTAAAATGCAACTTGATCGTGATGATGACATCAGGAGGACGGAAAAAAAATACTGTGAATCATGAGCAAAAGCAAAAACAAACAAGCTCCCCAGTTATCTGGACAGCCACCCTTAGAGTTCACTGAAACTTAATACCAACTGAGTTTTAAACCAACTACACCAATCTGTCTTTCTCTCTGTCTCTTCCCCTTTCCTCAAAACGCCCGATTCCTATAAATTAGTATAAAGGTATACATAACCCCTTTCACACCTGCAAATAATAACATTATAAAAAAAAAAATAAAAAATATTATGATGTGATCCATGATATGAACCGCGATTGGAAACCAAGGACTTCTAGCTTAAAGAGAATGAACGAAGAGTTTAGATATACATGAGAACTTAGCAATCTGGTATTAGAAACTTCACTTTTGCAACCTTTTTTGTGGATAGGTGTAATATAAGCATCCTTCCATAATTGAGGAAAATCGCCTTGGGAGATTGAGAGTTGAAGAAGGGCAGTGAGGGGTTGTGTCAGATGATTCACACATTCTTTTAATACTATGGCGCGGACACCGTCAGGACCAGGAGAGTAGTCGGCTTCAAGTTGATTAATCTTATTAACAATCATTGACGGTGTTATATCCACGGAGGCGAGGGAGGTATGAGCAGAGTTGTTCAAGAAGCGGAAATAATCAAGGTCTGATTCGAAGACGTGGTCAGCGAACGACTGGCTGCAGAAATGAGCGAATAAGTTGGCAATTATTTTAGGGTCTGCTGAGGAAGAATCCGAGAAGGTGAAAGTTGAAGGATAGCCGTCAGATTTACCTTTGACATTAATAAATTGAAAAAAGGGCTTGGGATCAGAAATCAAGTTGGATTGCATACGATCGAGGTATTCAAGATAAAGCCTTTCGCAGAGCTCAGAGAAATGGGTGTATGCGCCAAAGTACTCAAAAAAGTCAGAGTCCGATTTGGATTTAAGATAAGATTGCCCCAGTTTGTTTCTTTTGTTGCGAAATGAGCGTAACTAATTGTTATACCAAGGTGGAGAAGACGTGCAATTTTTATTAGGAGTGTATGGCACCGATTGGACAGAACAGGCAAAAATATTAGAGTAGAAGATCGCGAGGGCATTGTCGATGGGTAAGAGTGTAGAGACGGGACTTATATTAAGGAGTAAGCTATTGAGTTTGTGGAAATCTGCTTTACGGATATTAAAGCAATAAGAGTGTTCCGAAACTGGCGTGTTCAAGATATTTCGAGTGCCACTTACTTGGAAAAGTCCAGAGTCAGAGAGACAATCGGTTACTTGTAGATTATAGCGCCGCACTTTGATAGTGAATAAGCAATTCGCACTTGCAATGCCGTGAGAATAAAAGATTCTTAGGTGCCTACTATTGGCTGTTGAATAGACACTACCTGTGATGGGATTCTGCAAAGTCAGGACGTTTTTTTGAATCTCGGTAAAGAGATAAACAAAACACAAGATACGAAGCCAACGTCTTAGGACTAAGCAATTTAAAATGGTTTATCTTGCATTGAAAACGAGGTGAAAACGCTCGAGAATCCAACATGCGACTACTAACTTCAACGGCACGCAATAGCTTCTCTTAAAAATGTAACCGGGTGCTAACGACCAGATTGAACAATTTTACGGTACGCGAATTCACAACTCAACACAAAGCAGCGTCGTCGTCAGCGCGATACCGCCCAAGATCAAGCGATAGAAATTAACGGATTTATGCACCTGTTATGAATGATGGAAACAACGATTGCGTCCTTAGTTTCAATCGCATTGAACTGCTGAATGTATCTCCATCTCATGCGAATTGCATCGACATATTCGGATTTGAGGTCTATAAGATCTCTTGAAGTAGGTTTGAGTCACGGTTTTTGTAGAAATGGGAGGTGGCTCAGCGCTCACCATAAAGGGGGTTACTTACATCGCGGATTCTAAGCCTGTCGGGGTAAAAACCTTACTATGGAACTTCTTTGCTATGTCTCCGGTATCAACGCAGTTAGAATGCTAGGGTTTATCAAGCAGAGTCCACTAATTAACGAAGTATAGAATAATTGACTTGCAATTTGGAAGCCGTAGAAGACAAGCAGAGTTGAGGCTAGATATGTACATCCAAGATTGCTTTCAATCGGTACTGATTACGAATATGTAAATTAAAATCTTTGGAAACAATTAGTTTTCAAGTTACAAGGGTTTATCTTTTTCGAAAATACTTGTATAGCGAACTCGCCCTTGTGTTTTGAGTTGAAAACTCATTCTTATCGAAAATCTTTTCGCATATTCATCATCAGAGGTAAAAAATACGTCGTTTAAAAATCAAGCAATCGGCAGCTAAAGAAAGTTGACGACATTCTTTGATGTAAAAAGTTTTGTGTCAACTCAATACGGGTAGAGGAATCGGCTTTTTTCGCAGCACGGAATCTAAGCTGCAGCTGTTTAGAAACAGAAACAACTTATGCACGGATATATGACCTAAAAGGTGACTTCGCATCATCTGAGCAAATCGTACCTCAAACGAAAAGCTTTAATGCCGAATAGCAATGTTGCCTTAGATCGGTCGCGTCCTGACAGGTTTAGTAAAAGCAATGCAAACATATGTCGACAAATTAAATGGGACCTCAAGCTTCGTATCGTAAATTTCGTAAAGCTATTCACAATGCTCGGGTAGAGTTGGTTTCTACTAGGACGGGTGTTTTGAAGGTTTCGCTATTTGATTTATTTTTTTTATGCATTAAAATAATAAAGCGAGGCTTCGTTTTCGTTTTGAAAAAAAAAATAAGTACACGCTGTATAAAGGAATAAGTCGTAAAGTTACGGTGGGATTGCCCAAAGCCGTTTAAAGCGTGACTGGCAAATCCAGGCTTTGAGATTTAGGCAGAATAATTCACAATAGGACGAAGGAGGTTGCAAATGGATCGCACTTTAAAATCGGTTGCAAATTATAACATATCATGAGTGGAATTCACTAACCCAATTCGGTGTCGACATTAATTAGGAATCAAGAGCTTGGTAATGAGTTGGACAGATTTGAAACGTATTACAGAACTCCGAACTCAATGATGCGCAGGCGTTATTGATGCCCCAGCGCCCACGAGGGATGACAGGATATAACTAGGTTTTTTTTATGCAACAATATTCCAACTACACAAAGAAAGAAAATCTTAGGCCTGCTGCTGACTGACAATTTTAAGTTTCACTACTTCATATATTACCACTGCCATGGGTTTACATGGGAACTTTTCAGTTACACTGTGCTCGCTGCATGGCAGCAGAAATCGCAACCAAACAGTTGCGAAACTGAAAAGTGTCTGTCAGGAGATGAGCTTTTTGAGAGTAATGGGGGATCTAAATACAAAGCATGTAGTGGGAAACCACGACCTCGAAAATCGAAATGACTATGGCGAACATTTTATGGGCTTCTACAATGTCAACCTTATCATTGAAGGCGCAGCGAACATCCCACCAGATCGTAAACTTAGTCATGAGTCGGTGGTTTAGAAGTTGCTTCATAGGTGTCCTAAACAACCATGGGGCCTACATTACAATGGCACGCTATCACCGTTTAATGATAGCTCTCATACGCTTTCGTACTGCATCCGTTCGTAACAATCAAACCAACATGATTCGCAATCCTAGGTTCAATACCACAATAAGAAGCTCAGTACAGTGGAATGCTGTGTAAAATGTTTTTGCAACTGGTGCACATTTTTGACGGATTAAGGCAGAAGCATGACATTTGCAGACACTTGTAAAAGGATCGAAGAGAGTATAGAGAGAGTAATAGGTGGGACAGTAAAACCGTGTATACAGTTGACAGGTGGTTAGAACTCCAAAAAATACCCAATAAAGTCTCGATGGTTCTTTGCTGGTATCGGACGAAGATCAACTTAAAAGTTGAAGGGAGTATTTCGCCTTGGTGCTAAACTCTTTAAGCGAAAATGAGATATCTGAAGCTGGAATTCACATCGGACTTCCAAGACAGAAATTTTAAACGCATTCAGAGCACTCAATAGGAGTAAAGAGTCGATCCCAACGAATCGACAGAGCTTCTGCAAGCCCTCATAAATAATGCCTGAGAAAGTGAAATCTTTCCGAAAGAGTAGAAAAAGGGAACGATGATCAAATCGAAGAATACCTCAACTCTCGACATCGAACAAGCAGGTACGACAAGGTAACATACCCAGTATCGCCACTGTGATTCTTGGTGAATATTAGTGACGTTCTGCGAACAGACCTTACAAGCGAAAGCAAAAGAAAGTAATAGACAATGACATCTTACCTAAAACATTTAAACTACCCTGACGACATTTGTTTAATGGCGCATAGAATGATCGGCCTACACCCAATGGCCAATGACCAAATGACCGAAGCAAGCAAGGTGGGGCAGAAAATTAAGTAAGCATTGCCGGACAGCAGGTCGAGAAGGTAGACAACTTCCTTTATTTGGGAAGTTTTGTCTTGGAAGATGGAGAAATCTAAGCTGCGACTGTTCCGTCTCAATGTAGGATTAGTACTGCTCTATGGGTTTAGTACTTGGAAGGTGATTGCCGTCATTATTACTGGTAAGCTGCAATCATCTTAAGGATTTTCTTGCCGAATGGTATATCGAACGAACAGTTTTATGCGAGAACGGGTCAACTTATAAACATCATGATTCGACTAAGGAAATGACAATGGATCGGTCACAACTTACGTCGTGAAGAAAATTCCATTGCAAAATATGGCTTGCAGTGGAACATTCTTACCCTCTGGCAGAAGGGACATGGCGCAGAACAGTCGAGGAGGAGTGGAGAACTTTGGATATGAGCTAGAAAAAGTTGAGAAGCGTTGCAGAAATACAAGCTGGCGTTGTTGAGGTCCTATGCCCCACTAGGGGTGGCAGGACATAAGTAAGAAATAAGTATGTACTCAAAACTAATAGTAATAAAAGAAGCACTTAGAAAGTGGTTTTAAAATAAAAGCTGGTTAATTAATCAATAAAAGTGTCAAACCACAGATGTGCAGAAGCATTCGACCTCTATATACTTTGTATATCTTTTGCTGAAGAGATAGTCAGAGGTGAATAAGAACCACAAACCACAAACCCTATGTACAATGGTTGCAGAGAGTCTGTAGTAGTGAAATTGAAATCTTAGTTTCAGCAGGTCCAATCTACTGAGTTTTTTGCAGTAGACCTGAGAGAACTTTTTAAGGTTGCGGACACAGAATTGGTTTAGGAGCACATTAAGGGGTCAGATTCCGCATAGAGGATGAAGAAGGCATTATTTTCATATTGCAATCAATTGTTCGAAATATGGGTAAATACCTAGCTATTCAGGAAAAATCTAAAGCCGTCTCCTACCAAGAAATGTTTTTTTTTTTTTTTTTTTTTTTCTTGAAACCAACGTGAACACTTGTATCACGAAGACCCTAAATCTTTTTAACAACCTATTATACAATACATGTATACCATAAAAATTGTATTCGATAAAGTACCGTAAAATCACCTACCAGTTAACATAAGTTCCGTTTATATATAATTAGATATAGCCCTATTGAAACTATGTCAGGGGGGGGAATAAAAACAAAACCCAATTAAATACTCTCTCCGAAGGGCAAATTATATACTTTTCAATACCGCTAAGCTTAATGAAAAGAATCCGTCTAATTTTCCGCTATTGAAACTCTGTGCGCTGTAAAATGCAATCAACTTCGTTTATTCTCCATCAATGGTTTTTTCAAATATTTAACGAACCGAGTCCACTTCTCCACCTCCTTTCATACATAGAGCATACATTTAACCTAAATTGAACATGCAGCCGATGATTATCATGTCAGAAGTTAATTCTAAGGAATACGCGCTGGAAAATCCATTTTTCAGCCCACATGGCGCACGTTATCAATCAGTTTGTCGGTGGGGATTTTTGTCTGTTTTGAGCATCTTTTCATGTGGAAAATCAGAGTGTACGTATATCTCTTGATTTTCTTCCTAAATCGATATTTTTTTTTTTTTCTTTATTTGCATGTTACCTGTCGCGACAGCTAAATTGGTAGTTTATTTGAAATGATCATGTAGAATAGTGAAAGTATCTTGTAGGTTACGCTTTACTTCGAAAGAAACTTTTTGTTTATTTACAATTGAATTTATTTTTTTTTTCTTTAAAGAATTTTACAAAATCTGTGTTGTTTTGATATTTTACAGTGTTCATCGCGAGAAGATAAGCAAATAAGATACGTTCTAATGTAATGTTTTCAAAAGATTCTCAAGGCTAATCACAATCTGCCGTCAGATTTTTTAACAACAGTACACTTTGCTCCTAATGTATGAGCCATCAACAAACAAAAAAAAACTTTAAAGTCACCAGTTGACATGTTCAGTTTAAGACACATTGATTAAGTTAACAGCTCATGTTCTGACACTGTTTTTTTTTTTTATTTTTATTTTTTTTTTATACCGGATACATTAATTGTTTGACCACTTTTTTTTCGCAGTCATATGCGAATTTCATGGAAGCCATTCTCTACTTTAAAATACACAGATAAACTTATGTGGATACTTGTATAGATACACCCAATTCAATTCCAGTCAGCAACCATTCTCCTGTTCATGTTATGAAACTTCAAGTGCAAGTTCAGCAAATATCCGCGACATTCAGCTTGGTCAGTGCATCTGTTGCTGTCAATTCAGTTTATAAATGTTCAAGTAAGTGGAAAAGTATCTCTCTATTCAGGGAATTGTGCGACTCCGGCAACGACATCAACCAGCATTTGGTTGCGATATTACCAAGTGCATGGCGCTATAATTAGACATCGATAACAGCGACGAATGTTGTTTGAGAGACAAAGAGTTTAGTGATCGATTGTTGTTGTTGCTGCTTACGAATGAAGTAAACCAACCTGATAAGTAATTAAAGCGAATCACCATGAATTTAAATAAATTTGTTATGTATTTGATAATAGAATGTGAAAGTGTTAGCACGTGTTTTAAGAATTAGTCTTAGATTTTCTGAAGTGAATAATGTTTGAGTTTATACGATAGCGGAATATAAGCCAGTAAGATTAAAAAAAAAAACTGCCTACTATGACATTTTCGCTATAAATACTCGTTTAAGTTATGCTACAAATCAGTTAACAAGCACTTCGCGCTGCTTCCTGAATAGCACTAAAAGTCTGGAAGACTAAGAAGAACTGTATACAGAACATTTTCTCAAATTACAATATGAGCTCCCATCAAAATATAACAGTAAACGCATAGGCGCCACCACATACGTTAAATAAAAGAGGGGAAAACACAAACTGAATCGCAACGAAAGGGTGACAACGTCTAGATAGTAGCTTCGAATAAGGTCACATAGAGACAATGACGACGTTGTAGTGGATAGTGTCCTTGCTTGCGATCCGTACTGTGCAGGTTCGAGCCCGAATGGGGAATAAAAACCAATTACCACCGAGCATAGAAGAGAAACAGATAAGATCAATAAAAGAGAAGCAAATAAGATGTCCAACCACTGGAAAAATGGACCGAAAACCGAGTCTGAGTGCTCTGCAATTCTTTTCCTAGGACACCTAGGTCACAAATTTATTTTATCGGCATAATACGACATTTAACGATAGAAAACGCTAAATACTTACAGCTACAAAAGCCAAAAACGTTCAATAATTATTGAGGGTGGTTGTCCCTGAAGGATGATTTTTGTGTTAAGTCTTGTTTCTTTTTGAGGGTCTTAGGGCCCCCACAATGCTTGCGTACGGTTTCAAGCATGTATTTATGCCATTCCTTAAATGCCGTGATTCCTCTTTAAATGATCATTGCGCAGTTAGCTACGGAACCATGGTACTTTAGTGTTACCAATCTACTGCCACTTTTGGACACTCTTACAGTCTCATGCTCCGAACAAATTTTTTTTTTACATACGAGCGCAAGGTGAAAAGTTCTCGGCCTGACGCAGAAATTTTTTTTTTTTTTTTTTCCCGAGGGTTGGTGAAAAATCTTCCATAGACACTATGAGGATAGCAAGCGCGTGCTCATAGTAGTGTCAGATTCTTACTGACTAAAAAAACACCACCCTGCGATTTAATTTGTTATATATTGAAATTAAGAAGGACCTTATCAAGCAATTTTTCTATCATGAAAAAAACTCATTTGGCAGGCTACTTTCCAGTGAAAGATCCTGCATGTTCCGCAATCTAGGCGCGGTTGATTCCTATCTCGCCAAGTTGAAAGGTTTCGTCCTTTGTAGTCGGCGCAATAAATTGCTTTCATCCAGAATTTGTAGGATTGTATTGTTGACATGTCCGATTAGTCGGTTTCTATGCTTTCTCGCGAAGCTTCTAATTTCAGCTTCGATTGTCGGAATTCCGAGATCCCCGTGGATATCATCGTTTCTAGTATACCCCGGTGCGTGGACAATTTCTTTTAGCACTTTATTTTGAAAAGTTTGTAAAATATTGGCGTTTGGTTTCTTGGTACAGCCCCAAAGTTGTATACCGTAAGTCCACACCGGCTTTATCACTTGCTTGTATAAAAGCAGTTTGTTCTCAATACTGAGCTGGGAATGTTTTCCGAGCAACCAGTTCATTTCTCTATATTTTATTTCGAGTTTTTTACGTTTCATTTTCACGTGCGAATTCCATTTCAGTTTTGCATCGAGTGTCATTCCAAGGTGTTTGGCCTCGTTTACAAAAGGTATTCGGACCAAGTTTAGGAAAATTGGCAAAACATTAGTTTTATTATAATGGAAATTCACGTTAACAGATTTAGATTCGTTGAGGGCGATCCGCCAGTCCCTCGTCCATGCATTTACTTTATTCAGTGCGTTTTGCAGTTTTGCAGTCGTTTCTTCGATTGTTTTACCTACGGCTAGGATAGCGGTGTCATCGACAAACGTAGCCAGGATAGTGCCATCTTCTTTCGGTATACCTCGAGTATATAACAGATACAGAAGTGGCCCAAGAACGCTTCCTTGCAGTACACCGGCCGAAATTTCTTTGAGCTCAGAGTATTCATTTCCATGTCTAACACGGAAGAGTCTATGCACGAGATATGATTCTAGAATGTCGTATAGGCATACAGGGAGAACTTGTCGTAATTTGGAGACGCCTTAGTAATATCCCCTCGAAAATTTTGGATATAACTGGAAGTAGCGGCTTTCCTGGTTTTAAAACCATTATAACTTCCGTTAGGCACGTGTTTTAATCTGAGCGCAGCATTTACAATATGAAGAAGCTTAACAATGCATTTCTAGGTAAAGCTTTGAGAATTTCTCCGGTGATCAAGTCATAACCAGGAGCTTTCTTAGATTTTAGATTCCCGATCTCATGTTTGAGTTCCCTCAGCGTTGCACTTGTAAGTGCTAAATCGTCAGATGGTAAATCCGGCCTATTGATATTGTCGTAAGACACTTGACCATCGTACAGTTTAAAGGTGTCTTCAAGGTGGGCCGCAAAAACGTCCGCTTTTTCTTTATCTTCCCTTGCCCATTCATTGTGATTTAACTTAATTGGCGGCGCGGGGACCTTAGGTCTTTTGGTGCCTTTTACAGCTTTCCAAAGTGAATAATTGGAATCTTTTTTCGCTGTTAAACTTTCAAGATACGAGCCTATCGCACGATTCTTAAAATTCTTTATTGTCTTCTTCAACGAATTGCACAAGTGATTCAAGTGTGCTTTATGTTGCGGAGCACGACTCAGTTGCCATTTCTTACGCGCTTTTCTTTTTTCCTTGACCAATTCTTTTATTTCCGTAGGATATCGTAGACCGTATTTGTCCAGAGTTTTCCTTGTGTTTAGAGTATTATTCCAAGAGGCGATCTGTACGATCTCAACAAAGCGATCAACTTCAACCTCAAGTTCATAGGGTGTCGTAAGTGGAACGCTCTACCAAGCCCCGAAAGGTAATCACTACTTCTTCACGGAGCCTATAGCAAGATGCAGTGGTATCTTACCGGACGCCAAGGCAGGTGGGTCCCTGTCTACCACCTGTGTGTGCAGCAGCCGCACCTCTGGGGTTAGACGCTAACCAGTTCGCCGCACATTGTGTGACAGCCACATCTAGATTTTACCTTCAGTTTGGCCTTTTAACTATGACCTTACTTCGCACGCGCCAAGAAAAAAAAACTCGTCACGGGCATACAGGATTCCGTTAAAACGAAGATGCTTTAAAACTGTAACTTTTGTTCCATCTTCTTAATTAACTTCTAAATTATTGAACCGATTTTAGTGAAATTTTTTTTCTATTGGTAAGAATATTTTTTCAAGAAGCTACGAGAAAGGATATTTCTTTCGGACGCTCTTTCAGGACGCGTGAGGAAATGATATGAAAAAACTATCCGTTACTTACATAAAAAATATGATATCTCGCAAATTTATAAGAATATATAAATTGGACTTATTTGTCTCTATTACATTATTATTAGATATCAACAAATATAGTGTGGGGGACCTACATACACGTAGATTGATTGCAGAAGCTTTAAAAATCCTTCATAGTTCATATATATTACTATGCAAGGAAATCCAAAATTTTCTGCATTGAAACAAAGGCTCAATCAATATTATCCCCTATAATTAAAAGAAGATGCTTTTCATACAACGATGCTGTATTTGGCCTTATTAGAGATAATGAGTTGTCGTTAAAAAGGTTTAATGGTGACAAATAGTATTTGTATTTCAAACTGTCGTTATATTAGAGTCCATTAAAGAAAGTGTGAACATATTCGTTCCATCTTTTTTAGAAGAAGTTCTATTTGATAGCTCATAACCTGAGTTGCTTCATATATAGTTTTGTTAAGGAACCATTTTTTATTTGGTTTTATAAACATTCCGCAGCAAAATCTCAATATTTTTCTTCCGAAAACCTCCATTTCTTTGGCTACAGCGGGTGATATGGTAAATTAAGTAGAGAAGCCGTATATCAATTGGTCTTATAAGGGTCTTCTACATTTAGAATTAAGTAGTGGTTTAAGTATTCCTGTAACCATTGTTGCTCTGTTAAGTACCGTCCTCCCATGCTTATTGAAGAGATATCGATTTTCAAAATGTATTCCCAAATACTTGCTTGCTGAACGTAATTCAATTTGAAAATTATTTATTTTTAATGGTAAATAATTGCTTTATTTAACCGCACGATATTATTTATTATTATTTCATCTAGAAGCATATAGTGCCCCTTCCCACTGTCATTTATAAAATATGTGAGACCAAATTTACTCGTATTTATCTGCATTTTTTAAAATAATTTTCGAACAGTGGAAGTTTTGCTTTAATTTTGTTAAGAGCTAAACTCGGTCGTAAGTAGCCACCCAGCATAGTAATATCATCAGCATAGTGAAGTAATTCTGGTTCTTCCGTTATTAGAGCTGAAAGAGGAAAATTCTGTAGATATTAAATAATGGTGGTCCGAGAATCGATCCTTGAGGTACGCCTAAATTCACAGGCGTGAGAAAAAATAAGTGATAGGCTAGTACCCGCTCAAATAATTTCCCAATATTGGAGAGAAGCGAGATAGAACGAAAGTTATTTACTTCTTTCGCAGCTTTCTTTTAAGCTATCGGAAAAAACTTGGCTTTTTTCCAAATTTCAGGAAGGTAACTATTGTAATACAGTGGTGAAATATTGATGACAGTAATGTGTCTACGGAATAGGGAAATTTTTTTTTTTAAATGAAGTTAAGGCTAGTAGGTGAAGTGAACGGGGATAATCCTGGATCACAAGCACAGTTAGAAGGCGAAAAAGTGGAAAGCGTATGCTCAAGATGTCTTTCCTCAAATTGGTTTATTGCAGATAAAACTTCGATTTCAAAATTTCAATCATCGGTGGGCTCTCTTTCAGAATAATCTGCAGTGTGAAGGTTTTTAAATGCATTTAATTTGGCTTGAATGAGTACATCTTTCGAGATATTTGTTCTAAAATATTTGCGCTCAGTTATCTTATTTATTATACAGTTTTGACTTAAAGTAATTATTGAGATCTTAGTTAACATTTTCTTCAACAATTTTACTCATACATTGTATTCTAGAATGAGGTTCAAGATATTCAAATTCTTCTTAATTCAATGAAGTTCCTGGTCATATCAGAAATACACTTGTGATCGGTAATGATATTCTAGCTTTAAAAAAAATTATGAGAGATATGAAGACTTTGTTGAAAAGCCTCCCAATTCGTATTTTTAAAGCTACTGTACTCGTATGTAGTAGGTGGAATCAAAATAGGGCTGAGATTTGAAGACTCTCTTAGCTAGAGCGTTGGCGTCCATTCGCACGATGTGGCGGTCGACGGATTTTTGCCTTCCAGACTACATCCACATCTTTGTACAGATCATAGAGTTCGCGGTTGTGTCTTCTCCTCGCAGATAGGACCGAATATCCGGCGTAAGATTTTTCTTTCGAAGGAGCCCAAGATCTGCTCTGCCGTCCTGCTTATCGTCCAGCTTTTGGCTCTGTAAAACACGACTGCCAAGATCAATGTTCTGCAGAGCATAATTTTGGTCCTTCCGGTTAGGAGTTTGGACCCTAGCTGTTTAGACAGGCCGAAGTAGCAACGGTTGCCTAGGGTTATCCTGCACCGAATCTCCACCAGGGTATCATTTGTGTAGTTTACTTTTATCCCGATGTTGGCAAACTCATTTACTACCTCAAAACTGTGGTTGTCGATGATGACATTTTGTCCAATGCGGTATGGGACAGAGTTGTTCCAGGTCGACAGCATGTACAACGTTTTACTCTTATTGATTTCAAGACCAACTCGTCTAGCCTCTTCTTCAATAGCCATAAATGCTTTAATAACGGCACGTTGGGAGCCCGCAATAATATCTATATCGTCAGCATACCCCAACAGCTGTACGGATTTGAAAAATATAATGCCTTCCGTGTTAACACCTGCCCGTTCTAACATGAGATACGAGTACGTTCTAACATGAGATTGAAGAAGTCACATCCCCTTGCCGAAATCCAGTGCGTGTTTGGAAAAATTCGCAGGTCCTACTTCCAAATTGAGTGGTGTATCGCGTATTTCGAGCGCGATGCGACACAACCGGATCAGTTTTTTTCGGGATCCCGAAATCGGTCATCTGTCATAAGCGGCTTTGAAATCGATGAAGAGATGGTGGGTATCGACTTGGTTCATTCCATTATATAACAATGGTGACAACAAACTCTAGGTAGGGAAACATTTTGTCCTCCTTAGTTTTCAAAACTTGTTTGATGTAAGACGAGACTGTACTTAGAGGCCAGAATTGCCTTATTTTTTTCAAAAGATCTACAAATTAAATGTTAAACAAGTGTTTTGCTTCGTTAAGGAATTCATTGAGATACGCCTTTTTGTGCATTTGGGTTAAAAAGATCTATTGGAGTGGGCTCTTTAACATGTTGGATTCTAGTCTTGAAAGCGGAATGCTTATACGGTTGTTTGGCTGATGTTTTTGGTTTTTCATCATAAGAAACGTTTGCATTTGTAAAAATTTTGTTTTACGTACTGCTACTGTTGTCTTTTTTTCTTTATACGAGTATTTGAGATACACTAAGCAGCCCTGATAACTGCATGGCCAATTTCATTGCAAATTACGCATTACGCAGGTATGAGAGTCTCTTCATCATTTTCTTTAAGATTTTTAAACGAATTTATACATTCATTCGAATCGTGATTTTCATCACAGAGAACGCATCTCTTTATATAAGCACAACACTCACCTCAATTTCTAAACCGCTGACCGATTATGCATCTTCTCCTAGTAAACACGTTGGCAGAGTACATACCTGACACTATTGAGATCTTTAATCTTTAGTCTCTAACTGCACGACGAACATGTTTAAATTTATGTCAAACTCCTTAGTTTTAGAGGTAGAAAAAGGTGTTGTTTAACTAATCCTTGGTTGGGAACAATTTCTCCCAGTGCTTTTTTAATTGTCTCAACTGGAGTCTCCATCAAGACCTTTCAACAAGATCGACACTTTTTTCGTGTTTTTAGGGGAGAATGAAAAAGCCCAGATGGCTATCTACCCATCGACAACTATGATAGTTTGTGAACAACTGACTTATTAACATAAACCTTTGTTTTTCAGTAGCCCATGTTAACAAACTTATGTTCTAAATTAGATACATTATATTATGTAGATGCAAGTTGTATTAGGGCACTTATAAGAGTGGAATTAGCTCCAAAAATGAATATAGGAGGGCAAAAGCGTAATTTTTTTACACCTCGTGGTAATGATTTAACATTCTCGTTGTTTGATGTAAAATGAGACTGTATGTCTACTTATGTCTGGAGTGTGGGATTGTGGATAGGATCGGCTGTTGCATTCGTTGCCAATAATTTAAAGTTGAGCAGAGGATAGAATTGGTGGTTCAAAAGTTTATAATTACTTGGGGATGTGTCATCGAGATGACAGATGTGTGATCGAGATGAGTTTTGACTGGTATCCCGCCGGGGGTGATTGTAAAAGTCAAGGGAAACACGTGCACTGATTTGCGTTTCACATTGGTCACTTTTTTCAGATTCCAGCATTAATGCTGAAATATTATTTTTAATTATTTCACCAATTTTAACTTTTTGGAGTCACTATCTCTGGGGAAATTTATATTAGCGGCAAGAACCGTCAAATAAAAAGGTTAAGTTCAGAGATTTGGATAACGCAATTAGCACGAGTCTGTTCGCCACGACGGTTTCGATAGAACTCCATCAGAATAAAAATGTTAGACAGAGTGCTTTCCCACCCCTGCCTACAACACTTCATATGAAGCCATTACGACAGCCCTAGGAAACATGGTAATGGACTCCACAGATTCAAAGTGCCTCTATAAAATGCTACGTACCAGACCTGCTGACGAAAAAACAACCATTAACGTGAGTATATTGCACTCTGAATGTAGAGCATAGTAGTAGACGAACTACTCGATGGGCTAACAAGTTCAGAAATAAACTAGTTTGGTTACTCTAGCATTTTGCTAATAGCTAGAAGCAAATTCGACGAGACCACTATGCAATATAATTCACTGAAGATAACAAGGAAATGTTATCTCTCAGTAGGCCTTAACATCAATCCTGCTAATATGGGCAAATTTACCAACATATTCGAGACGGAAATCCAAGCGATGGGAAGGTGTCCCCAATTTTCCCTCGAGACACAAGAGAGACATTGTAATCATGTCAGATAGTAACGCCTGTCATCCAGGCGCTAAGTTCATATGAAATTGCCTCTAAGTTGGTATGGTATAGATCAACAAAGTTACCCTATACTGGGTGCCAGGCCACGTTGGGAGTGGAAGATAACGAGGAAGCCGATATGCTAGCAAAGGATGGGGCAGCAATCACATTTATAGAACCAGAACCCATCTGCAGGATAGGAGGACACATCATTCGAGCAAAATAGCTGAATTCTTTAGGGAACTCCCAAAGCAAAGGCACTCCTAGGAAACTAAAATCGTAGATCTAAGATCTAAGACCAACATCAATCTAAGTAAAAATAAGCTCCGAATACTTAAGGGCTTCCTCATGGGACACTGTAAACTCTATGAACACCTCAGGGAGTTAGCCCTAGAAAGCAACGGAACATTGCAGATTCTTCAAAGAAATCGAAGAAACTCCAGAATGCTTCATCAGGAACTGTGAAGCACTATCTCGAAGCAGAGTAAGTTGTCTGGGAACGTTCCAGACAGAGGAGAAAGAGATGCCACCTGCGGGGCCAATACAGGTTCCTAAATTCCTTAGGGAACCAAATTGAACGAGGTGCTTTAGAGCGAGAATAACCAGGAGGGGGCATAATAGATCTTTTAGCTCGGAACATCTAACCCCAACTCAATTCATTCATTTCTAGAAAAAATATGTTTGCCTCAATTGAGACTTTTTCGGGTGACAGAAATTGATATTGAACAGAAGCGGGGACGCCAAGTATCTAGCAATTATTTTAGCGAAACAAGCGCTAATGATTTGCAACAAGCTAGCGGGTAAATTTGATAATGCAGTCCCAATAATTCATGCTGGATGTGCACTATGATGGTGGAACTAATCAGCATAAGCTGAAAATCACGAAGAACAACCTCGAGGAAATAAAGGGTCGGAGTCCAGAATAGCCCTGAGGTAAGGTACTCGTATATGTACATGTCGTATGAGACGACTAAAATCCATCCAGGGATAACCTTATTGATAACTAATGTTGTCTGGAACCCCAGTCCCTGGCGATACCTCCCTAGGCAGTAAGGTAATAGTTGAAAAACGAAATTGAAGTTAAAATTCAAGTGCGTCTGTGGCACAATCTGCAGTACACTGGAAAGTGTCATCACTGACATTGCAACAAATTTCGCAGTCACATGTTAAGATAGGTACAATCAAAATCACAACCTTTGAGTGCAGCGGTTGGTTCGTAGGCACTGGGTGATGGCAAATACCTCTACCTGGAATATGGTGGAGTGTTTGCCGTGGATGACTGATATATTTGTACAGTGTGATTCATTGAAAATGCCAGACTCAGTATCCATCTGAGTACCAGACGAAGTTATGCTTTGATGAGTGTGACTTACACCCTCATAAGTATACATATATGTATATCATCACAAATTCGGAATAGCTATTAACGATGAAATAGGAAAGACAGAAAACGGCAACGTCTACTTTGTGTCTTCGAATAAAGCGAACTAAGGCTCATCAGCCAATAGTAAAACTTTCCGTTTATTAAAAACCCAGCAATTTATTCCGCCGACTTAAACTCACCATATCTGTATCTATTAATACCAGCCAGCTGACAAAAATGGTGCCAAACAAAACTGGACTGAAGCGAACCACATGCTACTGATATTTGATGTGTCAAAGATAAATGATTATTTCTCTCTAGAGTCTAGACCAGAGATTTTCCAAGTGTTGGGTTCATCCCCCTGGCATTGGCAAACGGTGTTATAAACGATTTGATCTGCATCGGAAGTCTCGAAATAAATTGGGCATTTTTTCTACACAATTTGATTTGATGATTCGAGAAATGTGAGAGTTCTCGTGATGAGATATCTTAATCCAATTAATTAAATTATTCAACATCTCTACGGAAACCCGCTGTGCAAAGTTTGTGGGCTTTAAGAGATTATAAAAAAAAAAAAACTCATCATCTGGACTCGTCATCTGATCCACTTGAGAAGATATCATAATCTTTTCGCAAACCTTTTTGAATATCTTTCGATTATCTTTATAGTCTCCTTCTGCCTTTTGCAAATACACCCAACATTTGCATGTTTACCCATTTTAAGAAATTTATACTGCATGATTATAAGTAACGTACCAGTAAGTAACAACAAAGTTTATAGTCAAGTATAAATTATTTGCTTGGCAAAAATAATTGTTCTTACCGGTTAATCAATTTTCATCCACAAACATGCATAATTTAACACGCCGTGAATAAATAAGCATTTATGGTAATTTCGTGGCAATTATCGTTGTTATTTTTTTCACAGCGTAATTTTACGCCTTTACATTGTTTTAAGTTTAACAAAATTGATGTTCACTGAGATTTGACTTACGGTATGAAGTCATCATTAAGTGGATCATTATAGTGCACTCGTACGTTGTACATTAAATATTTATGTGTATTTGTAAAAAGACTCTTAACCAACAGTAAATCATTCTTGAAATATCGAAACAACCCCTAATAAATCAAAACCACAACCTCAATATCAACCCTTTCACATATAAAAAACACACGGTCCGATAATAAAAAAAAAAAGAATTTCTCATGTTTCTATTGATCATGGGTGGGTTACATTTTCTTTTTTTTTTATATACTCCATGCGGTATTTTATTATTGATTGGATAAGGTTTAACTGTCAGTAAACAAGGAGTAACATTTCCTCGAAGGCGCCCCCTTTCATGGTGTTGCTGGCATAGTGCTATTTTAACACAAAAACAAATATAACCAACTCATGACAAGAGTCAGAAAAGTGTGAGTTAAGTTCCGAATATTAATAGTTCTTAATTGTAATTTCGGTAATGGCCCCCATCGACTTTTGTTTTGACGTACTTGGACTTTTGGGTATAAACAAAAAAAAAAAAGATTAACGGATTTCTTACTTTTATTGGCTACCTTCCGTTTTTGGTAGTAAAAATGAGGAGGAATTGCGTGCAATGAATATTTTGATAAAGTGTTTTATGAAAGGCAGTGGGACAATGGAAGAATTAAATTAAAATGCGAGTATAAATATATTTTGGGCTTATATGATTACGCTAGTAATACATTCTAGGAAGTTAAGCTTCTATAAGTAGGTATACTATTGAATGATGTAAGTATTTATTCTTAAGAGGCCTGGCTGAGTTAATTTATTAGTGACATAACGTGTAATCATGGTTATGGACAACTTTGGTAAGTATTACAATTCGCGTGTTCAACAAAGGACTCTGCTTCCGCTTAATAGAAGCATGGTTTTGGAAACAATACATGGTCTACCAAATAGGGTAACAGCACCAGGCAGTAACAAATAAAGGACACCTAGTAATAGAATTAAATGTAACTATTACCAAAAGTACCGCTAGGAGGCGCTCTTTTCTCAAAATGAGAATACAGTGGACGTCCAGTATAACGAATGCTCGATATAACGAATTTCCAATACAACGAATCAATTTTTTTTCCCATTAATGGTTCTATATAACGAAAGGTTTAAAAATTTTGCGCTCGATATAACGAATGCCTTGCAAATTCCTGTAGGCGCAAGTTTACTTTTGTCGGATATTGTCATTTTTTGTATGTATCCGTACTTCTGCTATGCAGTAACATCTGTTGAGTGTATCTAGTTTTTTGTTGTTAATTCCTGGTAATGATCAGTTATGCTAACATATACATACATAAATGTAATTTTAAAGGAAAATTAACTGTTTCAGTTTGTTGCGTTTTTAACATTTTATTTTTACGCCTTTCGTGGTCGGTTGTGTTTGCCGTTTGTTAAAAAATAAAGTAAAATGTCCGCTAAGCTTAATCGTTCTTCCTTGGGCGACAAAGTGAAAATTATAAAAGAGTGTAAAAAAGGAGTGTCATTAAGGGAGATTTCTTTAAAATATGGATTCGATTTGTATCATCAAGAAAAATGAAAAAAAAAATTGTAAAGACATTGGATATTTCTAAAAATGAATCCAAATCGAAACTTTCTACGAGGACCGGTGAATTCCCAAAAATGGAACGAGCACTTTTTAAGTGGTTTCTTAAGAAGCGCAATAACAACATTCCAATGAGCGCGATAGTTCTAAAATTAAAAGCTCAAGAATTTCATAGGAAATTTTGTGAAGGATCATTTTGTGCCAGTGACGGTTGGCTTTCAAATTTTAAAAAAAGGTTTGGAATCCGACTTCTTAAGCAATCAGGTGAGAAATTGTCTTCACAAGGGGAGCTGGTTGAGCCGTTCAAAAAACAATTAGCAGCCGTAATAAGCGAGAATCAGTTATCTGAGGAAGCGATATCCAACGCTGATGAAACGGGACTTTATTGGAAAATGTTGCACCAGGGCGAAAGTTGTCAAAAGAAAGACAGACGTTTGGCGTTTAGTGCAAATGCACAAAAAAAATAAGACCGTTGATCATTGGAAAGGCACAAAAACCTTGGGCGTTTCGGAACAAGGTGCAACCGGTGGATTACTCCCACTCTAAAAGTGCATGGATGAACGTCCAGATTTGTAAAGACTGGTTTTTCCATAGCTTAGTACCACAGGTTTGTCAGCCAAAGCAACATAACTGATTAAGTTTTCTATAAAAATAAAAAATGTGTGTTTCTTTCAGGTCGAGGAATTTTTGGATAATCAGAACTTACCAAAAACAGCATTGCTTATCCTGGATAATGCACCGAATCATCCACCTGCCAACGAACTTATAACGAAAACTGATGAAGGAAACATATTGTTAATGTTTATGCTACCGAACGTTACTCCTCTCATCCAACCGATGGACCAGAATGCTATTCGGCTAGTTAAGTTGCAGTATAAAAACAGTTTGCTTACAAAAATTGTAGCTACTGGTTCAGAAAACATTATGGATTCTTTAAAACAACTCGGCGGTTTCTTTAATTGCCCTGGCTTGGCAGAAAATATCAGCAGAAACAGTAAAAAAGTGCTGGAATAATATTTTAAGGAGCAACTTTGAAGATTTTGATGAAGAAGATGAAATTCCGTTGGCAGTATTAATGAATCAGGATGAAGTTTTATGTTTGAGACAAACACTCAGTCTAGCTAACAAAGTTTTTCCGGAGCTAGTTTTATAAATTTCAATTATTTGTTTATAAAACTAAGTTTTTAAAATCTATTTTAGTCTTCATTAACTGCTGATGATCTTGTTCAATGGAACAGTATTGCTTGGGAAGAAGAAGACGAACAGTAAGGTGATATAATATTAAGTGGAAGTGAGGACGAAAATAACCTTCCTGAGCTGCGCACTGATGAAAAAATTAAACATTCAGAAGCAATGAATTGCTTCAATAAATGCATACAGTGGTCAGTTGAAAACAATATCGACTACTCAAAAACACTTTTATTAAGAGAAATGCTAGAGGAGGCGGTCCAAAAAAGCTTGGAGGGAACCAAAAGGCAAACTAATATTAAAGACTTCTTTTCCAAATCATAATTGTTTTGTTTACCAAAAACTTATTAATTAATTTTTATTTTCTTATAAATAAATACATAAATTTCATTGTAAAAATCACTTGTCTAGTATTATTTAGCAAAAAAAAGACGATATAACGAATTTTTCGTTATAACGAATGACTGTGCATTATATAATTCGTTATACTGGACCAAATGCTTACCAAATTTTAAGCACGTACGAGTAGCATTAACAGATTTCATGCAATAGGCCTTTGTTACAGAAAACTACATGAACCCATATAAATTTCTTGCGAAATTTGTGTAGTGTTGTTGAGGAACATAATATTTTTATTTGTGGAAAAAATACGGTTCTTTTGATTTTAGCGAATCGATGAGTTCTAGGAATTGTAGCAAACAGCCCAATAGATAAATAAAAAAATAAACATTTGCACCCACCTTATTTATATAGCATTTTCACTTTAGATAGACATCTTCCCAATTGGAATTGATCTTTGTGCGATTGATTTTAACCCTTTTTTGAAAAAAAATTTCACTAAAAGAATGATACGATTTTGTGATAAATATAAAATCCTTAGTACATCCCAATTTGGCTTCATGAAGGGGAAATCCACCGAAATTTCGATTTCCATTTTTCGAAAATATAAACCGAGAAATATATGAAAGCAACAAAACTGCTGCTCTGTTTCTTGATCTAACAAGAGCATTTGACCTAGTCAATTATAAATTGTTGTTGCAGATACTTTGTAGATATGGTTTTAGAGATAATATATTGAACTGGTTGTCATCACATCTTCAAAATAGAACACAGCTTGTTCGTGCGAATGCAACTTTGAGTGATCCAATTTGTTGTCCGAATTAAGGGGTTCCTCAAGGCTCAGTCCCAGGACCATTGCTCTTCCTTATCTACATAAATTCTGCATTTAATCTTTCGCTATACGGACACATCGCTTTTGCTGACGATCTGGTTCTATCGTATGCTGCTTCTTACTTATTTCTCTCTTACAAACGTGTTTTCTTTCTTATGATCATCTTAACTGCAGTGATTGCTGCATGCAACTAGAATCTGTTTCTGAATTTAAATATCTGGGAGTTGCCGTAGATTACAACTTAATTGGAAAGCACACATTAAAAATGTAAAAATAAATATACATAAAGATATACATACATTGCCTTAAATAAAATATTTCACGTACGTAAGCTAGTGCCATAAAACCTACTAACCTCAATTTACTACGCATTGGTCCATTCTCGTTTGGAATATGGAATTTATTGCTGGGACAGTGCTTACATCAGCAATCTGCAGCCTCTCATTACTCGTACAGCCCAAAAAAAAAAAGATAATCAGAGTAATGCTGTTGCTAGATGAGAGCCATCATTTTCACTATTTATGCTCTGCCTCTTAGGCATTTATACGTCTATAAAGTACTAAGACTGTTCTACCTGCGAAGTGATTATAACAATTTAATTGGAAATAATATATGAGTATTAGGTGCGCAACTAAGTTCTCGCTGCTTTTTTTCATGAAAATGCAACTTTATTGTGAAAAAATGGTTACAAATCAATCATTCAAAGTATTGCCCATCGCTAGCTACAACTTTTTCTCATCTATCTGGCAGAGCTCGAATACCGTTACAATAAAAGTGTTCATCTTTTGAGGCTATTCACGAATCAAGCAATTTTTTGATATCTTTATATGAGCGGAACTGCTGATCAGCCAGACCATGTGCCATCGAACAGAACAAGTAATAATCGGATGGCGCAATATCTGGGGAACATGGCGGGTGGAGTAGGACTTCCCATTTGAGCGTTGTCAGGTAGGTTTTAACGAGTTTGGCAACGTGAGGCCGAGCGTTGATCTGTAGAATCACTTTTTCGTGCCTCTGCTCGTATCGTGGCCGCTTTTCGCGCAGTGCTCGGCTCAATCGCATCAATTGAAGTCGATACCGTTCCCCAGTGATGGTTTCGTTGGGTTTCAATAGTTCATAATAAATGACACCGACCAGGTCCCACCAAATACACTGCATAATATTCGTAGCTTGAATATTCGGCCGAGCCGACGACGTAGAAGCATGACCGGGCTTTCATGACTTTCTTTCCATTGGGTTGCTGTAATGAATCCATTTTTCATCATTCCAAACGCATGCAATCGCTTGGAAATTGCTTGACGGGTAACTCCTAATGCTGAAGCAAGCTGTTCTTGCGTTTGGCTCGGATCCTCATCGAGCAATGCCTCCAATTCAACGTCTTCGAAGGATTTTGGCCTTCCTTCACGCGGACGGTCGTCAACATCGAAATCACCGTCTTCGAAGCGACAGAAACCAATCACGGCACGTTGTTTCACTTAGAGCAACATCTCCGTAAACTTTTTGGAGCTCTCGATGCACTTCAGCCGCCGTTTTCTTCGAACGAAAGAAGAAAATCAACACTTCCCGCAAATGACGATTATTTGGCACAAAATCAAACATTTTCACACAACCAAAAGTATATGACGCCAAAACAAAATCACTAATGTGTCACAACAGTTTGTTTAAGAGAAATAAGTGTCTAAGAGAAATAAGTGTAGGTAAACAGATTAATAGAAATTTCATTAATGTTGATTGCGATTAGTTGAACCAGAACTTTACTTCACTCTCTTCTATTGACCTTAATAATTATAATAGTATGTCTCCTGCAAACATTCAGCACATCTCTAGCGCGCATTTTGGAACTGGGTTTAGTTTCACTGCCGTTGATGAAGCTGATGTTTTAGAGAGTTGCATATCAATTAAGTCAAACTCTGTTGGATTTGATGAAATTCATCCAGTATTTGTAAAGGCAACTCTTCCTTTCTTTTTAATATGAAACTCATGACCGGATTTTTTTCTACTGCTTGGAAACATGTTCAAATTGTAGCCGTTCTCAAAAATCGTAATGAGTATAGACCAATAGCTATTTTGCCTTTTTTTCTCTAAAATGCTAGAAAGGTTTATGAATTCTCAAATGCGCAAATTTCTCACCAGTAATAATATGCTATGCCAAAATCAATCAGGCTTTCGTCCTAAACACAGCAGCACTACGGCAATAATAAATGTCGTCGAAGAAATCAGACGATTTGTAGATGACGACAAGGTAACTTTTTTCACCCTCTTAGATTTTTCTAAAGCTGACACGGTCGACCACAATATTCTATGCAATAAACTTGGAACCCAATTTAGATTTTCGCTACAATCTTCAAATCTAGTTTTCTCATATTTAAATGGAAGATTTCAAGCAGTGGCTGCTAACAATACGATATCCTTTTTTCTACCTTTAAGTCGAGGTGTTCCTCAGGGGTCTATATTAGGCACGCTTCTTTTTTCATAGTACATAAATGAGCTCCCATCACTTTTATTAAACTCCTCTATTCATATTTATCCTGATGATGTTCAGTTGTCCATTGTGTCTTGTTCAAAATGGAGCATGCGAAGTAAATGAAGATCTAAATATAATACTAAACTGGTTACGTGCAAATCGTCTCTGACTAAATCCTACCAAATCAAAATGCATGGTCATTTCTAGAAATCTTATTCATACGTCGTATTTTCCACAAATAAAAAAATAAATAAATATTTGACGCAACAGCTCTTTAAGTGCTAGGGCCTAGCTTCTCGCAACCACTCGTGTTGTGTGCGTTATATTTTTCACACGAATGGAAAGGACCTACAGGTTAGTGCCGTATCCGAACGGCAATTTGTTTTGAGAAGCTTTCTCGTGACAACAATACTCTCGGATGTTTGTCAGACGTTCGCGAGAGGTGGGATCGTGAAAAAACTTTTTGGTGTTTTCTGGGATTCGAACTTGGAACCTCTTGCGTAGTGATCCGGCACACTAACCACTACGCCACGACGCCCACAATTTCCACAAATACGCCTCAATAATACACCCATCAAGTTCGTTGACTCTGCGAGGAATCTTGGTATAACATTCAATAAAACACTAACCTGGAATGACCACATCAGATTGACCATAGGCAAAGTTTATGCTATGGGCCACATAATGAATAACAGCTGTTAGAATAAGGGTGATGCTTGCGAAAACTTTGCTTATTCCCATTTTGTTGTACGGATGCAAAATTTTCTGCAGCTGCGACTATGTATGAGTACAGGCGGAGACTTAATGTAGCCTACAATAGTATCGTACGGTGTATTTATGGGCGGCGGAGGTGTGAACACATTCCCTCCTTTTCTAAATCAATACATGACCTCACTCTGGAGAACCTTTTTTATATTTAGAACGATAACGATGCTTCATAATGTTAAGCAAAATACGTCAACCGCCTTATCTTTATAACAAGATACGTTTCCCGCGTTCTAGCAGAAGTTGTGACCTTGTTCCAATACGCTATTAATCAACTGCTAAAGAGTTAATTCAAATTGAAAATGCTATAGATTTCAATGACCGGTATTTAGGTCACTAATAAATGAAGAACACCAATTACCAGACGCGTTGTTTGTTTGAATTGTTACCAAGATGCAGGTGCTTTTGAAAAGAATTGTTGTGAATTCAATTTCCATTGAATCCTTGTATTGCAAGTGATCAAAGATCTTGAAGCATCAACCTTAAAACAGATGATTCCTTGCCTTGTGATAACAACTTATCGCCGGCAAATGATTCTACAGCGATCTTCAAGGCTTGCGTACTGCTGCGTATAAGACTGACTTCAGTTACGGAAGATCCGCAATAGATCAAATATTTATTTAGTATTTATTTTATTTTAGTATTTATTATTGATTAAGTAACATCATTTATAATAGACTTTACATCATCTTTAAGCTATAAATGAGATATGTATATATAGGTAATACTAATATTCAAAAATTCATACAATTCAGTGATAAATGAAAATGAAAAATGTATAAGTAGAAAATTTTTGTAGTATACAATATGTAGAAACAAAATTTAACTTTTACTCGTAATTGTGAAAGTGCAAATAAACTAAAATGTGCTTGTTTTACCCTGCCAAGTGCCGAAAGAGAGTTTCCCCAAAACCATTCGCATCATAAAGTCTCCTAACGCTGAGAGGAAGTGCATTCCAAAGATGAATAGCATGAACGAAAAATTGACGCTCTGAGTTTTGATAGTGAACACGCGGTTGGATTAAACTTAAAGATCGGCTCGACCGTGAAAGTTTAAGTTTTTCGAATAAATATGGAGGCTGTTTGCTGGTAATAATTTTTTGTAGGTACTTGATTGTGCAGTACTCGAGATATTTATCAAGAGTGCATCCTAATATGTTCTTAGCATATTGTGAAATATGGTCAAAACGTCTCAATCCATAAACATAGCGAGTTATATTGTTAAACGCAACGTTGAGCTTACGTCGAATGAGAGCACTGCTGCAACAAAAAATTTCACATCCGTATGTAAATATTGGAATTAGCAAAGCCCTTACTAGCATTAACCTTGTTTGCAAAGGAGTGAAACACTGCGACATAGATAGATTCCTAAGAGAACCATAGATTTTGCCTATAATAGTGGAGATATGATCATCCCAACTTAACGTTTTGTTAAACCATACCCCAAGATTTTTAGCTTTGTCAACGAACTCAATTGGTTCATTTTGGAGGAATATATTAGGAACATCACAGTCATTCACGCCATTTCTGCTAATAACGAGACATTTAGATTTGGCTGGGTTAAGCTTCAACGAATTGTCTTCAGACCAATCTAGAACTTTTCGTAGATCCTCATTAAGCTTACAAGCTGCTTCCTTAATAAGGTCTAATTTGCAACTTATGTGAAGCTGTACATCGTCTGCGTACATGTGTAGGAATGAATTTTTGATTATGGTTGGAAGATCATTGATAAATATTGTGAATAACAAAGGTCCCAATATGGACCCTTGAGGTACACCCGCCGAGGTTGCAATAAAATCAGACATCACATTATTAACAGCAACGGATTGTTTTCTTCCACCAAGGTATGTTTTGATGAGTTTGATAGCAGATGATGAAAAGCCAAACAACCTCTTGAGTTTTAAGAGAAGCTGCATATGATCCACTGTGTCAAAGGCCTTGGAAAAGTCCAGCAGACTCACAAAAATTATTAGGTCTTTATCCATCGCCACTCGGATATCATCAGTTACTTTAAGTAGAGCAGACGTACAGCTATGATATGACCTGAAGCCAGATTGATTTGCGCAAAGTAGTTTATTGCGCTGGATAAAGACAGACATTTGCTTATGCATTATCTTTTCCATGACCTTGGACAAGAATGGAAGGATGGCAATGGGTCTATACTCAGCCGGCGAGTTGGATGACGCTTTCTTTTTCAGGGCTGGAACAATTTTTGCAGTTTTCCACTCAGTCGGAAAAGTAGATGTAGTTATTATATTGTTGAAAATTTGGGTTATGGCTGGAAGAATGTGAGGTAGTATGATTTTAATAAAAATCGGATGAATTCCGTCGATACCAACAGCTTTAGACTTAATTTTAAGGATAGCATTGACAACATCAACCTGTTCAATACGAGTGAATTCAAAGCCACTGAACGTTACATCCAATGGATCAGCACTTGTTCTGGATGTCATTTGCACTTTCGTGAATTCTCTATTGAGCTGGTTGGGATCGGTTTCATTCATTTCAGCATTCTTTTTCCGTCCAACACCAAGCTCGCGTAAATTTTGCCAGAGAGTTTTTGAAGGTAACTCATGGTCAAATTGTCTAGCGTAGAACACTCTTTTGGCTTGTTTAATCTTGGAATTGACCAAATTCCTTAGTTGGCGAAAGCTGTTATAAAATTCTTGGAGCTTGAATCTTTTCCACTTCTTATAGGCTGTATCACGATTGTTTTTTAGGGCAATAATTTCTGGTGTAAACCATGACTTATGGGGATACGTAGTAATTTTAGTTCTGAGCGGCACGTGCGTATTGAACAATTCCAGTACAATTTGTTGAAGGTGATCAACTTGGGTATCAATTGATGTTTCATGATAAATTGGATACCAATTTATTCTTTGAATATCTTGTTCCAGAGCATCAGAATTGAGATATCTAAAGTCTCGGAATGTGTATTTGGATTGAAGTTTATCTCGTGGAAAGTTAAAAATAGCAAAAATTAGGTCATGTTTGGAGAACGCAGGTGCTGAAACCTGACTATAAAAAACATCGGCACAGTCGTTAGAGAGGAATAAATCCAAAAGTGTGCTAGCTTGAATGAAATGTGTTGGCACAGTAGTGTTTAAAATGTCCAAGCCAAGAGTTTTCATAGATTGAACGAATGACTCAGAGCCCTCATTATCCAATATGTTACAATTGAAATCACCACATACTATGGTTTTCCAATAATTTGGGGAGTAATTTTCTAATAAGTGAAATATGGGAGTTAAATCAAAATAGCTATTTGGTCTATAAACGACACCAATGAGACACTTTTTCCGTTCACAAACAACTTCGACAAAACAATACTGAAGTGGACTATCAGGGGGTGAACTTATCAAAAATTTACTAATTAAACTGTTTCGAAGGTAAATTGCAACGCCTCCTCCAGTTCTATTGTGCCTATCACCTCGAAGAATTCTGTAGCCGTGCAGAGCGTAGGTATCATCCATTATTCCTGTTTTAAACCATGATTCAGTGACACATACTACATCAACATTAGAACCAACAAACAGACCTCTAAATTCATCAATTTTCTTAAAAAGACTTTGTGCATTAATATGACACACACGCAACCCTTGGCGCTGATTACAAAAAATATTAATTAGTACGCGCAAGTTATCATTCACGCCATCATATTGAAATGAGCTAACGATAGTTCCAGACATCAATGTAAAGAATGCAATAAAATAGAAAAGAAAAACTAACCTCACAGGAAAGAGAAATACAGACACAAATTGGAATTAGGGAATCTAATCGAATTCACAGTAGTCTAAGTTTTAGAAAAGTTTAATTTTTGAAGGCGGTACTCAGAGTCTCACAAGATCGATTGTCGCCCATAGCTTTAAAGATTTATTATACGATTCAGTGACTAAGTTCGAGATTTACATAAAACAGACCCAATTCTGTCAAATAATCCTGGAAAACATATAAAGAGTAAGTCTCGGCTTAGTGACGTCGATGCAAAGGCAGGACATTTTTTTTTTTTTTTTTTGGATTTTGTTTAAACTTCATTTCTGCTGCTTCACTATTCGGAGGAGCGATAGTGGGATCGTATGATATCATGTCCCTCACCTTTTAACTCATCCTTAATGAAGTGGACTTGGCGTTACTTTTTAATTCAAATGCAATGACATTTTTCCACTCAAAGAATAATTCCGTAATTTTTAAAAGATATTATCACCTGTACCTGTGGACCTGTACAACGTATAAACTTCGGATTCTATAAAGCTTATATATGCAATTCCTCTTTCTACCTCAATAATTTAAGGTCCAAAAAGTGATGACATACATACTCGTACATACATGCTGACGGGCATGACTAGATCGACAACACTTTTGAAGCATTCGCAAGCATCGACCGAATCTGATTGTTGTAGATGACAACCATTATTTGGACAAGGAACTTATCCCTAGCACAATTGCTTAGACGGCCTAAAGACTGAACTATTTAAAGCTTCTGCAAAATTTTGTTGGTAGGGAGCGTGGATCAGATCATAGATATGTTCCAGTAAAAGTACTCAATAATTCGAGTATCAGCACTATTTACCCAATAAATAAGTTATAGCAACCCTGGGTATTGCCTATAAATACAATACACTACGGTGCTCTCGAGGAGTTTCAGAAAGTCTTGCCATCAACATACATAGAAAAGGCTAGGGAAATCAAGACATTCCCTGACACATGGAGGAAAGGAATGACTGTCAAGCTTTTAGAACAAGAGAACTGGAGAACTGATGCTTAGTTATTGACTGCGAGAAAACATTTTATAGTGGGCGTTCTTTACGTAGGATAAACATTCCAGACAAACTAACGACCATTATTAGGCCTCCATAGAAGTAGCCTTTCGGAGGAAAATGAGATTCAAAGCATTGTGTTGTGCTTTGTGTCCTGGGGGAACAAAGTGGTGGAATCCAATGGAGTCCCACAACCTACCTCAAAGGGGATGTAAAGTAGTTCGCCACCTCTCGGTGCGTCCTGGGTAATGCTGAACTAACTACAACAAATGGGTAAACAAGCGTAAGTGAAAAATAAAAATAATCGTACGGCATTGCCACTTACGTCAGATGCAATATTAAAGAAGTGGCCGCGTAAACCCATTCATATATTCCGGGTAACAGCCACCACAATTTCTGACAATATCAAGTAGACAACGAAAATGGCGACAAATTAGTGGAGTGGAGTGGACAGATACACATTGATTCCACCTGGTGTTCAATGCTAAAGATAAAGGCACAAAGGAATCAAAAATTCAGCTAGATGGGGCAGAGACTACTATGATTTGTGAGCTCCGAAACGCATCCCGCACAGTCCCGTAACAATAGCAGACTTGCCTCTGAAGCCCAGGTGAAATTTCCAGATGATGGCAAACTTGGCCAAATTCTGCATAACACCAACCAAATTTGATCGATTCGCTGACCACTTTATAGCTACGGCGAAGCTCTACATCCCACGGTGCTTTCGCAAGGAATACATCCCCTGCTGGAATGAAATTAGAGACAAATTATACGAAAAATGTCGGCAAAACGGAAATTCTAACATAGCAAACGAGCTGATGAGCCTAGACGAAAACAAAAAACAGAAATGGGCAAATATCAGCGCCGACTTTAAACACTCAAGCCGGACGGCACGGAGCTTACTCTGGAAGTTAGTCTTGTCAAATCCATCAACTGCTTCGAAACAATCCATCGACCTGAATAGCATAGCTAATCATATAGGCAAGCTATGAAAGCAGAACCTAAAAAAACATCCACAAGGCACATTAACAAGGAATTCAAAAATACACGAAAAAACAACTCCACTTGCCACGTATTAAACCCGCTTTCACACAACCGAAGTTGATACTGCACGCTGCTGGTGGAGATGGAATCTACCCCGAATTTTTGAAGCATAGAGGCCCAAACACTATCACCAATGAACAAGCAGGTTTCAGGAAATCCACAAGTTGCACCGACTAAGTCCTAGACCCAACAAACTTCATCGAAAACGGTTTTTAACGGAAATTTAAACGCTTTCGAGGAAAGTCTGGAGAAAAGGCCTCCTGTACATAAAAATCTGCGACTTGACATCCTCAAGCGCCGTGACTCAGTGATTAAGTACGCGATCACTGAGCAAGAGCTTCAACGTTCAAATCCAAGACGAAAAAAATAAGTTTTCTCACGGTCCCACCTCTCTCGAACGTTTGACAAACTTACGACTTAATAATGGTCTTCCTCAAGGGTCAGTGCTTGCGTCTATCCTGTTTAAACATCTGCAGCCTACCAACCATGACCTCCTGCAAATTCAACTATGCCGACGACATGGCGTTCGCATTCCATTACAAGTCCTTTGACGCCCAGGAACAAGTAGCGACAACCTGAACAATTTATTAACTCAGTGCAACCAAAACTGAGATCTGTTGTTTCCACCTTAATCGTAGAGAGACCCGAAGAGAACTGCGAGTACTCTTTGATGGTGTCTACCTAAGACAGAACTGCACTCCGAAATACCTGGGTATCATCTTAGACAGAACTCTGGCGTATAAGCCTCACAAAAAGTAAAGACAAGGAACAACGTTATCCAAAAATTGGCGAGCACTTCTTGGGTTGATCGCTGGATTACTCAACTGCAGAATATGGAGCCCCAGTTTGGCTAAACAGTCACTACACAAAAAAGATCGACCCCCAACTGAAGGTTAATAACGCGCACTGTAAAACCAAAACCAGTTGTGTAAAATAGCTCCACCAGACCTTCTCATTCTTTTCCAGAAAATCCAGGATAGTCAACTCCCACTTTGTGCTGATATTGAAAACTACGCCCCTCTGAGACTATGCTCAAGATATCCTCCATTATAATTTGCCAAAAAGCTTAGTGCCGAAAACTTCATACTAGAAGAGTCCTCGTCGTCATCATGGGCTAATTCAGGCAGACTAAGCCCAATATTTAGAAACAAAAACAGACAAAGAGAGTTCGAACTTCCAAAAAAAGCGTAGTGTAGCCTAAACCGGACTTCTACAGGCAGATGCAAAGGTACCTTAACTAAGTAGGGTGATATCACTGACTCAACACGTTCATGCGGTGGTCCAGTGCAAACCATCGAACACATCCTGCTCGATTGCCCAAACCTGTCTTATAGGAGGAGCTTGGAATACATCAGCAGACGGTCAACAGAAGCTGTTTCCTGGCTACAATCTCAGAATTTATAAAACTTATTGTAATGTCTTTTTTTGTAATCCATACATTAAATAAAATACGTAGACTACAACGGCGATGTTTGCCTTCTATCGCATAGAATTATGCTGGTTCGGTTCGGTAACATACTCCGCCAAAACTAAAATTCTGCCTGACAACCGAGAGTGTACAAAATATGCGGTACCGTCGACGTAATCTGTGACCGTTTCGGTGCTGTATTATGGGTGAAACACCTGGAAAGTGACCACCGATGTCACAAGAAAACTGCAACCTTTTGTTAATCGCTGCCTTAAGAATATATTGCCCAATCCTTATCTCAAACGATGAGACGACGACGGGTTGGGAACATAATACAAAAATTCGTCAAGCATGACTGCGTTCGCAAATTCAGCGTCCCATTAGAATAAAGATGCTTTAAAACTTTAACTATTATTCCATTCGAAAAGTAGACATGGGGGAGGACACTCATCTTTCGCACACATTCCTCCACTGTTGGCGCAAAAGTTCGAAAAAATATTTTTGGACTCTTCTCAAAAAGTTCTCTTCAGCTATATGTCACATGCCTACGAACTACGAGTACGTATACGAACAAACAGAATTTGTATTACGACTTTTGTTTGTACTGGAACCACCTTCAGAAGTGGCATCGGCATTGTCCTTGGATCACTGTTCTGCATGGCTTGTGTAAAAATTGTGCATATAGTTTTAGTAGAAGGTGGTGACGGACGCACTAGATAGAGCAATAGGGTTCTGTTGTCTGTATACGGAACTCTGAAAATGAATGTGCGAATAATAACTTCATAGCCCACCAGCTCATACAATGAAACCCACTTATGGCAGAGGGAAGCAGAGCGTGTCACTCACGAAAAATTGGACGTAGGGCAGTCGAAGAGGTATCTCGGCAAATGGGACGGAGCTGAGGCACATCACCAGGAACCATACATGGTAGCGCGTGATCCTGGTAGATGTCCTAAGGACAAAGCACCTAACGTTTGTTAGTAAACAAATAAAAGTACGTATTTTATAAGTAAGAAATGCTTGGGTAATAAATGTTTCTTTCAATAGCCCAATCCCGATCAGCAACCTTAGGGGTTTGCCTTTGGCAACTGCAGTGTTTCCCGTTTAAAGAAAAGAAGTGCACAGTCACTTTAAAATTTAACTTCAGGATTTCCATTGACCTCTATGAAGACAAAAGCATATAATCACGTTTTGTTCGTCATTAACTACTGAACTTTTCCAATCTCTCTGCCTAAAAGAAAATAGCTTACCTCGATGTAATAAAACAAAGAATTGTGCATTACAAAATCCTCAATTTCTAATTACAATACTTGTTCATAGAACGTAAAAAAAGACTCACGATGAAAACTTGCTAACAACAATCAATAAAATACGCTTTCATATAATGCCCCCCGAAGGCGCTATAGTTATCCACAGCAGAAAAAAAAAAAAAAAACTATCCACATCTCCACGTTAATTAAACACACGATGATAGTTGAAAATGTTGTTTGCGAATTTCAATTTTTTCCTTTCTTTGGCGTTTATTTATTTATTTACACTCTGGCAGAAAGTGGGTCATGTGATTAGCAACGACCGAATCAATAGATACCCTTCACGACTATCTCGAATCAATCGATGCCCATTATTGGCTGTATCAATTGTTGGTCATCGAACTCATATCTCTGAGATCTTTTCATCTCTTCCTATTGCTTGTACATCAGACAACAGACACTTACCTGAATGGGGTTTTCAATTTGGCTATGAATAATTTTTTTCTATAAGTTTGAGAGATTTTTTTTTTTCCGATTTTGTACTTATGGCAAGTGAAGTAGGAGATTTAGTTGAATGGAACAAGGTGAAACTGGTTTTATGGTTGTTGCTGTAAAAAAAAAAATACTTATAGTCAGCTGTAAGGGTTTGCGTCAATTCAGATTAGTTACTTGACTGCAGATGGGCTATCGAGTTATGTTTAAGGTAATTCAGACTCAATGTGAAAGGCCAAAGGCCTACTACTAAGCACGATTGATTAAGTGTCGTAGTTTCCATACTCCTACACGTATACGACTTTCCTTTCGTAGAAATATCTGTGTGATTCTTAGAGTAACTATGTCATCTATCTACTGCATCGGCAAGGAGAACGCACGATGAGATTTGTCAGTATTCTATAGGAACAGAATATCTAAGGCCCATTAGTAGGCGTTGCACTGACAGAAGGTTAAATTTGTATTTTATGTCACTTTGGCCCTTTATTTGGTCCACAATTAAATTGACACTGCCATGCCTTTTTAGGCAGGTAGTTACTTTGTGAATTCGTGGAAATACCCGTTGATTTATGTACTTACCTTCATTCATTGTTTTGTGAACCCAAATGATGACACGCAGGGACATTCCACAACGTTTATAAATCGTAAAAAAACGAGTTTATCTTTATTCGTCCACTCTTATCGACTAGCAATGCGTAAAGTTCGTTAACAGCGAACTGACAAATCGCTTTAGTACTCCGTTGTTCTGTTTTACGTCCAAAGTGAAAACGTACACGTAGTTAAGTACGGTTTCGCTATAGTTAGTGAACCCGCTGCCTGACATCATTGACCCCAATAAAACTACTACTTTGCGTATGATATAGCCTGATGAAGACATGCCGCCAAACATCTAGTATGTTCCTACATACTCCCTAGATCGGTAATAATTTCAACCGAGTTCCTATGGTGTTGGGAATTAGCGACCAAATTATGTCACACTGCCAAACTTAGAACAGAAAATGCGATGACATATCGCCCCGAACTATTGGCGCCACTTTTGAAGAAAAGGTGAATGAGGGAGCAAAGCGTTGCGTGCAGTGTTTTGTCATACCGGCCAAATTTTCAGAATCTTACCAACAACAATTTCTACAGTATATTTTTGAGCATTATGACAATTTTCAGAGCCCGGTACTTAGAAGGGAAAAACAAAGAAAGAACAGAACCCTTATAGTTAGAGCCTGACATTTACAACGATAAGCACAATATCCGCGATTGATGCGCGGCACTTCTCCAGTATTTTGTTACAGACAAGGTGCGTATACGGATACCCCAAACACCATAATATCAAACACCAAAGAAGTATTGTCAGGAAATTTAACATCCACCGGCAACAATCGCAAGAGACTGCCAGAGCCTTCGCCGATCGAATGCACAGATGAGAAATGGCATCATTGTCAGCAAGCCATCAAGACGCAGCATCTGATTTGCTAGGTTTCTCGCAGCCATGACAACGAAACCCCTGGTTTGACGAAGAATGCCGGCAAGCGTACGCAGGAAAGCAAGAGCCTTATAAAGAGACACTGCATGGAGTGACGAGATGAACTTACGACGTATGCAAGCAGAAGAGAAGGGAAAAACGCCAGCTTCTAGAAATAAAAGGAAAGGGTATACAAAGCGAGGAATCGAGTAAGTGGAGATGTGTCATAGAAGGAATGAGGTTCGAATGTTTTACCAGAAGGATGAAGGGATGAAGAAGTAAATCTAGTAATAAAGTCATAGTCGGTGCTGAGAGTTTGACAAGATCACTTCTAAAGGCTGTGAAGCGGCGGTGACGACCAAAACTTCACAATCAGGCAGAATGTTGCATCCAACCAGCACGACGACGATCAACAATTCCATCCACCAGACCAAAGTGAGGTGAAGATAACAATATCTAAGCTTAAACCAAACAAATCTGCGGGAGACGGATGAAAGGATGAAAATATGCCCGATGAATGGAATCTCAGCATCGTTTACCCGATCCTCAAGAAAGGAAATCCTCTGAACCGTGCCAACTACAGAGGTGTTAGCCTCCTCAACATCGCGTATAAGATGATATCTGCTATCCACCACAGATCAAACATTCACATTGCAGCAGATCTTAGAAAAAATGCAGAAACAAATCAAATCGATACTCACCACGATTTAATCGATTTGAAAATTCCCTATGATAGTGTCTATACGAGTAGAGACGAGCTATACAGAGCTATGTCTAGTTTTGGTATCCCTGCTAAACTCGTCCGTTTGTGCAGAATGACGGTGGAGATGAAGGTCCGTAAAACATCACCGACGCTTTTGATATCAGAGAAGGACTACGACAAGATGACCCGCTGTCATGTGATTTGTTTAACTTAGGCTCCGCTGTAAATTCGAATACTGACACCAGCGCAGAGATCAAACGAAGAATCACTCTTACCAACCGCTGTTTATTTGGGTTAAGAAGGCAATTGAGTACCAAAGCGCTCTCACGGACAACTAAGGTGTCTTTATACAAGACCCTCATCATGCCAGTTCTGCTATACGGCGCAGAAGCATGGACGTTATCAAAGGCACACCTTGGTTGTTTTAAAAGGAAAATTCTTAAAGTGATTTTTGGTCCCATTTGTATCGACGGGAGATGGAGAAAATACAACAACGAACTATACCAGGTTCGAATTCATCGCTTAAGATGACAACGGACATGTAGAGAGAATGGACATCAAGGGTCCGGCGCGGAAAGTCTTCGTCTTATACGTAAGGTTTATTTATATACGTAAATACTCGTACATTTGTTAAATACTCGTATTATGTGGAAAGGCTTTGAAACTAGGGTTTCTCAACGCGGATCCCTTAATCCCGGGATCCCGTTGTTAAATTCACAACTCATAATCTTAAGAAGATTAATTTTTGACGCAAAAAAGCTGTTTTGAACTGGTTTGCAAGACTCAAAACAAAAAAAACAAAATCGATAGATAGTGGTATGAAAAGTATTCGGTACCATTTTGTGTGACAGCCTTAGTAGGTTTAATTATTAATCAGCTTCATTTTTATGATGCTAAAATTTAATAAAATTAAAGAAATGAATAATTAAAGTTAGATTAACGCTTAGTATCATTCTTTTCTGTGTAACTGCTTGTTGCTGCATCGACATGGTTCACTCGGTACGCAGGCGTATAGAAAATGACATAGCGCCAATGTCATCTGTCAGGTACCTGGACATCACCGGATGACGCAATATCAGCATGCATTCTCAGAGGCTAAACAATGCAAGCTATGATTTCTGAGGAGAAGGAAAAGTTGAATTCTCTGCGCATGTTTTTCTCTTGCCCATATCACAAGTACTCTAGGAGAATGCTGTTCTGATTTTTTCCGAAATCCCGGGATTGTGAATACTTCGGGAAATAAGAAAGCTTAACTGGAACAAGTTGAATTTGGCACACTTTTATATTTCACTTCTTTTTCATGGCTGAGTAGTTAGTTACAGGATTTTTGTACTAGAGAACTTATACCCTTTTACGTTAATGTTTGTTGTGAGATATCAATATTAGGCATGGGTACATACAGAACTAATGTTACTTAACGGTTAAGCGAAAATTATAAAAAAAAGAAGAAGGAAATGCACAATACCTTACCCCCGATTTCGATGATTTAAGGACAAATACATACACGTCCAACTTAACTTGAGACCCAAATTTAATTAAAATTCGTTAAGTGGTTCTTGAGTTAGATATGTAAGAAAGTTGATTCGAAGATTTTTGAAACTGGTCCCCATATCTTACTCTCACTTTACCCGATTTAAATCATTTTCAGGTGAACTACCGGACAAGTACCGTGTCAGACAAATTTCATCAAATCCCGCGTCGAACTGCGAAATGCAGCCTCGATGTGTCAAGTGTGGAAAGAACCACAAAGCAGAGGAATGCACTCTGGTTAAGGATGGAGTGGCAGATAAGAGCCAGCTCTCGTGTGCTTTATGCAGGAACTCGGGACACACCGCAAACTATCGGGGTTGTCCTAAGTTCCATTATATTAAGAAAGTAAATCTGGTTCGTCAGGAGAAGGTCGTAGTGAAACATCCACCTGCTCCAATTCAAACACAATCCGTGACTCCCCAAGTGACCTACGCCCAAATGGCGGCAGGTCGGGGAAACGCGGAACAGAAAAGACCGAAGGTCGCTTCTCAGGCCCCAGCGCCTAGACCACCGGAGGCTCAAACTGACTTGCTGGCCATCTTGCTCTCTATCCAAGGGCAAATGGAGCAGCTTCAGAGTCAAGTACAGGAGCAGGCGAAGCGGGTGGACCAGATCTACGCACTTCTGCTGAGCCTAACGCACCTCCAGTCGTAATGGGTACAAACATGGAGGAGCAATCCTTGAGCAATCCTGGAGCAATCCGATGAGCCGTATTGTTTAAGTTGCTTGAAGACCAAACCCCCGATATGCTTATGGTTAGCGAAACAAAGCTATCCCAGAAGCACAAATTGGGGCACAGTAAATACAATATTGTCAGAAGAGACCGACCCAACTCCACACAGGGAGGAGGTGTTGCGATCTTCATACACAAACAACTGCAATTTAAGGTAGTGTACAGCGGTGAAGTGCGAAGGTTTCAGGTGCTGGAAGCGTGTATCGTGTGCATCCCTCTCCATAGTGGAAAGAAGATGTACATGATAGCACCCCATGCACCTTAAGCTACTCAATCTACGTTATTTATTTCAGAGCTCGAGACACGATGCCTAAGGCTGGAGTCGGAGGAGAATTATTTCCTCATGGCCGGAGATCTAAACGGCAAACATAGAGATTGGGGAAATAACACATCTAATCCTAGAGGGAACCTACTATTCAATTGGTGGGGTCGGCACAGTGTCGAGTATAAACTCGATTTGAAAGCTACAGATAGTCCGTCGTTTCCTAGAAGCGGCTCCTATCTGGATCTTATGCTGTTCGACGTATGGTTACAACTGAACGACATGGACAGACAAACTTTAAACTGCCTGCACACATTTGTGTATGACAGTGACCATTGCGGACTCAATGCAGTAATAACGATTCCCAACGAAATTGCGGAGTTGGAGAAATTTGTCCAAATGTACTCCTACAATTATAGTAGGACGCGTTGGACTCGCTTCTCAAGAACTTTGACAAGAGCACTCTCCTCGAATTCGCTCTACCCACCGTCCAATAGGAATCTGTCAAACGAGGAGATTGACTGGTTGTCTAAAAACCTTGTACAGACAGTTTATTGACAGACAAAACTCGGAGGTTAGGACGCTGAAGTCGTTGATTAAAAACCTCCAGAAATTAATTAGAGAAAATTACAGACTTTCTGTAGATTTGCATTGGAACAAAATTCGGGCTGTAAAAGCCAACAACCCGAGTATGTTCCCGCAAATAAATAAAATATTTCGGAGGAATAATCAAAACGGCCTTCCGTGTCTTACCGAACGACGAACAATGGACGAATACTGATAACAGGAGGTATAGATCCAGATAACGCAATAGAGGATGACAACATCTTTGTGATCGAAAATCCGCAGGAGAAGGTAGAGGCTATAGGAACGACTTTCCAGGAAGTGTACAAAGTGAATGATACCATTTGCCCGAACCACGACCTGGAAAATCGCGTCCTTGTGCACAACTTCTACCTTCGAAATGATATAGAGCACTGGCGATCCGAGAACATAGGCTTTACCGAGTTCAATGACGGTAACATGGCAAATAATGTCATCGCCGATGAAAGGGTACATCCCCCGTTCATATCGAAGGTGGAGCTCCAAGCGATCTTCGACTCTTTGAGGAGGAAGAAATCTGCGGGAATCGATGGAGTATCGAACATTGTGCTTCGACATCTCCCTCTAGAAGCGGTGCACATTTACACCACTCTGTTTAACAATGCGCTGAATAATGCACATTATCCAGCGCATTGGAAAACAGCAGTGATACAATCCATCCCCAAAAGGGGTAAGGACACCTCCAATCCGGTATTCGAAAAATAGTTAGTCGAGCGATAGCATTTAACAGAAAAAACAAAACATCTGCCAAACACAGCGCTACTTCGTGCTTACTTTTGAAACTTTTTTTTATTTGCACTCACACTGGATGCAATCAAAAATGTCAATCACAGATGGGAGAATCTTACTACTTGCAGAGTCTCTAGACAAATCTAGCCCAAGATAGATAGGTTTTGCCAAAAGGATCGCAGATCAGCACCGTCATCGGCGTCCTCACGGAGCACTCTCCTATTGGTCTACTCGCTAAAAGGCTGGGCCTCTTATCAAATGATTACTGCATAAGCTGCAGGGACGAGGAGGAGGAGGAAACAATCCCCCATACCTGTCCAACTCTGTCCAAAAGAAGACTGCTCCATTTGGGGGCTCCATTCCTCGATGACCTTGGCAACCTGGCGAATATTGACGTCAGAAGATGTCTCCGCTTCATAAGAAGCTCCGGCTGGTTCAGCCAGCCCTTAGGTAGTTAGAATAGCAATAGATCCCGTAGTATCACAATGGACCTCCTTTGGTCTAAGTCTGTCTATACACCGGTGCAGACAGCCACCCTAACCTGACCTAGGGAATCAAGTACAACTATTGCTCGGCAATTTCCGAAGGATTTTTTTTTTTTCCAATTGAGAGAAAATTTTCACGACAATTTTGCTCCGGGATGTTTGTCAGACATTCACGAGAGGTGGGGCCATGGAAAAAGTTTTTAAATTGTCTGGGAGTTTTTTGAGTCCCCTGCTCACTCAGCAACAGTGCCCACAAATGGCGACCGGAAAAAAATTTTACCACGTCTTCCCTTCATAAGGAATCCAACCAGCATACTAAATAAATTAATTAAGTACCTATTGTTCTGCAGTTTATGCCCCCGCCGACGTTTACGTAGAACTGTTAAAGAACTATGTAGTTCCATATCTCCCATACAATTTTTAAATGTAACGCTGCCCTAGATGCAGTTTAATTTTGAACACCTGGCCCTTTCTTAGAGAATATGCTATAGGATAATGCAAACCGCATTAAAATCCGCTCATAAGTTCTCGAAATTAGCGAGTTCAAATGAGACAAATGGACATAGTTAAACCCTCCATCAAAGTGTTAAATGCACCTTCCGTCCAATTCTCTCTACAACAAATATTTCATCTGCAATTTTGAAAAGGCTCTTTATTTTAAGTAACTGAGTTCCACACCCAAACCCCATAAAAATATCACACTTGTAAGCCAATCAAGTGCAAGCTGCTGATCTTTAACTTTGTGAGCATTTTGTCTGACCTGAGTGACAGTTTTCAAATAACGTCTTCAGGATCCATTACAATATTCCCCATTCTTTCACAATCACACACATTCCTGTGATCAAATGTCAACGTTCCTATCAAAACAGCCTAAATAATGAGATCCCTTTTTCCACCCATTAACTGCCTCAGTCTACAGTCCCAGCTGATCAACTAAAAATAGATGATGACAAATCCAATTAGAAGTTTCCCCCACCAGTAGAAGAATGCGGCACCAAAATACCTTCTGTCAACAAGAACTGTCAGTTTTGACTTCATCACAGAAATACATGAAAACAATTTCAGCGGCATACAGTAATCCGAGGCCTGACTATTATTTACACACTTTGCATTCGTGTTTACTCTTTACCCGAGATGGGATTTTTAAGACAAAACAGGTGGCACAACACGATGAAAATGGTTCCCCCGCTCGCCTCCGTTCTTCTGGTTGTCATCTGAGGAAAATGGATTTATTTACTCAAACCGATAAGTACGATCTGTCATTAGAATGGAGAGGAAATTTGAATTGATGATGAAGCTACGAGCAGAAGGGGACAATTAATGGGGTAAAATGCGGTAACTATGAAGAAAAGAGTGGAATGATGACAGCTGCAGTGACATTTGATGCACATGATATTTCATTTCAACTTCATGTAACCTTTCAAATGTCAAACAGGAAACACGATGTAAATTTTATTTAATGATCCAAGTCTAAAACAATAATTCCAAGTTCTTAATGAATATTTATAGAGTCCCCACCTGTCTACATGGAGCTGTGATGAGTCATTTCGGAGTGGGGAAGCTCGTATTTTTTTTATGCTATTTCAAATGATTCCCAACCGTCCACAGTCAGTGCCAGAAAGTGGGCCTCCTCCCTCGCTAAGCCGATAAGTGTATTAGTCACTTAATTCGGTTCACTATTGCAAGTGAAATGTTGCTGTTGTCGGTCTTCGAGAAAATTGTTGTTCGCGGTGTCACGACAAAGGTGAGAGTATGAATGGGAACAGTTGACTGACTGACTTGGCCGGCAATTAAGCGAGAACGAGAATAATAAGATTATAAGTGGTTACTGGAGATCTTGTCCATAGCTAGACACTATATAGTCGGTTTGTTTTGTTCTTTGTGAATGCAGTGGTCGATGATGATTTTCCACAGAGAAGAAGACACTTGACGCGTCGGTCAAGAGGGTGTGCACTTTAGAAATCATCATTTGATCTAAGTGAATTCTGTTGCGCTAGCTGTGCTATTGAGATACGTCAAGAACGCATCATCCATCACTTTCTCTTGAGATTTTTGAAGATGTAGTTACCATGCATGTATGTTATGCATATGCACAAAACACGCATGTAGTTTTGAATTATTGTGTTTGTTTGCATATACATAGATAGTTTTAGTTTGGCCATGCGTTGGTAAATGAATCTTTGAGGTTGCTCTGATGTGGTAGGCTGAGGGTGCTTAGGTGAGACACAGAGACAACATTTTGAAATTAAATTTTGATAGATGTTGAGGTCGTATTTAAAGTAAATGAGTTACGATGGGTGTCGAAATTAAATTATTTGTGAGAAGCAGAGTAATATGATTACATCTTGTCAAACGATAAACAAGACGTAACTATTACGCGCATTTAAATATGGCTATATCGGCCTCATTCACAAAATGACTGACTGTGCTATTCTCGATGGAATTTCACTTAATTTTTCGAGAATAGCAAATGCAGAAGACGAGTGGTGACATTGCCAACAAGTCATCATGAATGACACAGATGTACTGTGACGTAGAGCAAAATGAAACTCCGGGTTTTATGCAGAGCACGTGCACAAACAGCAGCATACAAGGCGGTATACATAGCGATATACAGTTGCATGATCTCTTTACGCACACGCTGAGGATATCGAATTCTTCGAAAGAAAAAGAAAGAACATTAGAATCTATAACGAGAAAGAAAACAGCTTGAAAGAAGAATGAAACCTTTTTAGAATCAGTGCCAAGGAAACGGCACCAAAATGTTGCTGACAAGCGGAGTAGCAAATGCAAACTGAACGGTCAGAATTAGTGTACCATATAGATAGCTAAATTCAAACCGAAGTGCAACGAAACTTCAAAAAGAGTTATATTCTGCCACATCTCGGGGGCATAAAGCGTTCGGAATCTGTAAAACCGATTTGAACATGTTTGCTTTAATAAAAAATAAATTGAATCAATAAGAGCAGCAGTTTATTTGGCACGAAAGACACCTACCTATCTATAAAATAGAACCGAGTGAATGTATAGGTAGTCGTTGAATAGAATTTCAGCATAGTTTGTCAGATGTTTAAAGAAAAATAAGTTCTAGGGGAACTCTCTCTACAAAGGCATTAGTCTAAAGATATCTTACGATATCTACGATATTATATGAACGCTTTAATCCTATCGAAACTTTATTCGATGGATCGGTTAATCTGAATCCAAGTTTGGCAAGTGCGAGTCAGGCCACGCGCAGTCATTTTAAAAATAAGAAAGCTCTATCATTTTAAAAGAATCGAATCAAAACAAAAACTTTTTGTTATTCCATGCCTGCTTTCATTTCTTTTCTTTTTTTCACACACCAAGTTCTACCTCTGTACCAAGCACCCTATAGGCTTTGATAATCAGTGAATGAGTGGTCAGTCCCAAAACAAGCGTTTTTGAAGTCTTGTACCTCAGCAACCTGTTATATTAGAAACTTCAAATTTGGTAGCAATTTCAATATGGCTCAACTCAGCATGCGTCATTTTTATATTGCTATCATTATAGGCAGTCGAGTTGGAGGAGGATACAAATGTCTTAAGTTGTTTCGTGTCAATAAAGTGCACCAGTTGCTTGATGTTTTTCAATTTCATTATGTATCTGTATCTGTTTGCCGATCGTACTAATGGAATTCATAACACTTCCCCATGCGTATTATATGAGTTTCCGAATTGTATCTCGAGGCTTCCCAAGAAAGTCTTCTAACCAAAAAATTCATCAAAATCGGTTCAATAATTCAGAAGTTTTACAAAAAAATACCAGCACAATACCCAGTCTGCTTTCACATAGAATAGGTACATATTTGTAATTTGTAAGCACCTTCGTTCTAATGGAACCTTCTATGTAGGAACGAACTTGCGCTTGGACAATTTTATAAATAAGTAGAACCGTCTGCATGGCTGAGCAAATTTAGAAACCAAATTTCATCAAAATTCGTTCAGTGTTTCTGAGGTAGATGTTAACAAATAAATAATATGGAAACGCCACTTCTTATAACTTATCCCATTGGAGGGAAATTTGACCCTTTTACTGCCTCGCCTCCATGAGACTTTTTTTTAAAAGAAAATTTGTCCAAATTCACCCTCAGTTCTTCGCCATTTTTTATCCTTTTAGAAATAATTTACTAAACAAAAAAATTTTATGCACTGGGACTTTGTTACCACACTTACGTAAGTCTGTAGCTTGTTAGTTTTTAGTGTTCCGTACCAGAATGGTGTAAACGGAACACTAGTAGATTCAAAATGATGACTGTCTATCCGTCTGTACGAGTGTCTGTCACACGCTTGTAACTTTTAAACAAAGATAGCACATTTGGGTGCCGGGGCATAAGAATATTCCAGGGAATTGTAAGACTGACGAACTTGCCAGACATGGAACACAATACCCATCCTTCCAGGCAAAAGTTTACTGGGTATGCCTATCGCTACATGCAAACTTAAATTAAAGCTGGATGCTATCGTAAAGACAAATTCTTGGTGGACAAGGGGTACAACTTGTCTAACGACAAAACAGATTTGGCCTATGCTGGATGTGAAACGCTGTAGGAATTTGATTTCTCTAAAAACAAAGCATATTAGCGCTGTTATAAGTGTCATTACTGGACACTGTCTAATAGGCAAGAATGCAACAATGCTTGGCGTCTTCTCTAACGATTTCTGCAGAAGCTGCATGGACGAGGAGGAGGAAGAGACTATTCTTCATCTTCTTTGCACCTGCCCAACTCTCTCCCAAAGAAGGAAACTCCACTTAGGAGCCTTCTCCTTCAATGACCTAAACGATCTGAATAATATTGGCGTTAGGGACCTTCTATGCTTCATCAGAAGCTCCAAATGGTTCAACGAGTAGGCTAGAGGCCGCGTCTCAAACCCATGTGATATCACAATGGACCTTATATTGGTATAAGTGTGTTGGCTTCTTTTTTTTTTTTGCTGACAGCCACTTCAACCTAACCTAAGCTAGCACATGACGGATCAGCAACAAATAAAATATTTTTTACACCATGACATAGGTGTCTAAGCCTACTTGACAAAATTAATCGAAATCCATTCAAGAATTCTCGAGTTAGGCGGCTGACAAATGATAATTTTAGGAAACCCGACCTCTACATCCCACTTACATTTGATCCGATTTGGACAGTTTTAAAACGATATAACCTATGTATGGGAAAACTGTCTCTAAAACGAGATACTTACACAAATCAAATGAAGTTTTAAAATATGCTGCAAATGGTGGTTCTAGATACCTCGGATTTTTCAAAAAACGGCTACGATCTATTAAGCTTATTCGTCCAAAATTTAAATACAGCGCTGATGTTTATCTGGAAACTCCTCATTGGAGTTTATTTTACCGTGTTTAAGGACAAGCTTGTATGTAATCTGCGACAATTTTATTTACAATCACGTTCCTTCGTTTGAACACGTAACGACGTAACTTTCCATGCTTAGTACTCCTTTACACTAACTTCCACCACGAATGTTGCTACGAAACATAAAGTATGAGGGGCGGCTGATAAGTTCGCGGCCTAAGATACTCAGCAACAAGTCATCTCTCATTAGTGACAGCACTAACTGGGGCACTCTTTAGCAGTATAAATATCACCTCGTTTCAATAATAATCTCATTTTGTTACGATAAACATCACCATGTTAACTGATATCCGCGCCATGATAAAGTACCTCGTGTAAAAAGGAAAATCGCCTAAAGAAATTTTCGAAGACATGTCATCGACTCTTCACCATTCTGGGCATTCGTATATCTCGATTAAAAAATGGGCTCGCTTATTTCAACAAGGGCGAGAGAGCTGAGAAGACGACCCCCGCCCAGGGCGTCCTGTGTCAGTGGTCACTGAAGAAAACGTCGGAAAAATTAAAAAAAATTGTTCTGGCTGACCGAAGAAGAAAAAGTGGCAGATAGCGGACGAGTTGCACATCAGCAAAGAACGGATTGGAGAAATTTTGCACGAGCATTTAAACATGAAAAAAAATTTGTGCACGCTGGGTACCGAAAATACTCACGCCGTTCGACAAGCACCGACTACTCGAGTGTTGCAAAGATTTTTTGGAGTTAGCCGGGGACAATCTCAACGAAATTTGCAACCGAATCGTAACTGTGGATGAGACTTGGGTTCGCCAATACGATCCGGAGTCCAAACAAGAGTCTGTTCAGTGGTATGAAACAGGGGAGAGGTTCCCGAAGAAATTTAAAGTGGAAAAGTCGGCTTCGAAAATTATGGCGACTGTTTTTTGGAACAGCGAAGGTATTTTGCTGATTGATTACCTGCCAAAGGGGACTACGATGAATGGTTAATATTACGCAAATTTATTGACTCAGGCACGTAAAGTGGTCATACAGAAGCGACGTGGGAAACTCAGGCACAGAGTGTTGGGGGTTTCTCGGGTTTCGAGAAAGGTCTTAAAAGACACAGGTTCTTCAACGATTGACCACCCCACCCTACAGCCCAGATTTGGCTCCGAGCGACTTTTTCCTTTTTTTTCCAATTTGAAAAAAAAGTTACAATGCCGGAGATTTGCAGATGAGAACGAGATCAAGGGGGCCGTAGGAAGTCATTTCGAAGGCAAAGAAAAAGAATATTTTCGGTGTTATTAAGGCACTGTATATTCGATGTGAGAAATGCATTTCACTCGAGGGAGATTATATTGAGAAATAAAATGTTTTAATCGGATCTCATTTTTCACTTAATGCCTTAGGCCACGAAGTTATCAGCCGCCCCTCGTATGTACGTACGTCTCACATTTCCGAGCATCCTCAACTCGTTCTCTTTTCTTCCCTGAACAATCTTTTAATTCATTATTCAATATTACACCTCACTATATTTTACACTCGGTCATTCCAATTTCGCCTCGAATTGTAAACCCATTGACCCCAGATATGATGTTTAAAAAATCAATGCTTGCCCTTATAGGTGCCAAAAATCACAAGGTCTACTCTGTGTCTTTCATTTTGTCGGGGGAAAGCTTTAACTTGAGTTCGAACTCAGTTACAGGGCAAACAACTTGGCCTAAGTTGTTTCATGAGATTAGGTGGTGGAACCTGAGTTGCTGGTGTGCAATAAATAATTTCTATGCTGATTCGTATTAACTATTATTAAAAGGTCGGTTTTACGACTATAAAAATATAAAATATTGTTTCCTCTTTTTAACTTTCATTGTCCCCATTTTTTGCGAATTTTCAGAATTCTTCAACGATAGCCCTGCCCATAGATCACAGGTTCGCCATAGCTGGAGGGTATCTATTTACGTTTAAATATCCTCGAAGAATTCTCACTGTTTTACTTTAAAATATATAAAAAATTGGCAGCACTAGTAATCTCTTTTAAAAATAAATAATATGGCAGCATTTTGCTTTGGAAAAGTGACAAGTCCAAATTTACTGCTATGTATCCCAATGACAACTGGTTAAAGTTTATTTTTTTACGTAGTTCTGATCATTCAGACTTTTAAATAAGCAATTTGGGATATCTTGTGTGATTTTTTTTTTTTAAATAGCAAATCGAAAGGAAACTCCTATTGAAGCGCGAAAAATGGTTTTGAAGTTGAAAAATGAAGGAAAATCAATGGCAGTGATCGGTTGAACATTAAATTTGTCAAAGACAATTGTTCAAACAATAATCTGAAATTACAATAGTAGAGGATCATTTGAAAAGAAACCAAGAACTCGGCGTCCAAGCAAGATTGATGACAGAATGTCAAGGAAAGTTGTTCTAGTTGTAACTCAAAATCCTAGACAGAGCGCGGTAAAGATAGCTAATGAGATCCAAAATACTGAAGGAATAATTGTTCATGCCCAAGCAATTAGTCGCTGTTTAAAAAAAGTTGGACTTTCTTCAAAAGTTGCTCGAAAAACACCCTCCATAAGTGCAGTAAATAGGATAAAACAGCTAGAGTATGCCAAAAGGTACGAAAACAAACATAAAACAGATCCATCCTTTTGGGAGAGAATTATATTTACAGATGTGTAAATTTAATGTACACTCATACCTCGCTATGCGGCCGCTCTTTATTTTTTTATTACTTTGTTTCCATTTTACGGCCAATATTTTTCGTTACAACGGCCAAAAAAAGAAACATCATTCCCTTAAATGTTCTTACAATGAAAGAATATACATTATGTACCTTGCCTACTGTGTTGACTTTACGCTGCGGATTTTTTCTACACTTTCGATCTTTGTGCACCCCATTTACATAACGCATAATGCACAACAAAGTCGACATCGGCATCGCTAAGTTTGAATTTTTTAGACACGGGTTTTCCCCTTTTTGGTTTGAGACATAGTTTTTAAGTCAGAAGATATGTTGTCTCTCTTACATGTGTATGCATACTCGTATATGGACGTGCATGTTACAGTTTTATTCTCAGCTTTCATCTTTCAATTATTTTTGGTATTTACATTTTAAATTATGTTGCAAAATTCCTTAAATATTTTCTAAGATTAATGTTTTAATACGATTTGGCAGATAAGAACATAGGCATTTACACACAAAATGCCACCAAAACGAGTAGAGGGCGAAAAAAAGAAGCCGAAAATCTATCACACTAGGGATTAAACTAGATGTTTCACGTCGCATTGAGAAGATTTTCCAAATTTGTTCAGCATTGGGTCTTGCAAAATCCACTGTTCAAACAATAGGAGATAATAAAGACAAAATCAAGGCGCATTACATTCAGCTGCATCTTTAAGAATTTGTACAAAATTAACTCTAAAAGAAGTGATATTATGGAGAAAATGGAAAAATTGCTCATCCTATGGATCGAAGACAACAACAAAAGAAAGATGCCAATGAGTCAAATGATTATTCAAGAAAAGGCTAAGAGCATTTTGGAAAATCTTAAATTGGAGGATGTTGATGAAGCGTCGAAAAATGAAATTTTCTTAGGAAGTCGAGGTTGGTTTGAAAAATTAAAAAATCGACATAGTTTGCATAACATCAAGATGAAAGGTGAAGCAGCAAGTGCCGATTCAGTTGCAGCTCTCGAGTATCTGACCATTTTTAAAAAAAATCGTTGAAGAAGATGGTTACGTTCCAGAACAAGTTTTTAATGCGGACGAGACAGGTCTTTATTGGAAACGAATGCCTAAGCGGACCTTTATTTCATAGGACGAAAAATCTGCATCAGGATATAAGGTGTCAAAAGAACGTTTGACTCTTCTTCTTGGTGCTAACGCTGCGGGGGATTTCAAGCTTAAGCCGCTATTAGTGAACCTGTCTGAAAATCCAAGAGCTTTCAATGGATTGGACAAGAAAGAATTGCCAGTCACTTGGAAATCCAACAAAAAGGCTTGGATGACAAAAGTTCGTTTTGAAAATTGGTTTAAGAATTACTTCTGCCCTGAAGTCAAAACCTACCTGGAAAAGAAGAATTTAAGCAATAAAGTCTTGCTTATTTTGGATAATGCTCCAGGGCATCCGGTTAATTTAGCTGAGCTGTCTGAAAATGTAAGAGTTGAGTATCTTCATTCAGCCTATGGATCAGGGTGCAATAGCCACTTTTAAGGTGTATTATTTGCGCAGAACTTTTCAAAAGCTTGTTAATGACACGGATGGAAGATCCTTTATTAAACAATTTTGGAAGAACTACAATGTCAAAGATGCCGTTTACAACATAAGTGAGTCTTGGAATGAATCATGTTTGGAAGAAACTTTGGCCAGAATGCATTACCAACGGCCAATCTGATGGTGATCCTATTATCCCAGAAATTGAACGCAACATTTTAAATCTGACAAAGGAGATCGGATTTGAGGATTTAGAAGAGCACGATGTCACCAGTCTTCTTAACGCTGGCAGAGCTCCGCTTTCAAATGAAGAATTGATGCAGTTGGGATCAGATCAAGAGTCAGATGAAGAGCCTGAGCCTTCCACGAGTCGCCAGTTGACATTAAGAAATTTGTGTGAAGCACTGCACCATTTCGAAGAGGGGTTGGAAATTTTAAACCAAAACGATTTTTTTTTTTTATAATCTGCGCGCGCCAAAGGGAGTATTAATACCCTTTAATTGTTTCAGGGCACGGACCAGATATGGGCATTATATTCCAGCTTAGGGCGGATGAATGCCTTATAAATTGAGGCCAGATCAGACGGGGTAACATATTTCTTGCACCGTTTAAGGAATCCTAGACATTTTGCAGCATTTTTGGCGACCTCGAATATGTGATCATTCCATCGAACATGGTTATTAATACACATACCGAGAATGGCAAGTCTTTCGGTATCAATGATGCAAGTACCATCCATGGATAATGGTTTCGCTTGAGAGACAGAAGACAGCATTGTGTTTTGAAAGCATTAAATTCCACTCTGTTGGTTGAACCCCATTTAATTATGCTGTCCAGGTCGGAATTTAATGTGTTTAACATACTTTGCCGTTCCCCTTCTACGGCCGAATATGAAAAACTGAGAGTACTGTCATCAGCGAAGGAATGGATTGGATTAGAAGTTGCAGACAAGAGATCATTTATAAAAATAAGAAAGAGAGTCGGAGACAAAACAGAGCCTTGGGGAACACCAGCATTTATTTGGTGAATTGCAGACTTGAAGCCGTCCAAAACAACTTGTACTGAACGCCCCGAAAGGTAATTTCTAATCCATTGAAGAAGAGACTCTCTGCCATATGCACGCATTTTCGACAAAAGAGCCTGATGCCAAACTCTGTCAAATCCCTTTGAAATATCAAGCACAACCATCTTGGTTTCGCCGAAGTGATGGAGAGATTGGTTCCACTTCTCGGTGAGATATGCCATCAAATCACCAGTGGACCTGTTGCTACGAAAACCATATTGCCGGTCATTAAGGAGTTTCCCGACAAAAAACGCAGTGCTAAAGTTTCAAGAGCTGTTAACATAGCCATTAACTGCTATAAGGAAATAGAAAAAGAATTAAGGAATAAAGCAAAACAACCAACGCTGGAACGGTTTTTTAAGCCTGCAGCCGCTCGTGTATATGACAGTGATTCTTCTTCCACTTCAACATCTTAATTTTTCTCTATTTATTCTTACCTAATTATGTTCTTTTTCGTTATGTATGTAGATTTTATTTTGGCTCCTGTCAATATTAAATTGAAACGTAACTATGCTCTGAAGGCTTTATGGATCGGATTTATATTGATATCGTTCCCAGCATCCAAAAACTTAATTTATCTGACAAATCCATCTTTCTCCATGACAACGACCCGAAGCATACTTCGAACGTTGTAAGAGAATGGCTACTCTATAACGTTTGGACAAAATTGGATCACCCTCCGCAATCTCCGGATCTCAATGTATCGAACATTTACGGGGATAGAAATCGATAGAAAAAGAAATGTGACCTCAGTCTCTAGTCTTAAAGCAGCTTTAGTTGAAGAGTGGCTAAAAATCGCGTCTGAAGTGACATGAAAGTTGGCAAATTCTACACCTGCTCGTCTAAAGGAAGCAGTAAAAGCCCATGGAGGACCCACACGTTATTAGTTAGTTCTGTACCATGCACTTTTTTTTTTATATATAATTTGCACGTGTGAAAGGGGTTATGAATACCCTTATACTAATTTTAGGACATGGGCGTTTCGAGGAAAGGGGGAAAGACAGAGAGAAAGAGAGATTAGTGTAGTTGGTTTGAAACTCAGCTGGTATTAAGTTTAAGTGAACTCCAAGGGTGACGGTCCAGATAACTGGGGAGCTTGTTTGTTTTTGCTTTTGTCGTTGCTCATGATTTACAGTATTTTTTTTCCGTTCTCCTGATGTCATCATCACGATCAAGTTGCATTTTAGCCATATAATGTCCCTACTGTCAGTGTTATGCCTTCGCAGTAGAGTTGATATAAGCTTTCGCAATTGATCGACTTTTTATTTATTTCATGCAAATAAATAGATTATTGACATCAGGATTCGAACCGTGAACCTGTAGCGTGACAAGCGATGATGTTACCACTACACCACGACCACCCTCTGGTGGTTTTATGTAGACTTTTGTAATATTCAAAAATTGAATTAAATGAGTTTTTTACGTTTAGTTTCAAGTATTATCACAGAAATGTATTTATTTTTTTTTTTTTTTTTTTTGTTTCTATCATTATTGTGAATTCAAATTAAATTGTTTGCGTTGTTAAAAAAATAAAGGTTTTGTGGTTTGAATTTTAATGAAAATATGTTGGTAGTATTTGTAACTATATGTAAGTGTAATGAAAAATTCCATAAAAACAACGTTCTCACGTTAAAAAGGTAAATAACTCTTCTCTCGAACAAAGATGAACAGAACAGGAAAAAAAAAATCCCACCCCGGTGTTAGCCGAATGGCGATGACAACAAAAAAAATCTACATCATCTGTGTGTACATTCACCACTTGAACAATAATCTTCTCCGCAAAATGGACACACACTGTTTAAGCTCCAGGGCCAGGTCCATTACGAAAACAACAACAACAACAAACTGACATTTCGAATGGAGTGCAACAGCACTATAACACTATGCCCCATCAACACGAAAGCGAACAAAAGAGATGGCAAGATGGCAATTTTCGCAAAGCTGACAACGAAATCGAATAAAATTTTATCGACCCATCGTCCGAATTCGAACACAAAGAGTTAACAAAAAAAAAAAAGAAAAAAAAGAATTAAACACTATTTTTTGCTGGGTAATTTATGAGCACATAATTCTCTAATAAAAATGAACAACCAATTCGGTGGTCAGGTCAGTACACACCTTCAGATAATTCCAAATCCAATTCGGCCAATTTCTCCCGGATATCATCGGGCAGGGCCGATATATCCAAAACCATGTCGGTGGAAGACATTTTCTAGTTCCTGCTCTTCGTCGTCGTCTTCGTTGGATGATCTGTTTGTGTTCCTATTGATGATGGAGTTGAGATGTTGCGCCTAACACGGCACGACACCCCCGGCGCGGTAGTGCCCACAACAACAAAACTTAACTATTAAACACACACGCACACAGTGGTTTGCAAACGGGGCTTGGGGGTTGACACCGCGGAGGACAAAAGGGAAATTCCACACAGAGTATGATTGATTTTCACTCACACTACACACACGGGGAGGTTTCACTGAAAAATTTCGCACATTTTACTTTTTCCGGTCGGGAGTTTCGAACTCTTGCACTTGACTGACTGAAGGAGCACTTTTTTTCGGCCGGGAAAGAAAATTAAATAGTTTTCCCCTTGGAAACACTCACTTTTTCGTGTGCCTAGACGGCACAGACAGACACTTGCACTTTTTTCTTTTCTTCTGCTTTTTTTTCGATCCACTCAATTTTTTTTTCTCTGCTCACTGGGATTTGGTTGGAGAGATTTTGTATTTCATACAGTAGTTCTGGGCATTTCCAATTAAATTGGAATTTCTACAGAAAAAGAGGAAGAGATTTCTAATTGAACTTATTGCTTTTATTAGTTTTATTCAGTTGACGCGGCGACGTTCTTCTTCGGACGCAGAAACAACGAATTTATCTCACGATTTCAACTCAACTAAAACGGTGACGGCGAAATGTCTTGTGCAGCAGTGCCTTTCATTTGTGTGCGGTTCGGCATTTGAAAATGGTAAAAACCGAGAGAGATGGATGGATTGAGCGAATTCGAAGTGTGGTGAGTAGAAGTGGAAAAAAAAACTCCAGTTCGAAAATGTGAGTGTTGGGTGGTGAATTCTTATTCGATGTTTTGACAATTGGACTGGAGTGGTATCTACCGAGAGATAGAAAAAGTTTGATTGGGCGTATATAAATTCAGTTATTTTTTAAAAAAGTTAATGCCGGGAACATGACAGTTTTGAATAGATTTGTGGCATGTGTGCCGGATAAAGATCCGACATGCAACTTTGTCGCTGTTAATGCAGTCTAATTAGGCGGAATATCTACGGAGTATTTCGTATGGTACACGTTTATAAATTTTGTTGATAGGCTGCTGATAGCAAAGGCGAACTTATCAGCGACCCAAGATGCAGAATGTTGGTACGCACTATCTTCCGCAATTTGAATGACATCATGTACACTGCAGGCCAAAAGTTTGAGGCCGTACTCAGTGCTCAAAGGAAAAACAAAATCTAACATCGAAAATAACTCTTTGGTTATGTAGTGTAATTTGATACGCTTCATATCATATTCCGTCTTGGAAACAATTTCCAGTCGCACTGTCTGAACTCTTGGGAACTAACCCAATCAACGATTCTCAAGAATTCGGCAGTATGCACGCTCTTACCAAATTATGCTTGGCTTGCATTTTGGCAAGCAAAACGAAATGCAATGAATATGCGACAGAGAACTTGGTAGTCGGTGATTAATTTTTAAACGATATACTTGTGTTCTATCTTATTGCAAGAAGTAAGGTCATAATTATTACAGTAGAATAATAATCATGCAAATGAACGGGGAATATACCTTCTGATCAAAAAGTAACCTTAATTTCCCATTCAAACAAACCGCGCTTGAGATATTGTCAAAAGTTTTTTTTTTAGGTTGGTACATCTGTCATCTGGCTTTCAAATATCTGTTTGAGCGCCATTTGTAGTGAGTTTGTGCGTGGTAGCTTTGTAAACAAGTCAGTGTTTCTTGTGTTCTGCGAATTTCGCAATGTCAAATTTAGTTGAGCAAAGAGTTTGCCTGAAATTTTGTGTTTCTAACAAAATATCATATGCGGAAGCGTTGAAAATGGTAACGGTAGCCTACGGAAATTTTTTTTTTTTAGTTTGCGCGCGCCAAAGTGGATATGAATACCCTTAAACTATTTCAGGGCACGGGCGTTTGTAGGAAGTGAGAGAGAAAGAAAGATTGGTGTAGTGGGTTTGAAAATTAGATGGTATTAAGTTTCAGTAAACTCCAAGGGTGGCGTCCAGATAACTGGGGAACATTTTTGTTGTTATTGTCGTTGCTTATGATTCGCAGTATTTTTTTCAATCCTCCTGATGTCACCATCACGATCAAGTTACATTTTAGCCATATGACCACCCGATTCATGCCCGATTCACAATGCAGCGTGAGAGCGAGACTAGAGGGCGACGAGAAATCCTTGTCCTCATAAAATCGTTTCCCAGTTCACAATGAAGGCGATGCTTTTGACAGCGAGCCTGCATTATCTACATATGTGTTAAAGTGAAAAAGCAACAACGGTCCGTTTTTAATTAAATTGAAAAAACCATACAACCGAACACCACCTTTCTCTTTCTGGCTACATAACAAAGTCGCATCAGTATGCTGACAGGCTATCTCGTCGCGAGTTTTTCAATTTTCCGAAAAGAATGCGTTGCAATAGAACGAGTGTCGCATCATTGTATATTGTTTCATACATATTCATAGATCGAAACTTTTTTTGACAACTCGCGTTAGACTCGTCTCGCTCTCACGCTGCATTGTGAATCGCTGCCTTCGCAGTAGAGTTGACATAAGCTTTCGCAATTGACATCAAGATTTGAACCGTGAATCTGCAGCGTTACAAGCGATGATGTTACCACTACACCACGGCCACCCTCTACGGAAAAATATTTTCATTTTGTTTCTTCATATAAAGAAATTCATTAAAAAAAAAAGGCTTAAACCAATTTTTCGTCGAAAAAGCCATCTTTAATTTCGATTACTTTTTTTTACAATTCTTGGCATTCTAGCTATCAGTTTTTGAATTGTCGAGTGTGGTGTATTGCTCCAGCAATCCAATAGTACATTCCACAACGCAGATTCTGATGATGGGCATTGATCCCGGACCCTTCTATCCAGATCCTCCCACAACAGCTTCATCTTCTCTCTGTTTCAGGTAGTGTTGACAAAGTCTTGAGCGCTGCGTCGAAGAAAAACTCTCCGTTTTGTGGCAAATACCTCGAACTTGGATTTATCGCTCCATAAAACTCTGTTGAAATCTTTGTTTCGTGGTGGCAGCAGGGTTTTAGAACAACAACTCGCCCAAATAGTCATGTCTTAATCTTCGTTTCACCGTTGTCAAGGACAGCGGTTTAATCCGTGTTTCATTTATTTCGGCGCACATTTCGGGTGATGTTTTCCATCTACTTCGTTTGCTTATTGTGACTATTGCCTATCCTCGTGTTTAGTTGTAGCTCTAGGCCGTCCTGACTGTGGCTTATTCTCAAGACGTTGTACGTTGAACGCAGCACCTTGATACCTTCAACTGCGAAGCAAATCGTTTCTCGATTGTGGTTTCCGCGACTTATCCCATTTTTAACAAATTTTTTACTCAAGACGGCAGCTGAAAAGAAGATGCTTCGCATGACAGCAGGAGTAACAAAGCTTGATAGAATAAAAAGTACAAAGATTCGAGGAAGCCTTCATGTAAAAGAACCTATCTCAAGCAAGATAGAGCACGACCGGCTCAGTTGATATTATTATGTTCAAAGGCAATGTTCCTACACAATCGCGCAAAAAAGGCAGAGACGTGAAGAATCTCAAATAAATTCTTATGACTTCAAAGTGTGGCTTTTATAAAAGACCCTCGCAATCCAGGTCGACAAATTTTGGGATTTGGGAACCGTTTTGATGTAAGGAGTCATAAACAAGTGCTGAATCAATTTAATAATTACAAAAAATTTAAACACTTCCCAATAATCCACAAGAGCGGTTTTCCCACATTTGTAAACAAAACGCGCGCTGTTCAAAAACGTGGGTGTAAAATCCGACTTTTGTTATCTGAATACGTTGCATATTGTTCATGTAGAAAATTTATTTAAAAAAACCTAAATCATTGAAATTCAGAAAATTCAATCTCCATGGCCTCAAACTTTTAGCCTGCAGTGTGCATATGTAAGAGTATACATATTTGTGTGATATCCTTCTCTCAGCAAAGTCGAACTTATGAACGACCCGAGATGCAAAATAAAGGTACGTACTATCTTCCGTAGTTTTAATAAAATCATGTTAGTAAAAAGAATAACAAATTTGCGAATAATTGTTTATCCAAAATTTGTAAAAAAAAAAAAAACACTAGTTTGAAAAAAATAGATGAAAAAAGGACTCTGACGCTTACAAATGAAAATTTGCTGAATTTGTTTTAATAATTTCCGTTACATTGCTTTTTGGTAACTCAGATAAATCGAATTCCAAGAGGAATTGTCCAATTTACAGCTGCAAAGGTTAAAATCTCTCCTGAGAAATGTGAGGGCACTGCTAAGTCAGCATTTTCGGAATAGTGTCAGCGCCGAAAACTTATTGAAGTCTGATTCCAGGAACATGTTTCCTAATATTAATCAGATTTTCGAGCCTCGTAACATTATCAGGATTCCGAAACTGAAAATCCCACTGTCTTCCCAGTCTCTTCTCTCTCAGGCGGAGATTAATAGCCAACACTGCCCCATTATCGATAACCATTTCGTTATAGATAGTGGAGCGGAAAAGCTAAACCTGATCGGCTCTCATTTTGAGGCAATTCATGCTAGGGATCTCCCTAGCTGCAGGACTGGGGAAGTAATTGACGAATTTTTGAGGTTTCACAATAGCGAAAGACGAACTCTTCTGAGATTTTCAGACGACTACTAACAAATGAACAGACTGACAATTACTTTACAACACTAGACGAACTGACATACATATGGATTGACGGGCTTTTATATAAAATTCTACGATATGAATTCCCACATCATCTTATAAAGATAATTGCATCTATGGTGTATAAAAAGAAATTTGTTGTAACAGATAAACAATACACGACGACTAAAGTTTTTAATGTCATCAATGGTCTGCCACAGGGCAGAGTTACAACACCGCTCCTTTTTAACATCTACATTTCGGAAATGCTGAGGGACATGGATAATTCAATAGCGTTCGCTGACGATGTTATATTGTATGCAAGCGGCTCGAAAATCCAAGACATACAGACAGAGCTTCAGAACAATTTTGATAAACTGCAAACTTTCTGCTCAAAATGGAAGCTTAAAATAAACGAGGCGAAATGAGAAACTATACTGTTCCGCCCCCCAGTAAGACGCGGAAATTCAGATTTGAGACGAAACTGGGAAAACCTACAAATTACGAATCCTAATGGTTTTCACATCGAGTCAAAGACTGTTGTAAAGTATTTAGGTGTTCATCTGGACAAGTTTTTGAACTACAATGAGCATGTCTCTCAAACGCCTTTTCTACTCCAACTATCTTGGGTCTGATGTGAAGGTCATGTGCTACCAAGCTTTCGTTCGTCCAATTCTGACTCATGCGAGTCCAGTATGGTGGAACATAAGCCCGTCTTATATGGAAAAACTTACTCTATTTGAAAGAAAATGTCTTCGAGCCTGCATGCGTAGGTATAGAAAAGATTTTCGCCATTATGTTTCTAATAAGAGACTATTGGAAGCTTCCGGCGTATCCAGAATTGCCAATGTCATTCTAGATCTTGTGGGGAACCATTTTGCGCGGTCAGCGAGCGTTACAGAAAACGAACTTGTGTCAGACTTATTTTATCCCAACCCTGGGTATTTTCAAAATACTATGGTGAGTGGTTACACCCCCCCTGAAGCATTCTTGTATCTGGATGCACATAGTTATTTGTCAGATTCACTGAACGTTCTTATTATTTATCATCTTGCTAGATGGACTACAGATAAACGTATCCTCTACGATCCGATGGACTCAGGAGAAGGAAACGCTGACTTGAGATACTGCGTAAGCATACCTGAGCGGGATTCAGTAAACGACGACAGGTTGAATAGGGAGAGATATTGGTGGCTCGACTGGATTGAGGCTAACACATAGGTTAAGCAGGTCCGGACCCTGATATGTAATTTTTGGCATACCGCTGAATGGCTGATTGAATGGTCTAACTCTCATTTGATTGGTTTTTTCAGTGGCGGGTCAGAAATCACATATCAGGGTCCGACCCGAGAATTAGGTTAAGGTAGTTTTAGTTTATATCACCTAGATTAGTTTTTATGAAAAAAAAAAAAAATATTCTAAAAGGTGTCCCCACGTTTTTCCTTAAAATGAAATAATACAAAACAAAATTAAATTTGAAATTAAAAAAAACGTCTATTAAAATTAAAACACTAGAATTAATTTTTCTAAAAATCATATTATAAGTATTGTGCACCCCTTAGGTCAGTTACTTTAATGTATTATAATAGTGTAGCTTTAAGTTTATTAAAACTGTAAATTATGTTAGTGTATGAGTGGAATGAAATAAACAATTAAAATGCCTTTATGTGTTACATTGTTAAACAGTTAAAGCAGTATGAGTAAGTACCGAACGAATTTGCTTTTATTCACTGGAAGTTGACTCGCTCAAGATGCGTAAAGTGTGCGGGAAGTCACTATACTAAAGACTGTATAAACAAATAAAAAAAAAAGGATGAACCACCTAAATGTGCAAATTGTAATGAAAACCACCCTGCTAGTTATAGAGGATACATAGTGTAGCATAATAATAACTACGCTCCCTAAAAGTATGATGCAACAAATTCCTAAGTGTCTTTTCATTCTGGCAGAATTTTGGTTCGAAGTGTCCTTTCATTCGAGGTTCGTGTCTGCGGTTTCCACAGTTCATGTCTACGAAAGAGACGGATAATATCACGGATGAGAGGGAATTATAACTGCAAGAATGATTGTCATCTTGGAATTTCTCTTGTTCCAGTGGTCGAAGAATTTGCTAGAAGTTTCTGGCTATCAGAAACTTCTGCTATATAAGGACAGATGGCGATCAAAAAAGGGGCAGTAGTTTTTAAACTGTGGCGAAGAGATTAGAAAAGTGATAATGGACGAAGTTGTAATTTTGTGATAAATTGAAAGTTGAGATTTAACGAGAAGAAGTAATTAGTTTGGATTTGTGAATTAAGTAATTGAAAGGAGATAAAGTGATTAGAGAGGAAAGAGACATTGTAAGAAAAGAATTGCGAAGAATAGTATAGTGTGAACCTGAATTGTTCTATAGACTAGAAAATAAAGAAATAATTTCACAGAATATTGTTTTATCTACTCGAGCCGTAGCTCGCATATTATATTGGTGTCAGAAGCGGGATAAAACTTATTCTGTGAATAACTATTTCCGTGGTGTGAAATTGCACAATAAAAAAAAAAACAAAAAAAAAAAAAAACCATTTCTGTGTTGAGTTAATTAATTGCGCAAAATGGGTCGCAAATTGGGAAAACTAACTATAATTCAACTAAAGGCAGAACTCAGTAAGCGGAACCTCGACACAACTGGGGGAAAAGATGCCCTACTGATTCGTCTGGAAGAAGCAGTAACGCAGGAAGGTGAAAATCCGCACGACGTAGAGTTTGACGTGGAAGAGGAGGCAGTAAGTACAGCAGCCGACCCGGGTATAACAAGTCTGCTCCTGCAACTTAAGTTAGTCATGGACGAACAAAAGAAAGCAATAGAAGATCAAAGGAATTCTCTAGAACTTAAGCTGGACGAACAAAAGAAAGCAATGGACGAACAAAAGAAAGCAATGGACGAACAAAAGAATTCTCTAGAACTTAAGCTGGACGAACAAAAGAATTCTCTAGATGCTCTGGAAAGCAAACTTGATGAGCAAAACAAGAACTTCGAATCCAAATTCGAAGCGATCGAAGAGAAAATCGAGAAGGTCGAGACGCAACTCGAAAAAGTCGAAACTAGATTCGATGAAAACTTTGAGAAGCATGAAACTCAGTTCGGGAATATAGAGACTCAGTTCGAAAAAGTAGAAAAGCAAGTCGAAAATCTTACTAAGGAACTCAGCAACGTGAAGAGACAGAAAGCACGGGAGTATTCCACTGACGGTCTGAGAAGAAAGGAGTTGCAGCCTCCTGTCTTCGATGGTCAAACATCATGGCCAATTTATAAGAGGCAATTCGAAGCGGCCGCAATGACCAATAGCTGGGACGATGAAGAGAAGTCTATTGCACTCACGCTTGCACTGAGGGGTCCAGCTGCGGAGCTCTTGCAGACCATCCCGGAAGATAAACAGCAGAACTACGACTCTCTGGTTCAGGCTATCAAGATGCGGTTTGGGGATGAACACATGCAGCAGGTGTACAGGGTTCAGCTGCGTAGTCGAGTCCAGAAAAGGGGGGAAACGCTCCAACAGTTGCAAGCGGATATAGAGCAAGCGGTGAGGAGCTTATCAACGAAATGGCGGTGGAAGCTTTTATTCAGGCCATAGAGGACAGACAACTGCAAATGGCTGTAAGGATGGCTGAAAAGCGAACACTCCCCGAGGCATTGGCATTCGCTTTGTCAATGAAGGCTGCGGACCAAGCATACCAGGGAATACACCGTGTCAGGGAAATGTCCGTCGCGGAATGCTCATGCCAGAGAACAGCCGTCATGGATGAAGACAAAGCTCGCGGAAGTCAAATCTGTTGCTGGAATTGCAACCAAACCGGAAACTTACGGCAGTGCAGAAGTGCACCTAGACGAGGAAATTGTCCACATTGCGGAAGTAGGAGAAGCAGAGCGGAAGCATCTGGCTGTCAGTCAGACTTACCAAAACCAGCAGTCGGGAAATGCGTAAGGACCAACTTCGCGGGGCAGAAGTTGGTTACTGGAATCGAGGCCCCCAGGACCACCATTCAAGTTTCGCAAACCAAACGGGGTAACAAGAGCCTGACAGTAGAGGCACTAATCAACAAGAAGAAGTGCGTAGCTACCATCGACACAGGTGCCACCGCCTCCATTGTAAGAAGAGATATCGTCAGAAGCTCATGGCTGCACAACACCAACAGCTACTGCCTGAAGACTGCAACAGGGGAAATGGCGAAGGTGTTTGGAGAAGTTCGTCTTACGATTACTCTGGCGGGACTGACGTTCTCCCATGCGTTTCTGGTGGCAGTTATATGCGACGAGTGGATCATCGGTATAGACTTCATGAAAGCAAATGAATTAATCTTGGACATCGGGATGCAAGTACTGAGGTATCGAAATGTGGAGATTCCGATGGTGTACGGAAACGAGAATGCCGTAACTCTCAGGACAGTCATAAGCAAAGACGAAGTTTTGCCGCCGTCTTCAGAGACAATCATTTGGACGAAGCTGGAAGGTGATCTTGGGAGCCACCGATTCTACATAGTAGAACCAGACCCAGAGAAGAATTCTCAAGACTACATCGTGGGAAAGACGTTAGTCGAACCAAAGAACACCATGGTTCCAGTGATAGTGTTGAACGCAACACCACACACTGTCAAACTAAGGCGAGGGGAAGTGACTGGAAAATGCACGCCGATTACCGCCGTCGCAACAATATCTGAACGTGATGCTCCAAAACCTCTCCCATCACCTTGGACAGCGGAAACGAGAGAGACGATTCTCCAGTCCAGTGAGCTGAATCAGGAGCAGCGAACTATGGCAGAGAATCTTATCAATGAGTACGCTGATGTATTTGCCTCACAGGACGGAGAATACGGCCGAACACACCTGGTACAACATCGAATAGACACTGGTGATACTAGACCAATTCGTCAGCCTGCTAGGCGCCTTCCATTGGCAAAGCAGACAGAAGTTGCAGAGATGGTGTCGGCAATGGAGAAAGAAGGTCTAATTGAAAGTTCCAAAAGTCCGTGGGCATCACCGGTTGTACTGGTTAAGAAGAAAGATGGCAGCACGCGGTTCTGCGTGAACTATCGGCAGCTCAATTACGTCACCAAGAAAGATAGCTACCCTCTGCCACGGATTGACGACACGCTAGACACACTATCAGGAGCCCGATGGTTTTCCACTCTCGACTTGAAGAGTGGCTACTGGCAGGTACAGATCCATCCAGAAGACCGGGAGAAAACCGCCTTCACCGCAGGAAATGGGCTATGGCAATTCACGGTAATGCCATTCGGGCTGTGCAATGCTCCGGCGACTTTCGAGCGATTGATGGAATGTGTCCTGCAAGGGTTAACATGGAAAACCTGTTTGGTATACTTGGATGATGTCATCGTCGTAGGAAAAACGTTTGCGCAACACCGAGACAATCTAAGGGATGTGTTTCAAAGGCTTCGAAGTGCCCACCTGAAGCTCAACCCCAAGAAGTGCGCCCTGTTTAGAGCGGAAGTCAAGTACCTGGGACACATAATTTCAGCGAAAGGAGTGAGAACCGATCCGGAGAAGGTCGAAGCGGTGAAAAACTGGCCAGTCCCCAAAGACAAACACCAACTAAGGAGCTTCCTGGGCCTAGCCACCTACTACAGACGGTTCGTGAAGGATTTTGCCGGGATCGCAAAGAACCTGCACCAGTTGACGGAAAAGGGAAAACAATTCAAATGGTCAATTGAGTGCGAGAAGAGCTTCAAGGCACTTAAACAACGGCTATGCGATGCCCCGATACTGGCTTACCCCACTCCCGGGGAAACGTTCGTTGTGGATGCAGATGCTAGTAATGTCGGGGTAGGAGCCGTACTCTCCCAGGTGCATGACGGCCAAGAGAAGGTGGTTGCGTACTTCAGCAAGGTGCTCTCTAAGCCAGAAAGGAACTACTGCGTGACAAGGCGGGAACTTCTAGCTTTGATCTTGGCTACGAAGCATTTTCACAAATACCTCTACGGGAGGAAGTTCGTTCTTCGCACAGACCATGCAGCATTAAAATGGCTATTACAGTTCAAGAGTCCTGAGGGTCAGGTCGCAAGATGGATCGAAAGGCTGCAAATCTACGACTACGAAATACAGCATCGTAAAGGAAAACTCCACTCTAATGCGGATGCACTGTCCCGGAGACCATGCAGAACGGATTGTAAACATTGTGCGCGTCAGGAAGAACGGGAGCTGGTTTCCATCCAAAGAATGAGAGCCGAACCTATCGCCGGCTGGAGCGTAGATGAGATCCGGAACGTTCAGAAGGAAGACCCCGATATCGAGCCGATTCTGGCCTGGAAGGAGAACATGGAGAAACCGGATCATCAGGACATCTCTCACAGAAGCCCGACCTTAAAGGCATATTTTGCGCAGTGGGACTCCCTCCATGTCCAAGAAGGTGTTCTGAGAAGAAAATGGGAATCCTCCGACGGAAAGTCGTTTGTAATGCAGCTTGTCGTACCGCGGACGAGGGTCAAGGAGGTGTTACAGGAAATGCATGGCGGGGCGACCGGCGGCCACTTGGGAGTGAATAAGACGCTAGAAAAGGTACGAGAACGTTTTTATTGGTTAAAAGCGAAGGAAGATATCGAAGACTGGTGCAGAAAATGCGACGTGTGTGCAGCTAGCAAGGGTCCGAGAATCAAAACTCGAGGTAAGATGCACCAATACAACGTGGGAGCACCTTTCGAACGAATCGCCATTGACATCGCAGGGCCCTTTCCGGAAACCGACAATGGTAATCGGTATATACTCGTAGTGATGGACTACTTCAGTAAGTGGCCGGAAGCGTTTCCGATCCCTAACCAGGAAGCCAGAACCGTGGCGGAGCAGATCGTCTACAATTGGGTTAGCAGATTCGGTGTGCCCTTGGAATTGCATTCTGACCAAGGGCGGAACTTCGAGTCAAGAATCTTCCAAGAGATGTGTCAACTACTCGGAATCAAAAAGACAAGGACAACCCCGCTTCATCCACAGTCGGACGGTATGGTGGAGCGTTTCAATAGGACTTTGGACGAACATCTCTCGAAGGTCGTAGGTGACTACCAACGGGATTGGGACCGGCAGATTCCCTTGTTTTTGATGGCCTATAGAAGTGCCGTGCATAGCACTACTCGACATACGCCGTTCGAAATCTTATTTGGTGGAATAGCTCGTTTACCCAGTGAAGTGAAATTTGGATCTCCTACCAATGAGCCCAGAAATGAAGAAGAGTACGTGGCGGGCCTTAGGGAAAGGCTTAGGGACATACACCAAAGGACCAGAAGCCAGATTAAGATGACGAGCGACCGCATGAAGACCAGGTATGATGCCAAGGCAACAACGTCAGGATTCCAGGAAGGAGATCTGGTGTGGCTGTACAATCCCCATCGCCAAAAGGGGAAATCACCTAAATTGCAGCGGAACTGGGAAGGTCCCTACAGAATAGTAACCCGCATCAACGATGTTGTCTACCGCATCCAGCGAGGACCAAGGGCCAAAATGAAAGTGGTTCATGTGGACCGACTGAGTCGATACAATGGCCGAAATGAGGATGCACTTGTTCGGGACGAACACGTCTAAGAGGGGGGCAGTGTAGCATAATAATAACTACGCTCCCTAAAAGTATGAAGCAACAAATTCCGAAGTGTCTTTTCATTCTGGCTGAATTTTGGTCCGAACTGTCCTTTCATTCGAGGTTCGTGTCTGCGATGAAGTCTTCACAGCTCATGTCAACGAAAGAGACGGATAATATCACGGATAAGAGGGAATTATAACTGCAAGAATTATTACATCAGAATTTCTCTTGTTCCAGTGGTCGAAGAATTTGCTAGAAGTTTCTGGCTATCAGAAACTTCTGCTATATAAGGACAGATGGCGATTGAGAAAGCAGCAGTAGTTTCTAAACTGTGGCGAAGAGATTAGAAAAGTGATAATGGGCGAAGTTGTAATTTTGTGATAAATTGAAAGTTGAGATTTAACAAGAAGAAGTAATTAGTTTGGATTTGTGAATTAAGTAATCGAAAGGAGATAAAGCGATTTGAGAGGACAGAGACCTTGTAAGAAAAGAATTGCGAAGAATAGTATAGTGTGAACCTGAATTGTTCTATAGACTAGAAAATAAAGAAATAATTTCACAGAATATTGTTTTATCTACTCGAGCCGTAGCTCGCATATTACAATAGCTACGAAGAAATTCAACTTACAAAAGACAAAAAACGAAAGAAACCACCAAAACGCTTAAATAACGCACCTAAAGTCAAAAAGGACTTACAACAGAGCATAAAAAGAAACACTTGAAGTCCAAGAGGTTATCAAAAAGTACTCAAGAACAAAAACAGCGGCGGTTTCAAAAATTACAGAAAACACAGCTCGAAAAGCCGAAAGTAAAGCCAAACACTGCGATGGAAACCCTAATGAAACAAATTCTAAACAGAATGGATTCCGGATTCGGGGCGTTCAATAGAGGATGAATACATACGAGTAGAACATATGTGCACGGCTATGGGGACGTTAGTTTAGAGTGTGCAGTTTGCACAATAAGTAGAGCTACATGTCAATTGTGATATGCAACTAGAACCAGTTGAAACTATGTACGAGTACTTATGAAGAGTTGGAGGTTTCTGACACATATGAACATCGAAATACCAAAAAATTTGCCGAATCACACTACATAAATGTCTCTACCCGAAATTAAAAGCAATCTATAATTTCGTGTCAATACTTGCATACTCGTATGTACATTATGTTGTTAAAAGAAGTATGTAGATAAAATGTCAAATTTTGAAATTTGGCCTTATTGGCATTGATAAGGAAATCGTAGGGGAGAGGCTTTTTTTTTCAAACTTCTCTCAGGAGAGGCGAACTGATGGCAGCACCCCGAGATGCCTGTTTTCCCTGTTCATCTGTCAAGCTCCGAAATGTAATCCCGATTATTTTACGGAGGCTATAGCAAACTGTGGTGGTATCTTACAGGAGGATAAAGAGTGGATATGTGGAGCACTATATGACCGTGACTAGATGGTGACTTTTTAATATGTTGTGAGCACTCATGTCGTGAACACAGTCTTTAGTGTTCACTCTTGTATTGCTTTGCTAGAATGCTGGGCTGGAATGGGAAAATTGAACATACCTTACGTCGCAAGTACTTTAGAAAGAAAGTAATCTGTTTGAAAGAAAGAAAGTTGCGATATTGAAGAACTAGCCCGCGTAGCAATAATATGCAATAGTACGAGGGTGGGTTGAAAAGTTCGCGACCTACCATAAAAAAGGTTTTAATTATAGATTGGTTACAATCTAAGAGTGACTCTATGAAGTTTCACTTCTGTGTGGCATTTAGCTTCGTAAAGTAAAGTAATTAAAAAAAATGGAAAACGACGAAAATCGTGCTGTTATACAGTACCCGTTTAAACAAAACTTTAACCCCGAAGCAGATCTATAAAGATATAGTAGCAACTTTAGAGGAATCTGCCCCATAAAAAAAAAAAAGAATTAAAAGTGGTAAAACGATACACGCTGTGGAAGACTATCAACCTCAACTACAGACGAAACTTCAAATAAATTTGTAGTCCGATCATGGGATACCGCAAATTGATCGTAGGAATGGACCCAAAAAATCATTCGAAATGAACTCGGGTTCTCCAAGATTTCTGCAAAATGTGTTCGGAAACAGACGATGTATCACGAGCGTTTGGAGCTGTTTCAAACCGATCCAGATGATTTGTTGACCAGATTTGGGACAACAGATGAGACCTGGGTTCACCAAAAGAGTGAAGAAGATCTGAATCACCAAGGCCCTATTCCACCAGACAACTTTGCAACTTTACACAGAATTTCGCTAAATGTGATAAATGCAGTGTTTGTATTCCACGAAATAAAAGGCCTACTTTGCGCTTCCGCTCTGTACTTCGCGAATAATTCCTATTCTTGTTGCTGAAGTTTACATTATGTATAACGATTAAAACGATGAAAGTGATTGCAAACAACGGAAACAGTAAGTGCAGAGCCTGTATTGTGGCACAAAAGCATATTAATATTTTCTCTATCCCACAGATCAGCACAGGCTACCTCACAGTCACAAGTCTTGAATATGGGGTAAGAAATAGCGAGATCAACCAAATTATTTTGGCCTCTTGCTATCTCCCCTATGACTCCCCGCAACCTCCACCTAGGGATGAGTTAAAGAAGTGTGTCACCTGGACGAGGTCTCAACAGAAGAGCCTCATAGTGGGAATGGACTCTAAAGTCCACCTCACTAACTGGGGAAGTACGAACATCAACAAAAGAGGTGAGTGTTTGGCCGATTATTTAAATATTGAAAACTTGATTACCTTGAACCAACCACCAACCTTCATAAATAAAACTAGAAGGGAGGCATTGGATATAACCTTATGCGACGTTAGGTCTATACACTTGGTGTCAAACTGGAGGATCAGTAATGAGATCTCCTTTTCGGACTACAGGTGGTTGAGTTTTGATATTGGAATTGATCACAAATCCAAAATAATGATTAGGATAATCTTCAGGGAAAGCTGACACCAACTCAATGTAACAACTCAAGTACAGAAGTGCAAAGCAAAAATGGTGGAACGGCGACCTCCACGAAATAAGGAAGGTTGCTAGACAACGCCTAAATAAAGCTTTAAGAACCAACGAAAAAGCTGACTGGGAATCCTATAACGAAAGTAAAAGAGGCTTCGAGAAGCTCACCAGGGCTGCTGAAAGGGAATCATAGGGAACTTTCTGCACCAACATATGCGGTAATTATGGAGCAGCGCGATTAAAGAAGATCCTATCCAAGGAACCACCAAGTTATCAACTTCTACATTCGGGCAATAACTTGGCAACCGCAGCCGATACCTTGGAGTCGCTGATGTGTGTACACTTCCCAAACTGTTTCAACGAGGCAGCTACACCTTCCAAGCGTGGGTTCACTCGAACTGATACAAAATGGGAGGACACTGAGAACCTAGTTGATGCAGATAAAGTGACTGGGCTATTAACTTATTTGCGCCATATGAATCACCGGGCATGGACGGAATACTTCCTATCTTCTTACAAAGAGAGATAGAATTAGACACCCTAAAGAAAACCCTGGTCAATATCTTCAGGGGATGTCTATATCACGGATACAAACCAACACAATGGCAAGAGGTGAGGGTGGTGTTCCTGCCGAAACCCGGGAAAGATTTGTCGACAGCAAAGGGCTATAGACCTATTAGCCTAACGTCTTTACTAAAATCAATGGAGAGAATCTGTGACAACTACATCAGAACACAGACTACAAATCCGCGGCTGTGTCCTAATCAACACGCATACCTCAAAGGAAAATCAGTTGAGACGGCACTACACCAGGTTGTATCCACAATAGAAGATGCGTTTTTCTAGATATCGAAGGGGCATTTAACAATGTGAAAACTCAAAAAATTGTGGAGGCACTCTCGATATACTGTAATAACCAAATAATAAAAAATTATCACAGCTTCACTGGGAGACGAAACAAGAAGGGGAACAGTCCGTACGGGAACACCACAGGGGGGGATAATATATCCTTTTCTGTTGGTCCTCACAATGGACAACCTTTTAAAAGCACTGGATGGAACCTGTGCGAAATATGTAGCGTACGCAGATGACCTAGCCGTTCTGATAAGAGGTAAGCACCTGAACATCATAGGAGAGCCTATGCAAAACACCCTTCGAATCATAAAAGAATGGGTGGAGGAGTGGATTAGAAATAAATCCAAATAAAACGGAAATGGTTCTCCTTACAAAGAAAACCAAAACTAGTGACTTTCACATTCCACAACTCGGAGGAGTATCGCTACACCTCCGCGACAGCGTCAAGTATCTGGGCATTATATTGGACAGGAAACTGACCTGGAGAAAGAACCTGGAAGAAAGAGTCACCAAAGCCAAGAGAGCATATTGGATATGCAGGAGGGCCATCGGGAGGTCCACTGGATATACGAATGCGTAATAAAACCCATCATCTTCTACGGTGTAGTTGTATGGTGGCCAGTGATGAGCAAAAAGTATGCAAGAGACTTGCTAACTAAGGTGTAACGTATGGTCTGCCTGGGTATTACAGGAGCACAATCCTCAACACCAACCGCGGCCATGGAAGCGATACTAAACATTCTACCAGTGCACCTCGAAGCGAAGAAGATTGCCGGTATTTCAGCCTCACGGCTTAGAACTATCGGCCATTTCATCGGTGGTACAAATACGGGACATCGAAAAATCACCGAAATGATAAGAGTAATGACACCACTCATCGATTACCCCAGTGATGTTGTTGGAAAATCGTATACGTTCTCCAACAACTTCGAAACAATTTTCCTCGCAAGAGAATATTGGACGTATGAAAGAACGACAAGAAACTCCAATGGAATATCGGTATATACAGATGGCTCTAACATATCAGGGGAATCAGGGGCTGACATCTTCAGTGCTAACCCACCGATTGAACTTGCTATTCACCTAGAACCATTTGTATCGGTGTTCCAAGCAGAAGTCTATGCAATTATGAAAGCAACTGAAATACTCGCAGAAGACACCAGCGAAGGGAGACAAATCGACATCTGCTTGGACAGCAAAGCAGCAATTAGCGCGATTACAAACCCCATTTCGAAATCACGACTAGTAAGGGAGTGCAAAACTAAATTGAATTTACTTGCCAGACGCAATAGAGTCCGTCTCACATTTGTACCGGGGCACGAAGGTGTACCGGGTAACGAAAAGGCAGACGAACTAGCAAGGAAAGGAACGGGCAACACAGAACTGAACCCGGATAATACAATAGGGGTCGCTCTGACAACTATTAAAACAATAATCAATGAGAAGATACGACAGGAGTTCAATAACTACTGGTCGAATCTAGACACGCGCAAGTGGCTAAATCTGTAATAACAAAAACCGAGTAACAACACAGCAAAAAGAGTTCTTAACTCAAGCAGAACACAATTGAGATTGATGGTGGGACTTTTAACAGGGCACATCAATATCAACAAACATTCGTTCAGACTCAGGATAGCTGATGCAACAATCTGTGCCAACTGTGAGGAGGAGGAAAAAGATATAGTACACTTCCTCTACCACTGCCCTGCTACAGCAAGGTTAAGACTGAAAATTCTGGGATCTCCAAGGATTCCGGATATTACACACCTCAGTAAGAAAGGAATCGGGGATATATTGCAGTTCGCCAGACGAACACTACGATTCCCCGATTAATATACGAATATATTTTCTACGCCAAAGTTCAAAGAATACAAAAAACAGATTTGAAAAAAAATTTTCGAACCTGAATAAGATCAATTGAATAACTATTAAATGTTAAATGTTAATTAGCTACAATATTACATATTCAGAATCTAATTTACAAAAAGATCAGCTACGCTTTGCAATGTGAATCTTTTTTTTTGCAAATTATTTGCCAACTTTGCACTACGACTTATGTCAATGACAACACGTTGCAAAATGGTGGAACAGAATGAAGACTTTTACAGCATATACATAACACTTTTCACATAGCAAATCTTCACTTTGCTAATGCAAAGAAATTATTTGCACGATGAACACGATCTTTGTGTTTACGAGCAAAATTTGTTATCTCTTCGACAACGCTGGGAATTCCCAGGTCCCGATGAATATCTTCGTTACGTACGTACCACGGTGCGCTAATGATCGTTCTAAGAACTTTATTTTCAAAAGTTTGTAGGATGTTTCTATTGCTTTTCCCATAGTTGTAGACCATACGTCCACACTGGCTTTAGCACTTGCTTATAGATAAGCAGTTTTTATTTATTTTTTTTTTATAATTTGCGCGCGCCAAAGAGGATATGAATACTCTTATACTATTACAGGGCACGGGCGTTGTGAAGAAGAGAGAGAGAGAGAGAGAGAGAAAGAAAGAAAGATTTTAGTGTAGTGGTTTGAAACTTAGATGGTATTAAGTTTTCTGTAAACTCCAAGGGTAGCGTCCAGATAACTGGGGAGTTTGTTTGTTTTGCTTTTGTCGTTGCTCATGATTCACAGTATTTTTTTCCATCCACCTGATGTCATCATTACGATCAAGTTGCATTTTTAGCCATTTGACCGCTCTACTGCCAGTGTTATGCCTTCACAGTAGAGTTGACTTAGCTTTCGCAATTGATCGACTTTTTTATTTATTTCATGCAAAATAAATATGTAGATGATTTTTGACATCAGGATTTGAATTATGAACCAACAGCGTGACAAGCGATGATGTTTACCACTACACCACAACCACCCGTGTAGTACTTAGCAAATTTAAATCTAAGTGGAACTAAAAATTTGGAAATAATTGCAAAGTTCTCAGTGAAAAGTTGCCGAAACGTTTTGTGGAATGAGGCACAGCCCTGAAGGAAGCTAAAGTTAAATTATCGGCGAATAGAGTAATGGTATCAATATTTTGGAACTCAAAGGGAATCATCTTTCTTTCTTTTTTTACGTGAGTAGGTGAAAATCTTAGTAGATACTATGAGGACCGGCAGCGCGTGCTCATACCGGTGTCAGATTTTTACACACTAAGAACACATCCCTCTTTCTGTTGACTACAATTAAATTACCTTATCAGGTAGTTTAAGTTTCAAAAAATATTCACGTATGGCAAGTAGCTTTCCAGCAAAAGTACCTGCTGTTTCCGCCACTACTCTTTCTTGAGCTAAATCGAACGGTTTTGTTCGCGCACAAGATTTGTCACTTTGAGAATTTGGAGTATGGTGTCGTTACAATGACCATAAAGACGATTGTGGAGTTTGCGAGCAAAGTTTGTTATTTCGACTACGACGGTAGCTACTCGTATAAGTCTCTGAGGATATCATTGTTTCTAATATACCATGGATTATTCACTATTGCTCTTAGCGCTTTGTTTTGGAAAGATTGTAATATAGAATATTTTTATTTCTTAGTTTAGTGCAACCCCAAAGTTGTATATCATTGGTTTCAGTACTTGGTTACATAAAAGTAGTTTGTTATATATGCTTAATTTGGCATATTTTCCAAATAGCCAAACATGTGCATCGTGGCGATTCTTTTTAACATGCGGTTTCCATCTCATTCAGAACAATGCGCCAAATCTTTGTCCATTCGCAAATTTAATCCAAAGCTCGTTGCAGCTTTTCAGTTGCTGATTCGACTGAAATTTCCGTTATATCGTACGCGAACGTGGCTACAATGCGCCTTCTTCATGAAGTATGTCTTGAGTGTTGGGTAAGAACAATACCGGACCAAGAACACTTCCTTGTGGAATTCCGGCAGCGGTTTTCTTATATTCTGAGTATTCGGTTCCGTGTTTAATACGAAAAGTCTACTCGCAAGGTAGGATTCTAAAATCTTGTATAACTGTTCCGGAATAACCTGGCTTAGCTTATGCTTCAATCCTTCGTGACCTACCTTGTTGAAGACCTGATAGACGTCAAGAAAAATGCTAGAACATATCTTTTACCTTCTAGGGCTTTCTCAATTTCATTAGTTATTCTATAAACTTGATCAATTGTGAAATGCTGGATTCTGAAACAGAATTGAACGTATTTCTTCAATGACCGCTTGCAGGTGCTTCAATAGGAGTTCTTCAAATACCTCTGATATTATCGGCAGGAGCGATATCGGTCTGTATTTTTTGTAGTTCAAGGTCAACACCAAATTACATGCTGGCTTCGTAAGGTAGTCTGCCTTGAGGTAAATTGCATCTTGAACCCCGAACGGGTGTTCGTATTGAAATCACCGCCAATAATAAAAAAAAATGCGGTCCACGTGAGTTCAAGGGACTTACTCGTACATATAAAGTCTTATTTCCTAGCGCGCATCGGGGAGGGCAATAAATGGAAGCGTTGTTGTAGTATGAATGTTTAGTTTTACGCGAACTATACTTTCTGCATTGTATCGAGCTCATTAATTGTTTTCATAGAGTGCCCAATATAGTTTTTAATGAAGAGGGAGTATTCGCCTCTAGCCTTTCATAAATGGTATGCCTATGCGTGATAAGCACAGTATTCTTTTATTTTTTGTTGATTTTTTGCAGAAGGCAGTTTGCGTTCTATGGTAATAAAATATTATTATTAAGCAACTGTTTCATGTTCATAAATTAATTTATGTTTGACTAGGTTTATACTCGAGCTTGCTCAATTTTTTCAAATATGATTTTTTTTTTTTTTTTGTTGCCTTGCTTTGCTCCTCAAGTTTCGAGAAACTTGGGAGACTGGATCTGGCGTAATACCGCTTCGATTATTTTCTTTCGATGCGGCTTGCGTATACATTTGCACATCATCAAATGGCTACTTTTTCTTTGGAAATTGTTCTTCTCCTTAATGGGTTTACTTTTTTCAGTGTCTTTCCTTCAGCGATTCCAGGCTTATCCTTAGTTGGTTTCGGGTTCGGGAACGTCACCAGAGTTTTGATCCTCACCGCCGTTTAACAATCTGCAGAAGTGATCTTTGCAAATCCTCAGCACTGACTGTGACTCTACTACCAGATTTCTTTCTTCATCCCTACAGGCTTATGTTCGGGTTTTATACCCTTGGCATGTGCTCTTTTAACCTTCTGGTATAACATCATTCCTGCTATAACACCTCTCCATGAACTCGATGTCTCGTTTTTCTTATTGTTCTTCTTCTTTCTTAGAAGCTGGTGTCCTTCCCTTCCCTTTTGCTATGCTGTGTGCCCTTGGCAGCAAAGCAAGTTCGCTCCATGAAGAAGAACAGGAAGAAAGAGACGACTATACAATACTGCTTTTCTCCAAAAAATATTCCGATATCAAATTTGTCATTTAAGCGTTTAGAAATAAGTACTTACTAAATTTGTGAAAAGTAGTTCCAGACTTTCATACTTTCTTCCCTAATTAATACTCACCAAAGGTATCTATCTACCACCTTTTTTTACATTTTTGTTCTTCTATCTGATATTCAAAGTACATTTTTTGAAAGGGTTTTTGTATTATTTTTATAATTAGCGCGCCCCTTATACTATTACACTGTACGGCCTTTTTTTTTGAAGTTGCTCGTAGACAGAGAGAGAGAAAGAAAGAAAGATGTGGTGTAGTGGTTTGAAACTCAGGTGGTATCAAGTTTCTATAAACTACAAGGGTAGCCAGATAATTGGAGAGCATTTTTGTTTTGCTTTTTATTGCAAATGCTCATGATTCACAGTATTTTTTTTGGTTCTCCTGATGTCATCACGATCTAGTTAAATTCTCAGCAACTGCCAGTGTTATGCCTTCGCAGTAGAGTTGACCTGGCTTTCGCATTTGATTTTTATTTATTTAATGAGGAATAAATAGATGATTCTTGGCATCAGGATTTAAACTGTGAACCCACAGCGTGACATGTGATGTTACCACCACATCATGGCTTAGGTATTCAACTGTGATTTGTTGGCTATAAACTAGTTAAACTATTATCCCTACAGTATTTACCATTATCTGAAACGGTCAACTGCTTTTGGTGGTTGTAAAGGGGTTTTCAATAGGAACATAAGAATTTTGTATTTTAATATAAACTCACTCTTAAAATTTTCTTTATGATCCGTCAATGCCAGGACGTCAGCGAAGGTTAACGTTTTTATCGAAGTGAAGTTCACGAACGAGCAACTTCTGGCAATTATAAAAAAATTACTATCGAATTTCTGAGTCGGTGGTCGCAACTTCAAGAGAGCTTATTTCAATTTTCGGTCGAAATAATCGTCCCACCAGCCAGGCTGTGCGTGCTAAGTGGATAAATTCGAGTCAACATATTCACTATTGAATATTTCTGTGCCAGTGAGACAACGCACCGGTTGAAGTACCGACATTGTGGCGAATTTTGCGTAAAGATCTTGGCCTACACCCTTAAAAGATCAAATTAACTCAAGAATTGAAGCGCCGAAAGTTCTCCTATTCATCGAAAAATCATCCTCTGCTATGAAGCTCATTTTTCAGGAGACTCCATTGCATCCACAAAAAGTGACCGTGTGGTGTGGATTTCATGCCGGAGGTGTGATTGGACCGAATTTTTTCGTTGATGAAAATGATCACCATATTACGGTCAATGAAATTCGCTATTATGCCGTGTTAGAAGACTAGTTTTGGCCAGAATTGGATGGCTTTGACATCAGTCCATTGAAGGGGAAGTTCGATAATGGTGTAATCTCGAGAAATGGTCCGGTCGAATGGCCAGCTCGCTCATACGATTTAACGCAGATGGATTTCTTCTTTTTTGGAATTAGGTTAAGTTGTTGGTTTATGCCAACAAGCCAACAGCGTTAGAGGAGCTCAGGAACAATATCGAACGCGAAAATGCCAACGTTCCGATCGATGTGTATGGAAGAGTGGTGAAAAATTGGCACCAAAGAATCGATCACTGCAAACGTGCTCGCGGTAGTCATATGAAAGAGATCGAATTCCGTGCTTAAATTTAACATGTGTACTATACCTGGAATAAATTTCAGCCCGATATCTCAATTATTTTGTGTTTTATTTAAATAGAAACTTCTTATGTCCTTATAGAAAAACCCTTTACCTTAAACTCATTTTTGCTCATATTTTTCTGAAAGATCCTGTTTACTATGTAAACAAAAAAAAGTCATTATTTTTAATGAAAATAGTAGTAAAAACTATTTTTTACAATGAAATCTATAACAAAAATAAAAGCATTAACTCAACACAAAATATTCAGATTTTTAAGTTAAAATAAAAGTGACCGAAGAATTTTAAGACAGCTTAACCTTTTTTGCTGGCCCCTAGCTATGGACAACAAATAAGTGAATTACTATCCACTCACTTTTACGTCACTTTTAAGTTCGCCAGAATCTTTTGCAATCAAATCTTCTCTTATCGCCTTCACTTGACTAATTCGAAACCATTTCTTTAAAATAGGTCCAATGTATAATAAATTTGTTCATAGTCCCATAAATATTTGCAACAGAATTCATAAATCATCTTACTTAACAGAACCTCTTACTCTAAGAAAATTTGCTTAGATTTGACACAAATTACTTTCTACAACTTCATTACGACTTTACAATTTTACGATATTTCCTACAGAAAGCTCGGACGTTGAACGTCTAAGGTTTGTCAGTAATTGAGTTGATTTTTTCCTAACATATCGTAAAGAAATACTTGGAGCAGAATTAAGTGATGAATATTTATTTATTAATCGACCTTATGCTTATAGACATGAAATGTAGAGGTTACAAGATTACGTATATTTTCAAAACTTCTCATTGGCTTGTCTTCAAAATTGTGATGTTTAGATATTAATTATGTTCTATATTTGCCCAAAGAATAAATTAATTTATTCAAATCTGTACATTTTGGCAGAAGTGATCATGCATGGACGCAGGACATTATTTGTATGAATGAATGTAAACTAAAAGTCTCTACTTACACAACAATTCTCAGGAAGCAATTTGTAAGGACATTCCAAATTGGCACATTAGAAGATTTGTTTAATCCTCTCCTGATATTACGATTGATTTCCAGACGACGAGCAAATTTCAAAACTTCTTCGCTTATTTCTTGAATATGGAGTGATTTCCTCTAGTTGTTTCAGTTATGATAATAAATATTGGAAAAGAGAAGTATTGTCTGCACACATAACATACATAATTCAAAAGGAACATAACTTCAAAAGGAAATGTAGTTGTCCCTGACAAGTCACAGCTTGTGTCTCTCTCATGCTGTGACATACCCGCCAAAACTCCCTTGTACGCGGTATTTTTGATTTCATTTTAAAAAAAATTTCGTTATAGCGAGCACACTAGGAAGGGACACAAACTGCGGTAAGTAATCATATATGTACATGTTGTAAAACTTATAATTCCACAGAAATAAAACCTTAGTTCACATATTTTGTGCCTGTTAATTTCAAGTCTTGATTGGTCGCCCGTGGCGGAACACTAATAACGCACTATTCGCAAGCCCGAATAATCGATGCCAGGAATGCGCTTAGGTACTAATACTCCTCTTCTACCAATCTCCTCGCGGGACTGCAGTTAGCTATTACTTCGCGAAGCTGGTTAGCAAATCATGCTATGCGTCTTGTGTCAGCTGCTTCTGATGCTTCTGTTGCTTCTGCGGTTCTTCTTAGCTTTTCTATTCTCCGCCGCTCATTTTGAAGAGTTGTTACGAAATTACATATTGTCATCCAATTCTCTTTTGACCGCAACATATGGTCGAGGAGTAACGACGGACTGGGCAGAGTAGTTCTCCATGCCGTGTGTAATGAAAGACTGCGTTCTCCGTATCGTCATTCTTATCCGGGCATTCGGGGAAGGTTGGTGAACTGTCATGTCCAAATCGGTGGAGGTATTTGCGGTAACGGCCGTGATCAGACAGGAACTGTGTAAGATGGTATTTGCATTTCCAATGTTTTCGACTTATCCGGATTGTCGGTATTAGTTTATTATGTCCATCTGCCTTTTGTTTTATTGACCCAACGAGTTTGCCTTTTCTCCCATTTTGATTATCCTGATGCCATTGACATCGTGTTGGTTCAGGGTTCTTCTATTGTATATTCTGAACATCTCTTCTGCGAGGATGTCGATGGGGACCATTCCAGCTTCATATAACAAAGGCGGCCTCGTCTGAGATGATTCGGAAGCCGCTAATTGTCCGTAGCGCGCAGAGCCTATATATTGATGATAGTCTCCTTCTGGTCTTCTTCGTTCTTAGTGCCTGTACCCAGACTGGGGCGGCATATAACAGAACCGAGGTGACAACTTTGGAGAGCAGTATCCTTCTAGCGTGTCCAGGTCCACCAATGTTAGGCAGTTTTCGCGAGAGAACTCTCTGTATTTGCAATGCTTGTTTGTTGAATAATCCGCATGCGTTTTGAACTGCGGTGTGTTGTCCAGCATTACTCCAAGGTACTTAACTGCTTCTTTGGACCTGATTGTTTGGTTACCAACCTGAAAATTCACGAATTAAATTGGAACATGTGAAGGATAGCACATGTGTAATGATATGTTATGTTATGGTATTTCGATTGAAAAGGGCAGGGCGCATAGCCATAAGCAGTCTGCCAAAATCTGCTGTAAGCAGTCCTAAAAAACAGCCATAAGAAAATCACTTGGTTTGGTTGCCAAAATGAATCTGTTTTATTTTCAAAAATGTTCAGCTTATTTACAAGGTGTCTGGTGGCAGATTTATTTTTTTAAACATGAATAAAACAAACACTATGAGACATATTGTTTTATTACTTAGTTTAACATAAAGAAAAAGAATGCTGATTAAATTTTTTGAAAATGATACCGTCCAGATGCCGTCCATTTAGTCGAACACACTGTTGGAAGCGGACCATCGTGTTTCGTGCCACGTGTTTGGCTGGGTGTTGTGAATATCACTTCGGATATTTTCCTTCAGATCCGTGACAGTCCGCGGGTTATTAGCGTTGACTTTACTTTTGATGTTCTCCCATAGAAAAAAATACATGGGGATTAAGTCTGGAGACCTCGGTGACCACGGGAAGACTTCGAATCCGCTGATAAGTTTTCTCGGGAAATGTTCACGCAGCAAATTCATGGAGGTTCTAGCGGCATGCGGAGTCGCCCATCTTGTTGAAACCACGTGTGTGACGAGTAAGATGGATGTGTTCGCAAATTAGGTAAAAAATAATCTGTGGTCATGAGCCCATAATTTTCGCTGTTCACATTTATGGCTTGTTCTCTGGAATTTAAAAAAAAAGGGCCCGATGATTACGTTCATCGATATGGCCCACCAAACACTAACTCTTGGGCCGTTGGTGTTTAAGTCGCGGATTACGTTTTCGTGGAGCCCAGTAGCAACAGTTCTCGTCCTCCAGATGATGCAATTCACGGTGCGAAATCTCTCCAACACTGTTTTACAAAAGCTTTTGCGTAAATTAAAATCATTTTCCCTAAGTTCTTGCATCAATTGAATCTTAAAAGAGTGAAATTGTAAGCCTTTCTGTAGAAAGCAGCCATTTTTTCCGCACTGAAATTCTTGTATTTCCACGTAAGCTTCGTTCCTCCTCCCGGATGTTTTCGGTGGTCCTTGATGTTCTAATGACTGAGAGGATATTTTCAAAAAATAGAATCCGCATTCCTTCTCTTTATGCTAAACTAAGTAATAAAACAACATGACTCAGAGTTTTTGTTTTATTCACGTTTAAAAACATAAATCTGCCACCGGACACCCTGCATTCGAATTTCAACTCAAACTTAGCATTGCAAATCCTCGCAAATATGTCTGGCGTTGCAATTCTATAGACTACCAATAATTAATATTCAGGCCACGGAATCTAATGTCAATAATGACACTTACAACACTTAGTGAATCAGCCGCAGTACATAGCAGGTCATTGTATTATGTTTTGGTTTGACTAGTACTCTATTGCTTGCATACATGCGGCGTCATCACTTTGTGTGCTGATCGCCTCATGTGGTGGGTCATTGTTTGCTCAGTACTGTTGATTGTCGTCGTTTCGGTAATGAGACTCGTTGCGGTTGAGGTAAGTTGTGGTAAGTTCATTACACCCTCACTCTCAAACGAAAAATTATTTGAAGAATAGTTTTGGTGTATTGGATATGCTTTTTGTAAGCACCTTTATTACCGTACTGATAATAAGTCTTGTTTACTATTTGTCTCGGTTTGTGTCTTAATTTCTAGAATTTATTATATCTATACATCTGCATATAAATTATATATATGCATATAACTTTAACTTAAGTTGTTGTCAAAATTAAGTGAAATTCATACAAATTTTATTTGCTTGTGTCCTCTGACCCCTAGTGGGGCATAGGGCGTCAACAACGCTTGCGCGCCATTGTTTCGGTAATCCCCAATGATCTAGATTCCTCCTCGACTGTCCTCCTCCATGTCTGCCTAGGGCGGCCCACTCATCTGCCTGATTGGGTAAGTGGATTCCATTGCATGGTATGCTTCGCAATGGAACTGTCTTCGTGAAACAACGTGTGATCAATCCGCTGTCACTTTGTCCTCCGCATTTTGATGTCAAGTGGCTCCTGACCCGATATCGCGTGTAGTTGGTCATTCAATATACTATTCGGCCAGAAAATCCTTAGAAGATTTGCAGCTTCCTTGTGACGGTGTTGGTCACTTTTACTACACGTTTGATCGGAGCAGTCACATTTTAGACAGCATACCGAACGCAACCATTGCTTTACGAATTCTGGTGTCCACATCCAGTTCGGTACCACCATCTTCAGAGACCATATTTCCTAAATATAGAAAGCTACTTACTTTCTCGACTTGCTGTTCGGCAATGTTGCGTTGAGCGGCTCTGGTTTTTTGTTGAGAAATTGAAGTGCTTAGGGTTTTTATTTTTGTCGTATTTATTGTATTTTGAGCCCTAGTTTGTTCGCTTCTAACTACAAATTATGAGCCATCTGATGAAAGTACATTATCCTGTGTGAGAGCAGGCAAACTTCATCAGCATAGTAAAGGTGTTTGAGATATGATATCATAGTCCATCTCAGTCTCATATTTCCTCCACACAGAGCTGCACGGATCACATCGCTGATTACTACAAGGAATAACAGTGGCGAAAGAATGCATCCTTGCCGTACTCCGCTGCGCACTTCAAATTCCTCTGACACCTTACCGTTGTGTAAGACATGACATTTGCCGACATCATAGGTAGCCTTTATAATAGCGACGAATTTTGCTGGTATATCTCTCCTACGCAAGGGACGCCAAATAGCATTTCGATTCAAGCTGTCGAAGGCCTTTTCAAAAACAATGAACAGGAAATGTAGCGGTGATCTGTACTCGACGCATTGTTCAATGATGATTTGAAAGCCTGACTGTTCATTGTCAAGCGTTGAATGGAGGCGTTATCTCACTTGATCCAGATATATATATAATAATATTTTGGCGCTAACAGCCGAATGCAGGGCCTGGCTTAGCTTCTTGCAGCCATTCGTGCTGTGCGTCTCACGAATGGTTGGGACCTATAGTTTTATGCCGTTTCCGGGAGAAGCTTCTCATGACAGTTTTTTTTTTTTTTTTTTATAATTTGCACGTGTTAAAGGGGATATGAATACCCTTATACTAATTTTTTTTTTTTTTAGAACACGTACGTTTTATGGAAAGGGGAAGAGACAGAGAGAAAGACAGAGTGGTGTGGTTTGAAACTCAGGTGATATTAAGTTTCTGTAAACTCAAGGGTGGCTGTCCAGATAACTGGGGAGTATTTTGTTTGTTTTTCGCTATCACTGTCGTTGCTTAAGATTCACAGTATTTTTTTCCGTCCTCCTGAGGTCATCATCACGATCAAGTTGCATTTTAGCCATATGACCACCCTACTGCCAGTGTTATGCCTTCACAGTAGAGTTGACTTAGCTTTTGCAAGTGATCGACTTTTTATTTATTTCGTGCGAAATAAATAGATGATTCTTGACTTCAGGATTCGAACCGTGAATCAATAGCGTGACAAGCGATGATGTTACCACTGCACCACGACCACCCTCGGATGTGTGTTAGACGTTCGCGATAGGTCATTTCAGCGTTACTGGGGGGTAGTTATCCACAGCTTTTTCCATTGTTCTGAGAAGAAACGATGTTAGGCTGATTGGTCTCTATGACTTCGGCTGTATTGGATCCTTTTTCTCCCCTTTTGGTATGAACACAACCTTCGCCCGTCGCCTACTTTTCGGCTACTTTTCATTATTCTGACTAGGTATCATAGTAGTCTTTCTTGCCCCTCCTAGCTAGGTGGTTCTTACTCGATGTGCATGTGCTTCTTATAAATCTCATTATGTCCGTTAGCGAAACATGTGCCAATTCACCCAGTTCTTCGAAGAGGGAATTTGTTGTTGCGAAAGGCTCACCTAAGTTTGGGTCCAAATCACTGTCTCCAGGTGCCTGCTGTCAGCCATGTGCTTTACCTTTTTCGTCTTCTCCCGACAATGCTGTCTGCCTCAGGCTTAAAAATACTTTTCTAAAATTTTACTAATTATACTTTTTAGTATTTATTATTGTGGTTTCTTGTGTTTTCCATTTATTTCTATTCTTCAGAAATTAAGAATGCTCATTGGTGAGGTATTCTTGGAGACGAGTTTTAAAGTGTTTTGCATTTCTCACCCAACTCACTTCAAACGGGAGAGAGCTCCACAAGCGGGTGATATAAACGAAACACTGTCGTTCTTAGGTTAAGCAACTGTAAATTTTTGAATAAGTACATGTGACTTCTGCGATACCGGAAAACTTAGCTTACTGTGCAGGTAGAAAGGTTCACGAGTTTGCATGATTTCGTGCATATAAACTAGTGATCTAAATTTGATTAGTATATCAAATTAAAGTTCCACTATTTTTCTGGAATAATCTGAAACATGATCGTATCTGCCCAAATTGTAAAGGGTCTTTCATTAAGCGCTTCCTATCTTTAAATTTAAATAAAGCAAAGTGTGTGTGAGATATCATCGAAATCTAACTGGGTCAAATCGCACGATCTCGGTGGGCAGTTCACATCACCCCCACGTGAGATGACCATGCCCTTGAATCGCTCGTGCAGAATTTCCAATGTGGCGTGAGCTGTGTGGCACGTAGTGTCGTCCTGTTGAAACCACATGTCCTTGGTGTCCATAAGATCCAATTCAGGCCAAAAGAAGTTGGTAATCATCAACCTATAGCGCTCACCGTTGACTGTGATGGCCTGGCCAATGTCGTTCTCAAAGAAATATGAACCGATGACGCCGCCAGCCCAAAATCCACACCAAACAGTGACTTTTTTGGGATGCATTTGACGCTCTTAGATCTCTTGTGGATTGGTATCGTCCCAAATTCGACAATTTTGTTTGTTGTTTGGGCCTCATCGCTGAAGATGATTTTTCGATGAAAATTAGGGTCAGTTTCAAACTGCTCCAGAGCCCATTCAGCGAACACACATCGTTGTCTATGGTCGTTTACCTTCAGCTTCTGGGTCAGTTGAATTTTGTACGGGTGCAGGCCCAAGTCACGATGCAAAATTCGCCAAGATGTGGTCTGCGAAATGCCGAGTTCTTGTGAGCGACGCGAAATCGACTGTCTCGGATTCTCCTGCACACTCTCACGGACATCGGCGATGTTTTCGGTAGATCTTGCGTTTCGTCGACGTGCGGGTGTTGTTTGATCGATTACTGAACCAGGGGACTCAAACTTACCCACAACAATGCGAATAGTCCTCTCGGAATGACGATTATGGCGACCGTAAAATGGGCGAAGCACGCGGAACGTTGCCCGAACAGAACACCCATTTTGATAAAACAATTTTATTATTTGCACGTGTTGCTGTACGCTATATCCATTGTGATTTGGCAAAACAGACTGAATAAATGACAGCCAATTTGGCAGAAGTAGATTCAACAATATGGCCGCTATCAACTGTCAAAGTTCGGAAGTCCCTATTTCAGGCGACATTGTGCTTTCTTCTGCTATCGAAATCAGGATTGCAAACAATTTCGCAACCATAAAGCAATATGGGCAATACCAGAGTTTTAGCTAAAATTAACCTAGTTTTAATGGGTATAAATTTCTGAGTAGTCCAGAGGAGGCAAAGTGCACTGTATACTTTCCCGGATAGGATAGTTTTAGAGTACAAATAGGTAGTACATAATTGTAATTGCTAAATTTTTTATATTGAACAACGCTCCGAGTTATCAAAAACTTATATAAATTACTTTGCCCAGAACGGAAGCCACTTTTTTTATGCGATGAGCTCATTGTCTACGTAAATTCCAATGACTTAAAGTATAACAAAGGTGGTTTAGATTGCATATCTTAAGTCTGTGTTTCGAATAAGCACCAAAATGGTAAGTCTTGAATAAAACATTTAACTTAAAATTGTTTCGGCTTCCCTCTCTTGAAATTTCACCCCACGCCACTGCTACCTACCTGTACTATTAATAACTGTTTTGCTCTTACGTGTACAGCGATTCTTTGTTAACCAATAAATATCAAATATCAAATACATACACATATGTACTATGCTTCCTTATGGCATTTACCGTCACGTTTCAAGTGATGCAGGTATGCATATAACAGCATCGACTCCCCGTTTGAGCAAAACAGTTGCAGTTTATTGTTTGAGACATTGCACTGCTTCTCCAAATCTTAGGGCCAACGAATACAGTGGTTTCGAGTGAAGATGCATTGTAGAAGCCATATCACTGCCAGCGCGTTGCCAGTTCACATACCACGTCGCTTTGGTTTGCGTTGGTCCTGAGGCATCATACCGAAAGCTGCCTTTACTTTTGTAATTCCGATTACGCACGTCAATCCCGTAAATGCCGTCACGTAATTATAAGCTAACGTTGTGATGGAATAAACATTCGGGGATGTTTATAGCTGTAGGAATTCACAATCCACGACCGTTTATGACTGACTCGTCAACATTTTAATGAAACCTATATATTCGAAGTTTTAGCCTGACAGGTCAGTTATTTACCAGTGAGAACAATACATATGTACATATATTTGTATATACCAGTGGCGTGGGGTGAAGTTTCAAGAGGGAAGCCGAAAAAAGTTTAAGTAAAATGATTTATTCAAGACTTACCATTTTGGTGCTTATTCGAAACACAGACTTAAGATATGCAATCCAAGTTACCTTTGTTATACTTTAAGTCATTGGAATTTACGTAGACAATGAGCTCATCGCATAAAAAAAGTGGCTTCAAAAGAAGCCATTCTGGGCAAAGTAATCTATATAAGCTATTGATAACTCGGAGCGTTGTTAAATATAAAAAATTTAGCAATTACAATCATGTACTACCTATTTGTACTCTAAAGCTATCCTACGATTCTTTTTTACGAATTCTGCTAAAACTCTTTCATAAAAATTTGAGTTATTTTTAATTTCCAAAAGAAGGTGCTTTTCGATAGATAAAAGTGCCAGGCCTGAGAGTCTTTCTTCTTTTTGGGAATTTCTTAAGTAAGTGTGGACTCTTTTTAAAGTCGAAAAAGATCTTTCGACAGAGGCCACAGTCAAAGGCTGGGTTAAATTTCACACAATGTTAGAGTTTGAGAAAACGTATCTCTAAGCATTTCCGTATTAAAATGGTTATAAAGTTGAAAAACATTAAGCTTTTTAAGTGTAGAAAACTTTGAGTTCATTTTTTAAAGTAGTAAAATTAAAAATGCCAGGAAATAGGGTAATTAAAGAAGATATTTTGTAATCCGGCATTGAATTAGAAAAATATTCATATTTTGATTTGTTTAATAAATCAAAGAAAATATATGAACTAAATGAACTATACCTATTCTTAATCCGACTTGTAACATTATCTATAATTGCTACAAAAATTCGGCTATAATTTGTTTTTGAATCAATATTAAGTAGTCGGCGTTTGCGTAGAGGTCCTGAACAGTCACTTACGCTCTCATAGATTGAGTCAAATGAGTTTAAAAATTCAGAATGAATCCACGACTCAAAACCCTCGATCTCTTGCTTCGTAAGCTCTATGTCAGTTTGTTTATTTTGAACTTAACTAAAAAGAATATCTGTTTTTGCAAATATGACCGAAGTAACATGCAATAAAAAACACAATTCTTTGTCCTGCAATTTGTATAACAAACTTTCGGACATAACCAGAGTATCGTTATCCCATTATCCTGGTTCACATAAAATCTGTTTAAACGTTTTTATAATATCTTCACTATACGCGAATGATATTGTCATCGAGTCTCTGATACCCCGGGCATTCGTCGATCAGCAATTGTCTTTAGCAGATTGGTTCTTAGATGATTTATTAAAAAACCTAACGATACTACTAAGAAAGCCAAAAAATAATTTCAACTCAGGAATTCTTTCTAACGATTTAGATAACACTAGATTCAGAACATGGGCATAACAGGGAATAAAAATAGCCATTGGGCATATATTCCGGATTCTTATTTGGACTCCACCATGGCCACCGGACATTACAGCCGCACCATCGTAGGACTGACCTATTAACTTTTAGAGTTAAAACTATTTAAGACATTTATAATTTTATCGCACAAAACAACCGCGTTTCGACCGACACTCACGTCAAAGAAACCTAGAAATCTTTCTTGTATTCTATTTTCTACTAAATAACGCACTACTCGTACAATACTAAGCTGTTCTCTGTGGCTCATATCTAGTGTTTCACCGACCATCACAGATACAAATTTTATTGAACTGATTTGATCCTTAATTTCGGATTTGATGACTGCAGCGATACTATGTATCAAGTCACTTTGAATGTCATTGGAGAGGCCGGAAAAAATAGAGTTTTGGGAACTTGAACTTTGTTCTAAATGCGAATCCATTAAATGGTCGTACTTAGCAAGTATGGAAGGGTTTTGAATATAATTACCGCGATTATCTGATCTAGATTTTTTGTCGTGACCACGGAATGCCAGCTCTTGTTTTCCTAGAAGAACTACAGTGTCTATGAAACGCTTCATTAAATCGCGATTGCGATCAACTTTTCTATTACTAGCCTCGTAAGAATTCCCTAAAGAAGTCTCTATGCGATATTCGCTAAATTCATGCAAATGCAAGCAGCTGCGTATATGCTTTTCCGTTTGAATATGTTTTTTGGAAGAATCAATAAATTTGTTTATATTGTAATATGCAAGCTACGGCTCGAGTAGATAAAACGATATTCTGTGAAATTTATTTCTTTATTTTCTAGTCTATAGAACAATTCAGGTTTACACTATACTATTCTTCGCAAATTCTTTTCTTACAAGGTCTCTTTCCTCTCAAATCACTTTATCTCCTTTCAATTACTTAATTCACAAATCCAAACTAATTACTTTTTCTTGTTCACTCTCAACTTTCAATTTATCACCAAATTACAACTTCGCCCATTATCACTTTTCCAATCTCTTCGCCACGGTTCTAAACCAACTGTGTCTTTTTTGATCGCCATCTGTCCTTATATAGCAGAAGTTTCTGATAGCCAGAAACTTCTAGCAAATTCTTCGACCACTGGAACAAGAGAAATAATTCTTGCAGTTATAATTCCCTTTTATCCCTGATATTATTCGTCTCTTTCGTTGACATGAGCTGTGGAGACTTCGTCCCAGACACGAACCTCGAATGAAAGGACAGTTCGAACCAAAATTCTGCCAGAATGGAAAGTCACTTCGGAATTTGCTGCATAGACATAGGAGCGTAGTTATTATTATGCTACAATATCAAAGAAACCTGTGTGACTCCCTAGGAGAATTAGAAAAAAGAAGACAAGGAAAACAAAATTTGCAACTGCTAGTCAGCAATGGATTCTTTTTGTAAAAAGACTCATGAAAATGTTTCTGATACCCATCCTTTCGCGTATAATCAATTTTCATTGATGGTGTCGAGCGACCTAGTTCTATAACTTTTTTTTTTTGCTTACTGAACTCGTGGGTTTCTTTTAGAAGAAAATCAGTTAAACAACACTCAAAATTAACTAGAGACATCTTGTCTAAGAATAATAAGAATGTTAAATGGGGCACCTCTTGAGTAGATTTATAATTAGTTACTTGGTATATAGCTAATAACTATTCACATAGCTCACTCACTATTTTATAATAATGTAACTTAATGTAGCATAATAACTACGCCCCAAAAAGATGCAACACATTCCGAAGTGTCTTTTCATTCGAGGTTCGTGACCACGGATAGAGAAGGAATATGTCTAAGACGACGTCGCGGAATTAAAAGAGAATTATAACCACAAGAGATTATTGGCTGCAGCTGTCACCTTGGAATTATTACATCAGAATTTTTTGTTCCAGTGGTCGAAGAATTTACTAGAAGTTTCTGGCTATCAGAAATGCGACTATATAAGGACAGATGACGATCGAGTCAAGGCAGTTGGTTTTCGAACCGCACGAAGAGATTGGAAAAGTGATAATAGGCAAAGTTGTAATTTTGTGATAAATTGAAAGTTAAGAGTTGACAAGAAGAAGTAATTAGTTTGGATTTGTGAATTAAGTAATTGAAATGAGATAAAGTGATTTGAGAAGAAAGAGACCTTGTAAGGAAAGAATTTGCGAAGAATAGTATAGTGTGAACTTGAATTGTTCTATAGACAAGAAAATAAAGAAATAATTTCACAGAATATCGTTTTATCTACTCGAGCTGTAGCTCGCATATTACAATAATTTAATAATTTAAATACTAACTTAACTGCCAATATGTAATTGCTAAATTTTTAAAATTTTCTGATAATTAGCAGTCACAAAAATCACAAAAATTTGCATCCGAATTTTCAATAAATCACGCACAATTACACAACCGATTTGCAACTGTCATTTCAAATTTGGAAAAAAATTATACCCAACAAGTTTAAGAAAAACCTCAAACGCCGTTCGAACCACTACATCACCCAATAACCCGATTTTCGTCGGCTTATTTTGTTGCCTACAATAAAAAAAAAAAACTCCCTCGAACTAAAACCTTTCTCCTCCACCAATGTTCATCCACAAAAGCCGAGAAATCCCGGGTTATTTTCGTCATAAGCGGATGTATATTAGACAAAGAAATCGCAAATAAACTTCTACTATATGCCTGAAAGGAATAGAGTTGAAAGTTCGTTCTGTGAAGAAATAAATGCATAGGCCGGAAAATGAACGGCTTTTCAAAAAAAAATTCATTGCACGCTTTTCTTTTGAAAAAGAAGTTGTCTCTCGCTAGCGGAGTTCATTCTTGTCTCGGCTATGTGTGCGAGTTGGTGTATGAGTTAGAATGAATAAACAACCGAAGTGGTCGCAGCATTTAATCTTCGAGCGTGTATAAAGTTATGATTTATGAATGCAAAATGGTTTGCTGAACAAATAATTGAATGTGATTGTTGGCAAGTGGCTAAATAAAACTGTTTGATATTTGAAAAGGAAAGCCGGAAGTCAATGAAGAACTAGTGAACTGACGACCAATATACAATGCAAGGTTGATTTTAAAGCCATGCTTCAAGCATGGTAGCACACCTGTTCTATATAGATACTACCTTTTCTATATTTACTACAACGGTAAATATTCTGAAGACCCCCAATAGAATGATCCCTAAAAATGCAACATTTTAACGTTCCACTAGGCAAGCCGCCAATGCCCATCACTTATGTATCAAAATTCATTCTGCAAGTAAACTTTGTAATTCTCTCCCAGCAGACATATTTTCAAAAGCTTTAAATCTGAAGCTATTCAAGAGCAGAACCAACAAGGATCTACTACAATCAACTCGGGGCTCTGATTCAGGTTTTTCTGCTTCTTGAGAGAAAATTAAATAAAAAAGCTTCAGATCGTAATGAACACGACATCGAAAGATCTTATATACATTTTAACAACATTATAAATGAAGAAGCTTTCAAATCTACACCAATAAACTTTCCTAAAACTCATGACATCTTTATACCATCAAAAATAAGAAAGCAGACACATGAGAAAAGAAAACTCAGGAAAAAATGGCAGAAAAACAGGACACCTTCATACAAATCAAAGTTAAATAGCAATCAAAGACCTCAAGGAACTTCTCAAAAGCTTTCAAAAGAACAACTTGATAAATTACCTCATAAACTTGACTCCAGCATCAGAAACAAACTATTCGATGTAGAAAGTAACAAAATCGTTAAAAACTCAGACAAAACATCAACAATCCCGAATTGGGCCAGAGAAAACCGAGACAAAGCTTCTGCTTTAGCAAACTACTTCGAAGAAAGGTTCTCAAATGACGCAGATAACGCCCAGTTACAACATTTTCTCCCTTATAGAACTAATGATACTCAAATTAAAAAAGTGAAGTTAAGGGAAATAAAATATTACATGACAACTAAAATGGACCAGGGAAAAAACCCAGGTTATGATCTCTTTACAGGAAAGTTACTCAAAGAACTAGCAAATGTAGCTTTCTATATCTTCGCAACCTATACAATGCTATAATAAGACTCAAATTCTTTCCAAAAGTGTGGAAAGTTGCAGAAATATTTGCTATACCCAAACCAGGAAAAGATGCAACAAAAACATAGTCTTGCAGATCGATTAGTTTACTTCTCATTCTATCTAAGGTATTCGAGGAGCTTTTATATGACTAACTAGAACCCAACTTGACGCATTCCAATTTAATCCCCGACTATCAATTCGGAGGCAGAAGACAACACTCAACTATTGAACAAGTTCACCGAGTGATAAATAAAATATCAACAGACTTAGAAGAGTGTTTTTGCGTAGCAGTATTTTCTGATGCAGCGCAAGCTTTTACAAGGTTTGACATGCTGACTTGTTACATAAACTTGCCAATCTACTCCAAGACTTCTTCCTTTTAATTAAGAGCTATCTGACCGATTGAAATTTCTATGTGAGATACAATAACGAATTTTCTGACTTGCATCCAACGAAAGCCGAAGTCACACAAGTCTTAGGACTCTTACTTTATGTCCTCTTCACAACTGACATTCCTCTACCTAACGAAGTTTCCTCTATAATTGCAAAGTTCGCAGACGACACGATTCTCCTCAATTCGGACAAATGCAATAAATTAACTTCAAAAATATCTTCACCAAGCAATGGTATGCTTTACAAATTGGGAGTATAAATAAATGATGACAAGTCAGTGCAAGTAATATTGACAACTAAAATAAAGCTTACACCTGTAACGTTAAATATTAACAATAAACCCTTATAAGGATAAGTCCAGTAGCCAAATACCTAGTCATATAACTGGACTCCAAACTGACGTAAAAGCACAACCATAAAACCATATAAAGCAAAAATTCAGACAACTCTATTGGCTTCTTTGTAATGTCTCCAAACTATCGACAAGCAAAAAACTATTACTCTACAACGCAATAATTAAACCTATATGGACCTATGGGTTACACATATACATATATGGGGTACCGTCAAAAGAACAAAGATTAACAAAATCCAAAGACAGCGATCCAAGATCCTACGGACGATAATAAACGCTGAGTGGTATGTTTGTAACAAAGAAATACATCACTACCTTAAAATACCAACAGTCAACGATGAACTAATCAAAACCAGCGCGAGATACCTGAAAAGAAATCTGTCGTATACTAACAATGACATCAACACTTTATTCGATCAATGAACCAAAGATGACCAAGTGACCTCGTTAGCTAAATTTTAGACCTTGCAAAAAGTGGATATGTATCATACAAATATTTTAATATTCATAACTAATATAATACCACTAGAAATCCATAATTGTATTATATCAACATACATTTCTAATTTCATAATGTTATAATATGCGCTTACAATTAACAAAATGACTTTGTTGACAATAGTCACAAAGATCTGCAATATTCTCTTACAAGTATAATGCACTTTTAGGGCCGATTATTCAATTGTCATATAAACAGTATGATTGCTAACTAATGATTAAATTTATTCCACTCTTTATCTACTAGATAAGCAGTGTGAGTTTTTCAATCATAAAATAACAGCTAGATAATTATTCGACGGTATTTTGCAGTACTTACAATATCAACTATGTCTAACTTCACATAACGTGGGTGTAAGTGAAACAGCTTGATTGTCAAATTTTAGTGTTAAAATATAGAAGATAGTCATGCTCATAGCTTGACGTTTATCATTCGCCTTTTGATTCGTTGCAAACAGTTTATTTTTCAAAGTTTAAACAAATGTTAAGAATGGAAAACATTTCTTAAAAAAGTTGTACGCGGATTTCCTTGGACGTTGCATTTTTTATTGTTTTTGAGAGCTTGATGTTTATAGCGTCTGGTAGAACCCAGGGTGGATAATTTTCTATTGTTATTGGTTTCACCGAGGTTGGTAACTTGCATTTTTTGCATAGCTTAATGCGAGGAAAGCGGTCGAAGGGTTTTTAGGAACCTTTTGCGTTTTAGGATATTGATGACATCTTTTATGATTTGTATGATTAACAAATTTTTGGAGCCAGGCGAGCAGTTAAAATCTCTCTACGGTCTTCGATGGATGGGAATCCGGCTTCAGTCAGCACTGAATTGGAGTAGTTCGGAATGCCTTTAATCTAGATCTGATAGCTGCATGGTAGTTTGGCTGCACTTTACGTAGACTGCCGACCCGTAATCGATTTTGGATAAAACTATTGTTTTTTTTTCCTTTATTATGAGTAATGAGACAGTTTACATGAACAAAACTATTTTTTGAGGATAGAAATCTAATTCAGCCTTATCATGAATAAAAACTCCCTCGGAATTTTTCCTACGTTCGAAATACTCCTATCGTGAATGATGTTCGAATGGCGGAAAAAAATTCCTTGGAAAAAAATAGCGATCATGAATGAGAATGCAAGGAAATTTTCAATGGATTTTCCCTCGGATATTTACGCCATTATTTAGTTGGAGAATTTCTAAGAAGCAACATGCAATTTGGTTACTTTTTGCTTGAAAAGTGAAAAATTTAAATTAAATACAATGTCTAATACAACACATAAACAGCAATTAGATGGTTCAATTAATTTGATGCAAGCTAGTCCAGACATTGCCAGAGAATTTCATAAATAAATGTAAAGATGATATTGCCCGATTCTCGAAAATGGTTGAGAGTGAAGTTAACAGTGTAGGGCCGCCATCAAAATCCATTTTTGAATGGAAAAAGGTAATTTATTGTATTGTAGCATAATAATAACTACGCGCCTATGTCTATGCAGCAAATTCCGCAGTGACTTTCCATTTTGGCAGAATTTTGGTTCAAACTGTCCTTTCATTCGAGGTTCGTGTCTGGGACGAAGTCTCCACAGCTCATGTCAACGAAAGAGACGAATAATATCAGGGATAAAAGGGAATTATAACTGCAATAATTATTTCTCTTGTTCCAGTGGTCGAAGAATTTGCTAGAAGCTTCTGGCTATCAGAAACTTCTGCTATATAAGGACAGATGGCGATCAAAAAAAAGAACACAGTTGGTTTTAGAACCGTGGCGAAGAGATTGGAAAAGTGATAATGGGCGAAGTTGTAATTTGGTGATAAATTGAAAGTTGAGAGTGAACAAGAAAAAGTAATTAGTTTGGATTTGTGAATTAAGTAATTGAAAGGAGATAAAGTGATTAGAGAGGAAAGAGACATTGTAAGAAAAGAATTGCGAAGAATAGTACAGTGTGAACCTGAATTGTTCTATAGACTAGAAAATAAAGAAATAATTTCACAGAATACTGTTTTATCTACTCGAGCCGTAGCTCGCATGTTACATTGGTGTCAGAAGCGGGATAAAACTTATTCTGTGAATAACTATTTCCGTGGTGTGAAATTGCACAAAAAAAAAAAAAAAAAAATATCGATTTCTGTGTTGAGTTAATTAGTTGCGCAAAATGGGTCGCAAATTGGGAAAACTAACTATAACTCAACTAAAGGCAGAACTCAGTAAGCGGAACCTCGACACAACTGGGGGAAAAGATGCCCTACTGATTCGTCTGGAAGAAGCAGTAACGCAGGAAGGTGAAAATCCGCACGACGTAGAGTTTGACGTGGAAGAGGAGGCAGTAAGTACAGCAGCCGACCCGGGTATAACAAGTCTGCTCCTGCAACTTAAGTTAGTCATGGACGAACAAAAGAAAGCAATAGAAGATCAAAGGAATTCTCTAGAACTTAAGCTGGACGAACAAAAGAAAGCGATGGACGAACAAAAGAAAGCAATGGGCGACCAAAGGAATTCTCTAGAACTTAAGCTGGACGAACAAAAGAATTCTCTAGAACTTAAGTTGGATGAACAAAAGAAGGCAATGGATGAACAAAAGAAAGCAATGGACGAACAAAAGAATTCTCTAGATGCTCTGGAAAGTAAACTTGATGAGCAAAACAAGAACTTGGAATCCAAATTCGAAGTGATCGAAGAGAAAATCGAGAAGGTCGAGACGCAACTCGAAAAAGTCGAAACTAGATTCGATGAAAATTTTGAGAAACAGGAAACTCAGTTCGGGAAGATAGAGATTCAGTTTGAAAAAGTGGATACGCAATTCGAGATAGTAGGAAAGCAAGTCGAAAATCTTGCTAAGGAGCTCAGCAACGTGAAGAGACAGAAAGCACGGGAATATTCCACTGACGGTCTGAGAAGAAAGGAGATGCAGCCTCCTATCTTCGATGGTCAAACATCATGGCCAATTTATAAGAGGCAATTCGAAGCGGCCGCAATGACCAATAGCTGGGACGATGAAGAGAAGTCTATTGCACTCACGCTTGCACTGAGGGGTCCAGCTGCGGAGCTCTTGCAGACCATCCCGGAAGATAAACAGCAGAACTACGACTCTCTGGTTCAGGCTATCGAGATGCGGTTTGGGGATGAACACATGCAGCAGGTGTACAGGGTTCAGCTGCGTAGTCGAGTCCAGAAAAGGGGGGAAACGCTCCAACAGTTGCAAGCGGATATAGAGCGACTAGCCCATCTTTCATACCCTAAAGCCGGTGAGGAGCTTATCAACGAAATGGCGGTGGAAGCTTTTATTCAGGCCATAGAGGACAGACAACTGCAAATGGCTGTAAGGATGGCTGAAAAGCGAACACTCCCCGAGGCATTGGCATTCGCTTTGTCAATGAAGGCTGCGGACCAAGCATACCAGGGAATACACCGTGTCAGGGAAATGTCCGTCGTGGAATGCTCATGCCAGAGAACAGCCATCATGGATGAAGACAGAGCTCGCGGAAGTCAAATCCGTTGCTGGAATTGCAACCAAACCGGACACCTACAACGGCAGTGCAGAAGTGCACCTAGACGAGGAAATTGTTCACATTGCGGAAGTAGGAGAAGCAGAGAGGAAGCATCTGGCGGTGATAACATCCATCCTGTCAGTCAGACTTCCCAAAACCAGCAGTCGGGAAATGCGTAAGGACCAACTTCGCGGGGCAGAAGTTGGTTACTGGAATCGAGGCCCCCAGGACCACCATTCAAGTTTCGCAAACCAAACGGGGTAACAAGAGCCTGACAGTGGAGGCACTAATCAACGAGAAGAAGTGCGTAGCCACCATCGACACAGGTGCCACTGCCTCCATTGTAAGAAGAGATATCGTCAAAAGCTCCTGGCTGCACAACACCAACAGCTACTGCCTGAAGACTGCAACAGGGGAAATGGCGAAGGTATTTGGAGAAGTTCGTCTTACGATTACTCTGGCAGGACTGACGTTCTCCCATGCGTTTCTGGTGGCAGATATATGCGACGAGTGCATCATCGGAGTAGACTTCATGAAAGCAAATGAAGTAATCTTGGACATCGGGATGCAAGTACTGAGGTATCGAAATGTGGAGATTCCGATGGTGTACGGAAATGAGAATGCCGTAACTCTCAGGACAGTCATCAGCAAAGACGAAGTTTTGCCGCCGTCTTCAGAGACAATCATTTGGACGAAACTGGAAGGTGATCTTGGGAGCCACCGATTCTACATAGTAGAACCAGACCCAGAGAAGAATTCTCAAGACTACATCGTGGGAAAGACGTTAGTCGAACCAAAGAACACCATGGTTCCAGTAAGAGTTTTGAACGCAAGACCACACACTGTCAAACTAAGGCGAGGGGAGGTGACTGGAAAATGCACGCCGATTACCGCCGTCGCAACAATATCTGAACGTGATGCTCCAAAACCTCTCACATCACCTTGGACAGCGGAAACGAGAGAAACGATTCTCCAGTCCAGTGAGCTGAATCAGGAGCAGCGAACTATGGCAGAGAATCTTATCAATGAGTATGCTGATGTATTTGCCTCACAGGACGGAGAATACGGCCGAACACACCTGGTACAACATCGAATAGACACTGGTGATACTAGACCAATTCGTCAGCCTGCTAGGCGCCTTCCATTGGCAAAGCAGACAGAAGTTGCAGAGATGGTGTCGGCAATGGAGAAAGAAGGTCTGATTGAAAGTTCCAAAAGTCCGTGGGCATCACCGGTTGTACTGGTTAAGAAGAAAGATGGCAGCACGCGGTTCTGCGTGGACTATCGGCAGCTCAATTACGTCACGGATTGACGACACGCTAGACACACTATCAGGAGCCCGATGGTTTTCCACTCTCGACTTGAAGAGTGGCTACTGGCAGGTACAGATCCATCCAGAAGACCGGGAGAAAACCGCCTTCACCGCAGGAAATGGGCTATGGCAATTCACGGTAATGCCATTCGGGCTGTGCAATGCTCCGGCGACTTTCGAGCGATTGATGGAATGTGTCCTGCAAGGGTTAACATGGAAAACCTGTTTGGTTTACTTGGATGATGTCATCGTCATAGGAAAAACGTTTGCGCAACACCGAGACAATCTAAGGGATGTGTTTCAAAGGCTTCGAAGTGCCCGCCTGAAGCTCAACCCCAAGAAGTGCGCCCTGTTTAGAGCGGAAGTCAAGTACCTGGGACACATAATTTCAGCGAAAGGAGTGAGAACCGATCCGGAGAAGGTCGAAGCGGTGAAAAACTGGCCAGTCCCCAAAGACAAACACCAACTAAGGAGCTTCCTGGGCCTAGCCACCTACTACAGACGGTTCGTGAAGGATTTTGCCGGGATCGCAAAGAACCTGCACCAGTTGACGGAAAAGGGAAAACAATTCAAATGGTCAATTGAGTGCGAGAAGAGCTTCAAGGCACTTAAACAACGGCTATGCGATGCCCCGATACTGGCTTACCCCACTCCCGGGGAAACGTTCGTTGTGGATGCAGATGCTAGTAATGTCGGGGTAGGAGCCGTACTCTCCCAGGTGCATGACGGCCAAGAGAAGGTGGTTGCGTACTTCAGCAAGGTGCTCTCTAAGCCAGAAAGGAACTACTGCGTGACAAGGAGAGAACTTCTAGCTTTGATCTTGGCTACGAAGCATTTTCACAAATACCTCTACGGGAGGAAGTTCGTTCTTCGCACAGACCATGCAGCCTTAAAATGGCTATTACAGTTCAAGAGTCCTGAGGGTCAGGTCGCAAGATGGATCGAAAGGCTGCAAATCTACGACTACGAAATACAGCATCGTAAAGGAAGGCTCCACTCTAATGCGGATGCACTGTCCCGGAGACCATGCAGAACGGATTGTAAACATTGTGCGCGTCAGGAAGAACGGGAGCTGGTTTCCATCCAAAGAATGAGAGCCGAACCTATCGCCGGCTGGAGCGTAGATGAGATCCGGAACGCTCAGAAGGAAGACCCGGATATCGAGCCGATTCTGGCCTGGAAGGAGAACATGGAGAAACCGGATCATCAGGACATCTCTCACAGAAGCCCGACCTTAAAGGCATATTTTGCGCAGTGGGACTCCCTCCATGTCCAAGAAGGTGTTCTGAGAAGAAAATGGGAATCCTCCGACGGAAAGTCGTTTGTAATGCAGCTTGTCGTACCGCGGACGAGGGTCAAGGAGGTGTTACAGGAAATGCATGGCGGGGCGACCGGAGGCCACTTGGGAGTGAATAAGACGCTAGAAAAGGTACGAGAACGTTTTTATTGGTTAAAAGCGAAGGAAGATATCGAAGACTGGTGCAGAAAATGCGACGTGTGTGCAGCTAGCAAGGGTCCGAGAATCAAAACTCGAGGTAAGATGCACCAATACAACGTGGGAGCACCTTTCGAACGAATCGCCATTGACATCGCAGGGCCCTTTCCGGAAACCGACAATGGTAATCGGTATATACTCGTAGTGATGGACTACTTCAGTAAGTGGCCGGAAGCGTTTCCGATCCCTAACCAGGAAGCCAGAACCGTGGCGGAGCAGATCGTCTACAATTGGGTTAGCAGATTCGGTGTGCCCTTGGAATTGCATTCTGACCAAGGGCGGAACTTCGAGTCAAGAATCTTCCAAGAGATGTGTCAACTACTCGGAATCAAAAAGACAAGGACAACCCCGCTTCATCCACAGTCGGACGGTATGGTGGAGCGTTTCAATAGGACTTTGGACGAACATCTCTCGAAGGTCGTAGGTGACTACCAACGGGATTGGGACCGGCAGATTCCCTTGTTTTTGATGGCCTATAGAAGTGCCGTGCATAGCACTACTCGACATACGCCGTTCGAAATCTTATTCGGTGGAATAGCTCGTTTACCCAGTGAGGTGAAATTTGGATCTCCTACCAATGAGCCCAGAAATGAAGAAGAGTACGTGGCGGACCTTAGGGAAAGGCTTAGGGACATACACCAAAGGACCAGAAGCCAGATTAAGATGACGAGCGACCGCATGAAGACCAGGTATGATGCCAAGGCAACAACGTCAGGATTCCAGGAAGGAGATCTGGTGTGGCTGTATAATCCCCATCGCCAAAAGGGGAAGTCACCTAAATTACAGCGGAACTGGGAAGGTCCCTACAGAATAGTAACCCGCATCAACGATGTTGTCTACCGAATCCAGCGAGGACCGAGGGCCAAAATGAAAGTGGTTCATGTGGACCGACTGAGTCGATACAATGGCCGAAATGAGGATGCACTTGTTCGGGACGAACACGTCTAAGAGGGGGGCAGTGTAGCATAATAATAACTACGCGCCTATGTCTATGCAGCAAATTCCGCAGTGACTTTCCATTTTGGCAGAATTTTGGTTCAAACTGTCCTTTCATTCGAGGTTCGTGTCTGGGACGAAGTCTCCACAGCTCATGTCAACGAAAGAGACGAATAATATCAGGGATAAAAGGGAATTATAACTGCAATAATTATTTCTCTTGTTCCAGTGGTCGAAGAATTTGCTAGAAGCTTCTGGCTATCAGAAACTTCTGCTATATAAGGACAGATGGCGATCAAAAAAAAGAACACAGTTGGTTTTAGAACCGTGGCGAAGAGATTGGAAAAGTGATAATGGGCGAAGTTGTAATTTGGTGATAAATTGAAAGTTGAGAGTGAACAAGAAAAAGTAATTAGTTTGGATTTGTGAATTAAGTAATTGAAAGGAGATAAAGTGATTAGAGAGGAAAGAGACATTGTAAGAAAAGAATTGCGAAGAATAGTACAGTGTGAACCTGAATTGTTCTATAGACTAGAAAATAAAGAAATAATTTCACAGAATACTGTTTTATCTACTCGAGCCGTAGCTCGCATGTTACATTGGTGTCAGAAGCGGGATAAAACTTATTCTGTGAATAACTATTTCCGTGGTGTGAAATTGCACAAAAAAAAAAAAAAAAAAATATCGATTTCTGTGTTGAGTTAATTAGTTGCGCAAAATGGGTCGCAAATTGGGAAAACTAACTATAACTCAACTAAAGGCAGAACTCAGTAAGCGGAACCTCGACACAACTGGGGGAAAAGATGCCCTACTGATTCGTCTGGAAGAAGCAGTAACGCAGGAAGGTGAAAATCCGCACGACGTAGAGTTTGACGTGGAAGAGGAGGCAGTAAGTACAGCAGCCGACCCGGGTATAACAAGTCTGCTCCTGCAACTTAAGTTAGTCATGGACGAACAAAAGAAAGCAATAGAAGATCAAAGGAATTCTCTAGAACTTAAGCTGGACGAACAAAAGAAAGCGATGGACGAACAAAAGAAAGCAATGGGCGACCAAAGGAATTCTCTAGAACTTAAGCTGGACGAACAAAAGAATTCTCTAGAACTTAAGTTGGATGAACAAAAGAAGGCAATGGATGAACAAAAGAAAGCAATGGACGAACAAAAGAATTCTCTAGATGCTCTGGAAAGTAAACTTGATGAGCAAAACAAGAACTTGGAATCCAAATTCGAAGTGATCGAAGAGAAAATCGAGAAGGTCGAGACGCAACTCGAAAAAGTCGAAACTAGATTCGATGAAAATTTTGAGAAACAGGAAACTCAGTTCGGGAAGATAGAGATTCAGTTTGAAAAAGTGGATACGCAATTCGAGATAGTAGGAAAGCAAGTCGAAAATCTTGCTAAGGAGCTCAGCAACGTGAAGAGACAGAAAGCACGGGAATATTCCACTGACGGTCTGAGAAGAAAGGAGATGCAGCCTCCTATCTTCGATGGTCAAACATCATGGCCAATTTATAAGAGGCAATTCGAAGCGGCCGCAATGACCAATAGCTGGGACGATGAAGAGAAGTCTATTGCACTCACGCTTGCACTAAGGGGTCCAGCTGCGGAGCTCTTGCAGACCATCCCGGAAGATAAACAGCAGAACTACGACTCTCTGGTTCAGGCTATCGAGATGCGGTTTGGGGATGAACACATGCAGCAGGTGTACAGGGTTCAGCTGCGTAGTCGAGTCCAGAAAAGGGGGGAAACGCTCCAACAGTTGCAAGCGGATATAGAGCGACTAGCCCATCTTTCATACCCTAAAGCCGGTGAGGAGCTTATCAACGAAATGGCGGTGGAAGCTTTTATTCAGGCCATAGAGGACAGACAACTGCAAATGGCTGTAAGGATGGCTGAAAAGCGAACACTCCCCGAGGCATTGGCATTCGCTTTGTCAATGAAGGCTGCGGACCAAGCATACCAGGGAATACACCGTGTCAGGGAAATGTCCGTCGTGGAATGCTCATGCCAGAGAACAGCCGTCATGGATGAAGACAGAGCTCGCGGAAGTCAAATCCGTTGCTGGAATTGCAACCAAACCGGACACCTACAACGGCAGTGCAGAAGTGCACCTAGACGAGGAAATTGTTCACATTGCGGAAGTAGGAGAAGCAGAGAGGAAGCATCTGGCTGTCAGTCAGACTTCCCAAAACCAGCAGTCGGGAAATGCGTAAGGACCAACTTCGCGGGGCAGAAATTGGTTACTGGAATCGAGGCCCCCAGGACCACCATTCAAGTTTCGCAAACCAAACGGGGTAACAAGAGCCTGACAGTGGAGGCACTAATCAACGAGAAGAAGTGCGTAGCCACCATCGACACAGGTGCCACTGCCTCCATTGTAAGAAGAGATATCGTCAAAAGCTCCTGGCTGCACAACACCAACAGCTACTGCCTGAAGACTGCAACAGGGGAAATGGCGAAGGTATTTGGAGAAGTTCGTCTTACGATTACTCTGGCAGGACTGACGTTCTCCCATGCGTTTCTGGTGGCAGATATATGCGACGAGTGCATCATCGGAGTAGACTTCATGAAAGCAAATGAAGTAATCTTGGACATCGGGATGCAAGTACTGAGGTATCGAAATGTGGAGATTCCGATGGTGTACGGAAATGAGAACGCCGTAACTCTCAGGACAGTCATCAGCAAAGACGAAGTTTTGCCGCCGTCTTCAGAGACAATCATTTGGACGAAGCTGGAAGGTGATCTTGGGAGCCACCGATTCTACATAGTAGAACCAGACCCAGAGAAGAATTCTCAAGACTACATCGTGGGAAAGACGTTGGTCGAACCAAAGAACACCATGGTTCCAGTGAGGGTTTTGAACGCAAGACCACACACTGTAAAACTAAGGCGAGGGGATGTGACTGGAAAATGCACGCCGATTACCGCCGTCGCAACAATATCTGAACGTGATGCTCCAAAACCTCTCCCATCACCTTGGACAGCGGAAACGAGAGAGACGATTCTCCAGTCCAGTGAGCTGAATCAGGAGCAGCGAACTATGGCAGAGAATCTTATCAATGAGTACGCTGATGTATTTGCCTCACAGGACGGAGAATACGGCCGAACACACCTGGTACAACATCGAATAGACACTGGTGATACTAGACCAATTCGTCAGCCTGCTAGGCGCCTTCCATTGGCAAAGCAGACAGAAGTTGCAGAGATGGTGTCGGCAATGGAGAAAGAAGGTCTGATTGAAAGTTCCAAAAGTCCGTGGGCATCACCGGTTGTACTGGTAAAGAAGAAAGATGGCAGCACGCGGTTCTGCGTGGACTATCGGCAGCTCAATTACGTCACCAAGAAAGACAGCTATCCTCTGCCACGGATTGACGACACGCTAGACACACTATCAGGCGCCCGATGGTTTTCCACTCTCGACTTGAAGAGTGGCTACTGGCAGGTACAGATCCATCCAGAAGACCGGGAGAAAACCGCCTTCACCACAGGAAATGGGCTATGGCAATTCACGGTAATGCCATTCGGGCTGTGCAATGCTCCGGCGACTTTCGAGCGATTGATGGAATGTGTCCTGCAAGGGTTAACATGGAAAACCTGTTTGGTATACTTGGATGATGTCATCGTCGTAGGAAAAACGTTTGCGCAACACCGAGACAATCTAAGGGATGTGTTTCAAAGGCTTCGAAGTGCCCACCTGAAGCTCAACCCCAAGAAGTGCGCCCTGTTTAGAGCGGAAGTCAAGTACCTGGGACACATAATTTCAGCGAAAGGAGTGAGAACCGATCCGGAGAAGGTCGAAGCGGTGAAAAACTGGCCAGTCCCCAAAGACAAACACCAACTAAGGAGCTTCCTGGGCCTAGCCACCTACTACAGACGGTTCGTGAAGGATTTTGCCGGGATCGCAAAGAACCTGCACCAGTTGACGGAAAAGGGAAAACAATTCAAATGGTCAATTGAGTGCGAGAAGAGCTTCAAGGCACTTAAACAACGGCTATGCGATGCCCCGATACTGGCTTACCCCACTCCCGGGGAAACGTTCGTTGTGGATGCAGATGCTAGTAATGTCGGGGTAGGAGCCGTACTCTCCCAGGTGCATGACGGCCAAGAGAAGGTGGTTGCGTACTTCAGCAAGGTGCTCTCTAAGCCAGAAAGGAACTACTGCGTGACAAGGCGGGAACTTCTAGCTTTGATCTTGGCTACGAAGCATTTTCACAAATACCTCTACGGGAGGAAGTTCGTTCTTCGCACAGACCATGCAGCCTTAAAATGGCTATTACAGTTCAAGAGTCCTGAGGGTCAGGTCGCAAGATGGATCGAAAGGCTGCAAATCTACGACTACGAAATACAGCATCGTAAAGGAAAACTCCACTCTAATGCGGATGCACTGTCCCGGAGACCATGCAGAACGGATTGTAAACATTGTGCGCGTCAGGAAGAACGGGAGCTGGTTTCAATCCAAAGAATGAGAGCCGAACCTATCGCCGGCTGGAGCGTAGATGAGATCCGGAACGCTCAGAAGGAAGACCCGGATATCGAGCCGATTCTGGCCTGGAAGGAGAACATGGAGAAACCGGATCATCAGGACATCTCTCACAGAAGCCCGACCTTAAAGGCATATTTTGCGCAGTGGGACTCCCTCCATGTCCAAGAAGGTGTTCTGAGAAGAAAATGGGAATCCTCCGACGGAAAGTCGTTTGTAATGCAGCTTGTCGTACCGCGGACGAGGGTCAAGGAGGTGTTACAGGAAATGCATGGCGGGGCGACCGGAGGCCACTTGGGAGTGAATAAGACGCTAGAAAAGGTACGAGAACGTTTTTATTGGTTAAAAGCGAAGGAAGATATCGAAGACTGGTGCAGAAAATGCGACGTGTGTGCAGCTAGCAAGGGTCCGAGAATCAAAACTCGAGGTAAGATGCACCAATACAACGTGGGAGCACCTTTTGAACGAATCGCCATTGACATCGCAGGACCCTTTCCGGAAACCGACAATGGTAATCGGTATATCCTCGTAGTGATGGACTACTTCAGTAAGTGGCCGGAAGCGTTTCCAATCCCTAACCAGGAAGCCAGAACCGTGGCGGAGCAGATCGTCTACAATTGGGTTAGCAGATTCGGTGTGCCCTTGGAATTGCATTCTGACCAAGGGCGGAACTTCGAGTCAAGAATCTTCCAAGAGATGTGTCAACTACTCGGAATCAAAAAGACAAGGACAACCCCGCTTCATCCACAGTCGGACGGTATGGTGGAGCGTTTCAATAGGACTTTGGACGAACATCTCTCGAAGGTCGTAGGTGACTACCAACGGGATTGGGACCGGCAGATTCCCTTGTTTTTGATGGCCTATAGAAGTGCCGTGCATAGCACTACTCGACATACGCCGTTCGAAATCTTATTTGGTGGAATAGCTCGTTTACCCAGTGAGGTGAAATTTGGATCTCCTACCAATGAGCCCAGAAATGAAGAAGAGTACGTGGCGGACCTTAGGGAAAGGCTTAGGGACATACACCAAAGGACCAGAAGCCAGATTAAGATGACGAGCGACCGCATGAAGACCAGGTATGATGCCAAGGCAACAACGTCAGGATTCCAGGAAGGAGATCTGGTGTGGCTGTATAATCCCCATCGCCAAAAGGGGAAATCACCTAAGTTACAGCGGAACTGGGAAGGTCCCTACAGAATAGTAACCCGCATCAACGATGTTGTCTACCGCATCCAGCGAGGACCAAGGGCCAAAATGAAAGTGGTTCATGTGGACCGACTGAGTCGATACAATGGCCGAAATGAGGATGCACTTGTTCGGGACGAACACGTCCGAAGTGACTTTCCATTCTGGCAGAATTTTGGTTCAAACTGTCCTTTCATTCGAGGTTCGTGTCTGGGACGAAGTCTCCACAGCTCATGTCAACGAAAGAGACAAATAATATTAGGGATAATATTAGGGATAATATTAGGGAATTATAACTGCAAGAATTATTTCTCTTGTTCCAGTGGTCGAAGAATTTGCTAGAAGTTTCTGGCTATCAGAAACTTCTGCTATATAAGGACAGATGGCGATCAAAAAAAAGACAGTTGGTTTAGAACCGTGGCGAAGAGATTGGAAAAGTGATAATGGGCGAAGTTGTAATTTGGTGATAAATAGAAAGTGGAGAGTAAACAAGAAAAAGTAATTAGTTTGGATTTGTGAATTAACTAATTGAAAGGAGATAAAGTGATTTGAGAGGAAAGAGACCTTGTAAGAAAAGAATTTGCGAAGAATAGTATAGTGTGAACTTGAATTGTTCTATAGACTAGAAAATAAAGAAATAAATTTCACAGAATATCGTTTTATCTACTCGAGCCGTAGCTTGCATATTACAGTATGTATGATTTCTCATTGTATTATACTATTATAAGAGTTTAAATTTAGGTTTGGAATGACCAAAAAAAATACGTGCGAAAAAAGGCCGCTACAAACTTGCAGATGAGAAATTGTACTGGAGGAGGTCCAAACAAAGAGCAAAAGTTTTCTCCAATAGATGAAGCAATTTTCAAACTAATCGGAACGAAAAAAAGCGGTATCAAAAAAAGGAATACCCACAGCAATTCAATTCGGATTACCTTCCTCAAAAGTAAGTACAGTTGGAAACGTACACAAAGAAAACCAAGAGCCGAAACTTGAAGCAGATCTATCCATGTTATGCGATGAAGACCACGATGTCTCACAGCATAACATAATTTTGAATAAAGCTTTGAAAGGCTCACATTCCAAATAAAAGAATCGTGGCAGGCTCCGGGATGTGTTGCATCAACGTAACGAACTTTCATATCATTATCGCATACCTAAAATAAAATTCAATTTACCATGATAACAAATTTAAGACTAAAAATAACCACTCACAAGCAGAACATTAAGGCTCTAAAATCCCTTTCTGTTGTAATATAAATGTTTGTTTGCGGAGGGAGCAACGATTCTAACATGTTTTCCATCTATGCATCCTACAACGACAGGTATCCTGTGTTTTTCATTGAAGGATAATGCAGCTTTTCTATTCTCTTCCAATGTAGTGTACATAGTTATCCATATTGGGCACAATTGTGTCTCAAAAATATTTAAGACTTCTAAAAGGACTTCACTAAAACTTGATTGTGCTAAGCCAACATCGTTGTCTTTCCCAACTCCTTTTTGATAGCCGCCTTCAGCAAAAAAGCGTAAGCATGCGCTTAATTTCACTTTGGGAGAAGTTCCAAACGCTTTCTTAGGCTGTGGCGAAGAAGCTGTTAACACATCAAGTAGATATTTGAATGCGGGTTTTTTTTATCCTGAAATATTTTTGAAACCTAAAAACAGACATAATTAATTCCTTTAAAAAATTAGAAAATTCCATTTTTACATACAGTAATTGTGGTAGTTCCATCGGCTTTGAACAATCTCTTAAGCTTTTTCTGATTGACCGTTGTCGCTTTACTTCCATCTCATCTAATTCCCCAGCCACAATTCTTAATACTATGCTATACATTATCTATAATAAAAATATTTCTTTCACAAATAAACTGATTTCTTTCTATATTTCTGATTTCAACCAAAATATACTCGTAGCTGTCAAAATATTCGACATTAATTTCGAATTCAGGTTTTTACCTTTTCAATGTGGCACTTCTGTTTCCGAGAGAAATTCAATTCGAGGGAAATTGGCGATAGGGGGATTTTATTCCTGGGAACAGACGAATTCGAGGGAAAGAAATATTCTCTCGGAATTAACGATAGCGCTGATTATGATTAGCCTGGTAGGTTAGTAAGACTAATATCGTTGCATTTAGATAGTAAGATTAAATCATAAGCGTACAGAATATGATTAGCCATTTTAAATTTTGCAATTGTCTCACTTATGTATGTCGTTATATGCAGTTATAAAGAACGTAGCCGACAAAGGCGAGCCTTGCGGTATTCCATTATTGAGATTATATACCTTGGAACTATAGCTTTGATTCTAAACTTTCTGTTAAGTAAGAAAGCTTTTATGTAGGAGTACATTTTGGGGCCGATCTTCCATTTCCACAATTTGTTCAGAACTACATGAATGCCGATTGGATCAAAGGCCTTCTCGAAGTCCAATGATAGGACTGGAACATGGTTTTCACAAGATAGTGCGAAGGTAACATATTCGTCTATGTGCAACAGTGGGTCAATTGTACTTTGACCGTGCTTAAAAACAACTTGGTTAATGAAATTGTTTTTTTCGGTGTACCAGAGTAGTCTATTGGATATGAATTTTTCTCCAATACTTTACCGCAGCACGGAAGCAATGAAATAGGCCTATATCCTTTGGTATCTGTTAATTGCTTTTTTAGTTTTGGAATTGGGACGATACCAGCAATTTTCCAATTCTGTGGTATGATTTCTTGGTCAAAAATTTCTTTGTATAATCTTAAGATTCGTTGTTTGGCAATTAATGGGGCGTATCTGAGCATCGGATAGAAAATCCGATCGAAACTCGGTGTTTTCCCTTTGACAAGACTCAGGCAATTTTCTAGTTCGAGCAGGTTTATTAGTTTTTTTCATTAATTTGGATGAGGAACCTAAAGTGTGAGTTTGATTAGGTCTATTTAAAACAGACTGCTTTGGAATTAAAAAGTTTGAAGAAAAATTCGAATCACTTCAGTAATTGGATCAAGTATATTAAATGGGGGGTGTAACTCCCAGTGAGGATTTTCATATCAGCCGAAATTTTTTTGCTGGTAGAGTTAGGTTTTATGTTCCTTGTGAACTTTTGAAAATTCTCGCTCTTGGATTCTTTGGCTTTTTTGCGAAATTTTGCGTTAGCTTTGCTATAGTTCACGAGGTTGACGTCAGTGGGGTATTTTTTGAATATTTTCCAAAGAAGTTGTTTATTTTTTCGTCGTTTCACCATTGGATGACGGATTTATTTGGGGTGTTTTTAGTTTGGCGGATTGACAAATTCGCTGCAGCAAAGCTTTTTTATTGTAGAGGCTTCTTTGTTGACATTTACGCTTTGCTGGGTGTTATTCAGAAAGTCTGATACTTTGTTTTGGAAACTGTTCCAATCGGCGCGATCAGTTAGAAATTTAACTGGCGGATTTTTGTACTCGCAAACAATTCCAAAACGAATAGTAGTAAGTATTGAGAAATGATCGCTCCCATGAAGGTTATCGCTTATAACCCTTGATGCGTTGGGTATTAGCTCGGGAGATATAATAGTAAGATCCACGTGGATGAAGGTCGTGTAAGTGGAAAAGTGCGTTGGGTTTCCTTCGTTTAAAAAAGAAAGATTGGAGTTGGTCAAGAAACGTTTGACTTCTATGCCTCTTGAATTACCGACAGGGGAACTCCAGAGTGGGCTCCAGGAGTTAAAATCCCCTGTTAGTAAAATAGGTGTTTGAAATGACCTTACTATGTTCTCTAAGTCGGATGTTGTGAATGCTTAAGAGGGATGAATGTAGAGAGATATCACCGTAATTATATTCTTTAGTATGATTCCCACTGCAGCAGCAGAAATGATCGAATAAAGTAAAAATTTATGAATTAATAAATCCATTCCTTGAGGTGTTTGTGTTGTGTAAATACACTTCGTACTGCTTAGGGGCTTTTGGGGTAAATTTTTTTTTGCAGGTGAGTTTCTTGGAGCGATATTATTGCTGGTTTATAGTCATTTATTAATAATTGTAACTCGTGGTAATTATTAAAATATCCATTGAGGTTCCATTGTAGAACCTTGAGCAACGTTTCGGTTGTTTGAGAAGGCTTTTGTGCAATATAACTTGGTTATATTGTGAAAAGTCAGAAGTAATTGCAGGGTTGGCTAGAGTGACTCCGTTGACCAAGGGTTGAACCATGTACACTCCTTGTGGAGTCCAGTTGGTTCAACCCATGCCCAGCGGAGTCGGCATTTAGGACATCGATTGAATTACTATTACTCGTATATGGGGACATCATCTTTCATTACTATTGGCGTTTCGAAATACTTATTGGTTTTGATAAGATTTTGGGTGAGTGTAGACAGGGGTGATGAGGTAAATAATGTGGTGTGATCCGTATGTTTGGTTGGGGAATGCTGTTTTGGTATGGTGTAATGCGGTCTGTGCTTATTGTATTAGTATTGGCTTACTTGAATTTGATTGTTCTTCAGAGAGATTGGGTGTCTATTTTATTCTGTTTTTTATGAGTGTTAGTAAGTGAATTTTGTATTGCACTTTTATTGACGTGTTCGTTTAGAACTTGGGGGATTGTGCTATTTTCCTGAGTTGGTAAAGCTGTTGGTGTAGGAATCACTTAGTTTTGAGTTAGGTGAGGGACGGAGGCGTTAGATGAAGTATTGTTGATACTTCAACTTAGGTTTTATTTCGATTTCAAAGGTAGAAGTTTATTCTCGGTAAATTTGTTTAGCTTCTGCCATACTGCACTTTTTAACTGTTTTTATTTTTAATGTTCTTTTGCCTGTAGAAATTGTTTACAATTTTTAGAAGAAAGAAATGTCCATCGTACAGTTGGCGCAGGAGACTCGTGTGCATTTGTTAGGGGCATGGAGAGGAAGATTGCATATTTCGCAAGAAGCATTGACTTTGCATCTGTTAGCAGTGTGTCCAAGAAGTTGACAGTTGCGACAATGCATGGGATTGGGGAAGTATTCTTCTACCTTAAGATTATACCAACCAACGTTGACCGTACTTGGAGGGCGGAAAAGGTCGAATGTAAACAGCATGCTGCAGTTTTTTTGAATAAAAATATTTCTTTCACACTGTTGGAGCAGAAATCTTGCCATAAAATTTCAAATCTGGCGCCTTCTTTTAGACCAGTCGCCATAATTCGTAACGTTAAAATTTGTAACGTTAAAATAAAGCTTAAGCTAAAAGAAAATTGTTTAGAAAATCGTACGTTAAAAACCTATAAAAACCCCCACAAATAAAGAGGAAAAGAGCTTTATTTCCGTTTCTGGAACATTAATGAGACATGGCGCGTATACTGTGCCCTTGGAACAATCGAGGTGCTCGTGCAGGGTAAAGGAAATTGGGCCGAAATTCGCAAGTGTTTTTTTGGCCAAGAACAAGTCTGCAATTTTTTTAGATTTAACCAAAATTAGCAATTTGCCGTCTCGCAGCTGCGAAATGTGTTAGTAGGAGGTACTTATACCATTTAGGCTTACCTCTATTCCACCAGGGCAGTCTAACGCTCACCCAGGGAGGAGCGAGGGAAGCACTGTCTCACGGTCAAAATTCAAAGACCCGAAAAGGCCGTCAACTTCAAGAGGACAGGCAGCCACACCTATGAAATATCGTCACACGAGGTCCTATAGGGATGTAGCAGCCAACCTCCTGGAGATGGTGGTCTATAACAGAACCGACTAAGATGGGAAGATACCGTAGGAGTTACATGAACGGTTCCAGAAAGACCTCAATGCTGTCCTGGACCAAACACTTTGTGAGAATCCGACGACTTCCCTGAATTTCCTGAGGGCAGGTTTCAAAGGCAGCCACTACCACATATGCTGTCAGGATAATGCCTCCTCGAAGCCGTGGACTAAATTAACATCCAGACTCGATGGTTGGGAAGGAACCAACCTAGTGGTTCTTCCGGCGGGAAAGATTCCCAGATTAACCAGGGTGTTCGTTTGGATCCCAGGGGTAGTCGAGAATCTCTAACGCTGTTTGCGCGAATGAAGCTGCAAAACAAGGACCTTAAGACAGAAAAGTGGAATCTCTACCACGCAAAGGAGCAAGTAGGCAAAGGCCAACTGATCGTGGTAGGGATTGACGAGGAATCGCTGGGGTCACTACGCGGCTTTCACCAGGTCAGCTTTGTAATCCCTTCCTTCCACGAGAGAATTAATGAAGGTAATCCAAGCAAAACTTCAGCACAGTAGGGCGGCAACTGCCAACCTCTGTGCTTACCGCTCAGCAGGGAAAGCGGATATCGCCCTCATCCAGGAACCCTATCGTCTGAATAATAAGGTAACAGGATGGTGGAATAAACTGAAAGTGATTTTAAACAACGGAAACAGTAAGTGTAGAGCCTGTATTGTGGCACAAAAGCATATTAATATCTTCTCTATCCCACAGATCAGAACAGGCGACCTCACAGTTACAAGTCTCGAATATACGAGTAGGGTAAGAAATAGCTAGACCAACCAAATTATTTTGGCCTCTTGCTATCTCCCCTATGACTCCCCGAAACCTCCACCTAGCGATGAGTTAAAGAAGTGTGTCACATGCACGAGGTCTCAACAGAAGAGTTTCATAGTGGGAATGGATTCTAACGCCCACCACACTAACTGGGGAAGTACGAACATCAATAAAAGAGGTGAGTGTTTGGCCGATTATTTAAATATTGAAAACTTGATTACCTTGAACGAGGGCTGTACACCAACCTTCATAAATAAAATTAGAAGGGAGGAATTAGATATAAGCTTATGCGACGATAGGTCTATACATCTGGTGTCGAACTGGAGCATCAGTAATCTCCTTTTCGGACCACAGGTGGTTGAGTTTTGATATTGGAATTGATCACAAATCCAGAATAATGATTAGGAATCCTAAGAAAACAGATTGGTCCATCTTTGTAAGTAATCTTCAGGGAAAGCTGACACCAACTCAGGATCTAACATATCAGGGAAATCAGGTGCTGACATCTTTAGTGCTAACTCACCGATTGAACTTGCTATTCACCTAGAATCATTTGTATCGGTGTTCCAAGCAGAAGTCTATGCAATTATGAAGGCAACTGAAATACTCGCAGAAGACATCAGCGAAGGGAGGCAAATCGACATCTGCTCGGACAGCAAAGCAGCAATTAGCGCTATTACAAACCCCATGTCAAAATCACGACTAGTAAGGGAGTGCAAAATTAAATTGAACTTACTTGCCAGACGCAATAGAGTCCATCTTACATGGGTACCGGGGCATGAAGGTGTTTTGGGTAACGAAAAGGCAGACTAACTAGTAAGGAAAGGAGCGAGCAACACATAACTGAAACCCGGATAATGCAATAGGGGTCGCTCTGACAACTATTAAGACAATAATCAATGAGAAGATACGACAGGAGTTGAATAACTACTGGTCGAATCTAGACACGCAAAGTGGCTAAATCTGTAATAACAAAAACCGAGTAACAACACAGCAAAAAGAGCTCTTAACTCAAGCAGAACACAATTGAGATTGATGGTGGGACTTTTAACAGGGCACATCAATTTCAACAAACATTAGTTCAGACTCAGGATAGCTGATACAACAAACTGTGCCAACTGTGAGGAGGAGGAAAAAGATATAGTACACTTCCTCTGCCACTGCCCTGCTACAGCAAGGTTAAGACTGAAAATTCTGGGATCTCCAAGAATTCCGGATATTACACACCTCAGTAAGAAAGGAATCGGGGATATATTGGAGTTCGCCAGACGACCACTACGATTCCCCGATCACTATATGATATAGTTTCCCGTTGATACTCCCCATGATCCCAATACCTAAATCCTCTGAACGCATAATTCCCAAAGCACAGCACTATTCCTTAGTTCCGTAGACAAGGGGAACACAACGGGCCCAATGGAGGCCTAAGTGAAGAGCATAAGCTCACCCCTTTTTTTTTTTTTAATAAAAAGAAAGGTTTTTCGTCATTTGTTGGGGAGATCACAATTTGGGGTTGCTTGTGTCTAACTGAGTTGGAAGGGTATTATTTAATTCTATTGGCGAATAGTTTTGTTTTTTTCTGTTTTTATTTTTGGGTTCGGCAAGCGATTCTATGTTGAATCCACTAAACCGATTACCCGAGAGCACACATGGCCTTGGGGCAATCGAAAATCTGACGTTCGTACACTTTTTTTTTTATCACTCACTAACTGGTAAGAGAGAGACAGGGCTATGCATTGGGCTATTTAAATAGCTGATTTTAACCGAGAACTGTATGGATAACTAGGAGAGTACAATCCGAAGGCAGTTGTCAGTTGAAGAAGAAAAAATACGGGTGGCTTGGAAGCTCACAGTTATTCAAAATAGGTATACTTTAGTAATAAATACTTGTATGTATAAATGAAAGCCTTAATATGAAAATAAAATAAATATATACACTCATTGACAAAAGTCTACATACACCATGGTTTGTAGTGACATTGTCGTATGTTTCATAAAAAAAATCGATTTAATTAAAACAAAAACTATATTATTATTTTCAATAGACTTCATAGTACAAAAGTAACTAGATTTTTTTTTACAAAAACAAAAAAAAGGCTTAAAAAAAAATAAAATTCTTTCAATTAATAAAAAAACGGTGAAAAAAATCTACGTACACATTGAGAAAATTCGTTCTCACAAAAAAAATAGCTCGATTAGTAAGACGTTGCATTTCCTTTTGAGGCTATGACTGCTTTCATCCTTTTTGGCATGGAGTCGACGAGTTTTCTTGTGACAGAAGGTTTAATTTTAGCCCACTCTTCTTCTAACGCCATTTTTAATTCGGTTTTATTTTTGACGTATCTGGTTTTAAGCCTGCGTCCAAGTTCATCCCATAGGTGCTCTATAGGGTTTATGTCAGGAGACTGGGGTGGTGTTTTTAACTGTTTTGAAAGATAAACGACTCTCCCAATCCCATCTTTACAGCACTATCTTTCAGATTGTTTTTCAGGATGTTTAGATAACCAAATCGATCCATAGTTGACTCTATAAGAACCAAGTTTCCAACCCCAGCCTGCGACATACACCCCCAAACAAGCACATTACCTCCTCCGTGTTTGAGGGTACCAACCATATTCGCCTTTTCAAGTGCAGTGTTGGGCTTGCGCCATACTTTTGTTCTACCATAAAATAAATAAAATTACCTTATCCCAGAACTCATTTCCATACTTTACATGGGACTTAGCGAACTCCAACCTCTTCTTACGGTTTTTTTTTACTGATGAAAGGCTTTTTTCTGGCTATTCTACTGCGATACCCCTTCCCCTTCATAACACTTCGAACTGTATTTGGATCGCAGGACTTACCCGTTTCTTCCAATAACTCTGCTGCTATTTCCGATGCAGTTAATTTTGGATTTTTTTTTATTTTTCTTTCTATGGAGCTTTCCTCACGCAGTGTAAATATTTTTGGACGTCCTGAACGCGGCTTAGAACTAATTTTGGCACTTAGCTTAAAAATTTTTTAATACGGTTTGGACTGTTGAACTGCTTTTATTAACGAGTTTTCCTATTTCCCGCAGAGATTTACCTGCAGTATGGTACTTTACTATTAACTCTCGTATATCGTTCGAAATTTCTTTTCCTTTTTTATTCATTTTTATAACAAAGAACAATTTTCAATAAAATAATTACTTGTTGCGCTTTGATAGACTCCTTGAATGTTACTGCACTATATTCAGGGGAAACAAAGCGAACTGGAGGACACAAAGATTGAAATAACGGTCAGATTAAATACGTGTATGCAGACTTTTGTCGCCTTAATTTGGGTACTTCGAAGTAAAATCTCCGTTTTTTGTGTCTGCGGTTGATTTAAAAAAAAAAAAACTTCTACGTTTAAGTTGCTAGATACAGTTGAGTACAAAAATATATTGTTTGTTTAAATTGAATTAAACATTGGTAGGAATTATACGGCCAAATCATTGCAATGCATGGTGTATGTAGACTTTTGTCGATAAGTGTATGTATAACTAACCTTTCTGATTTGTGCACGATTTTGTTTCTTATTAATGAAAGTATGTATTGGACAGTATCTTTTTCCAATCTAAATCTTAATTTTAAATCTGCGTTTTCCCATTATACATAATGTTCAGTTCTCTGTCTCACTACTCTTTGTTTTCTTGTTTAAATGAAGTAAATATTTTCTAATTCTAAAAATGAGAAATTTTACTAATTCTTCTTCCTTAATAATGAAATCGTCTTTCATTTGAACAACATTTCCCAAAACAAAAATCTGTAAACAAACTTTTTAAATATGACAGTTAGCTTACTTTAACTAGAGAATTATATTTTCTCTGTCTCAGAAACGGGCAGATAACTTTATTGGACAGTTAGGTATTATATGCTATGCGACTATTGAAAAATGCATTTATTTCTTATCCGGTAGTTGATTCTTATCTGATCGTTTATCTGACTACTGAAGAATGAATGAAGATTAGAGAATAGAGCTATCACACTTTTTTAAAGCTTTAAATGAAACCTGGTCGCTATCCTTCCTTGATAGCGACGTGGATGCCGCTGCTGATATGATCACTGACACTATCCTCTTAGGTATGAATGACTTTATTCCTAACAGAATAAAGATCATTAAACCTAAAGCAAGGTTTGGTTTGACCAAAGCTGTAAAGAGGCTATCAGGTTAAAGGAGGTAAGTCGGTCTTATAATGCCAATAAATCGGAGGAAAACCAAAAGAAGTTAAACCAAGCCAGAAAAGACTGCAATGCCCGTATTCGACGTGTAAAATTCGTAAATGACCAAAAATTGAGGGAAAAAATCCTACAATGTCCCAAAGGTAGTAAAAATTGTTTGTCATTCGTCAAAAATAATAAAAATTCTGCCTCGTCTGCCATCCCCATGCTTACTTACAATGACATTCCAGCTGTCAGCTCCCAAGCCAATCTGCTTGCTGCTCACTTTGCAGAGAACTCCACGCTGCCAGATAATGCTTTGTCTTCACCTGTATTTGAGAGCTTCAAATTTTCCATGAGACAAGTCCACTTTCGCAATCGTACAGATGGTATCCCCCCCATAGTTTTGAGGAGGTGTTCTTCTACGCTGGCAAAACCTCTGCGTAAGCTTTTCTGTCTATCCTAATATTCAGGGCTCTTTCCGAGTAGATGGAAAACAGCATTTGCCCAGCCCGTCCCTAAAAAAGGCAAATCTTCCTCCCCGTCCAATTACTGACCCATTGCACTTACGTCCCTTCTTTTAAGTCGTCAGTTTATGAAATATCTCGATTCACGAAAACTCCTTAATGACCGGCAGTATGGTTTTCGCAGCAACAGGTCCACTGGTGACTTGATGGCGTATCTCACCGAGAAGTGGAACCAATCTCTTCATCACTTCGGTGAATGTTGCGCTTAATATTTGAAAGGCATTTGACAGAATTTGGCATCAGGCCAATGATGGGTCGACGAGTCTCTTCTTCAATGGATTAGAAATTACCTCTCGGGGCGTTCAATATAAGTTGTCTTGAACGGCTTCAAGTCTCCAATTCACCAAATAAATGCCGGTGTTCCCCATGGCTCTGTTTTGTCTCCAACTCTTTTTCTTATTTTTATAAATGATCTCCTGTCTGCTACTTCCAATCCAATCCATTCTTTCGCTGATGACAGTACCCTCAGTTTTTCATATTCGTTCCCTAATTCACGTTCTTGCTCATCGGCCGTAGAAGAGGAACGGCAATGTATGTTAAACACATTAAATTCCGACCTGGACAGCATAATCAAATGGGGTTCAACCAACAGAGTGGAATTTAATACTTTCAAAATATAATGCTGTCTTCTGTCTCCCAGGTGAAACTATAATCCTCAACCATTATCCATGAATGGTACTCGCTGAAACCGAAACTCTTGCTAGTCTCGGTATGTGTATTAATAAACAGCTTCGATGGAATGATCACATATTCGCGGTCGCTAAAAACACTGCAAAATATCGGATGCCGTAAGCAGTGCTAGAAATATTTTACGCAGTCTGATCTGGCCTCAATTTATAAAGCATTCATCCGCCCAAAGCTGCAATATAACGCCCATATGTGCACATCAGTTCACCCTTAAGCCCAATTTCGGTTGTACTGTAAAATATACAGATTCGTTTATAAGCTGAACAACGCGAATCTGCAATGATCTACCAGGCTCTGTATTTCCCCATCACTACAATCTTCAAACATTTAAAGCCAACGTGCACCGGCTTCTTCTCTGTTCCTCCCCCATTTTCCTAAACCCCAGTGCCCTGTAACAGTATAAGGGTATTCATATTCCCTTTGATGCGCGCAAATTATATAAAAAAAATATATATATATATATATCGTATTTTTCCTACAAAACCCTCAAGATTAAACTCCCTTTGGTCTAAGAAAACAACCCTCATCCATTAATTGCACCAATTCACATGCTATCGGGAGAAATCACCTCGAGTTTTTAATTGTCTGACCTTAAAATATGAAATGCAGTTCTTTATTCAATAGAAAACGCTTTAAGAATGCCTTCATTCTTTCAAACCAAACTTATTGTTTACCTACATTAAAAACATTACGTCCAAGTCTATGTACGAGTATACAAAATGATTGTAATTATAAGATAATAAAACGAATTAAGTTATGGTGGGTAGTCATCTAAAATAAAAAGATAAACAGAAAACGTATTTTGGAACTTCCAGATTTAATGTAATGTTTTAAATGTTCTGTTTTTATTTCTGTTTTAGTGCATTTATAATTGCTATAGTTGGGTACTTTTTAATTGTTTTGTAAACAAACCAATTAGCTATTTCTTCTTTTTTTAAAAAATAAAAACTATTTTTGCTTATTTTATTTTCGCCCAGATCTTCCCAAACTCTGAAGCCTGGCACCATTCCGGTTTTTCATTAAATAATATCATTAATCTCTACTCTATCAAAAACCAGCTGTAGTAATTGATAACATGTTTTGCCAAAGCTAACAATACTCATGTATATTATAATCAGAAATTTATTAGACGTTATGCGAATTTATTTGAGTTTGATCTAATGACCACATGAAACTGAACCGGCTCTGGACGTTTAACCGATTTAGTGCACCCGAAGAATTTGTAATCTAACAAATGTATAATGGCTTCCATGGGTACCCAATTTAGGTTAAAGCAGACTTTTTCTTGAAATTCAAAATGCCTGTATGGCCAACAATGAAGCCTCATACAAACGATAAACGAAATTTGACCACAACGCAATAGTTAGCCGATGACATTTGCTGGCGACTCTACTTTCAGGTTCGCAACACAGCACGAAGTACCTAAATTGAATTTTAGGCAGACTGATTGAAATTTCAACTTTGCGTCATCAGAAAACATAGGAACTGTCCTTCCTCTTCTAATATCGCTAGCAATAGGAATCTTACTAATGAGGAGTGTGATTCCTATATCGGGTACTTAAATACGGTGGTATTACTAGCAATGGAGTCGTCAGTTCCCAAAATTAAATCCAAAGACGGCTTTGAATGTAACCTAAACCTTGACATTAAGAATCGACAAACTTACAAAAGCTTTTTGGTAACTCAGATAAATCGAATTCCAAGAGGAATCGTCCAATTTAGCAAAGGTAAGGAATAGTGTCAGCGCCGAAAACATATTGAAGTCTGATTCTAGGAACATGTTTCCTACTATTAATCAGATTTTCGAGCCTCGTAACGTTATCAGGATTCCGAAACTGAAAATACCACTGTCTTCCCAGTCTCTTCTCTCTCAGGCGGAGATTAATAGCCAACACTGCCCCATTATCGATAACCATTTCGTTATAGATAGTGGAGCGGAAAAGCTAAACCTGATCGGCTCTCATTTTGAGGCAATTCATGCTAGGGATCTCCCTAGCTACAGGACTGGGGAAGTAATTGACGAATTTTTGAGGTTTCACAATAGCAATACACGAACTCTTCTGAGATTTTCAGAACAACTAAAAGCTGATCAACTAACAGATGAACAGACTGACAATTACTTTACAACACTAGACGAAAAATTCTATAAAATTCTACGATATGAATTCTCACATCATCTTATAAAGATAATTGCATCTATGGTGCATAAGAAGAAATTTGTTGTAACAGATAAACAATACACGACGACTAAAGTTTTTAATGTCATTAACGGTCTGCCATAGGGGACAGTTACAGCACCGGTCCTCTTCAACATCTATATTTCGGAAATGTTGAGGGACATGGATAATTCGATAGCGTTCGCTGACGATATTATATTGTATGCAAGAGGCTCGAGAATCCAAGACATACAGACAGAGCTTCAGAACAATTTTGATTAACTGCAAACTTTCTGCTTAGAGTGGAAGCTTAAAATAAACGAGGCGAAATGTGAAACTATACTGTTCCGCCCCCCAGTAAGACGCGGAAATTCAGCTTTGAGACGAAACTGGAAAAACCTACAAATTACAAATTCTAAGGGTTTCACATCGAGTCAAAGACTGTTGTGAAGTATTTAGGTGTTTATCTGGACAAGTTTTTGAACTACAATGACCAAATAAATATGCAGTTGCAAAAGGCAAGAGCGGAATTTATGTCCCTCAAGGGTTCGTCCAATTCTGTATTATGCGAATCCAGTATGGTGGAACACAAGCCCGTAGAAATTGAATTGAAAAACCCTTTACTTAGCACACACAGACATAACACATATGTACACAAAGTTCACGCAGTTGCAGCGGCACCCATTGGAAGGGATACGCAGTAGTTAATAGGAGAAAAAGTGGAAACTAATATAGATTTATACGTTAGTAATTTATAAACAATAGATCAAAATATAATGCTCTATTTTTTTTTAACGCCGAAAAATAGCAATTTACCCAATCTCTTACCCAGAAGTCTATTTCTAAACGAGCTTAAGAAGACTTAAGAAGTCCCAAACTTGGAGCGGATTTGATTTCAATAGTGCAACCTGTTTTTTTTTTTTTGTTAATATAGGAGTAGTTCTTGTTGTGCTTTTTTTTGAAGAACCATGGTCTATTTTCAATTCTTCCTGGCCATGTGCATTGAAGGTGTGGTACCTCCAAAATTAATAAATGTAGAAAACCCAATCCCAATACAAGTTCATGCAACTGCGTTCATAAGTAGATTAGAATAGATTAGATTAAATTTTATTTGAGAGCTAAAATATTTGTTACATTGTATAATACAAACAAATCGGTTGGCATGGCTTTGCTGTCTGCCTGGTTGACAACTAACTTTAAATGAATGTATGTTTATAATTAAAAATCAATAGCAATATAAAATAAAGTGAACTCAAATAATATACTCGTAGGTTAAAGAATTAATTTTTTTTAAGTATTCCATTTATAATCCTTTCTCGATATTGTAATGCAATCCTGCAATATCTGGTTAATTTTCAAACATTTATTTCATCCAGAACACTCCGGACTTCATTTTCCGATAAGGCATCCCTCCCAAAGATTTCTCTCCTTGTCTCCCGGAGAATAGGGCACATGCCAACAAAACGACTTCCCTCGCTGCCCTATTGCACAAGCATCTGTTAGAGTTTGGGCTTCCAGTCCATTGTATTTTCGAGATTTAGCTCTATCCCACATCCAGTAGCTAGCTCTATCCATCCCTTGTACCATCCAGTTTTATGGCATATTGTGTATATGGCGTATTGTGGTAATAGGCCTGTTTCCAGCATGAGCATATAATTTGGTGTGTTTGGCGGAATATGAAATGCTCTTTTGAGATAGTATTGAAGTAGCTTTTAGTTGTCTCCCCAAACTTGTGCCGCGTATAAAAGAATATATTCCGATACAGCTTCAAATACTTTGTACTTGCTACTATGCGCAATGTTTTTGTTCATGAAGCATTTTCTCCAGGCTGCATTGATGGTCGTTTTAGACTTCGCTAGTTTTTCCTTAAAATGTCCTTCCATTTTCTGGTAAGATTTCTCCGCCTATGAATATCATTATTTGTGACTTATTCAAATTAACCACCAGATTCCACATTTTGCAGTAGTCATATAGCCGATTGATCATAAGCTGCATAGATTCAGGCGAGTAAGCCAACAGCACTATATCGTCGGCAAACTCTACACCTCCCGGCAGAAAATCTACTACATCTTCAATGAAGAGAGCGAATAAACTCGGGCTCAAAGCACAACCTTGACTTACTCCAGACCACGACTGGAACCATTCCATACGAGTACAGTAGCTTTTGTATCACCATATAGGTTTTGGATAGTCCGACCAAACTTATGTGACATACATACATACTCAATCTATTACCTTTAGACCTATTTGTGCAGGAATCTGCAGCTAGAAGTGCTCTAAGATTAAGCCAATCTGAAGGCTGGAGGTCAAGCCTGACGGGGCATGCGCAGATTTTACGCAAATACATGGGCGGAGATGTTAGCACAGACTACATGGTACCCTATTTAGACTTTCATAAACCGTTTTCTAGTTCATTTCCGAGTCGAGAGGAATGGGAAACTAATATCCCGCTAAATGACAACTCCATCTCCATCTACACTGATGGATCCAAGATGGACGAGGGAGTAGGTGCAGGGATTTTTTCTGAAAAACTCAATTTGAACAAGTCAATTCGGCTTCCAGACTATAGCAGTGTTTTTCAAGCGGAGGTCTTGGCGGTGGCAACTGCTGCCCGGGACGCTACAATGAAAGCTGTACCACCAAATGATATTACATTTTTCATTGACAGCCAGGCAGCGATAAAAGCGATTTCCGCCACGCAAATAAAATCGAAGCTTGTGCGCTGCTGTCGCGAAGAGCTTCTGGTTCTTGGTACGCAACACAATGTAAAGCTCTGCTGGGTACCTGGACATAATGGCGTTTCAGGAAATGAGAAAGCTGACGAGCTGGCAAGGGATGGTTCAGCTCTAAATCCTGAACGAGCTGGCCCGTCAGTTAAGACACCACCCTGCAACCTGAACCTAGAAGTTAGAAATAAAATGATTGCCATAGCAAATAGTAGATGGAGATCATTAGAATCCTGTATAATTACAAGAAAACTCTGGCCGCTCTACGATAAAAATCGTACAGAGCAAATCCTACACTTCAACAGATATATCTTATCCGGTTTAGTGGGGATGATAACTGGACACAACTTTTTACGTTATCACACAAAGAAATTGGGAATTAGCGGAGAAGTTATATGTAGAGGCTGTGGCAATGAGGACGTACACGAAGATACACCTCACTTCCTGTGCCATTGTCCAGGACTCTACCACCTTAGATTCAAAATACTAGGGAAATATTTCTTCCAAGACTTAGAAGAACTTTCAAATGTATCGGTAAATAAGATTACCAAATTTATAAATGCATCGGGTTGGTTTAAGAACCCATAGAGTTCACGAGTGGGGAAGCTTCACTCCTTGGGCATCACAATGGATCTATACTGATCTAAGTGTGGCGTAGTTTGTTTCACACTCTACGTCAACCCATCAAACCTAACCTAACCTACATACATAAAGAATGCATATGGGTAGTTTCCGTTCATAAGTACAGGAATTAGTTTTCTTTTGAGTTTAGGTCGGACTCTATCGGACCTTTTTCAAAAACATTAAATTAATTAGTTTGAAAAAATTTATTAAAAAAAAATTTTAGTTCATTTTTGATTTTACAAATGAACAGATATATTACGCAAAAGGAAAAAGGAATGATTTTTAGAAACGCTTTGCCTAGTTTTGTACACTCAACCAAAAAAAAAAAAACAATTTTTAGGCGACCTTAAAAATTACTTTACTTTGACTGGCTTTACAAGCAAAACCATTGATCTAAACGAAATATTTGTTTCGATTAACAGAGCTCCACAAATTTGTTTATCCAGTGAATTTAAAAGTTTTGCATTATAGACCCACCCAAAAATTGAATTATGTGACAGAGGCGATCGAGTCTGCAATCAAGCCCCATCGGTTAGAAATGAATGTTTTATCAACTTTTTTACTAATTTTTTCAAGTAACAATTATTTAACTAATTGTTGCCATCAATCCTTCAGAAATCACTGAGAACTACGATAAGATGACACACTTGATTTTCAACGATTTCATTCAGCGATGCAATTCATCATAAAATTGTTTTTTGCATTTCATAAAATTCTCTATTGCAATAAATAAACTTGGTTTTTATACATTTTGAAAGCAAAAAGAACGAATAAAATCATTTTAATTTAAATACCTAGTCGCATATGTACCAACATGTGTAGTTTATTCGCAACGTAAACTTTAGGAATTTATTTTGAAATGTGATGATGAGTATGATGAGTACAAAATGTCTCTACTGCTAGCAATTTGTGAGAGTCATCAGAAATAATATCAATTATCAATTTTACTCAGCGATTAGTTGGAGTAGATACACCCATTATATTGGCAATGATAGAAATCAATATTTTCTTAAGAATTGCACAAAAAAGAAAACATACGAGTACGGGCAAGGACCGAACCTGATTTTGTTCATTTGCTGGGATCGTCAACAGAAAAATTATCCTTAAGCAAGTCTTTTCGTGTAAAACATATGTAGGTACACAGACGATCCTCACAAAATTTTATGACGAAGATAAATGTCAAGACTTAAGCAAGTCTTTTCGTGTAAAACTTAGGTACACAGATGATCCTCACAAGATTTTACGACGAAGATAAATGTCATGATAAAGACACTCAAATAAGTTTTTTTTACGATTTCACTTTAATTAGACGCAAAGCCACCATCCATGACTAACCATTTTATCAGAAAGTAAAAAATTCGAATTGTATTAAATACCAATAAAACTAACGTTAATGAGTTAAGGGAATAATTGATTCATTTGAGTTTGATTCAATTGGTGAATGACTAATCTTCGCGACTACGTACAATTAAATAACAAACAAATATTGATAATAAACAATAATGACGCCAATAGGAGTATGAAATGCAAAGAATGCAAAACAATTCCCACGAAACTTGTTAACAATACGTATAATTTGTCATAAGACAATTGCAAAATTATGGATTTATGTCTAACGTAAATGACTGTTTACTAAGTGATTTTTAAAAAAAACCGGAATGTAATTTAAAAAACAAAATAAAAATTTAATTAAACAAAATAAAAACGAATGGAAACCAATCCACTTAAAACTGTGACGCCAGATTGTTTCCTCTGAGATACATAACCAATCTTGATTATATGAGAATTAATAGAGTAGATATTTCAAGAAGATTAAATTCTTAAAAAATAATAAAAACCATAATACTATGAAATCTGTTGTATTATACAATAAGTGTTCCTTGAAAGGAATGTCCAATGTGTTTATTGGTCTTCCAAATTACATTTGGCAAGCAAATAACATAAATTACACAAAATCCTAATTAACATGTGTTTCCTAATTAGATGTCAGTTATTGCAGCTTGTTAACGAAATATTAATTTTTAAGTGTCAAAATGTGAAGAGATAACCTTAGTAAGTAATCATATTCAGGAAGTTCAAATGATGGTTAAATTTGGTTTGAATGGGGAAAGATGTTTGGTGGATGAAAGAAACATCACGTTACTCGGAGATCTAATGCCTGCCGCTGACAGGAAGTTTTTAGATTCGCAACTGTTCCTCTTCGAATGCCTCTGTCCTTGGTTTAAGGGTGCAATGTGATCCCTTCTGCGGTTTGGAAAGAAACAGTTTTACAAAAACCTATCCTATTACTCTTCAGTTCGTAAAACATTTTGTACTTACTTAAATCCTTGAACCCCCCGAGGGGCATAGGGCGTCAACAACGCCTGCGCACCATCTTGTTCGAAGTTCTGCAGCGCATTTGAGCTGCCTGCAACTCATTCCCAAAGGGCTTGATTCCTCCTCGACTGCCCTGCGCCACGTCTGCCTAGGGCCTCCCGCTGTTCTGCCTGACCGGGTAAGCGAATTCCACTGCATGGCGTATTTCGCAGTGGAGTTTTCGTCGCGACGGCCGTAAAGTGTGTCCAATACACTGCCACTTTCTCCTTCGCACAGTAATGTCTATACTTTCTTGACCTGTTCTTAGATGAAATTGTTCGTTAGAGATACGATACGGCCAAGATGATTCTCAGACATCTGTTTACGAAGGTTTGCAGGTGATAGTGGTATCCAAGTACTGATCCCACGATGGAGCAGAACAGTCGCAGCTTGGTTTTTATGCTGAGAACATTGCTTCTCCAGACTTTCGATAGCATTCCGAAAGCAGCTTTTGCCTTCCTGATTCTGCTACACACATCCAGTTCGGTGCCACCGCGGTCAGCCGAAACCACACTTCCTTAGTATAGAATGTTGTCTACTTTCTGAACTACCTGTACTGCAATGTTGAGTTGAATGCGGGTGTTAGAAGTGCTTAGGGCTTTTGTTTTGGCTGTGTTTATCTTAAGCTCCACTTTGTTTGCCTCAGCTTCTAGATTTTGGACCATCAGATGAAGGTCCATTATGCGATGTGAAAGCAGGCAAACATCGTCAGAGTAGTCGAGGTGTTTAAGATAAGTTGTCATACTCTATTAAACTCTTTTGTTACTTTCCGTCAATACTGCACGGCGTACATCGCTGATCATCACCAAGAACAACAGCGGTGACAGCATACACGCCTGACGAACTCCACTTTGGACTTCAAAATCCTCCGACACCTTACCATTGTGTAAAACATGACACTTACTTCCCTCGTATGCAGCTTTGATAATAGCTATGAGTTTTTCTGGAATGTCTCTCCTGTGCAAGGCCAACCAGATAGCATCTCGATTCAAGCTGTCGAAAGTCTTCTACAAGTCAGTAAACAGCAGATGTAGCGGAGACTTATACTCGACGCATTGCTCTATTATGTGGTCGATGCAGGAGAATCCAGCACGAAAAACTGCCTGCTCTACATCGAGAGTTAAATCTAAATGTTCCTTAATGCGTTCTAATATGATTCTAGCTATTATCTTACGGCCGTTAGAACGCTCTCCAGTTTCCACCCTTTCCCTTTTTTGGAAGCTTGACGATCAATCCTCTTTTCTACTCCTGGGAATATTGCTAATTTTCCCACGCTCTTTATATGAGCGGGTGTAGCAGTTCAGCCGATGTGCTTGGCGCTGCTTGGAATACCCACAGCTTTTTTTTTCTCGTCGGACTTGATTGCTACTGTTATTCCAGTTTTACTGGGAGGTCCGGTGCTATTCGGGAATGTGTTGTTTCGGAAGACTCATTAGGGTTCGAGATCATATCACCATTGTCTAAGTGGTTAAGGACTGTAGCGAAATGATCTCTCCATCTACTGTCACACCTGCTTGCTGCTTTTTCAGCCCTTTATGCAAGTGAGTCGATGTACTGACGTTTGTCCCGTTTACACTACGCTACACGTCCTTCTTTTTCACCCAATATTGGGCTTCTAGTTCGATACTCTCTACTGTTCTTGGCGCTGCAATCTAAGCCTTGATTACTTTACGCTCATCGATCCGTCTCCAAGTGGCTGCCGATAGCCATGTACGGTAGTGCGTGCCCCAGTTGCAAAAACATTTTTCAGATCATTCAATGGTCATTCACGCTTTCCCGCATTGCGCTGCTGATTGTTTTTGCTTCTAAGGCAAGATGATTCTTGAATTATTGGCGCACTTACGGATCTAAGCCTGTCAGTATTGAACTTGAGCAGGTTCGAGCGATTACTGTTGATGGATGCAGTATGAAGACGTACTAATATAATAACAAACATAATGTGGTGATCGCGTTCTTGCCCGATGTCGGCTCCACGTCTGTTTTGGATGTATAGAACACATTTCCAGGTTATGAGGTTGCTTCGTGCTGCTGAAGTTAGCATCAGTCCAACTCTGGACCTCCGCCAGCTCCCAGCTGGTCTACCAGAGTAGAACATGGCAGTATTTTTGTTGGGGAGTGGTATTCCCCGGCATCGTACCATCTTATTTCAATCAGCCACAAACTGTCTATATTATTTCGCATGAACTCACGCGTTTTGAGGCCCTTCCTGGAGTGAGTCGAGGAGGGTCTTAACGTTCCAAAAACCGATCGTTGTCCTTGTATGATAGCTAAAGGTCGTCAACAAAGTATCCGTATCCTAGGCGTTGTATTCCGTTTCGGAGCAATTGGGTTTTTTACGGTTGCGTCTCGCTGGGCCACATACTAACCGACACTTATCCTGTTTCGTGATGCAGGAAGCTCGCCATGCATCCTCTTCCGTTCGCAATTTCCAGAGGAATTCCCAGATAGCACCACAAGGAGGTGGAAGTAGGGCTTACTAACAGAGCTGCAAGATGTTTGGCTGCAGTGGCTCTTTCTCGCTCGGAACAACACCTATCGGCAGATGCTGCTCCTACGAGGCCTTTGATAGTCGTTTACCATCCAAAAAATCCGTTTGTGCTCTTTTTAAAACTCAGTACCGATATTTATGATCGTACTACCTCTGTTATTCTTACGAAGAACCTGAATCCTAGTGTACGAAGGCGTCGATCTTGTAGAGCGATGCAGTCGCATAGCAGATGTTGAATCGATCTTACCTCTTATCCATCTCTGCAGCTTCTGCATAAATCGTTGGATTCAAACGATGTAAACGATGATACTATGGCTATCTTAAGAATGTCTGACTTGTCCATAAAAATCTAGCAGAAAGCTTTCTTCAAGAGGGTGGCCGTGGTGTAGTAGTAACATCATCCCTTGTCACGGTGCAGATTCACAGTTCAAATCCTGATGTCAAGAATCAGCTATTTATTTAACATGAAATAAATAAAAAAGCCGATCAATTGCGAAACTCATGTGATCTCTACTGCGAAAAATTATAAAAAAAAAGTTAATTGTAAGTACTGCCAAATGTTGTCGAAATCTCGTTTTCAATGTTAAACCAATATTTTCTGTTGACCCCGTAGCCAGAAAAAACAACCACAATTCGCGGCGAAATCGAAATTCTCATTCTAACCCCAAAAATTAAGGGTATTTTGCTAATGGCCGATTATGGAAAAAAAATATATTTCTGGAAAACGACTCTAAAGGTTGTGGCGTAATAAGTTTTGAAAAATTGTCAAAGATTTTTTTTTTTTTTTTTCATTTTTAACGGATTTTTCAAAAGAACAAAATCATTTTAGCGATTTCGTTTAAATTTTAAATCAAATTGATTTGCAAATGAACAACAACTTTATTTTTATTTTTGAGAACAGCCAGAAATCGCACTGCGCCAGGTCCGGGGAATAAGCTGCTGGATGAATTTTTCTCTATACCATTTAGCAGTTACCGTCCAAGTTCCCAGCGGGATAACAGCGTTCATTTTCGCCCCGGTGAATTAAATCAGCATCATTACTTTAGCTGTCTTACTTTAATTGGGGGTCTCGTTCGAATCCTGATGTCAAGAATTATCTTTTATTTCGCATGAAATAAATAAAAAAGTCGATCAATTGTGAAAGCTGATGTCAACTCTACTGCGAAGGCATATCACTCGTGATGATGACATCAGGAGGACAGAAAAAAATACTGTGAATCATAAGCAACAGCAAAATAAAAATACTCCCCAGTTATCTGGACGCCACCCTTGGAGTTCACTGAAACTTAATGCTACATGAGTTTCAAACCAACTACACCAATCTGTCTTTTTCTTTGTCCCTTTCCACAAAACAAAACGCCCGTGTCCTAAAAAAAATTAGTATAAGGGTATTCAATATTCATAACCCCTTTGACAAGTGCAAATTATATATAAAAAAAAACTCGCACTTTCTGGGATCCATACTATGAATTGCTGTTTGGTTTTCGGGTCGTACTTATAGAGTAAATATTCAACACCTGTTGCGATTTTATTAAAGTACTTCGACTCTCGGTTTTCAAATTTGTCCAAGAAATATTGGGACAAACGCACACGTGACTTTTTGTTATTATTCAAAATTTGTGGAACCCATCGGTCAGATTTCTTCGAGTATTTCAAGCCCAGTTCATTGTCTATTATTTCCTGGGTCGTTCTTGAACCCTCACAAGTGCGACGTTTGAATCTCCAGCATAGGATTTGGGCAACCTTCATGAAGTTCATCCTTCACAAAAAAAAAAAATGCCCAGTCTGGAATCTTTGAAACCACTTGGAAACCGTTACAGGATATGGTGCATTCACTCTACCACCGCACGCCACCGCGCGTTAAATATCGTTAGACTATAAGAAATTGACAACCAGCCTTCCTTTTTTTTAATAAAATCTAATAAATTAAGATCTACTTAGCGAAGACTCTTTGTGTTAGCGATCCAAAGTTTAATTGAAAACTAAACAAAGAGCATCGAGTCGAGACCGCATGGTAGTCTCTTTGCGAAGCACCGATCTGCTCCAACAACTCGTATTTTGAAGTAGCCGCTGATGAAAATCTTCGATGAATGGTAATTGATTTTGACTCCACTTCGAAATCGGGTGATTCTTCTACAGAAAATAGTGTTCTGCGATCACACAGCCCCAGTTTCAGTGTAATTAACACTTACTCGTAAGCCACTCCGCCACGGCAGTGTTTATCCCATAAAGAAGCATATTTCCTCCCACAAAGTGGAAATCAATGTCGGTCAAGTAGACAAGAAATGGGTTCGAACAAAATAAATACTTAAAATAAATACGAGTACATCCGTATGTTCTAAATGATAATGAATAATCTGGGGCACAGTCTATGTAAATACTTTGATCATTTTAAACCAGGATGAAAGAGGAAAGAATATAGAAAAGAGTAGAAGATTAAAGAGGAATGGACAAATTTTATTAGATTAAAAACGATCATTTTGGTTCAGGCGCATGGTGGTGGCATGATGCTTATTTGAAGGCAACATCTGCTCGCCTTGTCGACATTGGACACAGATACATATATATGGAATAAGTTCCATTTAATTTGACACGGAATTTTCTGTTTGATAGAAAAGCCTTAATAAAGTTAAACATTCTAGGCCCGACTTTCCACTCTGTTAATTTATTTAATATAATGTAGCATAATAATAACTACGCTCCCTTAAAGTATGACGCAACAAATTCCGAAGTGACTTTTCATTCTGGCAGAATTTTGGTTCGAACTGTCCTTTCATTCGAGGTTCGTGTCTGGGATGAAGTCTCCACAGCTCATGTCAACGAAAGAGACGAATAATATCAGGGATAAAAGGGAATTATAACTGCAAGAATTATTTTTCTTGTTCCAGTGGTCGAAGAATTTGCTAGAAGTTTCTGGCTATCAGAAACTTCTGCTATATAAGGACAGATGGCGATTGAGAAAGCAGCAGTAGTTTCTAAACTGTGGCGAAGAGATTAGAAAAGTGATAATGGGCGAAGTTGTAATTTTGTGATAAATTGAAAGTTGAGATTTAACAAGAAGAAGTAATTAGTTTGGATTTGTGAATTAAGTAATCGAAAGGAGATAAAGTGATTTGAGAGGACAGAGACCTTGTAAGAAAAAAATTGCGAAGAATAGTATAGTGTGAACCTGAATTGTTCTATAGACTAGAAAATAAAGAAATAAATTTCACACAATATTGTTTTATCTACTCGAGCCGTAGCTCGCATATTACATTAACATGGATTCCAATTCTATCAAAGGCTTTTTCAAAGTCTATTGATAAAATTGAAACATGGTTTTTGTTCGATAGGGCAGAGGAAACAAAATAGTCTATGTGTAAAAGCGAATCCATAGTGCAGCGCCCCTGTCTAAATGCTGCTTGGTTTATGTGTATAAGGTTTCGTTTTACCAAGAACCAAGATAATCGTTTTGAGATAATTTTCTCCAGTACCAGAATCGACTTGGGTTGGGTCCTTCATTGGTTTTAGTACCGGTATGGTACTTGCTGTTTTCCACATTTTTGGAATGATACCTTCGCTAAAAGTGTGATTAAACAGGGAGATAAGACGTTTTTTCAGAATTGGTGGGGCATTCTTCAACATAACAAAAGAAATACGGTCGAAGCCTGGGGTTTTTCCTTTGGCTGAGCTGAGAGAGCTTTCCATTTCGATATTATTAATGGAAGCTTCTATAAGGCTAGCTGAGAAGTCGGTGTTATAGGGGGATGTTATATTATCGGTTGTGGTGGGTTTCATTCGGAGAAAATCAGAATGAAAGTTTTTGTCGTCTGTATAGGCGGACCAAGTATTTCCAAAGTGTTTAGCTATTTCAAATGGCGAGTCTACCGTACCTGTCTCTGATTTGATAATTTTAATTCCGTGAGGAGTAAAATTGCCCGTGAGGGATACACATGTGGTTTTTGTTAAACTGCGAATTGCTCCACACCTATCCAATATCCACTGCTTATGTCTGTTTATTAGTAAATAAGTACTCGATCACAGCTAACCTTTATATCTAAAGGCCGTTTCACCATACAAAACCCGTGGACCTGTCCGGCAGCTATTCTGCGACCTGCTTTCGTCGTCCAGTTTTTGAATCGTTTCACGATTATTAATAAAATTCTAGTCTAGACGATAAAATACAACTCCAACGGCTAAAACGACAATCGTCGGAAAACGAAAAACAACAACGAGAATCGAGGTAATTATCTCTGTCCTTAAAATTCTTTACCATGATTTACCGTTGAACCCCCACTGTGTGTAATGCATCATAAAGGTTCCATAATCCCTTGAAAAAGCTATAAATTTGCACTTTCCGAAAAAGTCAATACTCGTAAAGACCAGTTCGCCCATTAAAAGGCTCGTTAAACATTCTCGAAAGCCAGTAAAAAAATCGAATTAATTAACCAGCAATTATTATCCAGCTGTGAGTAAGTATCCTAAATTCACAGCTTCACATTACTGCACTACATCCAAGCCCGCCCACGCACCATCTGGTTTCACTGGCGCACACAAATGAATCCTCAAAGGAAACCCATGACGAAAAATTAAACTAATAACATCATTGTCCCGGCGTCTGATTATTATCCATTCACCCGTGAACTCTGATTTGGTTATGAGTCAAGTTCAAGGCGTCCGTCAGATTAACCAAAACGTAAGTAAGGCAAACAAATGCGAACTCGTCAATCTGGTTAGAATGACCCCTTCACGTCGCCATAGCTGCTTCAAAGAATCGTCATACAAACGAGCTTCCTCTGAACTGAGTGTGTGTTTTTTTATATCTGCATCTTCACCTGTCTAATCAATATAAATACAGCTCCGAAATTTCGCTCAACTCAGCAGTATTAAAAAGAAACTTCCCTCAGTAACAATGACGCTGCTGAGATTCGTTCATCTGGCTACAGTGCTGGCCATTGTGTTTGGCGCGACCTGTGCCACCCGTTCATCGGACCGTGATCAGCAGAATCTAAAAAAGCATTTGGGTGAAATCCGTGCAATAATTGATGAGGCGCACAATCCGTGTGCCAATTTTCCCAAGTACGCTTGTGGACACTACCACAATGTGTCTAAAGGTGAGGATTATCCCAATGATAGAGTATACCTGTCCCAGATCGCCGACGACCTAAATAAGTTGACGGATATTAAGCTTCAGTCTACACACAAGGCAAAGGACTTTCTTGAATCATGCCAGAAACATCAGAGTCCGAAGAATATCCTAAAGAAAGTCGATGTGTTCAAGAATCCGGCAGAATTCAAACTAGCAAAGACACTGGGCATTCTGAAGACGTCTGGTATCGATACGATTCTCAGGGCGAACATCAACGTATTGGATGAGAAAAAATTTCGTATAATCATCTCGCTCGATCAGGATCTTTTCCTCTCAAGTGTGTTCAGTGAGAGGAACATTAAGCGAAGCTTGGAAGTGCTGGAATTGAAGCCTGCTGAACGAGCGGATGCAGAAAAGAAGATAATCGCTTTTATTAAGAAGGGACAAGACATTCTGATCAATTCGAAGGAAATTCCTACGATTGGTAATGATGTCCATGCGCTCAAGAACTTCGACTGGGATGAGTACCTGAATGAGTTGAAGAAATTTCCCAAACTCAGTGATGCTACTATTGAATTCATCCTCGAGGATGTTGTGAATCTGCAGAAGATTATTGACCTGACACACGAGACCGATGTGCAGATCTTGCGATTGGTAACAGCTCTCGAGTTCATGGCCGAAGTCATCGACACTGGTTGTGACTTAGTTGTGGACTACTTCAGGATGCCAATTTTCGCTGAATTCTACCGTTTGTATTTCAAGGACGCCGATAAGGCTTTCAACTTGGACGTCCTCAAGGAGTTCGAAAAGTCGCATAGTTCTATCAAATCCAAATTGGAAAGTCTCAACGGAGGTGTTCTCTCCCGTGTCCAGGAGAAACGCAAAATCATAGAGAGTATGGATCATATTCTAGATGGTCATCGCATCGATGCAGATTACGCCGATATTCATATCGAAAAAGACAACTTCTATCAGAATTATCTGGTCCTAGCTAAGTTTAAGATCTACAAATACCTCTCGAAGGTGAACTCCAAGGAGGACCTCGCCGAACAGTACCTTTTGAATCTCCTGAACCCGGTGAATCGAATGAAACCCTTATTCTATCATTTCGCATCACAAGGACTCTACCTGTGGCAATTGTTTTTCCGTGAAAATCGCCCCAAGTACTCCTATGATGATCTGCGCGACTGTCTGGACGCTCAGCAGGACAAATACAAGCTATTCGAGTTCAACGACTTGGACTACTTTGACTATGTAGAGCAATTTGCCGCAATGAAACAGACCTACCTTGACTTCAAACGGAATTGGGATCAGGAGTATGATTCTGCTCACAAGCTGGAGGGTGTCTTCAAGGAGTTCCACTTAACCAGTGATCAGGCTTTCTTTTTGAACCTGGCCCAGAGAGAATGCTCAAATGTCGACGATGGAAAGAATATTCCATTCAGGATAATGCTGAATCTGGAGGATGTCAGTAAGGCGTTCAGTTGTCCGCCTGGCAGTCAATTGAATATTGCGGAGAAGTGCTTGGTGTGGTGAGAAGAAGAATGAGATGGAGTTCAATGCTACGAGTATTATAGGGCATATTTTTGTATATTTAATTTAACCATATTTAGATTTTAAGTGTGCATCAGAGAAATAAAGCTAACCTGTTATTCATATAAAAAATTTAAATTTATTATAATTTAGGGGTTTTTCGTGGGGTTGCTGGTGTGGTAGTTTGCGTCGATGAAGAGGAACCAGTTTCTTTGGAATTGCAATCAATTGGTTATGGGGTCGTCAATCGACATACAAACGAGTTGGAATTTGATCGTTATTAAAAGTACGATTGGTTTACGAGTATGAAGGAGTGTTGGGCGGCAATAAATTCTTATTACGAGTATGTTAATGGGATTATAAACAAAAATGGATTAGAGGAAGAGAGAGGATGTTGGAGGAGGCCTTAATTTGTGAATATAAGACTTGGGTCGGTGAATTTTAGGACCTGCATATCCTGTGCGACCTGATTTGAACTTGGGTTGTCTTAAGCAACCGTGTGCAGGGGGTTATCTTTGCTGTATGTATTGATAACCCCGCCATAAACTTGAGACCAGGATCCTTGTAAGAACATCTATCTTAAGAGTACGGATGTCCACGAATAGACAAAAGACTTCGCAATAAATTCGACGTATTCTTATCATAAAAGATACTTAATTATACTACCCATAGAAGGTGCTTGAAGATGCTCAACAACAACAAAGTAGATACTAAGCAATACCTAAAAACAAGTCTAGTAGATAGATAGATAGATAGATAGAAAGTGGCTCTCGATAAGATGGTAGATCCATTGTGATACCACTATGGAGCAGGGACTATGACTTCTGTCTGCTTCTGGAACCATCTACTTCTTTTGATGGAGCCGTTGGTTTCAGTAGTGTAGGTTTTGTTCAGATCGTTTAGGTCGTTGAGGAAGTATTTTCCTAGAGTGGCCCTTCTGATATCGGCAAGGGAAGGACATGGATAGAGAAAGTTGGCTTTTTCTCCTCCTTCAAGTCGTCTCTGCTTACAGCTTCTGCAGTTTTTGAGTTTTGAGATGATATTTCTACGGTGTATTAGCAGTACCCTTAACATCATAAGGTTGGCCAAATTAACCTAGCAGTATTGAAGTTATTATTATATGTCCACCTATGGTCCGCGTTTAGACAGCTTGAGTCATAAACCTTTTTTTTAATCTTCACAAGATAGAAATAGTCGGTTCAACAGCATGCCGTATTTCTACCGACTAAAACCACCTCCCCTCCTCTCTCCTGTTCTCTGCGGTACCGCCATTAAGCATTTCTTCACATGGGGGGATTTCGGCTTTCCTTGTCTATTATTTTGTATTGGCTGTGTGCTCACATTCTTGTAGTGTTTCTCCACTCTGGCGCCTTTCTCGTTCAATGTTTCTTAGTTGTATCATGATTTCTTTTGCAAAGTCACTTACAGCTCTCCACATCTCCTGTGATTGTGTCATGTATTGCACTATATTCTCGGGGGTTGGTATTTCTCCCAGTTTATTCCTCAGTGTTTGCCTCTCGGTTTCGAATCGCGGACAGTGGAAGAACACATGCTCGGACAAAGGGGGGGAATTGTCATGCTTAAACTGTAAAGATACGCTCGAAAACATCCATACCCACTTAGTAGTTGCGTTGTATAGAAATCAAATTCACCATGTTTCCGACTTGTCCATGTCTCAAGAAGCGGTATAAGACGATAGGTTCATCGACCTTTACTTGATGCGCTCCATCGTTGTTGCCATTTTGCCAAGCTGATGTCACTACTCTGGTCGACTGTATCTTGGTCCCCCATGGTTTGGCATGATGCGCATTAGTACATTACGAGTATTCACTCTTGAGGCCTTTCCACTAACATATTTCAGGTGTTCATTAAAGGAAAGCCTTGTACCAATCATGACGCCTAGGTATTTGATGGCGTGCTTCGATGGAATCTGGTGTGTCCTCCTATCGTAAGAGTGATTGTTTCCCTTTTCTTTCTGCTACTGATTAGTACCGCTTCTGTTTTATATTCTGCCAGCACTAAACCCACAGATTGTAGCCAGAGTTGAACTACCCCGATTGTGTCATTGCTTAGTTGAATCACTTCTTCTAGTAGCTTTGCGACCACGACTATCGCAACATCATCGGCGAATCCCACAATCGTAGTTTCTTCTGGTAAAAGTATATTGAGTACCTCATCATACATAACATTCCAGAGGACAGGGGCCCAACACAGATCCCTGCGGTACAACTCCTGTCACAGCATACTCATTGGGACCATCATCTATGTCATATATCAGAATCTTTTGTCTGAGGTAATCCGTCACTACTTCATGATGTATGTTGATACCCTATTTCGAAGGGCTTCCAGTATGTGGTTCCAGTTTGCGGAGTTAAATGCATTTCGGACATCAGGTGTGATTACTGCACAGTACCGTTTAGCACCGCCTCTCCATCTTCTGCCTTCTATGGCTTTTTTCGCTGTGTTTACTTCCACTCGGATTGCATCTATTGTCGAGCGTAACCTTCGGAAACCGTACTGATGCTCTGCTAGTCCGCCCGCGTTTTCGATGGCTACTTCCAACCTATTGGTAATGATATGCTCTAGGATTTTTCCAGCCGTATCTAGCATACAGAGGGGGCGAAATGGAGATGGATCTCCAGATGCATTGCTTCCTTTGGGGATCAGTACCAGTTTTTACTTCTTCCACCTCTATGGGAATACCCCTTCACTCAGGCATGAGTTATACATAATTCTACAAATACCTTACTACCTTAAACTATGTAAGTCGGCCAATTAACCTAATAGCCAACTTTAAACAGGCTACCCCGGATTGTGAGGGAGCAACGAAGGAGTGCGACGTCTCTGTCGTAGTTGAGTCGCCTATCTGCAGCTGTCCGACCAACATGGAAGATTAGCGGCAGCGCGAATCTGTCATGGATCAGACCTTTCTCATCGAGATAGTGGAATGCCTCTGTAATTGGGGTAATAAGTCCCGGAGATCAGGTCCCGGAGATCAGGCAACGAGCTCATTGCTCTTGCAATATGCCTTCGAGTTAGCTTGATCAGGAAATTATCCACCCTTATTAGGTTAGCCCTGTTGTGTAGGACCTCATTGGGATAGAATATTATGTACTGGGACTCTGGTGTTCTGTTTAAATGAAGGCAAGCCCGAAGGCAATCCCGAATCTTTTCCAACAAACTTGCTCCCACGTTGAACCACACGGAACATCCATATACGAGCACGGGCTGAATAAGGGATGTGTAGCAGATTACCTTTACCCTTGCATTAACTTGCTTGCTATAGAAAAGTCTCTTTGTAAATGCAAAAGCACCTTTGGCCGTGGCCAGAGCAGCTTCTATATGTTTGTTAAAATATACATATTGGTCTAACCAGAGCCCTAGGTATCTGTCCCACGATTGCGAACTTTCGCCAATTCTTTCTGGTATCCCTAGAGGCCTCAGACAACGGCGTCCTAAAAAGAATGGTTTCCCATTTCTGGAAGTTGATCTTTAACTTCCAGTCATCGCAATATCGCAGAATCTTATTAAAGTCACGTTGCAAGATAAGTGCAATAACCTCTCTGGGTCCTGATCTGTATGCGATCAAGTCGTCTGCGTACGCTATAGCATGATGAGGTGATCCTATGAGATCGCTCGTGTAAATATTGAAAAGGATCGGTGAATTAACCGCAACTTGTTGCAGACCGTTTTTAATTTGAAAAGTTCCAGCAGAAAAGTCACATTGCCATTTTCCACAATGAACTGTTTACTAGTCAGCATGTTATAAAGTATGTACAGCAGTGGTTTGCTTATGCCCAGCCTGCTCAGCTTGTAGAAGAGTCCCTATAACCATACGGTGTCGAAGGCCTTCTCCAAGTCAATCAAGCAGGCACCCGTGCATTGGTTCTTGCTTATGTTCCATTGGATATCTGATACCAGTTTAGACGCGGCATGTATTGCATCATGCCCTGCCTTAAACACGAATTGGTTATCCGGAATTATTTTGTTGTCCTCAGTCCACTTAATCAGGGCTTTATTGATTATTTTTTCGAATACCTTGCTGATGTTCGGAAGGAGACTTATCGACCGGAGATTTGCCGAATTGGAGGTGTCCTTAACCCTATTGGGGATGGATTGCATCACTGCTGTTTTTCAATGCGCTGAATAATGTGAATTATTCAGCGCATTGTTAAACAGGGTGGTGTAAATGTCCAGCGCTTCTGGAGGGAGATGTCAAAGCACGATGTTCGACACTACGTCGAATCCCACAGATTTCTTCCTTCTCAATGATTCCAAGATAGCATGGAGCTCCACCTTCGATATATACGGGGGATGTACCCTTTCATCGGCGATGACATTATTTGCAATGATATCTCCATTGAACTCGTTAAACCTATGTTCTCGGATCGCCAGTGGTCTACATCATTTCGAAGGTAGAAGTTCTACATCATTTCGAAGGTAGAAGTTGGTATCATTCACCTTGTGCACTTCCTGGAAAGTCGCTCTTATAGCCTCTACCTTCTTCTGCGGATCTTCGATCACAAACATATTGTCATCCTCTACTGCGTTATCTGGATCTATACCTGCTGTTATCAGTATTCGTCCATTGTTCGTCGATCGGGGGATCTTAAGACACGGAAGGTCATTTTGATTGTTCCTCCGAAATTTATTTGCGGAAACATGCGGATTTTATAGCCCGAATTTTGTTGTTCCAATGCAAATTTACAGAAAGTAGTTTTTTCTGATTAATTTCTGAAGGTTTTAAATCAACGACTTCAGCATCCGAGTTTTGTCTGTCAGTAAACTGTCTGTACAAGGTTTTTAGTCTCGACAGCAATCTACTTTTGTGTTGGTGTAGTGCGTCAATTGTTGCATTGCGGAATATGTCTCCCTTGTCAGTATGTTGATACCGAGATATCGTACAGTCCATAGTTCATTTAATTGTCTCATCCATTTTTTTAGGTACCAGTCAATCTCCTCGTTTGACAGATTCCTATTGGACGGTGGGTAGAGCGAGTTCGAGGAGAGTGCTCTTGTCAAAGATCTGGAGAAGTTAATCCAACGCGTCCTACTATAATTGTAGGAATACGTTTAGACAAACTCCTCCAACTCCGCAATTTCGTTGGGAATCTTTATTACGGCACAGAGTTCGCAATGGTCACTGTCATATTTACAGAAATGTGCGCAGACAGTTTAAAGTTTGCATAAAATCCAGATAGGAGCCGCTACATTTTGACATTGCCTGCACAAGTCATTTGTAAGATTCACATGTAAAACAGCATATTTTTCAGTTTTACAAAATTGTTGCAACTGCCCAAAAACGCTGTCCATTGCAATGGTCGTTCGCCGTTTCTTCTTCATTATACCCTATCCCATAGGGTATATTAATTTCAACACTTTGAGCTAGGAAGGTGAAACTTTACATTTAAGGTTTGTACAATCCGAAGCAGTACAAGTGTACAAATTGTGAAATCAGCCCACATAACGCCCAATTTTAGAAAAGTGTAATTTTTACAGTATTTGCTCCAAGAAACTGAAAAATATTGTCTGTGTTAAATATGTAAACGCCGACTTTCTCTACTTTTTGTCCATACATTAAACGTGGCCACGCCCACTTTTGGAGGCGTTTTCTTAAAAAAAACATATGTATTGCACTTTTTCAAAACTATTTACACAATAATTATAGGGGGCATGTCATTCCTGAACACAGTGATGAAGATATTTACGGGAATTCTACTGGAACGCTTGACAGATTGGGTGAATTCAAACAACCTATGGAGCGAGTTGGGTTTAGGAAAAACTACTCAAAGTTGGGTTCATCTACTCAACAGTAGACAACATTTTCTCCCTGGCCAGCATTAGTAGGACTTATCTGGATAAGGGGAGAAAACTGTATGCGTTCTTCATGGACTTTAAGTCACCGTTCAACTCCATCGATAGAAAATCACTGTTCTATAATCTGAGCAATTTCGGTGTGTAAACAAATGTCCTAAGTGTTCTGCAAAGTCTCTATATTCGTAAGGAGAATGGGATGGTAACAAATTATCTGGCTAGTTCGAATCGCACATGGGAGTTAAGCAGGGTTGCCTTATGAGTCCCCTTCTCGTTCGATGTTCTTAGATGATCTGCCTATATATTTTCCAGGAGGAATCGATTTCGACGCAAACAAAATAAAACTTTTATTATACGGTGATGATATTGACATTCTAGCTGATACTCCATCGACAATGCAAATAATGATTAACAAATTACAACAGTATTGCAATTTATGGAATCTTAAAGTTAATACCAGCAAGTCGAATATAATGATATTCAGGAATGGGTGAAAAGAGAGGAAAAATGGACCTGGCAAAATTGAGAGCTTGAGATTGTGAAGGAATACTAGTATCTCGGGGTGGTTACGAGTATAACACCTATCGCTACCAAACCATCGTCTTCCATACATAGTAGCAACGTATCTAATTCGCCGGAAACTGTAGTTTTTTCTGGAGTGGTCCAGACTTCGCAGCGAATATATAACACCAATAACGGTCACTTTAGTTGTTCGAGAGACGGCTTTGCTACTCAATTTAGTTCTTAGCCCAAAGAAGCAGCGGTTGGTAAGAGTTATTCTACGTTTGATCTCAGCGCTCTTGTCGTTGTCTGAATTTATAGCGGATCCTAGGTAGACAAAGTTCCTAACTACCTCAAATTTATATCTGGCTACGGAAAGGTCCTTACCGACCTTGATGGAGCAGCGTGCATTCTCCATCGTCATCATGCACAGGGATGCCAAAACTAGACATTGATCTACATAGCTCGTGATTCAAAAACTAGGAACTTGGGTTCCTTATGATTTAAAGCCAAGGGATGTTGAGCGTCGTTTTTTTGCCTGTGAACAACTGCTCCAGCGACAAAAAAGGAAGGGTTTTCTTCATCGCATCGTGACGGGAGATGAAAAATGGATTCATTACAGCAACCCGAAGAAAAGAAAGCCATGGGGACTTGGCCGAATATTCACGCTGCGAAGATTATGCCGTGTATTTGGTGGGACCAAGTCGGTGTCATTTATTATGAACTGTTGAAATCCAACGAAACTATCACTGGGGAACGGTATCGACTTCAATTGATACGATTGAACCGAGCACTGCGCGAAAAACGGCCACAATATGAACAGAGGCACGAAAAAGTGATTCTACAGATGACAACGCTCGGCCTCACGTTGCCAAACCCGTTAAAACATACCTGGAAACGCTCAAATGGGAAGTCCTACCCCACCCGCCATATTCCCCAGATATTGCGCCATCCGATTTTTACTTGTTCCGTTCGATGGCACATGGTCTGGCTGATCAGCAGTTCCGCTCATATGAAGACATCAAAAAATTGCTTGATTCGTGGATAGCCTCAAAAGATGAACACTTTTACCGTGACGGTATTCGGGCTCTGCCAGAAAGATGAGAAAAAGTTGTAGCTAGCGATGGGCAATACTTTGAATGATTCATTTGTAACTATTTTTTCCCAATAAAGTTGCATTTTCATAAAAAAAAACAGCGAGAACTTAGTTGCGCACCTTATACGTCTGCAGAAATGGTTCTTCCATATCCTCAGCTTCGACTGCGTTTCCACTACAATATTCCCCTGATCGTTCTTGAAGGCTTCGGTTCGGGCCTTGTAGCCTTGACAAGTTCTTTTTCACCCTTTGGTAAAACTTCCAAACCTCATTCTATCTATGTCTTCGATCACGCACTTCTCATTCTCCTTCTTTTTCCTCCTGAGAAGCCGGTGTTCGTCTCTCCTCTTCTGCTCGTAGAGCTCGTGAGCAGCTCTAGTCCTTCTATGCAGCACCGCTTTGTATGCCTCTTGTTTAGCTGCATGTGCTTACAGGCACTCGTCGTGGTGGCGGGGTGAAACCCTGCACACCAGAGGCGACATCTCTGATGGCTTTTTGGCAATGTTGCCACTGGTCTTCAATACTCGATGCTGGCGGCATAGGATCTCTTAAGAGATTCGATCGGAAAAGGATCTCTTGCGATTGTAGCAGTCTTCCTCACAGTATTTCCTTGTTTTGGCTGTGTTCGGGATATCCGCAACCCTACCTTGCCTACAACAAGGTAGTGGTTCGAGTCAATGTTGCCCCCTCGGAAATACTGGAGGGGTGCCTTGCGTCGATCGCAATGTGGTCAATCTGGTTTACAGTTGATTGATTGTGTCGTTATCTCCTCTGTGGGCGCAGGCTTGTTGTTCTTCGTAACAAGTTGTTTTTATGTGGTCGGGCAGTTAGCCCGGCGGCACAACCCCCAACCTGGAGGACCAGTTCTATTCTTGAAAATTTCATTCTAGAAACCCCTAGGACAAGGGGTCGGTTATACCGATGTCAGCAACCCACTTCGGGGATGTGAAGTGGGTTTGGCCTCTTTAGGGCTCATTTGCCACCTTCTCTTTTCCAAGAAGCCAACTAAATCTTGGAAATCCTCATCGGCTTAAGCTCCAAATATGTCGAAAAATCCCGAATAAGGTGCTATCTCCTTTCCGGAGATTTATCACGCCACCGTTGCACAGTGTGACGAATCGCTGATTTAGCGGGATTAAATTAATAGCGCTCACAAATAAATGTTTTTGTTCAAGGTTGTTGGTTTTTTTTTATTGAAATTGTTCACAGAATGCAATACAATAAATTATTTGAACATTTTTTTTCCCGAGGGTTGGTGAAAAAATCTTCCATAGACACTACAAGCGCGTGCTCATAGTAGTGTCAGATTCTTACTGACTAAAAAAAACCACCCTGCGATTTAATTTGTTATATATTGCAACTAAGAAGGACCTTATCAAGCAATTTTTCTATCATGAAAAAATAACACGTTTGGTAGGTTACCTTCCACTGAAAGATCCTGCATGTTTCGCAATCTAGGCGTGGTTGATTCCTACCTCGCCAAGTCGAAAGGTTTCGTCCTTTGTCGGAATTCCGCCATCCCTGTGGATATCATCGTTTCTAGTATACCACGGTGCGTGGACAATTTCTCTTAGCACTTTATTTTGAAAAGTTTGTAAAATATTGGTTTGTTTTCTTGGTACAGCCCCAAAGTTGTATACCGTAAGTCCACACCGGCTTTAGCACTTGCTCACTTTGTTCTCAGTACTGAGCTGGGAGTGTTTTCCGAGCAACCAGTTCATTTCTCTATATTTTATTTCGAGTTCTTTACGTTTCATTTTCACATGAGAATTCCATTTCAGTTTTGCGTCGAGTGTCATTCCAAGGTACTTGGCCTCGTTTGCAAAAGGTATTCGGGCCAAGTTTAGGAATATTGGCAAGACATTAGTTTTCTTATAAGTGAAATTCACGTGAACAGATTTAGATTCGTTGAGGGCGATCCGCCAGTCCTTCGTCCATTCATTTACTTTATTCAGTGCGTTTTGAAGTTTTGCAGTCGTTTCTTCGATTGTTTTACCTACGGCTAGGATAGCGGTGTCATCGGCAAACGTAGCCAGGATAGTGCCATCTTCTTTCGGTATATCTCGAGTATATAACAGATAGAGAAGTGGTCCAAGAACGCTTCCTTGCGGTACACCGGCCGAAATTTCTTTTAGCTCCGTGTATTCATTTCCATGTCTAACACGGAAGAGTCTATTCCCGAGATATGATTCTAGAATGTCGTATAGGCATACAGGGAGAACTTGTCGTAATTTACAATTCAAGCCATCATGCCACACCTTATCAAAGGCTTGCGAGACGTCAAGAAATACGCTTGAGCACATATTTTTCTCTTCAAGTGCTTTATCGATTACATCAGTCAGGGATAAGATTATTTCCTTCTATAACCGGTTGGAGACGCCTTAGTAATACCCTCTCGAAAATTTTGGATATAACTGGAAGTAGCGAAATTGGTCTATAAGATTTTACCTCATTTGCCGGCTTTCCTGGTTTTTAAACCATTATAACTTCCGCAACTTTCCATTGGTTAGGCAAGTGTTTTAATCTGGGCGCAGCATTTTCAATATGAAGAAGCTTAATCAATGCTTTTCTAGGTAAAGCTTTGAGAATTTCTCCGGTGATCAAGTCATAACCAGGAGCTTTCTTAGGTTTTAGATTCCCGATCTCATGTTTGGGTTCCCTTTGCGTTGCACTTGTAAGTGCCAAATCGTCAGATGGTAAATCTGGCCTATTGATATTGTCGTAAGACACTTGACCATCGTTCGGTTTAAAGGTATCTTCCAGGTGGGCCGCAAAAACGTCCGCTTTTTCTTCATCTTCCCTTGCTCATTCATTACTAAAGGGTGGTTAAATTTTAAGGGCCGATGTTGAATGTGAACCACACCTAAACGTCAAGTTTTTTTCTGCATTTCATTTGACATTTCTCAATTTCAGACTAACTCAATTTGAACCATGGAAAGATACACAATCGAGCAACGCGTTAAAGTTATTCAGGCTTATTATGAAAATGGGCGTTCAAATCAAAATGCATATCGTGCATTTCGTGATTCTTTCGGTCAATTTAATCGTCCAAATGTGCGTACAATCGGAAAAATCGTGCAAAAATGTGTGCAAACTGGGTCTGTAGGAGATGTGAAAACACCAGTGCATGCTCGTACAGCTCGTACTGCAGAAAATATTGCTGCTGTTCGCGATAGTGTGGCTGAAGAGCCGTCCACCTCAACTCGTCGTCGTGCCCAACAATTGCACCTCTCACGCTCGTCGTTGATGAACATTATGCATAAAGACTTGCATTTACGCGCTTACAAGGTGCAATTGACTCAAGAACTAAAGCCTCTTGACCATTTCAAGCGTCGTCAATGGTCACAATGGTGGCAAGAAATGGCAACAGTGGATGATCAATTTTCGAAGAAAATCATCTTCAGTGATGAGGCACATTTTCACCTCAGTGGATTCGTCAATAAGCAGAATTGCCGCATTTGGGCGAATGATAATCCAAGAGTGATTGTCGAAAAACCAATGCACCCACAAAGAGTGACTGTTTGGTGCGGTTTATGGGCTGGCGGCATCATCGGGCCGTATTTTTTCCAAAATGAGGCCGATCAGGCAGTTACTGTGAATGGTGTTCGCTATCGTGAGATGGTAACGAACTTTTTATGGCCCGAATTGGAAGATATGGATGTGGACGATATGTGGTTTCAACAGGATGGTGCCACTTGCCAAACAGCTAACGAAACAATGGCTCTTTTGCGCGACAAATTCAATAGCCGTGTTATCTCACTTGGTGGCGATGTCAATTGGCCGCCAAGATCATGTGATTTGACACCGTTGGACTTCTTTCTTTGGGGTTATTTGAAGGAAAAGGTGTACGTCGATAAGCCAGCAACAATTCAGGAGCTAAAGGATGAGATAATTCGGCACATTAACGGCATAGAACCTCAATTATGCCTCAGCGTCATCGAAAATTTGGACCATCGGATGGAGGTGTGCCGCCGAGGTCGCGGCGGCCATTTGGCCGATATTTTGTTCCATACATAATTGAACCATACCAATATTATCATAATAAAAAGAAATGACAGTAATTTCCTAAAAAATTTGTGTTTTATTCAAAATCAACATCGGCCCTTAAAACTTAACCACCCTTTATTTAATTTAATAGGCGGCACTGGGACCTTGGGCCTTTTGCTGCCTTTTACAGCTTTCCAAAGTAAATAATTGGAATCTTTTTTCGCTGTTAAACTTTCAAGGTAAGAGCCTATCGCACGATTCTTAAAATCCAACAGGTGATTCAAGTGAGCTTTATGTTGCGGAGCACGACTCTGTTGCCATTTCTTACGCGCTTTTCTTTTTTCCTTGACCAATTCTTTTATTTCCGTAGGATATCGTAGACCGTATTTGTCCGGAGTTTTCCTTGGATTGGGAGTATTATTCCAAGAGGCGAGCTGTACGATCTCAACGAAGCGATCAATTTCAACCTCAAGTTCATAGTGTGTCGTAAGTGGAACACTCAGTTCAACATTATCTTCAAGTTCGTTCCTAAAGCCTTCCCAGTTAGTTGTTCTACCGGTTAATCTCGCTGGCTCTAGAGTATAGACTAGTTTTTTGCTCAATGTCAAAACAACTGGGGAATGGTCAGACGACAGATCAAAGCTCTCTTCAACTGTAATGTGGTTGGTAAAAATTCCTTTAACAACGAAAAAGTCGATCAGGTCAGGTATTTTCGAAGTATCAGTCGGCCAGTAGGTCGGTTTACCCGTCGAATGGAAATCAGAATTTTACTCCATATCTGCCTCATTGAGCATTCTGCCTTTTTGCGAGCTGTGTCTTGAGCCTCAAAATGTATGTTTAGCATTAAAATCGTCGCCAATATTGAAATTAGGTTTCAGCAATTTAAAGAAGTTAGTAAAATCACTTTTTTCAAGCGCGGAACGCGGTGGGCAGTAGATAGATGAGTTTTTAAGAGTACGCTGACTATTTTTTACTCGAATCGTGCACAGTTGCAAAGTTTCAAGCTCGATCTTTGGGTCTTCGGAATGTTCGACGCAGTCTTTAATAAACAATGATGATCCGCCTCTCGCTTTTCCCGAAGGGTGACAAGCGTCGTAATCATTATAGCCTTTTATTTTTAAATGCGATTCGTTTTTTACGTGGGTTTCAGAAAACAAACAAATATCGATATCTTTTTCACGCAAGAATAATTCCAATTCGTCAAGTTTTTGCAAAAGTCCGTTTGCATTCCAAGTACATATTTTTAACATTCGTTTTTCATTCATAATCTAGTTGGAGTACGCGTTTTCCCTGAATTACTTTCGAGCTTAACCAGCCTATCGAGAATAATTTTATTTATTTTGCTTTGTTCTTCAAGTTTCTCTAGAATAACTGAAAAAACATGAGAAACAGGGTCCTTCGAAATTTCAATATTTTTTGGTATTTCGGATGCCGCGGCCTGAGCGTAAGTCTGCACTCCTGGTGTTCGAAGGTCATTACCCGGTCGCTTTTCCAATGGTAACTTTTCTGTACCGTTTATTTTAGGAACAGAGGTCGAGGGCTTTTCTTTCGTCATTCTTTCCCTCACCTTTTTGCGCTCTGGACCCGATAGTTTGAATTTGCATTCTTTCTCCTCCGCGACCTTACGCTTTGGCTTAGTTTGCGGTTTTGATTTTACATTTAGGGGCTTAAGGAGCGCATCTCTTCGTTTTTGTAACTCTTTAGCTACTTCACAGCCTCTATAATTCGGCGGGTGCTTTCCCTTACAATTAGCACAGGTTGCGGAGGTTTGTTTGTTTACTCCACAAACTTGGGAGAGGTGATTTCCAGCGCATTTCACACATCGCGGTTCTTTTTTGCAGTACATTTGCGTATGATTGAATCCTTGGCAACGTTTGCACTGCGGAATCATTCTTATATTTCTACGCATAGGCTCGATTTTGACTACGATATTTAGTATGGTCCTAATTCGGTAGATATCGTCGACATTGTCGGACTTATCGAAGGTAAGCATAAAGAGCGGAAGTCCACGCCTTACCAAGATGTCTTTATCTATTTCCGTTTGTTGCTTCTCCTTTTTGATGATATTAACGGCATCAAGAATTTTAAAGCCTTTGTCTTGAAGGTCAGTCATAATATCTTCTTTGGTGCATGAGGGGTGGAGTCCCCTTGCAACAACACGATGTGGCCTTTCTGACTTGATTTCGAAAGTATACCACTAAATTTTTTCGGTATTTAACTTTTGGGACACTGCTTGGTAGTCGTCGTATTCATCGACGTTAATTTTCCACGCATTGTCCCTCAAAGACGTGACCTTATATTTCGATGTTAAAGTTCCTTTAAGAAGGCTTTGCAACTTATTAAATTCCGTTAACCCGACGATGTTAATTGGTGGGGGTGGACGAGATTGCGCTCGAGGTTGCTTTTCTTGCTGTTCTTTGTGCTCTTCTTCCTCTTTTTCTTTTAGGGACTCGACTTCGGGCGAAGAGCCGGCTCTCCGTTTCTTACTAGGTCTCTTCTTTGTGACCCGACACGTTTCGCGTGCTAGCTCTTCTTCGTCGGTGTGATATTCCCGACTAGCTAAGCGTGCTGGAGTACATTCGCATTCTTCCTCTATACGTGAGCTCTTTAGGACCTTATTTTATTCTTTTAATAAGTCTATTTCTTTCTTGAGCTCTTGATAGAGTAGATCCAGTTCGTTAAGCTTCCTTCGGAGTATTTTATTTTCTTCCTCAAAGCTGTTACATTTCGCTGAGTCCTGAATTTCGCGCGCTGGCGCTTCCGGTGGACTTCTTTTCCCGGAGTTATTCGATCTTGGTGGAGGAGATCGAGATACCCTTGAACTTTTTGAAAAAGGGTCATTGGATTGCAATAAGTGGCTCTCCCCAGAATCCGTAGAGCCGACCTTCGAAGAGGGTGGATTTTCCAGTAAAGCTGGACTGCCACCTGGGGTAATATATCTTTTTGTTTTGTTCATTGCATATTTTGTATACACTATACGCTCGGTATACGGAGGTTGGATTTTAGTCGCCTCTTACAACAGGCATGCATACCTCGGGTATATTCTATCCCCTACCCGAAGGGGTACCTACTCATTTGGTATATCCAAAAGTTGCAAAACTTCATGTTCAAGAACACTTTTTTTCTTTTGGGAAAGCATCTTAAACTTGCTAAAAATGGATCAGAGGTCATAAGCAATCTGTTTAGAAGGTCAGTGTTCGTATCTATACGCGAAATTTTCCTGGCAAATAGTTCCCTAAACTTCCTATACAAGAAGAAATTATTTGTTTTCCATGAAACAAGACTTTATGTACACTTACGGGTATATAATACCAGGTACAGTTCCCTTGTTTCTTTAGCACAACTCTCAAAAGCATCTGTATCAATTGGGAACCCAGACCCAAGAGCTTCTAATATGACATGAAACTTTTTGATCATTTCCTTATCAATTCCTGTAATTTATGCAGTTTTTTCTTCATCTCTAAAGAATCCTCTAACCGTGTTTCCATCATTAGTATTCCCAGACTGTAGAGTTGGCATATCAACTAATAACCCAGTTTCACTTTTAAATCTTTCTTGGATTAATTTTTTTCTGGCTTTGACTTTTTCTTTACTTTCTTGGTCTCTAACCTGCCACACTTTTACATCTAGTCTATACGCTATGTGAAGGATACATTCCATAAATCGTATCCATGAGTGAAGCGGACTTAATCCAAAGGATATTGCTTTTTGGTTCACATGCTTTCTTGAAAGATTAGCTAAATTGTTCATTTCGGATGGTTTGGCTGCGCAAATGTAACAGGTTTGTGATGAAGACGTTACAGATGATAAAGCAGTGCAAATTTTCCCACAAATAATCATTGTTAATAAAAAAAAAATCGGTTTTATTATGACATGCAAGCTGTCATTATTAATCTCAACAGGTAGTATGGTCTTAATTTGTTGTTGAATTGATTCCACCTCAAACTTGATCAGTTCAGTTGTTTCCTTAGCAAAATTTAATTTAATAGGTCGACAATATCTGGTTGAAGATGGGGCTGGATTTTGCCAAAGCACTCTTTTAGTTTCATCCTTTAAGAAATACACCTGGATCGGAACCATAGAGATGCAAAACAGATTTTCATCGGAATGATCACCAGACGAAAATTTTTGTTTATATGATTTCTGTTGAGCACCATCACACCCCATTTTATAATCAGAGATATTTCTTTTAGACCCGTTTTGAAATCAGCAATAGAATTTAAAACATCTTATTGAGCTAAACATAAACGCTCAACGCTGTGATTTACTAAACTTTGTAATCGACATTCGGTAGAAGATTCGCTAACAGTTTTATCATTTGGGTAGCATTTCGTTTTGGCTTCTTTAATTTTGTAATACGATGGTAGTAAATTGGGAACGGCGTTGTTGATTTTTTGACGTAATATGTCGTACTGATGAGTGGAAAGCTGTATGTCCGTGATCAATGCTAACGCATCATCTGCAGATATTGGTAAAAACCCTGAAGTATGTGTTTCTAGTGTTTTCCTCACAATTGAACCTTAATATTAAATTTTTTTTCAATAAAAAAAAAAGATTAAACAAAAAAGAAAAGAAAAAACAATCACACCTCGGTTTGGAGAACTTATTGATAATTATTTCACTGCGATAGCAGTATTTCTTTTTCCGTCTTTTCTAAGTTTTATTTCATGAGCCATTGCAATTTCTTCAGCGCTATAAGAATCTGAAATGGTTTGTACTTTTCTTTTCTTGTTTTTTTTACAGCACTCATCAAAGCTTTTTATCGGTCTTGCTACTCTGGTTGAATGAGATGAAGAAGGTATTTCATCTAAAACATGTTGTGGTAATGTTAGGGTTTCATTTAGCTACGAGGAATTTGTATTTTCGAAGCGCTATCTATGCCGACCACTTTTGACCCATCTTTCGTCAAATCTCAAACATAAAGTTTTTAAGGTTGGTTTAATTGAATTCATTGCTGCCTCGGAAAATGAAATATTACTAAAGAAACCCATAACAAAAGAAAAAACAGCATCTAAGTGCTTAATTTTGACTTTAGAAAAAATTCAAAAAATATCAAAAATTAGCTTTTTCGTAATTCCGGTGGACATTCTAAAAAAACCAAAAATGGAGTATGGGTGTCGCACCTGTGCGCAAAAAGTGAAAATGCAGTTTTGTTGCTAACAAACACAGCTTTACAACAAATATGGCCTTCAACTTGAACAATTCTACTTTTCGTCTAATGAATACAAAGAACACATATTTTATCTCTAATTTCTCGTTTCATTCCACCCTAATATTGCCAAAAAACACTTTATAGTATTCAGTAAGAGTCTACTTACTTCAAAAGAAAAAAAAATTTCAAAAAAAGGCACACGAACTACTTAGAAAAAGAAATAAACACTTGCTCCTCAAACTGACTTTCTTATCAAAGAATTACATACAGTTTGAACTTTGCGATGATTTTTTTTGTTGTTACACTAATAAAAAAAAAAGTGCACAGTCATTACGTGGGAGGTTTAGCTGTAAGAGAAAGTGGACTTTGTTTACTTTTGTGCATGCCATTTTTTTAATTAAATCCCGCTAAATCAGCAATTCGTCACACTGTACGTTGGTTCCATTTCAGAAATTCGTCCGCTGTCGTGTTCATAGTGCTGTTATTTTTGTCTTCTGGTCAACACTCGCGCTTATAAGTTTAGCAAGTTGAGTCCGGGTGGACAACAGCCAGTATCCGATGACTACCGCGTGGAGGTAAAATAAGCACAATTGATGTGTAGTAACAGTTACAACACTGGGTATCGCCTGGTTGACACCGATCAGGGTCTACCCTATTTCTACAACATTCAGTCATATTCCGAGCACGCTTTAATGAAATTACAAGCAATCTAAAATCTCAAGGCTGGAAACTCATCTTCACGGATGGCTCTAAAACACATCAAGCAACATATGTTTCGATTGTCTACGAGGGTGGGTCAATAAGTCCCTGAAAATTAACACTTTTTTTTTTTGTCAATAATCATCTTTCAAAAGAACGCACCCAAATTTTCAAACAGATCTGTCAATTAGTTTTGTTGTGGCAGCCATTTTATATAGACGCCTACTAGCATTTTCGTTAAAATGAAAAAAAGTGAATTTCGAGTGCTCATTAAACACTATTTTTTGCGAGAAAAAACTATCACGCAAACCAAACAAAAGCTTGACAAATATTATGGGGACTTCACCATCGATTGGAACCATTCACCACTGGTTTACTCAATTTCGGTGCGGTCGTTCAATCACAAGTAACGCGATCGCCCAATTGAGGTCACCACACCAGAAATGGTAGACAAAATCCATGGTTTGATAATGGACGATCGGCGAGTGAAAGTGCGCGAGCTTGAAGAGGCCACAGGCTTATCACATGGCTCAGTGATTTCGATTTTACATAAATATTTGGACATGAAAAAGCTTTCCGCATGATGGGTGCCACGTTTGCTCACAATCGACAACAAACGCATTCGACAACTTCAAAGGTGTGTTTGGCGATGTTTCAGAAAAATTCGGCTGAGTTTTTGCATCGTTTCGTAACCGTGGATGAAACCTGGATTCACCACAATACACCAGAAACTAAGGAACAGTCAAAACAATGGACTTCTCCTGGTGAATCGAAGGCGAAGAAGGCCAAGGCGGGTTTGTCAGCAATCAAGGTCATGGCGACCATTTTTTGGGATGCGCGCGGTGTTATTCACATCGATTACCTTGAAAAGGGTAAAACGATCACCGGCGCATATTACGTAGAGCTGCTGGATCGATTCCAAGCCGACTTGAAGCAAAAACGGCCGCATTTGGGGAAGAGAAAAGTTCTTTTTCACCAGGACAACGTCGCAATGGCAAAATTGCATGAGTTAGGCTACGAACTCCTCCCTCATCCAACATACTCCCCAGATTTAGCCCCCTGCGACTATTTCTTGTTTCCAAACATGAAGAAATGGCTCGGAGGTAAGAGATTTGGGTCGAATGAAGGGGTCATCGCTGAAACAAACGCTTATTTTGAGGGGCTCGAGAAATCGTATTATTTGGAGAGCATCAAAAAATTGGAGAAACGTTGGATGAAGTGTATAGAGTTAAAAGGAGACTATGTTGAAAAATAAATTGTTTCATACCGAAAAGAGTGTTCCTTATTTAATTTTCCAGGGACTTATTGACCCACCCTCGTATGAACACGGGCCAATTATAAAACATGGTTTTACCATACTGTGCATCAAACTTTACAGCCGAAGCCGTAGCTGTATTTGAAGCAGCCAAAACGATAACCCAATTACGAGGTAAATACGTCATATGCTCGGTTAGTCTGTCAACAATACAAGCAGTCGCTAATCCAAACCTAAATTACTTATTAGCAAACGAAATAAGAGACTTGATTTTAAACACCAATCAAAAACTAAACTTTTGTAGACCCCAAGCCACATCGGGATCTCTGGCAATGAACTTGCTGATACCATAGCAAAGGAATGTGTATGTGTCCCAGTCTTCCTCTTCAGTAAAAAAAAAAAAAAAATATTTGGCGCAACAGCTTTTTAAGTGCCAGGGCCTAGCTTCTCGCAACCACTCGTGTTATGTGCGTTATATTTTTCACACGAATGGAAGGGACCTACAGTATAGTGCCGTATCCGAACGGCAATTTGTTTTAAGAAGCTTTCTCGTGAAAACAATACTCTCGGTTGTTTGTAAGACGTTCGCGAGAGGTGGGGTCGTGAAAAACTTTTTGGTGTTTTCTGGGATTCGAACTTGGAACCTCTTGCATAGTGATCCGACACACTAACCAATACGTCACGACGCCCAAATCCTCTTCAATACATACAGTAAAATAGGCCTCCAACGCCTAACCAACACCCTCACCAAAAGGAACCGCCTACGCAACTGACAAAACCACAAACTTCACTACGCCAACATCAATAAGGACCGATCACATGCAATGTTCCCAACCACCTGCAGTAAATAACTGTGCATAAACTATACACGTTTACAATTATGATACACTGCCCTGACACATGTACATCTCGTACGGAAAGAACCACCCCCGATCTGGACGGAATGCAATTGTGTCATCGACATCCTCGACACGACATCAACTTAGATTACATCAAAAAAATTAATTGAAATATTATAATTTAGATAGTCAAACACCTTAGAGCCATAAGGCGTTGCAGCTAGTGCATTCCCCCCACACTCTTAACGTGTAAAATTCTGTTTTTAATTTATATGTTAATAAATAATAATATTTGATTTTAATCAGCAAAATATGTATTGGAATTTTATCCCTTCCAACACAATATATATTTTCGAATATTTCAATAAATATACAAAGATTGGGGTTGTAATTATTATTAATTATAATTTTATTTTTTATACGAATAAATTAAATGAGAAAAAAAAAACAGGCATGATTTTGTTTTCGTCAGTACATAACACAATAGTTTTAATATAATCCTTATCATGTTGTTTATTGTTTATTAAATAGTTTTTTTTTAAAAAAAGCTTAAATATGTAGACATACATATGTATATGCATAAGGTTGTTGTTTTGTTCATTAAAATTTTTTTTTTTTTTTATTTACTGTTTTGTTTTGCCTGTTACTGCTGTTTTTACAACTAAGTTCGCACTTAAGAGGTCTATAGTGTTGGCTGTATTGAACACAATATTACCGGAATATCACGATCTAGTAAATATAAATAGTACCTATAAACACACAAGCACACTCAATCTGGTCATTAATACTCTCTGACTCTTCTCAACGACGACGAAAATATTTATTCTCTATAAGTCACAATCCAAACAAAAATCTCAAGAAAAAAAAAATACGACTTCATATGCCAATGGCGTCCTTACATAATTTATACCAAAAGAAAAGTGTTACAACACTATTATTCGGGAAATGACTAAAAGCTAAGAACTTAAAATTTAATAATAATTAAAAAAAAAAAAAAAAAAAAAACACAACTAAACTAAGCCACTAGTTTCAAGAGGATTTCCCGTTTTTCTTAGAACCATTCGTTCGCGATGTTTGAATTTTTTTTCGACGCTTTTCTGAAGACCAGTCTGCATCATCTTCGTCGTCACTAACGTTTGAGGAGAAGTAACTGGAATTACCTTCCTTGGCGTTGGCCAACCTTCGGCTAGCTATGCGCGATGTTTTCCGACCCATTCCTACAAGTGAAAAGAGAAAGTTATTAAAATCTTAAAATGGAAGTAAATTTATATAAGTAAATGTTCAAAATAAGGCATAATCGGTTAAGCAAAAAATTATTTCGTTTAATCAATGATTATCTTGATGGGATAATCGCCAATACACCAACAATAATGTACGGCTTACGAGTAACTTCTTCACCTAAACACTCTTTGGGCACACTAGACTTTCTACTCGGTACAGCATGCAGATACTCGTACACTCCACCCTACGACTCTGAAAAAAACCTAGAACTCATTCCTGAATACACCGACAGAACCACGTACATAAAAAATCAATGGTTACGAGAGAACAAACGGAACCCCTCAAAGACGACGACTTGACGCGAAAAAGGACAACGATTTGCGAATATGCGAATATGCGCCTTTACTCTCCAGGAGCAGCTCAAACACTCGAAAATACTCTCACGCACTTTAAGAAGAATATTACTGCGATCCAGGAAGTGTGCTAGATAGGATCAGGAATGATGAAGAAAATGGAGTGCGACATTTATTACAGTCGACTGGTCCAATGACAGAAAGCTGCAGTATTCAACCAAAAGCAGTTTTAGCATTGGACGCCTAAGCACACCGGAAATAGCCAAAGTCTACAGAGAGCAACTCAGTGAAAGACTCTCCAATATGCAGGTGCCTACCACAAACGCCAACGACATGTGGCCAGAATGCAGCGCTACCATCAAGGAAGTAGCCGATGCTACTCTGGGTTACCAGCCACCCCCGACAAGAAATCCGTGATATGATGATGAGTACGTGCAGAAGAAAAAGGCAACCAACGAGGCATATCAGAAGGTGCTTCAACGAAAAAGCAAGGCAGCGCGGGACGAGTACAAAGCCAGAAGAAGTGACGAGAAAAAACTACTACGTACAGCTGAACGATATTGAAGAGTTCAGAAACAGAAATCAGGCATGTAGCTTTTTTTAAAAAACCTAAGACCCTTGCTGCTGGTTACAGACCAGGCATTCAGCATTTCCAGCAGCTGCTCAACGGGCATGACCAAGACAGAGGTATGAGGAAAACCCAGCTTTAGTCGATGAAATAGTCCTCCCAACCAGTTTAGAAGAAGTCGGCACAGCTTTGAGAAGGCTGAAAAACAATAAAGCCGCGGAAAGAATGCCCGACGAATCAGCTCTATCTGCCCCATCCACAAAAAAGGCGATCCTATGTCTTGTAACAACTACCGAGGCATATCCTTGATTAATGTCGCTTATAAGGTCAATTCTAATTCTTTTTAATTTTGGTGGGGGCTATTATTTGGCTTATTAAAAGCTACAACTAACTTAAGGCTAAAACTTAAAACTAAGACTTAAAGCTAAGGAGAATGGTGAAGGAGTTCGGTTTTGAGGCAGGGAGTGTTGAGGTTAAAATCAAACTGAGTGAGGTTTGAGTTCACTTTTCGCAGAATACGGGAGATTGGTTCATTAGATCCATATGAAGTGCGGTGGGACGGTGGATAGAAAAGACGAGGGCATCGTAAATTTCTTTCGTTGGTATTGAAGAAAATTGAATTATAAAAAGATGCGCAATCGACAGAGCCTGAAAGAAGTCGATGAATGAAAAGAATGTCTGCAACATCTCTGCGTTTCTCTAGAGTACTCAGGTTGATGAGGTTGAGGCGGTCTTGATAGGGAGGCAAGATAAATGGATCGTACCAAGGAAAACCTCGAAGGGCAAATCGAAGAAATCGACGTTGAACATTCTCGATTCTGGTCACATGAACTTGCTGAAAGGGTGACCACACTTGACTGGCGTATTCAAGGAGGGGGCGCGAAAAGGTAATGTAGAGGGATCTGGTCACGTAAGGGTCGGAGAATTCTTTGGACCATCGTTTGACAAAGCCAAGTGATGAGTTAGCTTTACGAATTATCTCATCAATATGTGAACGGAAATTTAGTTCCCTATCGTACAATATTCCAAGATCGCGGAGAGATTGAACGATGGATATAGGTTGACCATGAAGAAGGTAAAGGCGGGCGGAGGACACGTGGTGCTTACGTGATAAGGTAATGGATTGGCACTTGGCGATATTGAGCTCTAAGTGATTTTGTAGGCACCAGTTCGAAATACTATCAAGGTCTTGTTGAATGAGACAGTAGTCATGTGGTGAGAGATGGCTTTGAAAAATTTAGTATCATCAGCGTACAGATAGAGGGAAGAGTGTTTAATAACCCTCTCGACATCGTTTATGGTTAGAATGAAGAGAAGGGGACCTAGATGGCTGCCTTGCGGAACACCAGAGGCGGCCAAGAAGGGAGTCGATAAGACGGATCTGAAGCGAACTCTGTAAGAACGGTTTTCCAGGTAAGAAGATATCCATTTTAACAATATGGATTCGAAACCGATGGCAGACAATTTGAAGAGGATTAAGTTATGAGATATCTTATCAAAAGCCTTACTAAAATCAGTTGCAATAACGTCGACTTTTTTGCCATTCTCTAAGGCAGACAGGGCGAAGGACACGAATTCGACTAAGTTAGTGGTAGTTGATCTACCTTTCAGAGAACCATGTTGGATGGGAGAGATAAGAGACTTGCACTGAAAGCTTAAGGCTTCGTATAAAATACTTTCGAAAAGTTTGGGTAGATGAGAAAGTTTTGCAATGGGGCGATAGTTTGTTACTTCGTTGTTTGATCCCTTATTGTGTATGGAGGATTTTGTAGTTTATTTTCAATTACAGCAGGATCAAAAGGCAGGGCTGTCCCTGGGGCCAACGGAGAAATTAAGAAAGTGACTATAACGTGGGCTTCGTTTAACTATAAGTTAGCAAACTCAAAGGAACATCTACTCAGATAGGCATTTATTTTGCGGAAATTAGCTTTATGAAAGTCGTAAGAAGTGCGAAATGCAGAAGGTGTAGATTGAAGTGGTGAATTGAGGAAAAGTGAAAGAAGAAGAAAGGAATGTACTGTGTGAACGCCTAAAGCTATGTTGCACCACACAAATTGGGTGATTTCCGGCCCGATAAATAGACAACTGACCAAATTTTCACACTTCGGCAAATCCTGGAAAAGACCAACGAGTTCCAAGTCGATACCCACCATCTTTTCATCGACTTCAAAGCCGCTTATGACAGCATTCATCGCACCGAGCTATACAATGTGATGGCCGATTTCGGGATCCCGAAAAAACTGATCCGCTTGACAAAAAAGTTAATGTAGTTGCCACCGATTTTAGTAAGGCTTTCGACAAAATTTCACACGAAATCACACTTTTCAAACTTAAAGCTTTTTTAAATAGAAAACGAAAATGCGCAAAGAGAACTAGATACGAAATCCGTTAAGTTAGTTAGTGTTAGTATGGGCAAAAGATAGATTTGCAGTGACAAAAAACAGTGCCACAAACAATACTTTCGAAAAGCTTCGGCATGCAAGAAAGTTTAGCGAATTGGACCAAGTATAATAATAATTTGTGCACTTTTTCAAAACTATGGCGGGCAAACTATCAGGACTGGGAGAGCATTCTTACTTAAGTTTGTTTATTTTCTCTTCTAATAGTGCTGAAGTTATATCAACAGAGACTAGGGACAGTTGTTCATGTAAGAGAAGTAATCACAATGAGGTTTTAGGACGTTGTTGGTAAACGATGGTTGAAGAAATGAGCAAATAGGTTTGCTGTCGGAGGATATATTAGACAATTTTAGAGTAGATGGGTAGCTATCCGATTTGTTTGCATTAATAAAGTGGTAGAAGCGTTTGGGGTCAGAGATTAAATAATATTGCACTCGGTCAAGATAATCGAGGTACGTATTCGTAGATTTATTCGCAGAGCTGAGAAAAAAGTGTATATGCGCTCTGGTAATTGAAAAAGTCAGTGTCAGATCGAAATTTAAGGAATGCCCGTCAATTATTTGTTTGTTACCGTAAATCTTTTAGTGTACCAAGGAAGGGAAGACGAGGAATACTTTTATGCCATAATTGGGACGGATTATATGAGGCAGTTGAAGATTTCGGTGTTGAACAATGTGAGAGCATTGTCGATATTAACGTGTGTGTTATCAAAAGTATGACAAAAATAAACGTTACTGAGCAGGTTATTTAGTTTTACGATGTCTGCTTTACGAAAATTAAAGCTATACGAGTTCTCAGAGTGTAAAATTTTGTTGTTGCAGACGTATGAAAGTGTAATAAATAGAGGAGAGTGCAAGCGGTCTAATTGTTAGTAATGCCTCTTACGAGTAATTGGTGGAAGATACAACTCTTCAGCTTATTGTCCATATCACGTCCATTCTTTAGAAAAAGCTTCATTTGTGTGCTTTCTTTTTCAATAGTCTCGGTGCAAGTACCTACTTAGTTAACGTACTGAGCAACACGGATGTCAAATACTTTACCAGAAACCCCAACTGGTTCTACCTTTGGTAACACAATAGACCCATTTTCAGTCTAAGTGTGTATGCACTCATAGTGCGGGTAGTCACTCGAATCTAACAAGTAAAGTACAATACAAAACAATTGCATATATTAGTATATGTAGCACATACCTAATATGTACATACATATGCATGGTCCTGCTAATAAGAAAAATCCCTTCAACAAACGGGTATAATTGGAAAAATATGATTGGCTGTGAGAATGAATGGAAGAAATGGATACACTTGCCGAGGTACTCATCTTCTTATTACTTATTTTCCACGTCGATGTATTCAAAAGTCAAGAACGGTAAAGGATTTCAACATGGTTTTCCAGTCAAATGAAATAATTTCTACTAAATCTAAATCACAGAAAGAGTCTCAAGGATGGTAACAGTTGCACGGTCTTAGCCAGTGAGCAACAGCCATTTAATTTCCAATGTGTCCACTGTCGACTAGGATCCAGTGTAGAATGACCAAGCTCTTCTTCGCCAGATCCCATAGCACAATATCGACCTTGAAAACTAGTTTTAATTTCACCATAGCTGAGATAAGCTTTTTAAGAGCAGCTCGAAGATAGCTTTGCCACGAAAGTTGAAATGCAACTTTGCTCTCACAAGCTGGTTAATGCCAAAGATGAATGAGTGCTTGCCAAGACTAACTGATAGACAGATATACTCACCGAGTATTTCAAACCAGATTTGGTCTCCATCGTTAGCTTATGAAATATCTCGATTCACGAAAACTCCTTAATGACCGGCAGTATGGTTTTCGTAGCACCAGGTCCACTGGTGACTTGATGGCATATCTCACCGAGAAGTGGAACCAATCTCTCCATCACTACAGCGAAACTAGTATCGCTGCGCTTGATATTTCAAAGGCATTTGACAAAGTTTGGCATCAGGCTATTTTGTCGAAAAATGGGTGCATATGGCATCAATGGATTAGAAATTACTTTTCGGGGCATTCAATACAAGTTGTCTTAGACGGCTGCAAGTCTACAATTCACCAAATAAATGCTGGTGTTTCCCAAGGCTCTGTTTTGTCTCCGACGATCTGTTTGCTACTTCTAATCTAATCCATTCCCTCGCTGATGACAGTACCCTCAGTTTTTCATATTCGTTCCCTAACTCACGTCCTTGCTCTTCGGCCGTAGAAGAGGAACGGCAATGTATGTTAAACACATTAAATTCCGACCTGGACAGCATAATCAAATGGGGTTCAGCCAACAGAGTGGAATTTAATGCTTCCAAAATACAATGCTGTCTTCTGTCTCTCAAGCGAAACCATAACCCTCAACTATTATCCATGAATGGTACTTGCATCGCTGAAACCGAAACTCTTCCTATTCTCGGTGTGTGTATTAATAACCATCTTCGATGGAATGATCACATATTCGAGGTCACATATTCGAGGCTGCAAAATATCTAGGATGCCTTAAGCGGTGCTAGAAATATTTTACGTCTGATCAGGCCTCAATTTATAAGGCATTCATCCACCCAAAGCTGGAATATAACGCCCACGTCTGGTCTGGTACACCCAAGACAGTTCTGTACATTCTAGATAGGGTACAGAATCACACGTTAAAACTTATAGGTGATAGAGACATTGTGAATTCCATTCATTCACTTGAACATTGGTGAAATGTCTCGCATCTCTCCTTATTTGATCGCTTTTTTCATAAAAAATACTCCAGCGAAATAGCCAATCGCATTCCTCCCCTTTAAAATTTCACCCGCAATACGCGTCATGCTTCGATCAACTTCGGTCGTACTGTCAAATATAGGGATTCGTTTATAAGCCGAACGACACGAATGTGGAATGATCTACAAGGCTCTGTATTTCCCCATCACTACAACCTTCTCCTCTGTTCCTCTGTTCCGTTTTCCTAAACGCCCGTGCCCTGAAAAAATATAAGGGTATTCATAATCACTTTGGTGCGCGCAGATTACAAAAAAAAAATGTTGGAATCGTCAGTATATCAAACACGGTCACGTTCCGATGGATAGTGTTTGGAAGATTCCCAATAATCTGGCTTAATGTATCATTTTAGATTTGAATTCACTCTCTACCAGCAGGGAATTGACTAAGTTCAAAGTGGCCTATATATCGGTACCTAGAAACGATCTTGTATAAATGGAAGAGTCTGTGTAAGCTCAGTCTAGATTCTATTTAAATGTGAATCTTTGTAAGGAAAAGACTCAGAATGAAATTCGAGAATGCATTAGCACTGCTTCGCAGGCCAACCTCCACTGCATGTTTCGACTGTTGTGAAGCAGAAACATCTCTTTCAATCTTGGGCCTCCATTAAAAGGCTGTGTTTTTTTTCCCCCTTCTAACGATCTGGTCATAATGAGGCAGGCATGAAGCAACAATAACCAGCATAATTCAATCTGCACTATAGGAATTCTCAATCTCTTAACTCTATCACTAAACGGAGTTCAAGTTCTTTTCTGAAAAGAGGTTAAATACCTTAGGAGACCAAATACATACCTAGTCTAGTCATAAATACTGATACAAAGAAAAACTTATGCTAAATAAAAACGCGTTGATATTTTTAGAAACAAATTTACACATTTTATTTGTCAAATCCCTAGCTACAAGTTATGGAAGACTTCATTCGAAATAGCCACCATTTGTCTTAAAGCACGACCCACTGGCCAATCATCAATCTTATTACGGACCTCATTCATCGAAAAGTTGTCAACAGCGCGGACAAGGGCTCGCTTCAAAGACTCAATATTTCGGTGATGAGTAGAGCAGGCCATTCCCTCTAAAACGGACCACAACTTGTAATCCAAAGAGTTGAGGTCCGGACTACCAGCTGGCCAATCATCCGGTGATATGAAGTCGGGTACATTTGTTTTTAGCCACTCTTGAGTGGTTTTCGCCTTGTGGGCTGAAGCAGTATCTTGTTGGAATGTCCAGTGCTTGTTCGGCTTAGAGGCTTAACGACGTCTTCCAAAACAGTTGTTTGGTGAACTTTCGCCGAAGTCTTGACTCCTTTTTCACAAAAATGGAAGTTGGTTATGCCATCGTATCTCACTCCCCAACATACCATTACATTTGCGTGGTGGCTTCTTTCAACCCTTGGAATAAGTTCTGAACCTTCTTTTGATGCCCGAGCATACACTTGATCATTTTGTTTAAAAAAGTTTCTTCGACGGTAAAAATGTTCTGGTCGGTGGACAGAATTTGTCTGTAAGCATTTTTAGCGTACCGCCTTAAGACAGCTTTTGATTTTTGTTTACGTTTTTGCATCAATTCGACTATTAGCAGGTGTCCAGTGTGTCTTTGTAGGCACTAAGTCCCAAGTCTTCTTTGATGATGCGAGACTTGGATTTTTGCGAAATGTTCATTTCCCGCGACATGATATTTTGCTTTCTCAGTGGTTTGCATCTGATTCGACCCTGCACGGCTTTGATGACTCCCGGAGTCCTCACAGTGCGTGGACGGCCAGATATTTGACGGTCACGTACTCGAATAATTTAATAGTACGATAAACAAAACAGCGAGAAATTCCAAGCGGTCGCAAGATTCGAAAGATATCATATTACACTTGTATAAGCCGATCACGACTACATGATTTTCGATGTCACCCCATTCCATGATTGTAAACGACTAAAATCAAAAATCTTTTCCGCGACAAAGAAGCATAAAAGCAACGGGTTAAATAACGGTTAACATGAAAAGAGTGCAACTAATACTTTATTTAAAATGGTTGCAATAAAAATTGTATCAATATTTGTGACTAGACTAGGTACATCGGGGTTAGATCAAAAGTTTACTTGGAAACCCCACCAGGAAAAAAAGCTAAGAAATGTAAGTCCTATGTGCTTGTTCAAGACTCTTCGGCAAAAATGGTGACTTAGGCCCAGAATAATCTACTGGGCCTGCGTCATTAATGTTTTTCCAATAATCACCTACGCTCCGCTAGTTTGGTGGGTCGTTTGAAATAAATAAAAAAGTCGATCAATTGGGAAAGCTTAGTCAACTCTACTGCGAAGGCATAACACTGGCAGTAGAGTGGTCATATGGCTTAAATGCAACTTGATCGTGATGATGACATCAGGTGGAGGGAAAAAAATACTGTGAATCATGAGCAACGACAAAAAGCAAAACAAACAAGCTCCCCAGTTATCTGGACGCCACTCTTGGAGTTTACTGAAACTTAATACCACCTAAGTTTCAAACCCACTACACCAATCTTTCTTTCTCTCTCTCTCAATTTCTGCAAACGCCCGTGCCCTGAAATAATTTAATGGTATTCATATCCCATTTGGCGCGCGCAAATTATATAAAAAAAAGAGACCTCTGCCCAAGTTGAACGCATGTGTATAGGCGTTATGGGTGTTATGCACTGCTGCTCTGGAAACCCTTCTAGAACTGGCCTGACATATTAGAATAAATAAAAAAAACTGCTAAATTTAATTCCTCTACTTCCACCAACTTCCAAATCCCAGAATGCAATGCATGGGAGATCCGCCGTTTGTAAGCGTAAGCAACTGGAGTCTGATTACAAAGATATCCCGAGTGCTTACAGTCATTCAGTTGTCTTCCGAACGAAACCAAGAACAATCCCATCTTGAGTCAATGTGGGGGGAGTACTCGTAAACCCGTAAATAAATCCCACTTTTATTGCCAGAATGTTAAGGTACCCGTGCTTGGTTGCATGACTAGTTAGTGGTTAAAGAGAACTGGCGGAACGATCCCCTCCGATGCCCAGGTACGGTCGGTTGTATAAGCGCCTTATCCCAGTATATCAACTCTGCTTGACCTACGTTTCCGAATTTACTCGTGGGACCAAAATCAAAGAAAAATTAACACAAACAAAAAAGAAAAAAAGAAAACCCCAGCACTCCGTCGGAAGATGGTTTGCTTACCTCTAGTCAGGATACAATAGTGGGAAGTGAGGCTTTTAACAGAAGTTCCGGTTAAAACCTGCGCTCCCAAAACCATCTACATCCACTCTACCTGCAGCACAGGACTCTAAACTTAGTGCCCAATAGCGCGCTGTAATTTCTAAGAGGTCAACCTGTAACTTTTTTTTTTTTTTTTTTTTATAATTTGCGCGCGCCAAATGGGATATGAATACCATTAAATTATTTCAGGGCACGGGCGTTTGAAGAAATTGAGAGAGAGAGAGAGAGAGAGAAAGAAAGATTGGTGTAGTGGGTTTGAAACTTAGGTGTTATTAAGTTTCAGTAAACTCCAAGGGTGGCGTCCAGATAACTGGGGAGCTTGTTTGTTTTGCTTTTTGTCGTTGCTCATGATTCACAGTATTTTTTCCCTCCACCTGATGTCATCATCACGATCAAGTTGCATTTAAGCCATATGACCACCCTACTGCCAGTGTTATGCCTTCGCAGTAGAGTTGACTAAGCTTTTGCAATTGATCGACTTTTTTATTTATTTCAGACGAAATAAATAGATGATTGTTGAGATCATGATTTGAACCGTGAACCAAGAGCGTGACAAGCGTTGATGTTACCACTACACCACGGCCACCCTCCATTCTAGCTAGAAAACTTATTAATGCCTTTATATGTAGTAATTTTAGCTCCATTGATTTAACAATTGTTAAATTATAGACCGCAGGTCAGGGAGACTTTTACTTGGCATCCGTCTACATGGCACACAACGGCAAGCATCACCGGAAGAAATCAATCACTCAAGTTTGAGTATAGCCGCCAAAGAGGAAAGTCGAAAAAATGTCGAGTTGTTCAGTGTGCAAAAGTAAAATTGTCAGGGACTCTAGCAAAATAAAATGCAATGAGTGCAGCAACTTATTGCATGCAGAGTGCGCAAAATTAAAACCAGCTGACCTTGAATATCTTGCAAAAACTAAAAAAGTGTGGAATTGTTCTGTGTGTATTCATAAAAGGCGAAATGATACGGGAAGATTATCTTTATCATCGACAACGTCATGTGACGGTGACACCACCAACATAACTCTCAAAGAAGTCTACGATCAAATCATTGAGCTGAGAAAAACACTCTCTTCCACCGAGACTACGCTTAATGCAATGAACAGCCGTCTCATTGCACTGGAGGAGTCGGCAAAAATTACGAACGCGATTAAAAAGGAGAACGAAAATCTGAAAATACAGCTTGACGAGTGCAAAGAACGTCTCAGCAGTGCAGACTGGTTGATTCACGTCAACTATTTGGAGATTCGCAATGTACCGGCTATCGAAAGTGAATGCGTCATTGATACAGCTGTAAAAATCATAGAAACTGGGCTGGGACTGCAAATAGCCAAAGAAGACATTGACCTTTGCTACAGGAAAAAACTGAGAATAAACGACAAGCTTTCCGATTCTGATGTATTGGTACTGAAGACGCTGCGAACATGTACTAAGGAGAAAATTCTCACTAAGATATATGCTAATAGGAAACCAATAAAAGCTAATCTACATTTTATTTACATAAACGACTGGTTACCTGGTGAGATGAAATATCTTCTGAAGGAAGCTAAAACAGCAAAGAAGCAGTTCAATTATGAGTTTCTCTGGGTGCGCCGTAGAAGAATTATATGAGACGATCAATTGGAACTGAGGTCAAATATATAAGGAGTCTGAAAGATCTTAGACAATTATAAACCTCCAATTCCTATCTTAAAAATAATTATGTTACGTAACTTAAATGACCTCTATGATCCAATTTGTGTGAATGACTGTAATGAAACGTATGTTGGTACCAGATTTTGTAGTTCAAACTTAGACTTAACAATTGTCCATAAAAATATAAGAAGTATGAGAATGAATTTCGATAACTTTTGTGCTCACTTAGAAAATTGCTTTGCTACCTTGCCTCAAATCATTGTCTTAACGGAAACCTGGGTTTTTGATAACGAAGTCCAAAATTTTTCTATTCCCGGGAGGAACGGTTGTGTTTGTTAAAAGTGAACTCGAAGTAGAAGATGCATTCACTCCAGATATTGAAAGTGCAGATTGTGTCACCTTAAAATTAAAACTGGGTAAGAATTTGTTTGTTACTTTTGTTTGTGTATATCGACTGCAGTTTGTGCATAGTAATATTTTTCTTAATGAGCTCGAAGGTTTGTTGTGCTCAATTAATTGTGGGAATGTTTGCTTAGTGGGGGACATAAATATCAACATACTTAATTTTCCAAGGGAATGCGATGACTATATGCTTCTGCTATCCTCATTAGGATTTCGCTCGCTCATAAATCTTCCTACTAGAATAGGTGATAAGTCAAAGTCATGCATCGATCACCTCTTTCTCAAGTCCAGAGATTTTACTAATACCTATCCGTATATTTTGGAACTAGGTATAACCGACCATTATTCAGTTGGCATTGCTTTTAAAAATGCTTTAAAAAAAACGTCTGCTTTCAATGTTCCGAACCAATCTCCTAGTAATTGTGTAAAATAAAATTTTCTAAATTGATTCGGTGTCTGTCTTTAGAAAGGTGGGATTCTGTGTTTAGTTCGGAATGTCCTTCTAGTGCTTTTTCAGTTTTCTTAGGAAAACTTGAAGGGTATATAAGTGACTGCAAAAGTACTAAGCAAAGGAATAGATTTAATAAAATTAAACCTTGGATTAATGATGTAATCTGCGCAAAAATAGAAGAAAGAAATAAATTCTATGCAAAAAATAAGAGCAGAATGAACCAACCTTTAGTTAAGCAGGTATATAGAGAGCTACAAACTAATGTCCGCAAACTAATAGATAAGCAAAAAATTGAATACTACAGCTACAAATTTGCAGAAAGTCGGTATAATCCTAAAGAGCAATGGCGTATTGTCAATAACATATTATGCAAAAACAAAAAAGACCCGGATTTAAAGATTCTTAAATTAGGCAATAAAATCGTCAGTAGTAATGAGGATTTAGGCAACGGCATGAACGCTTTCTTTAAAAATGTAGCTGAAAAATGTAAACCAGATGTACATGTTCAACTAAATGATAGTAATGGGGGATTTTTACTTGATAAAACGAGTCAACTTTCCTTCTATTTCGGGCCCATTAGTAATTCTGAACTTCTCGTTATTACTAACAGCTTGAAAGCTAAGAACTCATGTGGGATAGATGGCATTAGTAACGTTATCGTCAAGAAGATAGGAAAGTTCATAGTAAATCCCTTGAGGCACATTGTCAATCAAAGCTTTCAGTGCGGAATATTTCCTGATTGTCTTAAAACCTCGTTAATCATTCCGATTTTTAAAAAAGGTGATCCAAGTGACCCAAACAACTATAGGCCAATATGCTTGTTATCGGTATTCTCAAAGATTTTTGAAAAGGTAATAGTTAGCAAAATGCTTAACTTTCTTGAAAAGACTAGATTTTTTAATAAGTTGCAATTTGGTTTTATGAAAGGTAAGTGCACTGAAGATGGAATTGTGGCCTTTTTAAAGAGAATTTATAATGCACTAGACAATAATCTAAAAACAGTTGGACTTTTTCTTGATTTAAAAAAAGCCTTTGATTTAGTAAATCACGATCTATTAATTCGAAAACTCAGTAACGCTGGCTTTAGAGGCAATATATCTGAATGGTTTAAGTCCTACTTGCTAAATCGAAAACAGCGTGTTAGGGTAAATGGATTTGTAAGCAAGGAAGAAGGCTGTCCAAATACTGGTGTCCCACAGGAGTCAGTTCTAGGACCAATCCTTTTATTTGTTTACATAAGTTCCATATTTAACCTACCTTTAAACGGCTATTTAATTGGATATGCAGACGATCTAGCGCTCTCATATGCAGATAATTCTTTAGTTACGATTCGAGACCAAATAAATTCTGATCTACATTTGCTTAGTATCTGGCTTAATTACAATCAACTTATACTTAGCACAAAGTCTAAAGCTATGTTTTTTTCCTTGTCTAACCAGAACACAGTAATTGAAGGCATTACATCTCATCATCTTAGTTGCGACAAGCTGAACTGCACAAATAAATGCTTTGCTTTTGAATTCGTAAAGGAGTATAAGTATTTTGGAGTTGTAATAGATAACAAATTAAACTGGAAGTCACACATAATGTCCCTAAAAAAAATATTATACATATCTTTAAACAAAATGTATCACTTGCGTTAGCTTGTTCCGCATAGTTTACTTTCAGCTATCTACTACGCATTGGTTCAATCACGGCTTGAGTATGGTCTTGCTTGTTGGGGCTGTGCCTATATAAGTAACCTGAGTCCTATTATTACAGCACAGAAAAAAATAATTCGGTTATTATTATTATAAAAAAACTTAAAGCTTGGTTACTTTCACGATCTGAAGTTGAAACTCTACTTCAAGTTACCTCTTAGCGTACCATTTATTTACGTTTAATCCACATTTTAACATTGTTCTTCTATTGGTTTATTGATATTTTTTGTTCCAAAAAATATTTGCGCAAAAAAAAATTAATTTGCATTTCGCTCTACATCGCGTTCTCCTTTTCGTCTTCCCTTTTCGGCTTTAATCCTATCTTTTTTTTAATTTTATTAATAGTCATACACTTGCAACCGGTTGCATTATACCACAAAGTGTATTATCATATACCCAGAATTCGTCTATATTATTATGAAAAAATGTACGGTATATCTATTATTATAATGTATTAAATTAACAATCTTTTACTATATTTTTAATGAATTGTTATCTTGAAGTGGAATTAATAAAAAATCTTGAGATCTTGAAAAAAAAAAAAAAAAAACCCCCATTAGTTAACAACCACCATTTCCACTAAAAAAGACTAACCTGTTGATGGGTTGCGACGCCAATGCCAGATATACGCTATGAGGTAACTTGAAAAACAATGATCTGGGTGAGTCTTTATTTTATTACGAAAACAATCTCTCGATATTTAACAAAGGAAATACTTCAGCCTTACTTTTTTTCTAGAGAGTATCCAATCTAAAATTTTTCTCTGACCACAATTGGATCCTCTTCAATGTGAATCTCAAGACCAAGACTCCCAAACCTTTCAGAAATCCGAAAAGAATTGACTGGACTCCTGGCCGTGTCTTCTGAGAAAGGTGGATGGAGATTGGACGGAGTGAACCGCAGAATCCATAGAGCTCTTATTGAACATCCGCTTTCTGAATACAAGGATAACAAAACAGAGCCCGTCAGCCCCCAATGCTTGCAGCCCGGCTCCTACCAAAATGTAATATCCATTTTTACCGAGAAAAAGATTTCCTGGGCTATAAATAGTTTCACTACATACAAATCTTCGGGCCTGGCCGGCATTTTTACCCATTATGCTGAAAAAATGCAAGATTTAGCAATTCTATGGCTCCGATGGTTCCATGCTTCCGATTTTCAAGACCTGTATAACCACGTATCCGGACATGAATATGCGAAAGACTTTAGCCCAATCAGTCTAACCTCTCAAACGCGTCTTAGATAATCACCTACGAGGTATAATAAAAGAAACATCACTATCCAAATGTCAGCATGCATACCTTAAAGGAAGACCGAGAGAAACGGCTCTCCACGAGATTGTACAAACAATAGAGAAATCGATACACTACAAGGAATACACCTTGGCTACCTTCTTAGACCTAGAAGGTGCCTATAAAAACTTACATACTGAAGCAATTCTAGAATTCCTCATGGAGCTGGTGATAGAAAGTTATCTAAATAAATAGATTGCTTCTATGCTCAGCACAACATTTTTTCTGGCAACACTAGGAAAGAGCCACATAACCAAATTTGCAAACAGAGGAACACCTCAGGGCGGTGTTATCTCACTTCTGTTATGGCTTATCGTCAACAATAACATCCTTCTAGAACTAAACAGAGAAAGAGTCAAGGTAGTCGGGTACGCGGATGACATAGTAATCTTGGTGTCTGGAATGTTCCCTTCAGTGATCAGTGAGATCAAGGAAAGGGTCTTGAATAAGGTAAGCACCTGGGCTACAAAGTGTGGTCTTGGGGTCAATTCGAGCAATACTGAACTAAAGTTTTTCACCACCGAAACCAAAATACCTTATTTTACTCTTCCTCGACTGAATAGTCAACCACTCTCATTAATGTACAGCGCTAGGTGTTTAGGAGTCATCCTGGATCCTAAACTTAAGGTAAGGAAAGGATGTATAGCTTTCTATGCCTGTAGTAGTACCTTGGGCAAAAAATGGGGTCTTCAACCAAAGTTGACTCTATGGATGTACTTTTACTTGGTACTCCCAGTTCTCATATACGGGTCGCTAGTATGGTAGCTAGTGCTGAGTAAAAAGTACAACTTAACTAAACTTAACCACAGGTGCCCTATGGTCAGCTCTGTCAGATACTCTCACGGTGTTCCTGCATCTTCTGCCTCTGGATCTACATATTAAAAATATCACAACATGTAGCACGGTCATACTCGGAGGATCTGGGTGCTGGACTGTGAGATTCTACAGTCATAGCAGTATTCTGGATTCACTAACTAGAGAACTGGTAGAGCCTAAAACAGATTACACTATCCCCAAAATTAACTTCACAAATCACATCCCCATGACGTACAGGTCCCCACTAGGGCAGAATGGAAAGACGGAGAGGTGGCTAAGGATGGACTATGGGATCGGTACGGGTGTGTTTTCGAAACTTTTGGGTATCTGAAAATCCTTCAGACTTCCGGATTGGAAGTCTGTGCCTTTCAGGCGGAATTATTGGCAATCCGAAAAGCTTGTCGTCAGATCAAATAACGCACAAATAAAACACTACGAAAAAATGTAACCATCTGCATTGATAATGCCGAAATGAGCTAGCATTTCCAGTCAGTTCAGGACGACCCTTGTTTGGGTTCCAGGGCACAGAGATATTGATGGAAATGAACGCGCTGACGAATTGGCACTGCTCATTTGGACAACCAGCACACAATCCGCTGGGAGCAGTGAATAGAAAAATCTATTTAATTTCTCCCTCAAAATATGACCTTAGATGGAATAGGCTAACTAACTGCGCCATATCAAGACCTCATCAAACTCACTTGATGAGGTCTCAGGAAAAAACACTGGAGAGCTAATATCTTCCTAAGTTCAACGGGATGGATTTAGAGACTCCTCAAGAATACACTTTAACAACCAGGTCACGTGAGATGTAGTACCAACTTCTACCTACCTAACTACAATTGGGTAACAGCAGCTAACAGCCACCCGAGCATAAAAGACAAGCAAATTAAATCTAAGTTTCCCAAACCACTAAACCAAAAAGGTGATTTTGCTTGATAGTACAATGGACCGGAAAAAATGCCCACGACTGTCTTTTAACGGAACGTTATGTGCTTTACCCGCCAGTCACTTAAAACTACAGCTTCAAGAGCAACTTTAAAAGTGGAACAAAAACTCAAGGTATCAAGGTTTTCGCCACGACAACAAGACTCATTAACTTCTCCGACAAAAGGAGAAATGAAGAACTAATATCCTTGAGTAAGTCCGATATAAAGCCCTTAACGGACTTTCTCACCGGGCATTGCTCCGGACAGATGCCGACTCGGCCTTAAAGATCAAGAAACTGCAGAAAGCATTTTATGTGAATTTTTTGCCATTGCTCACATAGATTAAGACATTTCAGCGAGAGTTCATCTTCCCAATCCTTATCACTAAACAAACTGTCAAAACCGTCTAAAGTCACATATGAACATTATCAGTAATAATACATGATACTAATAATTAGCCAGGGCTGGTGAGCTAATTGATCTGTTTATGGATAATTCCAATGTACAAGTACTCTGCTTCTTGCGAGAATTGAATTGTTTCACCATATAAGGTTGAATGAATGAGAAAGTTTAGTTTTCCTTTTCAAAATAAATGGCTGGACGGATTTTCTTCAAACTTCTATCTAGGATCAGTAGAGTCACAATTCTAGGTAAAATCTAAATTTTCATTCTAACCAAAAAAAAAAAAAAATACAACGATTTTGTTTAAATGACTTTTGGTTGTTGATTGAGCACTTGTTTATGACTCCTTACATCAAAAGGGTTCTCAAATCCCAAAATTTGTCGACCTTGCAAGGGCCTTACACAAAAGCCACGCTTTGAAGTCATAAGAATTTACGTGAGATTCTTCACGTCATGAGTAAACAAGTCGTTAAAAATGGTAAAAGTCGCAGAAACCGCAATCGAGAAACGATTTGCAATCATCATCCTTCTCAAGGAAGGCAAACTGCAACGGGAAGTTGCTTCGCAGTTGAAGGTATCAAGGTACTGCGTTCAACGAACCATTGAACGACACGTTCAGACCGGAAGTCTTGAGGATAAACCACAGACAGGACGGCCTAGAGCTACAACTAAACACGAAGATCGACTAATAGTCACAACAAGCAAACGAAGTAGACGAAAAACAGCACCCGAAATACGCGCCGAAATAAATGAAACACGGAATAAACCGCTGTCCTTTACAAAGGTCAAACGAATATTAAGACATGCTCGACTATTTGACATTAAGACATGTGAGTTGCTGTTCGAAACCCCTGCTGCGTCCACAAAACAAGCAGAAAAGATTAGATTAGGGCCAAAAAGCATAAAGACTGGACGGAACAAGATTTCAACAGAGTTTTATGGAGCGATGAATCCAAATTCTAGGTATTTGGCACAAAACGGAGTTCGGCGCAACGCTGAAAACATGGAGGCGGTTCTGTTATGGTCTGGGTATGTTGCTCTTCAAGTGGAGTGGGAGATCTGGCTCGAGTGATTGTTTGCCTTGAGCTCGTCAATGGTCTGAGTCTTGCTGTCGCACTTTTTGCTTTTTCAAATAACCCCACAAAAATAAGTCCGGAGGGGTCAAATCAAATCAATCAATGTCTCCATTTTTTGACAGCTCACGTCCAGGGAATTTACGTTGCAGGAACTACATTGTTTGATTTGCAGTGTGGCATGGCGCACTGTCTTATTGAAACCAGTAACCGTCCAGACCTTTTTCACACATTTGTGGGCAGACATAATAAGCAAACATCCACCGAGATTCCCATCAACTGTTTCGCCTTCTCTGAAGAAAAATGGACCAATGATGGTTTTGGCGCAAACGCCGGCTCAAACAGTCACTTTTAAGTCATGCAATGGTGTTTCATGGATCTCGTTCCCCAAATGCGGCAATTTTGCTTGTTAACGGCGACAGAGAGTGCGAAATGGGCCTCGTCGATCATCAAAATTTGTTTCCAAAAAACAGGTTCAGTGTCAACCATTCGAGCGACTGTTTGGCCGTATTCCAAGCGACATGGACAGTCTGCCGGCAATATTCTTTGAGTTAATTGCACTTTATACGGAAACAAATGCAAATCATCCTTTAAAATGCGCCGCAAGGTGGTTCCACTGACGCCAAAATGCTGAGCGAGGTGACGATACGACACATGTGGGTTCTCGGCAACACTCTCTCTCTTACCGCTTCAACCAGTTCAGTGAAACGTCTTGGAGGTTGATGAATGGCATGTCGACGATCTCCCACTGTCCCGTGCTCAACAAAATTCGACACCAAACGACGAATAGTGTTGTCAGACGGATGCTTGTTGGCCGGTTGATAAATGTCAAAGTTATTTAATGTTTACATACCGACATAAAAGATGGCGCACCCTGTATATATGGGCAAATACTTGCGACTCAGTCGTGCACTTTATTTTAAAAGTTCTCCAGTGAGACCGAAAAATGTCCCCTAAGCTGAAAGGAAGGCTCTACACCGCAGTTGTACGTCCAGCGCTCACATACGGTTCACAATACTGGACAATGTACAAAAAGTATGAGGGCAAATTAACGGCAGCTGAGATGAAGATGCTTCGCATCAGATGACAGCAGGAGTAACAATGCTTGATAGAATAAGAAGTTCGAAGATTCGAGGAAGCTTTCAAGATAGAGCACGACCGGCTAAGTTGGTATTGTCATGTTCAAAGGAGAGATCCTTCGAACCCCGTCAAAAAGGCAATATCAATCAACGTTCCTACATAATCGCACAAAAAAGGCAGACCAAAAAACAACTGGATCACATAATTGCAAACACAACAGTATTTGATTGGCCTCAGTGACGAAGTGATCCGAAATCGGGAAGCCTGCCGGTACTTCTTGAGGTCAAACCGGCAAACCCCACAGGCGAACCAGTAGGGATGCAGTAAAGTGGGAGGTTTGTGATCCTTGCACTCCGGATTATAACCTCGTCGTAATGAAAGAGGAAGAAGAAGGAATCCTTGACATCTAGCACCACCTTTTGCGACATCAGTAATCTGCTAGTTCCATCGAAAATCTGGGATAACACACATGCCGAGCATTGACAAGTCTTTCGATTCCTCAACATCAACTCCATCCATTCTCAGTTTGTCTATAAAGTTAGTAGCCCGCTAAATAGACAGAAGAAAATACTGTGTTTTTTTTTAACGCGTTAAGCTCAATTCTATTTTTCGCACCTCAATTGATGTTTGCGTCAATCACAGAGTTGAATTTCCTGGCAAAGATGGGCTGCCTATATACGGAAAGTGCTCGAAATCATCCTTAAAAAGATAATCGAACCAATGTACCACTCTACAATAAGAATGAAGGTCTTTAGATCTACGCCCATCACAAACATGTTAACCGAATCCGGTCTACCTTCCATCAAGCACAGAGTCGATCACTTCCCTTCGCTAATCGCAATAAAGCTGTATCCAACGCAAAAGCTTCAAATTACTGCTGATGTTCATGATCCACTATCTCCAAGACACAAGATATTGGTATTGCATTAGAAACCAAAGTAAGCAATACGACAACTTTTGGCTTCTCAGCAATCAATCCATAAATACTGCTCTTAATGCTTTACCCAAGGCGTCAACTCCCAAAGAAACTTATAAACAAATGTTCTTTGAAATAACAAAATCTGAAAAAATTAAAAATTGGAATCTAATTTTCACAGACGGGTTGAAAACTGAATTTGGAACAGCATTTGCTGTGGTTGATGAAAATGGGAGAACGCTATGCTGGCCCATTTTTGTTCAATGTTCTCTGCCGAAGCTATGGCTATCCTGCGAGCCATACACTTAACAAACAACAACAAGACTAATATTTGTACCGACAGCCTCTCAGCTATAACAGCAATTAAAAATATGAATAACAATAGACCTGTTATACAATCTATTCCAGATAAGTTATTTGCCAATGGCAATCAATTAAAACTCCTTTGGGTACCTGGCCACGCGGGGATAAAAGGAAACGAGGACGCGGATAAGACCGCTAAGACTGCAGTAATAGAACCTCTTCTCACGCATTGGTCGGTTAACAAAAAAGAACATTAAAGGGAACATACAAAGATTCTGGGACGACAGGAAAAGGGAAAAGTGGAACGAATACACCCACCATTACGCAACATTCAATCCCGATGGCTAAGAATCACCTATCCAACTGACTGTCACAAGAAAATGATTAGAGCCTTTACCCGTCTTCGGTTAGGGTACAAATCCCTCAAACACAGCCATCTCCTCATTGGAACCAATCCACCATGTTGTCATCTCTGCAACTCTAATCAAATACTATCCATCAGACACTTAGTATATGAATACGAGGACAACACGATTCAAACCAAATCAAAAACTATATTTTCTAATTCTACGTTAGCTGAACTAAGAGGTTTGGCCAGGGTAGAAGAACACCTCTTTAAGACAATGGGAGACATCCCCTTAATAATTGTTACTATTGAGCTCTTTTAGGATTCGAGCTGCTGAAAGGGTTCGAATAAATGTTGGTCCAAAGAATGTTGAACGGAATTTAGCATGAGTGTTAGCAATCAAGTAAGGTGGAGTAAACTGCGAAATTTGTATCTAGCAGATTAGTTTCCTCTTTGGAGGCCGTGATATTTTTATCATTGTGGACAGACAAAAGCCTTGATGGTGGATGAAGCAGAAATTTTTTTGCACGAAAGACTTAGTAAAAGGCACCACTACTATGTTTTTAAGGAGGTGGCCACGGTGTAGTGGATAGTGTATTCGCTTGTGACCCGAAGTGTGCAGGTTCAAGCCCGGACGGCGAACAGCAAATATAAGTTTTTCCAGCCACTACACCAACAGGAGTTCTGTCTGGTAGTATAATGGACATAGAAAATTGAGTCTGAGTGCTCTGGGATTTGGAAATTTCCTTTTTTAAAAATAAAAAAAAACACTGTTTTTAAGGCTTACAAAGGTCTCTTTGTAAGCCCTATCAATGTGACGCCAAGCACAACTTTCTTCTTGATCTAAACGGGCACACAAAACAAGGATCGTATTAGTCTCCCCTCTCGGTAGACATTCCCTCGTGAGCTTCATATTTTCCTGGAACGCCCGGTTTTATACTTCTATGGAAAATGGATATTCAGACTTTTGCAAGCTTGTGTTTACCCAGACCCCAGACCCCAGACTTTCTGGCAAACCTGAGGTACAAGAAAAAAAAATGCAATAGATAAGTTAACATTTACAGAAACTTACCCATGCACTTCTCTAAATGTGGAGCAAATCTGGAAGCAGCTACTAGCCGATCACAGTTTGGACAATTGCAGTCCATCGCCTTGCGAGCGGTACTCATTCCGAATACATCATAGTTGGGCGTATCCACTATTTTGAATGCTGTGTCATCTTCAGACTGCCCTTCTATGGCCTCCAGAGAGCCACTTTTTATTGAATGATGTACCTCAAGGTAAACACCCATAACTGCGTCCTCCAGGAGCGATTCGTAGAGGTAATCTGCGGCTTTATCCAAGCATTCGGGATCTTTCATGAAATCGGAAAATGCGTTCCTAATCACAGGCACTGTAGGCTCATGGGTTCTAGGCCTGCTGACTGGAGCTGGCGGTGGAAGTAGTTTGGGCGGTGGTGGTGGTGGTGGTGGCAGTGGAGGAGGTGGCTTGCTTCACGTCATGAGTAAACAAGTCGTTAAAAATGGTAAAAGTCGCAGAAACCGCAATCGAGAAACGATTTGCAATCATCATCCTTCTCAAGGAAGGCAAACTGCAACGGGAAGTTGCTTCGCAGTTGAAGGTATCAAGGTACTGCGTTCAACGAACCATTGAACGACACGTTCAGACCGGAAGTCTTGAGGATAAACCACAGACAGGACGGCCTAGAGCTACAACTAAACACGAAGATCGACTAATAGTCACAACAAGCAAACGAAGTAGACGAAAAACAGCACCCGAAATACGCGCCGAAATAAATGAAACACGGAATAAACCGCTGTCCTTTACAAAGGTCAAACGAATATTAAGACATGCTCGACTATTTGACATTAAGACATGTGAGTTGCTGTTCGAAACCCCTGCTGCGTCCACAAAACAAGCAGAAAAGATTAGATTAGGGCCAAAAAGCATAAAGACTGGACGGAACAAGATTTCAACAGAGTTTTATGGAGCGATGAATCCAAATTCTAGGTATTTGGCACAAAACGGAGTTCGGCGCAACGCTGAAAACATGGAGGCGGTTCTGTTATGGTCTGGGTATGTTGCTCTTCAAGTGGAGTGGGAGATCTGGCTCGAGTGATTGTTTGCCTTGAGCTCGTCAATGGTCTGAGTCTTGCTGTCGCACTTTTTGCTTTTTCAAATAACCCCACAAAAATAAGTCCGGAGGGGTCAAATCAAATCAATCAATGTCTCCATTTTTTGACAGCTCACGTCCAGGGAATTTACGTTGCAGGAACTACATTGTTTGATTTGCAGTGTGGCATGGCGCACTGTCTTATTGAAACCAGTAACCGTCCAGACCTTTTTCACACATTTGTGGGCAGACATAATAAGCAAACATCCACCGAGATTCCCATCAACTGTTTCGCCTTCTCTGAAGAAAAATGGACCAATGATGGTTTTGGCGCAAACGCCGGCTCAAACAGTCACTTTTAAGTCATGCAATGGTGTTTCATGGATCTCGTTCCCCAAATGCGGCAATTTTGCTTGTTAACGGCGACAGAGAGTGCGAAATGGGCCTCGTCGATCATCAAAATTTGTTTCCAAAAAACAGGTTCAGTGTCAACCATTCGAGCGACTGTTTGGCCGTATTCCAAGCGACATGGACAGTCTGCCGGCAATATTCTTTGAGTTAATTGCACTTTATACGGAAACAAATGCAAATCATCCTTTAAAATGCGCCGCAAGGTGGTTCCACTGACGCCAAAATGCTGAGCGAGGTGACGATACGACACATGTGGGTTCTCGGCAACACTCTCTCTCTTACCGCTTCAACCAGTTCAGTGAAACGTCTTGGAGGTTGATGAATGGCATGTCGACGATCTCCCACTGTCCCGTGCTCAACAAAATTCGACACCAAACGACGAATAGTGTTGTCAGACGGATGCTTGTTGGCCGGTTGATAAATGTCAAAGTTATTTAATGTTTACATACCGACATAAAAGATGGCGCACCCTGTATATATGGGCAAATACTTGCGACTCAGTCGTGCACTTTATTTTAAAAGTTCTCCAGTGAGACCGAAAAATGTCCCCTAAGCTGAAAGGAAGGCTCTACACCGCAGTTGTACGTCCAGCGCTCACATACGGTTCACAATACTGGACAATGTACAAAAAGTATGAGGGCAAATTAACGGCAGCTGAGATGAAGATGCTTCGCATCAGATGACAGCAGGAGTAACAATGCTTGATAGAATAAGAAGTTCGAAGATTCGAGGAAGCTTTCAAGATAGAGCACGACCGGCTAAGTTGGTATTGTCATGTTCAAAGGAGAGATCCTTCGAACCCCGTCAAAAAGGCAATATCAATCAACGTTCCTACATAATCGCACAAAAAAGGCAGACCAAAAAACAACTGGATCACATAATTGCAAACACAACAGTATTTGATTGGCCTCAGTGACGAAGTGATCCGAAATCGGGAAGCCTGCCGGTACTTCTTGAGGTCAAACCGGCAAACCCCACAGGCGAACCAGTAGGGATGCAGTAAAGTGGGAGGTTTGTGATCCTTGCACTCCGGATTATAACCTCGTCGTAATGAAAGAGGAAGAAGAAGGAATCCTTGACATCTAGCACCACCTTTTGCGACATCAGTAATCTGCTAGTTCCATCGAAAATCTGGGATAACACACATGCCGAGCATTGACAAGTCTTTCGATTCCTCAACATCAACTCCATCCATTCTCAGTTTGTCTATAAAGTTAGTAGCCCGCTAAATAGACAGAAGAAAATACTGTGTTTTTTTTTAACGCGTTAAGCTCAATTCTATTTTTCGCACCTCAATTGATGTTTGCGTCAATCACAGAGTTGAATTTCCTGGCAAAGATGGGCTGCCTATATACGGAAAGTGCTCGAAATCATCCTTAAAAAGATAATCGAACCAATGTACCACTCTACAATAAGAATGAAGGTCTTTAGATCTACGCCCATCACAAACATGTTAACCGAATCCGGTCTACCTTCCATCAAGCACAGAGTCGATCACTTCCCTTCGCTAATCGCAATAAAGCTGTATCCAACGCAAAAGCTTCAAATTACTGCTGATGTTCATGATCCACTATCTCCAAGACACAAGATATTGGTATTGCATTAGAAACCAAAGTAAGCAATACGACAACTTTTGGCTTCTCAGCAATCAATCCATAAATACTGCTCTTAATGCTTTACCCAAGGCGTCAACTCCCAAAGAAACTTATAAACAAATGTTCTTTGAAATAACAAAATCTGAAAAAATTAAAAATTGGAATCTAATTTTCACAGACGGGTTGAAAACTGAATTTGGAACAGCATTTGCTGTGGTTGATGAAAATGGGAGAACGCTATGCTGGCCCATTTTTGTTCAATGTTCTCTGCCGAAGCTATGGCTATCCTGCGAGCCATACACTTAACAAACAACAACAAGACTAATATTTGTACCGACAGCCTCTCAGCTATAACAGCAATTAAAAATATGAATAACAATAGACCTGTTATACAATCTATTCCAGATAAGTTATTTGCCAATGGCAATCAATTAAAACTCCTTTGGGTACCTGGCCACGCGGGGATAAAAGGAAACGAGGACGCGGATAAGACCGCTAAGACTGCAGTAATAGAACCTCTTCTCACGCATTGGTCGGTTAACAAAAAAGAACATTAAAGGGAACATACAAAGATTCTGGGACGACAGGAAAAGGGAAAAGTGGAACGAATACACCCACCATTACGCAACATTCAATCCCGATGGCTAAGAATCACCTATCCAACTGACTGTCACAAGAAAATGATTAGAGCCTTTACCCGTCTTCGGTTAGGGTACAAATCCCTCAAACACAGCCATCTCCTCATTGGAAACAATCCACCATGTTGTCATCTCTGCAACTCTAATCAAATACTATCCATCAGACACTTAGTATATGAAGACGAGGACAACACGATTCAAACCAAATCAAAAAATATATTTTCTAATTCTACGTTAGCTGATCTAAGAGGTTTGGCCAGGGTAGAGGAACACCTCTTTAAGACAATGGGAGACATCCCCTTAATAATTGTTACTATTGAGCTCTTTTAGGATTCGAGCTGCTGAAAGGGTTCGAATAAATGTTGGTCCAAAGAATGTTGAACGGAATTTAGCATGAGTGTTAGCAATCAAGTAAGGTGGAGTAAACTGCGAAATTTGTATCTAGCAGATTAGTTTCCTCTTTGGAGGCCGTGATATTTTTATCATTGTGGACAGACAAAAGCCTTGATGGTGGATGAAGCAGACATTTTTTTGCACGAAAGACTTAGTAAAAGGCACCACTACTATGTTTTTAAGGAGGTGGCCACGGTGTAGTGGATAGTGTATTCGCTTGTGACCCGAAGTGTGCAGGTTCAAGCCCGGACGGCGAACAGCAAATATAAGTTTTTCCAGCCACTACACCAACAGGAGTTCTGTCTGGTAGTATAATGGACATAGAAAATTGAGTCTGAGTGCTCTGGGATTTGGAAATTTCCTTTTTTAAAAATAAAAAAAACACTGTTTTTAAGGCTTACAAAGGTCTCTTTGTAAGCCCTATCAATGTGACGCCAAGCACAACTTTCTTCTTGATCTAAACGGGCACACAAAAAAAGGATCGTATTAGTCTCCCCTCTCGGTAGACATTCCCTCGTGAGCTTCATATTTTCCTGGAACGCCCGGTTCTATACTTCTATGGAAAATGGATATTCAGACTTTTGCAAGCTTGTGTTTACCCAGACCCCAGACCCCAGACTTTCTGGCAAACCTGAGGTACAAGAAAAAAAAATGCAATAGATAAGTTAACATTTACAGAAACTTACCCATGCACTTCTCTAAATGTGGAGCAAATCTGGAAGCAGCTACTAGCCGATCACAGTTTGGACAATTGCAGTCCATCGCCTTGCGAGCGGTACTCATTCCGAATACATCATAGTTGGGCGTATCCACTATTTTGAATGCTGTGTCATCTTCAGACTGCCCTTCTATGGCCTCCAGAGAGCCACTTTTTATTGAATGATGTACCTCAAGGTAAACACCCATAACTGCGTCCTCCAGGAGCGATTCGTAGAGGTAATCTGCGGCTTTATCCAAGCATTCGGGATCTTTCATGAAATCGGAAAATGCGTTCCTAATCACAGGCACTGTAGGCTCATGGGTTCTAGGCCTGCTGACTGGAGCTGGCGGTGGAAGTAGTTTGGGCGGTGGTGGTGGTGGTGGTGGCAGTGGAGGAGGTGGCTTGCTTGGAATTTTTGTAATGATGCTGCTATTGCTACTGCTGCTGGAAATGCTGGTGCTGTTGGTAGTGCCACTGCTGCTGCTAATGCCAATTCCACTACCGCTACTAACGACACCATCGCTACTAATGCCACTGCCGCTCCTGGTGTCGGTGGTGATAGTAGCGCTGGTGCTGCTGTTAGCAATCGTAGTGCTGGCTGTCCCACTGCTGCTGGAGGATGAGTTGCAGGTGGCGGCGGGGGCGGTTGTACTACTGCTGGCTTTAGTAGTGGTGGTTGGTGGTGGTGGTGGTGGTGGTGGTGTTGACAATGTAGTTGCCGATGCACTCGTTGATTCTTTATTTGGTTTTGATTTTTCAGTCTCACTCATTGCAAATGGATTATGGTTAGATGTTGTTCTAATTAAGTGTTCGGTCGCAGTGTATGGTGTTACGGCGTGGGAAGGGAAATGTATGGAAAATGATGTGAAAATTCGCAGGATAAACGAGTAAAGAGTGCCTTCGTTCGGCGTGAAATTTTCCACGAAGCGAATTTGACAGCTAAACCGGTAGAGAGATACGAATTTTTCATGTGAGAGAAACGTAAACAAAGGGGTTATAATGAAGTGTCAAAACTAACTGTCAGCTGTTTGGCGAAGAGTGTATTCAGCAGAAGACGGAAATGGAATGGTTGCATTAGATGGCAGTTATTTTAATTAACTGCCGAAAAATGTTTTATTTAAAATGTTCATAACCGAAAATGCAATGAATATTAACTAAAGTAATTGGACCTATTCTGCCAAATCTGTTATTCTGTTATGGTTTTCTATTATGAATCATAACCGATTTGTTATAATTGGTATTATGCGCTTTCTCCTTTTATGAAAATCTGTATTTTAAATGGATAACGAAGAGTGAACTATTGGAAATAGAAATTTTTAAAAAAAGAAAGCTGTGCTACATACTAACAATCCGTTTTGTTTATTAGGACACAGCCAACAGAAAGTCACAACAGAACAGAACGAAATATACTGTCATTTTTATGCAGAAGGAAGCATTCAGATGCGTCGGTGCAATGTTTATGGGAAGAACGAGTTTCACTTCTGATTGTAACGCGTGGTGCGAAGCATTCTGTGGATGAATGGGAAACGGTAAGATTTTTGTTATGATAAATTGTATATGTGTAACCGGGTTCTGTTAAGTTTTTTGACAAACGGCGGTATTCCATCAGAAGCAAACTTCGGCTGGAAAAGGCGGAAATTAAAAAGACTGGCTATGAAGTTGGTAGAGATATCGATGACTTGCTGGAGCTCTATTGAGGTGGAAGATCATTTATTTATTTATTTCGTATTGTAAGGTGGAACGATCGAGGACAGTCGGAATAACTTAGGAGAGGCGATCGGTCGTGTTGCTGGGAAGTTTACCTTGAATTTAATTTCTTTTAATTAACTTGTTAATATCTTTTCAAGGGTAAAAAAGATCGCTGAAACGGTGCCAGAATTCGATCTTACTAATGAACTTTCGCTAACCGCAGAACAGTTAACGAACGAGTTAACAGTGTAATCGACGAGTACAATTTTTAATTTCAAAATGACAAAAAATGTATTTTATTGGTCATATTTAGCCGTAGGGGTGGTGCACGACTGTGGCACTCACTTTAAAATGAGTACCGCGACTCGGAAATATGACGAGAAAATTATTGAATACGAGTATTGTTTTCGAATGAGTGTACTGGGAAAATGTTATAATTTAAGTGAATCGGCCGTCATTAAGTATACCCGCTTTTGTAGAACTAAAGGCTCCATCAAACAGAGAGCGTTTTTAACGCCGCGGTGAGATCATTTTATGCGGCGGTTAGATTATTTTGACGTGGCGTACTTAACGCCGCGGTTAAGAACGTCAAACAGAGAGCGGTCAAAAATAATTAAGATTTTAATTTCAATAAAATGTCAAGCAGCTTGGATGAAGAATTATTATTATTATACTATTTTCATTCAACTCTTTTCCAATTGTTTCCCAGATCTCAGCCTTTAAAATTATGTTTTTGTAATTTTCAACACCCATGTCGTACAAACATGGATATTTTCTGACAAATTCGATTAATCGTTCCATTTTTATGACACAAAACTGCAAAACACTTTTAATACGCCGCGCGTCAACACAGAATGATGAAAATAATCTGTCATTTCACACAACACCGCGTTTCACCGTCGCGTTCCGACGCCGCATTGAATTTAACATAACGTTCAAAATGCGCTCTGTGTGACAGGGGCTATGTGTTGTAGTGGAACGCTGCGGTAAAACGTGACGTTAAAACGCCCTCTGTTTGACGGAGCCTTAAGACATTGGGAGATGCAATCGGCAATCGCGGTTCTGTGAAGTTTAAAACAATGAAAGAGATGAGCGAAACTATCACTGATTATACGATGAATTTACCATCAACAAAGTAAAACCCTCGGTAAAATTTACGAAACCAATCGATATCGCGATTAAAGTGTTAAAGATAATTGCAACCAAAAGGGACACATCTAGAGAAGTTGCCCACAACTGCAACGTCGGCGTCGCTTTAAAGACTGTCAGAAAGTACATCCGCGAAGCGAACCTGAAAATTTTGGAAAGATCGTGATGGTCAAGAGAAGTCGAGTGAAGAAGTACAAATATATTGATACAGATAGCGACTGTCACATGATAAGAATTTCGGTAGCTTGGTGCTTTAACTGTGAGGGGAAGAAGTGTTCAATGTAAATAGAGGAATTTGCGGCGGTATGTGGTTCGCTAATGAGAAGATTGTCGCCAAACTTCAACTCGACGGAGTGGCGCTGGTGCTAGAGATGTACGTCGTTGAGGACGAACTGTTACCTTCAGATGGGCATGAAATCTTCGCTAACGGTGGAATACGAGCAACAATAAGGTGAGTTTATAATAACAGCTTACAAGGGCAATATAAGACAAGAGATTAAGCAGGACGATATTGCCTGTGACGTGACAGACGAAGCGGTAAAACTGGAACTGCTAAAACTACTGAACGATTATCGAGAAGTATTCACCGAAGATATGCATGAAATTGCTAAGTAGACCTCGTGGAGATGAAACTAGAATTGGATACATCGGAACCAATTACCCAAAGACCATATCGTATATCGGAAGCAAAGAAAATGGTTGTGGCCAAAATGGTAAAGGAACTTATGAACAATGACATCGTCAGCGAGTCAACATCCGATTACTCTAGCAATAGCGAATTTCTAAAATAAACAGTAGAGTTTTTGAACCACCGATTGTCACCGAAGGGTATCAGACCAGGACTGCAAAAATCGCGGCGGTTCAGATTTTTCATACGCCGCCGAATGTAGCTGAAGTGCAACAGTTTTTAGAACTGACTGACTATGTTAGAAAATTTGTGACAGGATACGCCCTGATCTCCGCACCTCTATGAAAATTTCTGCGAAAAGAACAACAGTTCAAATGGACAACTCAAATTAGCACTGACTACACAGCCAGTAACAATTGGGTGCTAACCATAAAATCTACATTGACGCGAATTCAATAGGGTTGGCAAGAGTACTGATGCATCGCGATGGCAGCGGCTGTAAGTTGGTGTCGTACGGATCCGGCGTCAATGTGAATTGCGAAAAAAGGTGATTGGCTGTTTACAATGCAACTACAAGACAACACAATAAAATAAATCATACGCGGTATCCAGGCAAATGACAAGGTGTTGAATAAAGAGTACGAGATTGATGTTGGGAGGTTTTATCGCGAAGCTGACAATAGAAACTTATGGGTTAATCCAAAAGCGTTATGAACGAAAGTGTTCCACGAACATCATAACAAAGCAGGTTATCTAAGCTTGGATAGAACACTGGACAAAATGAGACAATTTGTTAGTTCCTACGCATGCGAAACTTTGTTAAGGCGTACATTAAAGCTTGCATGGAATATGCCTATAATAAACAGCAAGGCAGGCGGAAGGAAGGTGAATATCATTATGATGACATGGAGCCAATACCTTTTAAAACAGTGCAGATAGACAATATGGGACCGTTTTTAAAAAACAGCAAGCGGAACGAGCATATTCTTGTTATGGTGGACTCATTTACAAAATACACGGTGACACGAGCAGTGAGAAGCACGGCGACAATAAATTATATTTTTTACCAATCTTGGATGAAGTTAGCAGCTATATAGCCAACACGCAACAGGGACCGGGACAGGGACAGGTGTAAACATCTAGTTCTTAAAATATTCACTCAGAGCCTCAACATCTTTCGTGAGCATATGCTCAATTGTATGCAAATGCTGATTCTGGATAGCTAGGACTATATCGTTAATGAAAACTTTGAAGGAGCGGTTGCTGAGCATGTTGTTGATTAAGTTTGAAAGTTTCTTGCAGCGTGCGATTTGAATAATTTAAAGACTGTATCGTACGCTGCTGTAAGGTTACAAATACAGCAACTGTTTTCAGTCTCTTTTCAAAACCATCCTCAATGAAGTTTGTTAAGGAGAGGACCTAATTCATACAACTGAGTCCCGATCAAAAGCCAGCTTGTTCTATAGAGATAACTTTGTTCAGAGGCCTCTCGATTCTTTGGTATATAAGTCGTTCAAATATTTTATAGCAAATGAATAAGAGGGCAATTGGAATTTAGCTTTCAACCCTGTCATATGGTTTCGTTGTTTCTTATAAACTCAGGGTATATTCCATCTGGTTTTGCAGCTTTTCCTGGCTTGTAGTTAGCAATGGCTTCTTCTAGGTCAAGGATGGTGAAGCTTCTGGGGTATTCGAAAGACTCTTGTCTGGGTTAGCTTTGGACATTTTCACAATCCAATTTGCGACAAGCTCTGGCTCTATTCTGGGTTGTTTTGCTCCACCGAGTTTCTGTAGTAATGGCCAGGCTTTTCTAATGGATCGAGTGAAATTCATGCTTTCAGTTTTTGTTTTATATTTTTCCAAGCGGGTCTAATCAAGGGATTGTAGAAACTATTCCGCAACTTCGGGGTCATAACTCTACAAAAAATCTATGCAGAGTCCATTATTTTTTGCACTCCAATAAGGTACAGTGATATACAAAAATAATAAATGCATTTGCTCTATTTCAACTATCTTAAATCTGATACTAAAGAAACTATTTAAGCAAAGTACTACTACAGACATTATGCAAAAATCCACATATATAAATAGTACGGGTATGTGTTATTAAAACTTCTAGAAAAACCAAGTCTTACTGAGGACAAAAAAAAAAAAAAAATACACTTCAATATTCCATCAGCAAATTTACTGTTATTGGAAGAAAATATAAGAAAAATTACATTTTTAACTTTATACTTAGTATTTTATTGCAAGGCTTTTATTTTTCACAATTTTCCTTATTCTTTTAGGCATGGAATTAACTAGCCACTGGCATCCTTCAAAGAGATTGACCCACAATTTTTTTTTATTTTTGGGATTTGTGGTACCAACAACTTCCTTAACTTGTTTCCATAGATTCTCTATAGGATTTAGGGCCGACGACTGAGCAGGCTATTGGATTTATTTGAAAAAGAAACACTTATATTTTACCTATAATTAATTAATTTTATTTATGAAAACATTTTCTATAGCACTTTGTAAGGCACACATGTAACTCACTTAAAGAATTAAAAAGGAATGAGGAAAAGGTACAAAGAAAGAAAAAGATCATAATCAAATTCACAATTTCAAATTAAGATGATTTACAATGAACAATTATATTACACAGTTGATTGGTTTTTGTCTAACCAACACGCCCCCTCAAAAACTAATCGATAATACTATTTTGATAATTTTAAATAATATTAAAAAAGTTATATATTAATAATTACTTCATACAAAATAATATTTTAAATTAAAATTGCCTTCCTGTGCTTCTTGGAAATTTACAAAAAAATAGTGCAACATTTGTTGCAAAGGATTAGGGAAACCTAATCAGACTATGTATTAATAAGATTAAAGTTATAATGTAATATATACAGTTTGCTATAATTAGATTAATAATTTTAATTGAAAAAAATGTTAGTTGTAAGTAATAATTATTACTGTAATCCCATTGCATTCCTGAACTCAATAAATTTTACTGCTGGTAATGGTTTTGTCATTTTGTCAACGACTTGGTCACCTGTAGGAATATATATTTTATTTAATATTATTATTTTCAATCTGTTCCCTTGAAAAATGATATGTTATATCGATATGTTTTGAGCGTTTGTGTTTAGTCGGGTTATTTGCAATACTTATACAGCCATTATTGTCTTCATATATTACAAGAGGCTCGGAAATAATAATTTTTATTCTTGTTGCTAAAGACTTTAACCACAACGCTTCTCTAACAGCTTCAAAAAGAGCCATATACTCAGCTTCAGTAGATGAAGCTGCTACGGATAACTGTCTTCTTGTACTCCAACATATTGTACATTTCTCAAATAATTTAAATAAATAACCTGTAGTACTTTTTCTATTATTCTCATCATTACCTCCCCAATCAGAGTCAACATAGCCACTTAAAAGATTATTATATTCACCTCTAACATAAGTTAATTTTATATCTATAGAACCTTTAAGACATCTTAGTATCCTCTTTAAGCATTGCCAGAGTTCTTTATTATTCTTATTTAGGTATCTACTCATAATATTAACAGCTGTGCTTAAGTCCGGTCGTGTACACAGCATTATGTACATTAAACAACCGATTACATTTCGGCATGGAGCATCACAGTTTTCATCTGAGTTTAAAGCTACATAGTCTAATTTGCTTTGGAGGGGTGTTCTAACAGCTTTACTATCATACATACCAAATTTTTCTAAAATTGTTTTTATATAAGCACTTTGATCTAATGTCATTCTATCATTACTTCTTTGAACTCTGATTCCCAAGAAAAATTTTATTTTTTTTAAGTCTACCATGCAAAATTTATTCATTAAATAATTTTTAAAATTTCTGATAGTTTCATCATTAACAGTGGCAATTACTAGATCATCTACGTAAAGTAATACATAGATATTTTTAGATACATTTCCTTTATCTAAAATGAAAATACAAGGGTCAACAGATGAATTTTGGAAACCTCTTCCCTTAAGAGCTTTTTCAAACAACTCAAACCAACACCTTGCTGCTTGTTTTAAACCATACAAAGATTTTTTTAACCTACATACCTGACTAGGTTTACTAACTACACCTTCGGGAACTTTCATGTATATTTCCTCCTTCAATATACCATTTAGAAAAGCAGTTTTCACATCCATGTGATGGACTAATAAATTAAAGTGGTTTGAAAAAGCTATTATGAACCTAAAACTTGAAATTCTCGCAACTGGTGCAAAAGTTTCATTGTAATCTACTAAATACTTCTGACTGAAACCGCGAGCAACAAGACGAGCTTTGTATTTTAATGGGTTTCCAAACTCATCATTTTTAATAGCAAATACCCATTTACAATCAACAATATTCTTGTCTTTAGGCATTGATACCAATGACCATGTATTGTTTATTAAAAGAGAATTTATTTCCTCTTTAATTGCTTCTTCCCATTCAAGTCTATCATTCCTATTTTGAATTTCCTTATATGACGTTGGAATTTTTCCTACAAGAGATTGGGCACACATAAGATAATCTTCATATATAGGAGGACGCCTTTTAACTCTATCACTTTTTCTAGGCTCATCAATTATTGGTACAATGGAAGGATCATCCTGAGATAAGTGCTCATTGTTCATATCTGCTTTTGTTACAGATTCATTAGATGTTTGATCTAATTTTGGAATTTTATTAGGAATTGCTTCTTCTGTTTGTTTTAGCATATCTGATTTAACAATATCAGATTTTTGAGAGTCTAATACTGATTTTGAAAATACGTCATATGCATCAGTATTATTGGAGTTTTCAGAACTAACCCCTTTTAGCTTTGGCCTGGATGACAAGAAATTTCTCTCATCCACAATAACATCTCTCACCATAACAAACGTCTCTGCTTCCACATCCCACACTTTATATCCATTTGGTCCATATCCAACCAAAATACTTTTCCAAGATTTCTCATCAAATTTTGTTTTCGTGGTTTTACAATGAACATAAACTGTAGAACCAAAAACCTTTAAATATTTTACTTGAGGCTTTTTACCATGCCACAATTCATATATCAAAGCTTTGGTTGGCGCCAAATTAATTAAATATGTAGCAGTAAGAACTGCTTCACCCCAGAACAATTTTGGCAAACTAGCACCTATCACCATAGTACGAGCTTTTTCAGTTATTGTTCTTACCATACTTTCTGACACACCATTTAATTGAGGAGTTCGTGGAACTGTTAAATGATAACTTATACCTTTTTGTACACAATAGCCCTTCATCTCATTTGATAAGTAATTCCCTCCATTGTCACAATATAAATTAACAATCTTTGAATTAAAATGAGCCTCACTTTTTGCTACGTAGTCTTTGAAAACGGAAAATACATCTGACTTATACGTTATCAAATATGTTAAACAATAGTGAGTATGTTCATCAATAAAAAATACAAAATAATTCCTATTATCAATTGTAGTAGAAGTTGTTGGGCCACAAACATCAGAATGTATAATAAATAATGGTCGTTTAACATGATTCTTATTTTTAGCCTTTTTAAATGGTAATCGCGCTAGCTTACCATTTATACATGCTTCACATAAATCGTCATTAGGTGTTATTTTATCAATTTTACCAACCACATTTACCATTTGTTTATTTTTTAATTCCAAAAATTTTGATTTACCAATATGACCCAAACGCTGATGCCACAATTGATAATCATTACTTTCAGTTAAATACACTTTATTTTCAGGACTTACTTTTTTTATTTGAAAATCAACACTAAATAAATTATTTATAGGTTTACCTTTAATTATGACCTTCCCACCTTTGTAGATTTGTACCCCCTTCTCATCAAAAATTACAGTCATTCCAGCCTGTTGCATTCTTCGCACTGATAGCAAGTTATATGGTACATCCGGACAATAAAGAACATTCTCTATTAGTCCTTCAATACCCATGTTGCTAGTAACATAAATTTGTCCTTTCTTCGTCGCAGTTATGAAGGTACCATTTTTTGCTACAGAAATACTAATCGGCGTCTGCAACTCCATGAAACTCCTCAATCCAAAATAAATGTGATGTTGTTTCCTTTTTCAGTTTGATAGTCTCTTTCTCCTGTCATAAACGCAAAACCAGAAGTCGAAGTTTTATCGTTTGCTGTCAAAACTTGCTTTGTTTGAATGGTATGTGCAGTTCTCTGTCTCCCAGTGTTTTTGTTTTGTCCTCTCTTGTAATAGAAGCAATCATTTTTCATGTGACCTTTTCTTCCACAGTGTGGCACTTAAAATTATTAAATTTTTTGTTTGATTTGAACGGTTTAGGTTTATAATTATTTTGATGGTGATGTTTAAAAGGCTTTGGAAAATCAAAGTTGTTATATTTTTTCGAAGTCGATGGATGTAAATTATCAGCTTGAAGTACTTTAGCACTTGTGTCACGGCTTTCTGAGTTCAATTTTGTTTCGTAGTCTAATAATTTTATCTTAACAAAAGCTAAAGTCAAATTATTTTCAGCCAATGTTTCTATTGCAGTTATTATTGCATTATAGGACGCAGGAAATGTGAGCAGTAAATGAGACACTCTGTCAGCCTCCTCCAGCCCTGCACCAGCAGCCATTAATTCTGAGATGAGGTCATCAAAAACTACAAAATGCACCGACAGAGGTGCATCACTTTGTAGTTTCAAACCTAGAAGTTTCTTTCGTAGAGATAATTGAGTTGCAAGACATTTACGTTCGTAAATGGAATCTAAACTTAGCAGTATTTCTTTTGCAGAACATTCAGGTTTTGCAAAACCAAGAAAAGAATCTGATAAAAACTCCACAATAATGCTTTAATATTTCTTTTCTTCTCCATTTTGAATTTTTTTTTTTTTCACGCGTTAGAAGTTTCTAGAACAATCTCCTGTCCTTTTTCTTCTTTTCTTTTTCCCTTTTAAACAAAGCGAAGGCACTTGTGCAAATGAATTAGTTTCACTAAAATCAGTTTATAAATAATTAAAAGCGTAATACTGGGCCTATAACCTATTGGATTTATTTGAAAAAGAAACACTTATATTTTACCTATAATTAATTAATTTTATTTATGAAAACATTTTCTATAGCACTTTGTAAGGCACACATGTAACTCACTTAAAGAATTAAAAAGGAATGAGGAAAAGGTACAAAGAAAGAAAAAGAACATAATCAAATTCACAATTTCAAATTAAGATGATTCACAATGAACAATTATATTACACAGTTGATTGGTTTTTGTCTAACCAACACAGGCCACTCCAAAAGAGCAACTTCATTACTGGCGAACCATTCTTTTGTTGCATTGGCGACGTGCTTCGGATCGTTATCCTTTTGGAACGTCCACACCAACGGATTATGTTAATATAACTTTCTTTTGTCATTATACCTTCTATGAGGTGTATAGGACCAACTCCACACCAAGAGAAACATGCCCATACCATAATGATTAAGATATGTATGGATGTATTCTTTCAGAACCCGCGTGGGATGTGTTTTCTCGCAGTGGCTAGTACGTTGCCAGTAAATCTCTCGTAAGTTTTGACATTTGGAGGTATCCATCGGATGTTGGAATCTAGGTCTGAGGTGAATTTCGGTCAGGATGCTTTATTTAAGTTCCACTTCAGTCGTGGGGCTGAATGCACCAAATGAATTTGTATGCCTTTCAGCACAGTTAAATAATGCAAAATACAGATCGGGATTCAAATCTTTTCGCCACCTCTTTGAGTGAAAGATTCATCTGTCCTTGGCGTCAAATATAAGTCTTAAACCATTAATATCATCCCAGCCGGACAGTCTAACTCCATTATCATCATTTGCTTGGTATTTCAAAAGAGTATGGTAGCTATTGAAACCACCAGCGTACCTATATTACGGGGTGTTGATACACAGGGAGTGTTTCAGCATGTCATGTAGCAGTAGGAGGCTTGTAGATGTTTATGATTTTTAAGTAGTCTATTGATATAGCTACGAGAAATATATTCCCGCTACCTTTAATATCCTGATGATGTCCTCGATATTTAATTGACAGATACAAGTGGCTCTGAAAAGTGCCGTTGTTGTGTAGTTGGGATCTGAATTATGAATATGTTAATCTGCCCACAGAAAATTAAACACTAGAAGAATCAGCACAAATGATAAACAAATCATAGCAAAAGTCGGCGGCCGGCGTCATTCTGTTAGTATTTTGGACTATTCTTCTGGTGTTTCAAAACCAAAACTTCACCGTAAGAACACAGCACAAAGTTTAGGTAAAATTCTTAAACTATTTATCCAATTATTGCCATTAATTACCAATATATTACTAATGACAATTTGAATGAATCCAATAGACAGATGCAACCGTAAATAGCAGGTTGGATCGGATTGTTGTAGGTATTTGAAAATTTGCAGCAACCACTACTGCGTTAGAAAAAATTGTGAATTCCTTTGAAGTGGTTGATTCGCGCGATTTATACTCGTAGGTTGTAGAATTCCGTATTCAATTTTTATTTATTTATTTTGTTAACAGTGAATTTGATTAAACTGAATGCTCATTTTGGTCTAAACCGTGGTGTAGTGGTAACGTCATCGCTTGTCACGCTACAGGTCCACTGTTCAAATCCTGATGTCAAGAATCATCTGTTTATTTCGTATGAAAAAAAAAATTCGATTAATTGCGAAAGCTTATGTCAACTCTACTCCGAATGCATAACACTGGCAGTAGGGTGATCACATTACTGAAAAATGCAACTTCATCTTTGAGAGGATGGAACAAAATACGATGAGTAATAAGCAACGATAATAACAGGAAAACAGAAACTTAATACCACCTGAGTTTCAAACCACTCTTTCTTTCTTTCTCTCTGTCTATCTGCAAACGCCCGTGCCTTGAAATAATATCTGGCTGAAATATCCAAATACTAGAATGGTGCACAGAGCCGGGAAATCGAGCATCAGCATAAATAACTCTCAAACGAGCATCTTTTATTGCCAATACATTTACATAGATCATCATATCATATCATTTTAAGATGGGCAACTTTCGGTATATGTGTGCCATCTATGACTCCTAATATGTTCAGCATATTGTATTTAAAAGAAAATATAATGAAGCACTGTTCACAATTGTTTTCTAAGTTATTTTTTGCTTCGGCTGTGTTCAAATGATCAAGAGATCAAGAGATGGTATAGCATTCACACACATTCACAAGATGTGCATTTACTAAGTTTGTTACCAACTCAATCGACTTCGATGTATTGGTCTGGGACATTTCGAAGGTGTGGTTGCTACATATGGATGCTTGCTACGAACCATAGCCGTAAAAATATAGGAAAGTGAAAAAATTGATCTGTGTTTATTAACTGCGTGACTCTCGCAAATTCTTCCCTATCGAATCTAAAAAGCTGTATAAAACGCCTTTCTTCAGCTCGATGTCTTCTTCTAAATAGAAATATATTAAAGTTTATTTGTTTCCATTACACTTCTTATGTTTGCCTTCTTTTAATAGCATTTCTTTCCAAAATGCTTCAACAAAATATTCGTCTTTTTACTTAAAACCTCACTCGATCGAAAATACCAATCATAATAGATTTCTGAGGTTTCGTTTAGATTACTTTTTTAGAAAAGTGGAATGTTACCCCACGAGCTACATAAAGTCATGTCTAGTTTCGGCATATCTGTCCAAAGGCTGAACTATAATAGTCGGAAGGAATCGGAAGCTACTTCAGTATTGTCAATTGCTTAAGTAGCCCATAATAGGCGTATGTGTTCGGGAGCAAAAGTTCTCGTCCTATCACCGAAATCAATCATCGTCAGGCGCTGTTAGTTAGATGGGGAACTGCTTGTCAAATTATCATACGTACATTCGCTCTTTCGTAAATGAGCAAAAGTGGACGAAAACTTAACGAATCGAAGCAAAAAGCTATTATGGTCACACAATACAAATCCTTTGTATTCGGGAGTAAAACAAAACATGTACTGTCATCAAAAAATTACAGTCAATACAGACTGCTTGGATAGAACATCACAATAGAAAGCTAAAATATTGAGGTAGTTAATGACTTTGTCTTCCTAGGTTCCACTGTAAACTCAAACAATGACACTAGTGCAGAAAACAAGCGAAGAATCACTCTTGCCAACCGCTGTTTCTTTGAAAATACCCTTGATTGTTTTGAAAGAAAAATTCTTCGAGTGATTTTTAATCCCATTTGTATCGATGGATAATGGAGCAGAGATACAACAACGAACTTTACCATTTGTATAGCGACATGGGCTTAGTCAGAAGGATTCGAATTCATCGCCTGATAGGGCTAGGACAAGTAGAGCGAATGGACTTCAACGCTTCGGCTCCGAAAGTCTTCGAATCCATCCCACAGAGTCGACGCGGTAAAGGAAGACCTCACGTAAGCTGGCGCACATAAGTGGAAAGGTACCAACTTCGTATGCAAAATTGAAGGCGGCTAGGACAAGATCGAACTGGTTGGAGACGCTTGTTAGTTGAGGCCCAGGTCCACCACGGGCTGTAGTGCCGTCTAAAGTAAAGTAAGAGTAAGGATTTTACCCTTACGGAATTTACAGATAATTGAAAGAGGACACGCATACAGGGTAATCCAATTTTATGTAGTAAAGGTAAACAATTTTGCCTCAAATTGATTGTCCCAGGCAATAATATGGTATCAAAATGTTTATGGCAACTTTGGCCGAAACTTAAAGGAAAATAGTTTTCTGTTTTTTTTTATAATCTTCTCTCGAGAAATGAGAACTTATGGCGCTGGCTGAGCACACCGAGATGTTTATAGTAGATGAAATTGGGTGTTAGTGCGGTGCAGTGATGTGCAAAATAATAGGGACAGCCATTGGCATATTTGAAAACGCGAAAAAACTAAGAAACTATTTGTTTTCATGATAAATTATAATTTTATATTAATTGGTTGGAATGTCAATAGTATAAAAATATACAGTTTAACCTAAAATTTACACATAAAATAAAAAAAAAAAAAGTTTCAAGTCCTCTTTAAATTTCGTTGAATAGCCCTTGTTCTTTATAATGGCCAAGCAACGTCGCAGCATTGAATCAACCAGATTCTGGCAAGTCCTAGGTGGAATAGCTTTTCACGCAGCTTTGACGAATGTCCACAAATTATTATTATTAGACGCTGTTACGCCCCTTAACGCCGCTTTTACCTCTCCACACAAGTTTTCAATTGGGTTTAAGTCTGGTGATTGAGAAGGCCAGCTTAAAACATTGGGGCTGTTTTCACGAAACCATTCTTTTGCATGCTTTGATGAATGTTTAGGATCATTATCCTGTTGGAACACCCATCGAAGAGGCATATTATAACATGGTGTTTCTTGATATGTCCACGTAGAACACTGCTGTCATATTGTCCTCAATCCTATGAACGGGACCTACACCTTGGTAGGAAAAACATCCACATACCATGATGCAGCCCCCATGTTTCACCGTTTTGATGATGTATTTATTGGAGTGTGCCTGTTGGGTGGTCTTCCGCACTTGTAAATTACAGCGATCTGAGTTAAATAAATAACCAAATAACTTTGGTCTCATCAGACCAAAGGATATTGCGCCATTTGGATTCAGGCCAGCTGGAATGTTCCTCTTCAAAAAGCAACCTTTTGTAACATTCTTCTTCGACAGCGGCGGTACTTTCCCCACACAGGCTAAACTCTTTTTTTTTTCAATTTATGTAAAAAAAATTATGTAAGAACTGTTTCACTATAAAATATTTCTTTGCTCTAAACAGCCGTGAATTTGAGAATCTAATAAGTTTGCTTTTCCCCACTGCAAAGTTTTTTGCAGTTCTTCATTTAATGAGTTGATTTGTTTGCATCTTTGATGATGGGATGTATTTGCACTTATCAGCATGTTATTTGAGCAAGATGAACTAATATTACAATTTCTTTCGTAGAGGGAACAGATTTTTTTTTTATCGGGTACTTATAGGACTCAATATATTGTAATATGCGAGCTACGGCTCGAGTAGATAAAACGATATTCTGTGAAATTATTTCTTTATTTTTTAGTCTATAGAACAATTCAAGTTCACACTATACTATTCTTCGCAAGCTCCTTCCTTACAAGATCTCTTTCTTCTCAAATCACTTTATCTCCTTTCAATTACTTAATTCACAAATCCAAACTAATTACTTCTTCTTGTTAACTCTCAACTTTCAATTTATCACAAAATTAGAACTTCGCCCATTATCACTTTTCCAATCTCCTCGTGCGGTTCAAAACCAACTGTCGTGTCTCGATCGCCATCTGTTCTTAAATAGCCACATTTCTAATAGCCAGAAACTTCTAGCAAATTCTTCGACCACTGGAAGAAGAAAATTCTGATGTAATAATTCCAGGATGACAGCTGCAGCCAATAATCTCTTGTTCTCTCTTATCCGTGATATTATCCGTCTCTTATCGTAGACACGAACTGTGGAGACTAATTGCAGACACGAACCTCGAATGAAAAAACACTTTGGAACAAAATTATGCCAGAATGAAAAGACACTTCGGAATTTATTGCATTATGCTACATTATGTTACAATATTTTGTTCAAAATCAATATATAAAAAATATTTAACATATACAATGTCATAGCAGACCAAGTTTTGTAAAATTGTCAAAATATTCTTTTAAGATTTTTAACAATTCAAAAAAAAAAAAAAAATTAAAAAATCTTAACGATTTTGTTTAAATTTCAAACTCAGACACTTGCAATAATCAGCATATAGTGACAAGTACTTGTGATACAGTCGTGTATGGAGTTATTTACTACATTATTTACTACGAACAGGTATACATTTAATTTTCTGTGGCTCTTAGGCACTCTAATTGTAAAGGAAGCTTGCTCTGATTACTTTGAAAAGACATTTCGACAAGAAAAATAATATTACTACAACTATTTTTGGCGCCATTGCTAGTTATTGCCGAAAGTTTGTATTTTCAGTTAATTCGCGTCAGGACTGTAACTTCTGAATGGTTTATTTTTCGTATATAAATAAAACTTTCTTCATGCACCACCTCATTAGTGTGGAATCAAATTTGTAGTGAACTGATTGTGTTTAGAGGGGGTCATTAGAACAAGGTTCAAATATGTGCCTATAATATTGGCAGCAATTAAATCTGCCTATTCTTCTCTTTTTTTTATAACTTGCGCGCGTATTACTTTTTTTTACCTTCACCTGATGTCATCATCACGATCCAGTTGCATTTAAGCCATATGACCACTCTACTGTCAGTGTAATGCCTTCGCAGTAGAGTTGACTTACGAAATTACAGACTAATCTACCAGGGAATATCTGGTGCATTCATATCTCACTCTTTCTAACGATGCTCTAAACGCCCATGCCGACAGAGCCCCTCCGTTATGTTAGGAAGCCAGTTTGAAGTGTGTTCGGTGTTAGTTTATCAAAAACGCTGATTCTGATTGGATCTCATGCAAATACATAGTAAAGCTCAATTTTTATTAGAGAACCACAAGAGCCATCATTGTTGAAATTCAGTGAGTTTTCGGAATGCTTTCATAAGCATTTGCCGGGATCTGTGATAATCAAGCAGAGGGGTGGCCGTAGTGTAGTGGTCATCGCTTGTCACGCTGCAGGTTCACAGTTCGAATCCTGGTGTCAAGAATCATATATTTATTTCGCATGAAATAAATAAAAAAATCGATCAATTGCGAAAGCTTAGTCAACTCTACTGCGAAGGCATAACACCGGCAGTAGGGTGGTCATATGGCTTAAATGCAACTTGATCGTGATGTTGACATCGGGTGGAGGGAAAAAAATACTGTGAATCATGAGCAACGACAAAAAGCAAAACAAACAAGCTCCCCAGTTATCTGGACGCCACCCTTGGAGTTTACTGAAACTTAATACCACCTAAGTTTCAAACCCACCACACCAATCTTTCGTTCTCTCTCTCTCTCTCAATTTCTACAAACGCTCGTGCACTGAAATAATTTAATGGTATTCATATCCCATTTGGCGGCCGCAAATTATAAAAAAAAAAATATATATAATCTTGTTCGCAGCATTTAGCAGAGCTTTCTCCTTTTAGATCTTATAAGGTATAATTCAAGCATCGTGCACGCTCTCATTCATAGCAACGACTTATATAGGCTTTGAAAAGCTTCAATTTACGCAAGTTACGGCAGTACACTTTTATACTTTTGAGAAAAAGAGGAAAATGTAAATTCGTGGTTCGCAAGCCGAAGATAAATGAGGACTAATACGAGTATTGTCTAATTGAACTTGTCAGCAGCTTTTTGCTGCAATAGAAGAAAGGCCCTAAGTACCTCGGAAAGCACCTCGAGTTATACTTCAGTGGTGATTGTTAGCCCACGTTGGATAGTCGGTCTCAGAAATTAAATGTAACGAAGAACCATTACCATTAACTGAAATGTGATCGAATTGGTTAATACATATTTACACAACATCGGTTAAATGGCCGTCACGAGAGTTTTTGCAGATTACGATTCTTGTGAAGTAATTCTCTATTACTTTAGGCAAATTTCTGACTGTATTGCGGCCATAACTTCACGAATGTTATGTTATGTTAGGAGACTATCTGCATAGACACGATCTTTACCATAACTCCACAAAAAAAATCCAACGGGGTCAGATCACACGAACTTGGTGGCCAATTGATATCATCGCTGAAGAATTTTTTTTGAAAAATCGGCGTCAACTTGTTGATTTTCCAGAACCCATCGGCGTATGTTCTGTGCATTCTATGCTCAGCAGGCTTTAGTTGTTGTATAAGCTGGACCTTATTGGGTTGAATATGTAAATCCGAGTGCAAAATACGCCAAACGGAGCTGTAGGAAATGCCCAATTGCTGAGCGCGTTTTGGAATTGACAATTCCGGGTTTTTGGCCAATAAGGTACTCACGGCGGCTATGTTTTCAATTATTGAGCATTACGATGATGCACAGGACTTACGACAAATACTATCAATTTGTTTGAATTTGGTGATAATGTTTCGTATTATTTGCTCTATCCTTAAATCGCGATACACAGATATTACAGAACTGTAACTTTCATAGTAAGATACAACAATTTTAATGCGTTGAGCGGTGGTTAAACGATCCATACTGTAAAATGACATGGCAAGAACTAACTAATGGATGACATATGGATTTGACAGATGCCATATGACAGGGATGTGAAGTCCCAACATCGAAATGAATAACCCTATATATACTCGTATATTAGTGATACTTAGTATCGTTCAGTGGTTTATTAAACTTTTTTTTGTTTGTTTCTTTTCTTCTAATTTCATTTCATTTAGATTAAATAATAATTTACAACGCATCTTATCATTATATGTATATGTATGTATTACTTAAAAATCTACTATCACAGCTTATTTCGTCATAGCAAATGACTTTACGATTTTTTTATCATCGCACTATCACCTGCTCCATCCAATTGATATATTTACTAACTCTTGTATAAATCCCTGGTAATCCCGGTCTGGCACATCCTATCCCTGTAGACACAACTCCAATAAGTAAATTATCCCTTGTCACCAAAGGACCACCAGAATCTGCCTAAAATAATGTCAGATGTAAAATACACAATTCTTAGAAAACTTTCAACATTGTGTGCTTACCCAACATGAGTCAATACCACCATTCGCAAAGCCAGCACACATCTGTGTCTCTGCTATGAAATTACTCTTTTTTCCATTCGCTTGATATGATCTCTCACATATTTCATTATTCCAGATTCGTACCGTCGCCTTACGCAGGACATCAGCTCTTTGACCATTTTCTTGATTTTCATCTGTCCAACCCCAGCCGGACACAGTAGCAAAGGCATCTTCAAAACTACGCCCTTCTGTGTCCGCAGAGAGACAAGTGGGCTTAATGTGTTCGGTGAAAGCGATTGGTCTGGCCATTTGAAGTAGAGCTGAATAAAAATAACAGAAATAGAATATAAATATATTTGCGGCATTTTTAACGATTTCATTATACCTATATCATTTTTGACATGATTGCACTCGTAACCTGGATGCGTGACAATACTAATGAACTCAACCTGGGTAGGACTCAGTCGAAGGTGTCTGCTCTGTACCCCGTTGAGATATTCTGATATACTATGCAGCCCGAGGACACCTCGGATCTGCGATGCCTTAACAATGTTGTTCAAACCGTTGCAAACACAATGACCCGCTGTGAGAAGCCATCGTTCATTGAGGATTGTCGCTCCACAGAAATGTCCTCCGCGGCGTGTTAGGCTCACTATATATGGCATTTCATGTTTATTCGCCTCTATACCGCCGACGATTTTCGGATTGCGTAGTCCTTGACAGGACAAAGAGGAAACTGAAAAGTGAAGTGTGTTACTAGATTTTCGACAAAAGAGTTTTCAAACAAGTGGGCCATTTATACTGACATCTTATAAAGTTTTAGGGCTAGAGGAGCTATATAATATCTAACCAAACTAGCTTATTGATAAACATCCGTAATCCTTGATCAGATTTATGAGTTTCTAACATTGTTTGTGTAAAGCCTTATTCGTTACCTATTTTAATGACTGATCACAATGTACATCTACTTTTCAGCACAACAGTAAGAGTCTGAGGCGTAAGCTGCTAACAAGTAAATGAAGTCATCAAATACTATCATATATAACACATTTAACCCATCTTCGGCTCGCACTCAACCTCTGCCTCAAATACATATTCCTTGTAGTTAAAATCCTCCGTTTGCGCCATATTGAATTATGTCAGTGCATCTGATAGTGTTTTAGTTTTTGCAATGTCAAAATAACTACTAGTACTAGATGAAAAAGTCGATGTTCTATGTTTGTCTTACGAAAACAATTCTTACCCTTTGAACTTTCTTCATTACAATAAAATAGATACGGCATTTAGCAGTACTTAAAAAAAAAATTGTATTATAGTCTAAGAGCTAGTCAACGTCTTCCATAAAGCTTTTAGGCAAGGTCAATTCATATCTATTATTGTTATACCAATGTTGCTGGTTACGAAGTTCGACATCTGGTAACTTTCTGTTGTTGTGTCGGGTCTTAATGCGCCTCTAAATGCAACAAAAAAGCAGTAAAATTAAACCATAGCGCCAAAGCTAATTTTTTTTAGGAAGTAATTTACATACTTCATAATATGTCATTTAAAACTATTGCCAGACGTTTTGGTTGGGTCCGAGGGGTTACCAGACGACCTTTAGCCCACCTAATTTTCAGGGACACTATTCAGCTAGTTTAACTGGCTTCATATTCATATTTGTTATTTAGCAATTTAATGTAAACATCTTTTTTATGTACAAATATCGATTATTTAAGTTTAATGCCACGCGTACTTTACAACTGGACAAATATTTAAAATGAAGTATTCTCAACAAATTTGTTCAAAATCGAAAAAAAAAACTATGTTAAAAAAATACGTGGCGTTGTGGCGTAGTGGTTAGTGTGTCGTATCACTACGCAAGAGGTTCCAAGTTCGAATCCCAGAAAACACCAAAAAGTTTTTTCACGATCCCACCTCTCGCGAACGTCTGACAAACATCCGAGAGTATTGTTGTCACGAGAAAGCTTCTCAAAAACAAATTGCCGTTCGGATACGGCACTGAACTGTAGGTCCCTTCCATTCGTGTGAAAAATACAACGCACACAACACGAGTGGTTGCGAGAAGCTAGGCCCTGGCACTTAAAGAGCTGTTGCGCCAAATATTTATTTTTTTTTTAACAAAATACATATATAAATGTTAGTGAAGTCTACAATTCTCCCGCACAATATTCTATCATAATTAATCGAAAAAATTGTCTGTATATAATATAATATTTATGTGCGCCTACTTTTAGTGGGCGTTTTGCTACCTAAATAACAGCTGTAAATGGTTTACTCAGCTTTCTTAATAGATTTGATTATTATAATTATTTATAAAAAATAACAGTGTTTTAAGCGTTTGATGCTTGTCATTACAGAAGTCGTTGACAACCTACGAGTATAGTGTATTGATAAATTATAGAGCCAACTAATGCCTAATCATCTTATTAATATTTTTTTTGTTTATATATCAAACAAAAATATTAAAAAACATAGTTTTAATCAAAAAATGTAGGCGTGGCTGGTAATCTATTAAGAAATCTGAGTATGTTATTCATTCTTGGCTTTTTAAAAGCAAAAAATATTGATTTGAAAAAACGTTCCCAATAAGTAGGCGTAGATATAAATAGTTTATGGGAACATTCTAGAACACACTGACATGTATGTATATATTTTGCAGAGACAATTTTTTTCGATTTCAAACATATTTATTTCACGCCCCCAAAAAGTGTGAGTTTGGGAGAGTTGTAGTTGTACACTAACAATTATATTTTCGATTTCAAACAAATTAGTTGAGAATACGTCATTTTAAGTTTCCGACCCGCAGTAAAGTGCAAGTGGCTGCAAACCCAAATAATCGATACTTGTGCATAATAAAGATGTCTCCCTAATAAATGTTAAATACCAAATATGAATATCCTGAACCTAGTCAAACTTGCTGAAAAATCCTTTTAAAATTTATTATATCCCATAGCGCCAACAGAAAGCTACTTCCGTATTCCGTGATCACTAACTCTAGAGCAACAATAAATTATATGAAATGGCCTTGCGTAAATGCTTTGGTAAAAACGTTCACTAGTTCTCCGACTATTAGAAATACATCGTTTATAATCATAATATAATTCAGTAATCACATATAAACTCTGGAATCCAACAGATTTCGGAATAAAATTAGGGAGGATTTCTTGGTCATTTGCAGAACTTTGTTATTATGATTAAAAAAAGAATTCTCTTAAATCGGAAATTTAAGCAAAATAGTCGAAAAAGAACAAATTTTCTTTCGTCAAGTATGTATCGGGCTTCGGCAATTTTATTCGGTACCTTTATTTTAACTATTTCCTTATTCAGATTCCTCGTTAATCAGATCAGGAGTAGATATCTATGTATGAACGTATTTGTAAGGGTCAAGCCAAAAGAAACACTTTTCTGAATTTTTGTTCGCACGCCTAACTCGTTCGTCCGCCCAACTCAAAAATGTCTAAACAGATTTTGATGGAATTTGACTCATAAGTCAAGACTAGCACGATAGTTTTTTCGTCTGGAAATGATCTAAATCAGGTGAAGGGAGGGAGTAAGATAGGTGGAATCGTTCTTCTCACACAAATAACTCAAGAACCTTGGGTCAAGACGGACATGTAGACGTGTTTGTTGAAAAATCATTAATATCGGATGAAGCAGGGGTAAGATGTGGTGGGTGCTTTTTATACCCATATATTCCAATTTTTATTAGATTAGTATTTCATTTTATACCATTTTGGTACGGAACACAAAAACTAACAACATTTCGGACAATTTTAGAAGTACATATATCGATTTAAAAAAAATAATCATCTGTCCTTATTTTCCAAAACTACTTTACTAGATTCTTTCCATGGGGTCTGCAAAAGCTGGGGTAGAAAATTATTAAATCTGCTAAACCAAGAAAAATGCCATAAGTCTGCTGCATATTTTTCAAAAAGTCATCAATTTATTTCCAAACTGTTTAATACATTAGCCATGTTTCTTTGTAACCTCATATAAAGTTCAGTTAAGTTTTACAAAAAAAAAAGATCCTATATTTTTGTGAAATTTTGCACTTATTTGTTAATTCAGGCTCAAAGAAAATTAGTGTTCCTACAAACATTCCTCTTTTTCCTTGTTAAATTAATCATTCAATAATTTAACATTGAACAGGATCTAAAATTAAAGATGTGAAACTACCCTTTTTCTGGCCTGCCTACATTCTGGAGTTATACACATTAAAAAAGTATTGTACTTTGAAAAAAACATTCTCCAACAATGATTTTTTTTTCATTTTCACCCCCGAAAGTTTGATACCTCTTAAATTTTTCTTGGTTTTATAACTTATTATAGGCCTCTTGGCATAATTCTGATTAAGTTGACAATCAAATCCTGTGGCATTCGGTCCCACTCTTCCAATAAAGCAATCTTAAGCTCTTCTAAGATAAAAGGTGTTGGATTCCTTTATTTTATCTGTTTCCCAAGTTTATCCCAAATATGTACTCGTATGCTCTATGGGACTTGGTAAGTTAAATAGTATGTATGTAGTAGTATGAAGACGAGCTTTACTCCTATATACTCGTATATGGACTGAACGGCACTACTCTGCTGTTAAAGAACCATCTTCTATTTTCTATGGGAAACTTCCGAACTAGTGCCACCCCATGACATGACTGATCCTCCATAATAAGCCACCCTAGAAATTATGTTACACTATGCATATCGTAAACACTGTCGTTTCTAAATAAAATTGTACCAGAGAAATTTTACTACAACTCACAAAGTGACTTTTTTCCGGATGATATAAAAGAGAGAAAAATAAGTCAATAATGGATATATTTTTTTATTTGTCCTCGGATTCTGACGATGAATGTCGCGAACGCGTTGAGCGTCGGCGCTTAAGGGATAAGAGCAATTAGTTCTCATTGCCAAATGTATAAGTATAAGCATACGCGAATTAAAATTTTGATTTGCAGATTTATCAAAAGATTTTGGGGTAATAAAGATGCATACAACCACATTTAAAAAAAAAAAATATTCTTTGCGAAATCGGGGTGCTTGGCCATAAAATCGGCCAGAATTTTTTTCTCTAACAAATTAATTTTCTTCTTAATTAAAAAGACGGACATTGTATTAGTAAATTCCTTTAAAAAAAATTTAAAAAAAAATAAAAAAAAAAATCTTTGTTGTTTCGCTCGACTACTCGGCAGCACAATAGTGTTCGAATGAAATGACGCACTATAACGTGTGCTGTCATCTCACATTTCTATAGTGAATGCTCGATTATGAGAGCGTTAATGTCAAATCCTCATATTTCGATGACGAGTTACTTGTTATCGATTGTTGTAATTCGGTCCCAGCCTCCAGTTCTCCTCCTCGTTCGTCTCGTACTTTGATTCTTTTCACTCAAATCGCCTTTTTCTTTGGATTCATCTAAATTTGTCCACCAGTGTAGTAAAGTAATTGAGAACATTTCCAGTTTTATGGGAAATACTTTCATATTGTGATCTTAACTTTTAGCAAATTCAATAAAATATACGAATTCTAATCAAGGTTATAGCATCATATGCGATTTTTGTGTCATCTGTTGGCATAGAACTATTGCTGCTACCTGATGCTAAGAGGATCTATATAGTGTTATCGAATTTTAATTTACGATATTAGTCGTCAATACTTTGAATATCCTTTTCACAGACTAGGTTGGGAAACTTTCAAACAATATTGGTTAAACTTTTGAATTAAAAATGGATGATCTTTGATAAATAAATTATTATCTAGTTTTTTATTGCATATTGAGCTCTTATAAAAATCACTGAAAACATTGTAAAAACGTAAGATACCAGATTTAAGTACGGATATGCATTACATGTAGACTTGCAACATTGTAACATTGACTCCTAAATATATTTCACAGAAAGGTAAATAATGTACATATATTTGCTTGTATAAATAGTGTTTAAATGAGTTGTTGTGTTTGTTATCCGCTGAAGCGAGAAAATATGGTACTACCTTTCCATATTAGCGCTGGTTGCCATACAATGCAGGTATAAAATGTTAGTAAAACGTATTGTAATATGCGAGCTACGGCTCGAGTAGATAAAACAATATTCTGTGAAATTTATTTCTTTATTTTCTAGTCTATAGAACAATTCAGGTTCACACTGTACTATCCTTCGCAATTCTTTTCTTACAATGTCTCTTTCCTCTTAAATCACTTTATCTCCTTTCTATTACTTAATTCACAAATCCAAACTAATTACTCCTTCTTGTTCACTCTCAACTTTCAATTTATCACAAAATTACAACTTCGCCTATTATCACTTTTCTAATCTCTTCGCCACAGTTTAAAAATCACTGTCCTTTCTATTGATCGCCATCTGTCCTTATATAGCAGAAGTTTCAGATAGCCAGAAACTTCTAGCAAATTCTTCGACCACTGGAAATAATTCCAAGATGACAATCATTTCTTCCAGTTATAATTCTCTCTTTATCCGTGGCTTTGTCAGCTATTGCGAACCTCGAATGAAAGTACAATTTGGAATGGGCTGTAGGAGCGTAGTTATTATTCTACATTATTGTTGCATACTTTTAGACGATGTTACACTGCCCCCCTCTTAGACTTGTTCGTCCCGAACAAGTGCGTCCTCACTTCGACCATTGTATCGACTCAGTCGGTCCACATGAACCACTTTCATTTTGGCCCTTTGTCCTCGCTGGATGCGGTAGACAACATCGTTGATGCGGGTTACTATTCTGTATGGACCCTCCCAGTTCCGCTGCAATTTAGGTGATTTCCCCTTTTGGCGATGGGGATTATACAGCCACACTAGATCTCCTTCCTGGAATCCTGACGTTGTTGCCTTGGCATAATACCTGGTCTTCATGCGGTCGCTCGTTATCTTAATCTGGCTTCTGGTCCTTTGGTGTATGTCCCTAAGCCTTTCCCTAAGGTCCGCCACGTACTCTTCTTCATTTCTGGGCTCATTGGTAGGAGATCCAAATTTCACCTCACTGGGTAAACGAGCTATTCCACCAAATAAGATTTCGAACGGCGTATGTCGAGTAGTGCTATGCACGGCACTTCTATAGGCCATCAAAAACAAGGGAATCTGCCGGTCCCAATCCCGTTGGTAGTCACCTACGACCTTCGAGAGATGTTCGTCCAAAGTCCTATTGAAACGCTCCACCATACCGTCCGACTGTGGATGAAGCGGGGTTGTCCTTGTCTTTTTGATTCCGAGTAGTTGACACATCTCTTGGAAGATTCTTGACTCGAAGTTCCTCCCTTGGTCAGAATGCAATTCCAAGGGCACACCGAATCTGCTAACCCAATTGTAGACGATCTGCTCCGCCACGGTTCTGGCTTCCTGGTTAGGGATCGGAAACGCTTCCGGCCACTTACTGAAGTAGTCCATCACTACGAGTATATACCGATTACCATTGTCGGTTTCCGGAAAGGGCCCTGCGATGTCAATGGCGATTCGTTCGAAAGGTGCTCCCACGTTGTATTGGTGCATCTTACCTCGAGTTTTGGTTCTCGGACCCTTACTAGCTGCACACACGTCGCATTCTCTGCACCAGTCTTCGATATCTTCCTTCGCTTTTAACCAATAAAAACGTTCTCGTACCTTTTCTAGCGTCTTATTCACTCCCAAGTGGCCTCCGGACGCCCCGCCATGCATTTCCTGTAACACCTCCTTGACCCTCGTCCGCGGTACTACAAGCTGCATTACAAACGACTTTCCGTCGGAGGATTCCCATTTTCTTCTCAGAACACCTTCTTGGACATGGAGGGAGTCCCACTGCGCAAAATATGCCTTTAAGGTCGGGCTTCTGTGAGAGATGTCCTGATGATCCGGTTTCTCCATGTTCTCCTTCCAGGCCAGAATCGGCTCGATATCCGGGTCTTCCTTCTGAGCGTTCCGGATCTCATCTACGCTCCAGCCGGCGATAGGTTCGGCTCTCATTCTTTGGATGGAAACCAGCTCCCGTTCTTCCTGACGCGCACAATGTTTACAATCCGTTCTGCATGGTCTCCGGGACAGTGCATCCGCATTAGAGTGGAGTTTTCCTTTACGATGCTGTATTTCGTAGTCGTAGATTTGCAGCCTTTCGATCCATCTTGCGACCTGACCCTCAGGACTCTTGAACTGTAATAGCCATTTTAAGGCTGCATGGTCTGTGCGAAGAACGAACTTCCTCCCGTAGAGGTATTTGTGAAAATGCTTCGTAGCCAGGATCAAAGCTAGAAGTTCTCTCCTTGTCACGCAGTAGTTCCTTTCTGGCTTAGAGAGCACCTTGCTGAAGTACGCAACCACCTTCTCTTGGCTGTCATGCACCTGGGAGAGTACGGCTCCTACCCCAACATTACTAGCATCTGCATCCACAATGAACGTTTCCCCGGGAGTGGGGTAAGCCAGTATCGGGGCATCGCATAGCCGTTGTTTAAGTGCCTTGAAGCTCTTCTTGCACTCAATTGTCCATTTGAATTGTTTTCCCTTTTCCGTCAACTGGTGCAGGTTCTTTGCGATCCCGGCAAAATCCTTCACGAACCGTCTGTAGTAGGTGGCTAGGCCCAGGAACCTCCTTAGTTGGTGTTTATCCTTGGGGACTGGCCAGTTTTTCACCGCTTCGACCTTCTCTGGATCGGTTCTCACTCCTTTCGCTGAAATTATGTGCCCCAAGTACTTGACTTCCGCTCTAAACAGGGCGCACTTCTTGGGGTTGAGCTTCAGGTGGGCACTTCGAAGCCTTTGAAACACATCCCTTAGATTGTCTCGGTGTTGCGCAAACGATTTTCCTACGACGATGACATCATCCAAGTATACCAAACAGGTTTTCCATGTTAACCCTTGCAGGACACATTCCATCAATCGCTCGAAAGTCGCCGGAGCATTGCACACCCCGAATGGCATTACCGTGAATTGCCATAGCCCATTTCCTGCGGTGAAGGCGGTTTTCTCCCGGTCTTCTGGATGGATCTGTACCTGCCAGTAGCCACTCTTCAAGTCGAGAGTGGAAAACCATCGGGCTCCTGATAGTGTGTCTAGCGTGTCGTCAATCCGTGGCAGAGGGTAGCTGTCTTTCTTGGTGACGAAATTGAGCTGCCGATAGTCCACGCAGAACCGCGTGCTGCCATCTTTCTTCTTAACCAGTACAACCGGTGATGCCCACGGACTTTTGGAACTTTCAATCAGACCTTCTTTCTCCATTGCCGACACCATCTCTGCAACTTCTGTCTGCTTTGCCAATGGAAGGCGCCTAGCAGGCTGACGAATTGGTCTAGTATCACCAGTGTCTATTCGATGTTGTACCAGGTGTGTTCGGCCGTATTCTCCGTCCTGTGAGGCAAATACATCAGCGTACTCATTGATAAGATTCTCTGCCATAGTTCGCTGCTCCTGATTCAGCTCACTGGACTGGAGAATCGTCTCCCTCGTTTCCGCTGTCCAAGGTGATGGGAGAGGTTTTGGAGGACCACGTTCAGATATTGTTGCGACGGCGGTAATCGGCGTGCATTTTCCAGTCACCTCCCCTCGCCTTAGTTTGACAGTGTGTGGTCTTGCGTTCAAAACTCTCACTGGAACCATGGTGTTCTTTGGTTCGACCAACGTCTTTCCCACGATGTAGTCTTGAGAATTCTTCTCCGGGTCTGGTTCTACTATGTAGAATCGGTGGCTCCCAAGATCACCTTCCAGCTTCGTCCAAATGATTGTCTCTGAAGACGGCGGCAAAACTTCGTCTTTGCTGATGACTGTCCTGAGAGTTACGGCATTCTCGTTTCCGTACACCATCGGAATCTCCACATTTCGATACCTCAGTACTTGCATCCCGATGTCCAAGATTACTTCATTTGCTTTCATGAAGTCTATTCCGATGATGCACTCGTCGCATATGTCTGCCACCAGAAACGCATGGGAGAACGTCAGTCCTGCCAGAGTAAGCGTAAGACGAACTTCTCCAAATACCTTCGCCATTTCCCCTATTGCAGTCTTCAGGCAGTAGCTGTTGGTGTTGTGCAGCCAGGAGCTTTTGACGATATCTCTTCTTACAATGGAGGCAGTGGCACCTGTGTCGATGGTGGCTACGCACTTCTTCTTGTTGATTAGTGCCTCCACTGTCAGGCTCTTGTTATCCCGTTTGGTTTGCGAAACTTGAATGGTGGTCCTGGGGGCCTCGATTCCAGTAACCAACTTCTGCCCCGCGAAGTTGGTCCTTACGCATTTCCCGACTGCTGGTTTTGGGAAGTCTGACTGACAGGATGGATGTTATCACCTCCAGATGCTTCCTCTCTGCTTCTCCTACTTCCGCAATGTGGACAATTTCCTCGTCTAGGTGCAATTCTGCACTGCCGTTGTAGGTGTCCGGTTTGGTTGCAATTCCAGCAACGGATTTGACTTCCGCGAGCTCTGTCTTCATCCATGACGGCTGTTCTCTGGCATGAGCATTCCACGACGGACATTTCCCTGACACGGTGTATTCCCTGGTATGCTTGGTCCGCAGCCTTCATTGACAAAGCGAATGCCAATGCCTCGGGGAGTGTTCGCTTTTCAGCCATCCTTACAGCCATTTGCAGTTGTCTGTCCTCTATGGCCTGAATAAAAGCTTCCACCGCCATTTCGTTGATAAGCTCCTCACCGGCTTTAGGGTATGAAAGATGGGCTAGTCGCTCTATATCCGCTTGCAACTGTTGGAGCGTTTCCCCCCTTTTCTGGACTCGACTACGCAGCTGAACCCTGTACACCTGCTGCATGTGTTCATCCCCAAACCGCATCTCGATAGCCTGAACCAGAGAGTCGTAGTTCTGCTGTTTATCTTCCGGGATGGTCTGCAAGAGCTCCGCAGCTGGACCCCTCAGTGCAAGTGTGAGTGCAATGGACTTCTCTTCATCGTCCCAGCTATTGGTCATTGCGGCCGCTTCGAATTGCCTTTTATAAATTGGCCATGATGTTTGACCATCGAAGATAGGAGGCTGCATCTCCTTTCTTCTCAGACCGTCGGTGGAATATTCCCGTGCTTTCTGTCTCTTCACGTTGCTGAGTTCCTTAGTAAGATTTTCGACTTGTTTTTCTACTTTTTCGAACTGAGTTTCTATTTTCCCGAACTGAGTTTCATGCTTCTCAAAGTTTTCATCGAATCTAGTTTCGACTTTTTCGAGTTGCGTCTCTACCTTCTCGATTTTCTCTTCGATCACTTCGAATTTGGATTCCAAGTTCTTGTTTTGCTCATCAAGTTTACTTTCCAGAGCATCTAGAGAATTCTTTTGTTCGTCCAGCTTAAGTTCTAGAGAATTTCTTTGATCTTCTATTGCTTTCTTTTGTTCGTCCATGACTAACTTAAGTTGCAGGAGCAGACTTGTTATACCCGGGTCGGCTGCTGTACTTGCTGGTTCCTCTTCCACGTCAAACTCTACGTCGTGCGGATTTTCACCTTCCTGCGTTACTGCTTCTTCCAGACGAATCAGTAGGGCATCTTTTCCCCCAGTTGTGTCGAGGTTCCGCTTACTGAGTTCTGCCTTTAGTTGAGTTATAGTTAGTTTTCCCAATTTGCGACCCATTTTGCGCCACTAATTAACTCAACACAGAAATCGTTTTTTTTTTTTTTTTTTTGCTTGTGCAATTTCACACCACGGAAATAGTTATTCACAGAATAAGTTTTATCCCGCTTCTGACACCAATGTAATATGCGAGCTACGGCTCGAGTAGATAAAACAATATTCTGTGAAATTTATTTCTTTATTTTCTAGTCTATAGAACAATTCAGGTTCACACTGTACTATCCTTCGCAATTCTTTTCTTACAATGTCTCTTTCCTCTTAAATCACTTTATCTCCTTTCTATTACTTAATTCACAAATCCAAACTAATTACTCCTTCTTGTTCACTCTCAACTTTCAATTTATCACAAAATTACAACTTCGCCTATTATCACTTTTCTAATCTCTTCGCCACAGTTTAAAAATCACTGTCCTTTCTATTGATCGCCATCTGTCCTTATATAGCAGAAGTTTCAGATAGCCAGAAACTTCTAGCAAATTCTTCGACCACTGGAAATAATTCCAAGATGACAATCATTTCTTCCAGTTATAATTCTCTCTTTATCCGTGGCTTTGTCAGCTATTGCGAACCTCGAATGAAAGTACAGTTTGGAATGGGCTGTAGGAGCGTAGTTATTATTCTACATTATTGTTGCATACTTTTAGACGATGTTACAGTATTCTGGGGTGCCATAAGAAATCTGCCAAAAAATGCTAAAATAATCAAAAATGGCATGAAATCTGCTGCACTTTATTTTCGATGCCAAATCCTGCTTAAAATGCAGGAAAATGCTAAATCTGATAACGCTGTTCAGAACAACTTATATGTATTTTTGGTGCCAGTGGCAGAACTCATACCTAAAACCATATTTTTAAACCAATTTTTACACCAAATCTTAAACCAAATGCGATTGAAAAATATAAAAAAAAAATATTTCACCCTAACCGTCTATTAGAAACTAGTCGTAGGAACTTATTTCTCGTATTTTGTGCAATTGTGTGTGATTTTCTCAACTTCACCCCACTTATCTTATCATCCGATTGCGATCATTTTCATATGGGGCCGTCTACGCTCCATGGCCAAACAAAAAATCCGTTAAGTGATTCTTGAGTTAGCAGAATTACAAGGACAATTCATGAAGATATTAAAACACTACTGATATCTTACCATAAATTTATTACATGTTCAGACCAAACCATGTGCAAAAAGTGAAGCTAACAAGCTATATTTGGTCTAAATTCATCATGTATGTTTTGAGCTACGCATGGGACGGATTACGGATTAATTAACAATCCTAATATTTGATGACTTTTAATGCTCAATATCCTACACTTCGATTTTAATTGTTTTCAGGTGAGACCATTATCACCACTTTAATTGGAGATGAAAATTTTGTTTCACTTTCAGAAATGATCGCAAAGCTTACTATTATTATGCAAGATGGGACACAAGTAATGTCATAATGTGAATGTGCCATAATTTTTGCAAATGACGTCAAATGTCATTGTGCTTTGACTTCTATGCTGTAGACAGTTAGAGAATTAGTTGACAACAAGCAATGGAGCGATACACACCTGAAGAACGCGGAATTATTGTTACTGCTTATTTGACCAATATCCGGTTTGTTGTTTTAACTCAGCGTGAATTTTGTCGTCGTTTTCCTCCGTCCTGCACCATGTCCGCGAAATGCATCCCCTCAAAGTGTCTGTTGACTGTTTGCGGCATTTGCAGTGAAAGAGTGATTGTCCCTTATTTTTGTTTGAGGATGCCGACGGTACCACCGTAACCGTAACTGGTGAGCGCTGCAGACAGATGATAAACGAGTTTGTTTTTGCCGCAAGTTGCTGAATTGGGTCCCGAGCATTGTTGATTCCAGCAGGACGGAGCAACAGCTCACACAGCTCGGGCAACGATGGAGATTTTGAATCACCATTTTCCCGGCCGTGTGATCTCCCTTTTTGGTGATTTGAACTGGCCGGCCAGATCGCCAGATCTGACGGCGCCAGACTTCTTTCTTTGGGGAATAATAATAATGGGGAATAATAAACTTTTCGTCAAATCAGAGCCCAATTTGTTTCATTTCTAACAAAATGGCAGCTAATTCACATTATGACATTACTTTTACCCCCCACCTTGTATATGTATGAATGTATGTATAAAGAGAAAGAAAAATTCCTTTGTAGTAAAGTGAAGTCTTGCCAAAAGGTTGGTAAGCATGCGTCTAACTTAAATTAATTACATATTTAAATAAAAAAAAAACGTTTTTTTTTTAAGGAAATTCTAATCTTCCAACACGGCCCGTGGTAGAGAGTACCGTTAATTTTGGAATTAGAATGAAAATTCAGATTTCGTTTTTAATTGTACGCTTAAGATCAAATACCTGTTCGAACATTTTCAAGAAACAAATAGGAACTTGACCATATTTAATGGTCTCTGGTTTTCGAGGATGTCTGTTGAAAGCGATAACATTATTAAGGATGCCTTGTCATACATAATACATATTGGCCTTAGAAACAAATTAGAGACAACTTTAGACTTACATTTCTAGCTTGGAAGATGTAGAAATAACTTTGAAATAACATAAATGTCTACATTACTCTAGAAAATATAATTAGAAGCGATTCGTCGGTTTCTAAAGTACCAGCTAAAATATTTATATTTTATTTTTTAAGTTAAATACATATGAAGCAGAAAACAATTAAACCAAAAATAAAAACAATATTGATCACAAATTTACTTTTCTTAAGTTTGTTCCTTTTTTTACGAAATAATAGAGGGTCCTTGAAGTCTACTAGCAAAAGGTAACTTCAAATAAAAGTCGTGTTTCTTTGTGAATATTATGCCTGGTTTAGAAAAATGTTACAAGGCAAACAAGAACAACAATTAACTGGGTATAGAGTTTCAATAACTGTCGATATTATCTACAAATATCGCTAACTGAGTGTAGAACATTTCGACTGTCGGGCAATAAATAATAAATAATAATAAAATAATTTTTTTAATTTCTTTAATTTTAGATTATATTCAATGTAAAATCATTGAAGAGAAAAAGCGGGATAACTGAACACCCTACCCAAATCCACCAAATTCAAAACAAAAAAAGGATATTATGCTGATCCTCGAATAGCTCAATAAGGTAAATAAGCTTCTTAAATATTTATAGGAAGAAAAAGTGGATAATGGTAAAAATCTGGAAGAGGTCCAAGATCGTTAAAACTAAATATATTTTCACTCACAGCTTTTCTGAGCACATATTCCAACAAGAGCGCTCAAAACGAATAAACAAACAATCACCAACTTTCCCATTTTCCAGGAGCAGAATAATAACAATCACTTCACAAGCGAAATACAACAATCCTCTTCAATGAGCCCGCAACGAATTTGAACTGTATGCCAAGATCTTTCAAGCAAAACATTTATATGCCCAAATCTCAAAGTCGAGAATTCGCATCAGATCCGCTCCGTATTACAGAAAAAAGCTTTAAAGCCCAAACCAACTGATAAGAACTGATTGTAAATTGCCAATAATTGTTGCCGCCAAAAAAAGCAAAATAAATAAAACAATTGCGTATCGTGTTTGTATAACGTAAACACGAAAGCATGGAAAGTTTCTTCTGATTTTATTGCACGGCATTTTTCACGGGCACTGGGTCATATCATATCATCGATTAAAGCTTCTTTACTCGTAGGGTAAAATTACGTAATATCAAGTCGTTTACTTAACAGTGTTTAATTCTGCAAAAGCTTTTGTTTGAACCGATCGCGTGCCGGTGTGCTTCAATTTCATACAATCATACTGAACACAGCGCTTTACGCGGGTATCACCACCTGGCATTGACAAGAGTCGGTGACATTTGACTAATCAAATATCGATAAACGATAAACACAAAAGTTTTTGCGACGTTTCGACGACCTTCACATTGAAGCCGCGAAGCTGTATTGTCACAGGGAAAAGAGGTAGCGTAGAGAGACGGTGTCAATGCACCGGTATATTTGAAATTTATGAGTTTCAGTTAGCGCTCGCTGTTGATTCATATACACAGGGTTGCATTTAATTGAAAATTTCATAGAAGCGGGGCGCACGTACGATCCAAATAAAGTGTAGAGAACGCACTGATCAGCAATCCTTTGAAATTTTTTTTTTTTTTTATTTTCCACACACATCGTGAAGAGTGTATGTGGAGTCTACTCATAAAAAATATGAGTGTGAAAGTTGTTAATAAGCGAATTACTTTGCGACGCAGAAGCAGTTAATTTATTTATCCCTGCAAAAACTTCGGGAGCAACATCATGAAGGTCTTTATTTCTATACGGATATCAATATGTAAAATGGCTTTTTCCTCGTGGCCAATGCCCTTTTCTTTACAACTTCTCTTTGTGAGAGCGCCCCTGATGTCTGTAGCACCAATCCCATTTCTACAACCTGTATGTGTACTGTCAATCCTCTAGTGTCAGACGCTGATCAGTGTGCCGCATAATGTGTAATAGACTCATATGGAACTTAACTTTAGTGTCCTCTTTTAACTATGACCTTACTGCTAAGGAATCGGATCTCGGACAGCATTGCTCATGAGATCATTAAGGTTATATTCTGGATTTTATTTGCATCGTACGACAGGCATACCTTTCCTCAAGGTTAGTCTTTACGCCGACCCTGTGGGGGTAAACTTTGAATGTAAAGCCTGTAAAGTTATTAATGCCTTTAATGGATAGAAAACTCATCAAAAAGGGAGTAGAGCATTATTGTCCAAAGACATAACGCCAAAATTTACTACACCGCTTCGCTTCTCTTTTATCTTCAAAACTGCCATGGACATCAGTGTGACACTGATATTCAGTGGTTTAGGCATTATGCTTTGGACTTTAATGTCCTGTCAAGAGCTATTTCCCCTTAAGTTATCAGAGATTTTTCTTTTATTCATTAATTTGTTAGTGCTAAGCAAACATGTGGATTTCAACTTGCATCTTTATTTTATGTGGCAATTCGGATGTCCAGAACGCGTGCTGTCAGTTTCTTAGTAAAAATCCGCTACGAATTACAGAACATGGAATAACTAACGATTCAGATAACGCGCAATAAATCCCACGAGTTCATGTGCGTATGCATCATGTACCTTGATGCAGTTCAGAGGATTGCCAATACATGTCCACATTATTTCCGACTTAAAGGTAGCGTACTTATTTTTTACTTCATAGACGACTTACATTGTGCGATGTTATCTGAACAAAATAAAAATTACATAAACGAAACACGACGTAGAGTTAAACTATTAAGGGTGAGCAACTAATGACATAATGAGCAACCAGGACATACATTTTATATGGCAGGAATGGAAAAGGACAAACAAACAAAGTTTTCCTTTATACTTTTTAAATGGTTTTAAACGTTTACCGCCATTCCATTCCATATCTATATATCTTAATCTTGATTTCTCCTTAAACCACAGAAAAGGAGAAAGCTATGGTCGGTACTTGAAACGGTCAGGTCAAACAAACACTTTCTAATCAAAAATTCTTGAACGTGCTTGAGCTTCAATTTTATATGTCATATAATATGTTTCCATTCTTACGCCCGAAAGTCCCCCACAAAAATACCTCTTACACATTTTACTTGGTTATTTTTGGTCCACCACCTAATACTTTACTGCAAGTGTAGTGGACGACTACAGCTCTCTATGGCAAACGGTATCAGGTTTGGGCGTTGTCAGTTACAAATTTTATACTTTCGATTGCGCTACGGTCTGGGGTGTACATGTGTGCGGTTTTGAATAACAGTAATATGTATAAAATTAAGCGAGTGGGTCATCTAATCTAATATTATTTTTCATTTTCAAACGACCTCCGAAGTCTCCTAAGCTAACTTCTTAGACAAGCAATTGTTAGCCGTGATACCTTAACTGCTAAAACATGTTTAGAGGAAGGCCGTAAGAACCTTATCCTAGTTACTGAGGCTTTCTAAGAGAGTACTGAGTTTTTACTCATATGGTGGTGGAGGATTTTGAAGTCCAAAGTGAGTCTGGAAAGGTTACATACATGTATTAGCACGAATATTCACAATTACAATCATACCATGCCTACGCCAAATGATTCAAATTAAGTAGGTAAGGCAGAGCAATATAATGCATGCAATACAAAGTCGTCAGTCCTTTATAATTCGTAGAAGGGCCTGTCGAGTTTAGACACGATTGTATTAGCCGTTCTTTAACCGCCTTATTTATGGCGATCATTGATGAAGGCAATCCGTCCAGTTAAAAATTCAAATAATTATGTTGCACTCAATGTGAGGTAAGACTTCAGTTCGGTAATTGGTATTTGCCTAGTGCAAAGCGGCATGGTGAAAATATGGCAGAGAGCGCTCTTTGAAAAATTATCTCTTCTTCTGACAATGAAATAAGGGCCGACCCAACATTGAATGGAAAGCCTAGACCCTCAAAGACTGTTCTTAAAATTTAATGCAGCTCACTCAAACCTTGAACTAATTGTATCTCACTTAATCTTGGCCTTACACTGCAAAGCCCGAAATCCGTCCCTGTTCCCCGGTTAGATGTGTCACTCTGCTCTAATGCTGGTGGGAGTTTATAAAGATTTTTTCCGCGCGATAGGGAAGTAATCCCAACAAATGTCATATGACTTCCACCATAGATACATTTAAATAAAGAAATTAAAGTTTTTCTGACGCCGAGCTGATGAACTCTGCTGCGCATTAGATAATCATAAAAGTTCGCTGGGACTGATCTATTAAATTCCATGGCCAAAATGTTGTGTCGTCTGTTTTAAGAACAAACGATTTGGCTATCGCTTCCGGAAGAGTTCCCAATCGTGTTCTGCTTCATTATGCAGACCTGTTCGAACGACAAGATGGCATTTATGCTGGTTGATCATTCATTGAGTCTAGCACGTGCTAAATTTACATAATTCGGTGGAACGCGTTTAAAAGCGCACACCGCAGTCACAGTAGTTCACACCTCCGTGTGTTAAAGTGGGTTCAAGTTTCGCGTTCATTGTCAGTGTCGACTGGTTATGTGTTATGGTAGCCGAAGAGCTTTCCATTTTGGTTAAAAGGGGCTGTAGATACTACTGCAATTCGGACAGTGATCAGTGCTATCTGAAGGCCGATGCAAATGGAACAATTGTACAACTGACTGAAATTGACATTGTGCATTGGATTGCACAATTGAGTGGCAATTAAACTTATTTAAGGTTGTATCGAGTGAGGTATGCATGTACAATTTGTATTTGCTTCAAGGGACCCACACGTATGATAATTTAATTACCGGGTATAAAACATTATTTTTTTGTTTTTCCGGATTGCTTGAAATGTCGTCCCTCAAGGGGTGAATCAAGGAGAGATGTGATATTTTAAAAGGGCGTGTGGAATTGTACAACTGCCTTTGAGATGACTCATGTATGTAAGTAGGGCTTTCGTTTTGTGGAAACATTTATAAATTTCGTTTTCATAACTGCTTCAAGTACAAAAAGAATTTAATTAGGATTGTGAACTGGTTTCAACATGACTTCTGGGAAAAAACTGAGTCTGGCTGCATATCAACAACGTTCAAGAGGTGTCAGGTGCATGCAATTCAGAATCATTACGACACACTCAAAGTTATTTACGCAAATTTATTTAAGAGAAATCATTGTTGCGTACTTTTTTCATAGCCTTGTGGACATTTGTTTCCTTTACAATACAGTGTCGATGTACTCATACATGAATTCATGATGCAATTAAAATTGGGAATATAGTGGGGATCAACCACGCAAACTTGTACTCGAAAGCGGTTCAAAGCTCATTTTAAGCAATTTACACTCAAATATTTCTTGAACCACTTCCTTCTTCACATGGTACCTATTGTAGTTCGATTGCAGACTCACCACAAAGTATAAAACAGGTTCGTGCAGGTTTGTTTGTTTGCATGGGCGTATCCAGAGGCGAACCGTGCCAATTTTTATAATCATGAATAGCTTGGCACATAACTCAAAGAGGTAAGATGCTTTTTGATTGCGTTTTGAATACTAACCTCATTTTGTGCAACATTGGAAACGAACCTACATTCATAGCCAGAAACCAACAAAAAGTTCTAGATATTTCTGTCCGACAACATCTATCAGATGATTATAAATTGGAAGGTATTAGGTGAACACTCTTTCTCTGATCACCGCTACTTTCAATTTAGTCTTGATGGTAATCCTCTTAGCCCATTAGTTTACAGAATGTCATATACAAGGGAAACATTAAAGAAATTGGTTAACTCTGATATTCTAAGGTCCCCTCGTAATACTCAAGAGCTTGAATGTGTAGAAAAGGATCTTACCCCGGTCCTCTATAAACGGACGAATTCTTCCTGTCCTCTTGTCAGTCCTAGGTAAGAAAAAGTCACACTGATGGATTTCAGAATTGGGACCTCTCAGAAACAATTGTATGAATTTTTTAACAGTGCCAAACGAAAGATGCGACCGACTAGGACTCGTATAGGGAATCCCTAAAAATATATAAAAAAGAATTCATGAAAGCCAAACGAAAATCTTGGAGACTCTCTGGTCAAATAGAAGAATCTCTGAGGCATCTAGGCTAAGAAAAATCCTCTCTACACATCCAACAATGCCCAGCTGTTTAATAAAAATGGATGGTTCTTGGACAACTTCCAGTGAAGATAAGTTAAATTTGTTACTAGATACACACTTCCCAAATTGATAATAATATTGACCTTAGCAAAACAAATGCACAAAAAACTATATTCTCAATTCTGATTACGCAGGACAAACTTTTTTGAACCCTGCATAGCTTCAAATCATATAAATCTGCTGGACCAGATAGCATAATGCGTGCCGAACTTCAAATGGCATCAGATATTATCTTGCCAGCACTAAATTTAATACTACACAACTGCTTAGATTTGGTCCATATTTCGTTATTGTGGAGAGAAGTCATTGTGGTTTTCCTATCAAAAACCTATAAATATTCTCATGTAAGCCCAAAATACCTCAGACCCATTAGTGTCTCCCCATTATTTCGTAAAACACTGGAACGACTAATTGATATCCACTTACGTACCAGTATCGACACAGAACTACTGTCTGCAGTTCAACATGCATACCGCAAAGGTAAATCAGTGGACACAGCATTACATACGAGTACATTAGTAAGCATAATCTAGTATTCTCTGCAGAGGCTGAGAGATGCGAGGTGATCGCTTATGCAGACGACGCTGCTATAGTAGTCTATGGAAAGCATCTTATTATTTTAAAAGAACTCCTACAAAACTGAACTAGGTCTCTTTTCCTGGAAATATAATATTACAATCATTGACCCTCCGTCCCTTAATCGAATAAACTTAACTTTTTCTAACGAAGGCATGACACTGGCAGTAGGGTGGTCATATGGCTAAAATGCAACTTGATCGTGATGATGACATCAGGTGGACGGAAAAAAATACTGTGAATCATAAGCAACGACAATAACAGCGAAAACAAAAAAAAAAATACTCCCCAGTTATCTGGACAGTCACCCTTGGAGTTCACTGAAACTTAACTACCACCTGAGTTTCAAACCAACTACACCAATCTGTCTTTTTCTCTGTCTCTTCCCCTTTCCACAAAAAAACGCACGTGTTCTAAAAATTAGTATAAGGGTATTCATATCCACTTTAACACGTGCAAATATCGATTACACCACACTTAGGTTACGTTTTGACAAAAACTTCCAAGTCACCATCCCTTCCAGGTAATTCTAGGAGGAAGATGTATTTCAGTTTAAAAACTAACGACGGGGTAAGTGGAGGTCTTTCTCCCAAATCATTGTACCGTGTTTCAGGTGAAAATAATGGCAATAAAAGAAGTTTAATCCTGGTTAAAGAAAAACGATTTTAGCGATTTAACAGTATATACGAGTATCCGCATCTTTTATGTCAGCCAAGCAGCAATCGAGTCCATCGTTTTCTCTAAGCTCAATAACAGCCCTAGACTGCCGATCATGTCTTGCAGAGATGGCGGAGCAGTTCAAAATTCGCCTTTGTCGGGTGCCAGAGCATTATTATTATTATTATTAAGTAGGTCTATGGTTGGCATATCCTCATCTGATAGTTGGTACTGCCCAAGCATTCCAATCTTTTGTAAGTCAGTTCTCCACAAGACTCCAGAAGATGTTCTGGAGTCTCACTTGACTCAGAATCTACAAAGGCCTTCGTTTGTTATATCTAGTTTCCTTAAATGCTCCCCGAGTTTACAGTGCCCCGTTGATGCACTCTTCGAATCACTTCTGGTTGTAGTGTCCCAGAACTTTCTTAACTTGCCTCAGACCTGGAGTATTGATCCAGGTTCTGGCCCTGTTTTCTTTCTCCATCTTCCTGAATTCTTCACGTATGGTGTGAAGAATGAACCGCAGAATGGTTCAGGTCCAATAAAAGATTTTGCTGTTCCTTGTCTGCTTCTTCGTTGCCCTCTATTCCAGCGTTGCCAGGTATGCAATAGAGGGTTACCTTGTTACTTCTACCCAATTCATTAATTTTGTATAGGCATTCCCACACAAATTTTGATTTAATGACATGGGAGTCAAGTGCCTTGATAGCTGTTTGACTGTCTGACAATATTGCTATGTCGCATTTTTTGTATCTTCTATCGAGATTGAACACATCTACGAGTATGTATAGGTTCTGAGTACTTTGTTCTTGGCCCAAATACACCTGCCCCTGTTCCTTCTTAAGTTCTCGCTCCGTCGTACCACTTTATTGTGTGGTTAGTCAATCCATATATTATGGATTCATTGTTCCAAGCCTTCTTGTTACTTAACTTTTTATCAAAGTTAAATTTCCTGATATTATCGTCTCTAGGAATTGCTAGAAAGGGGAGTCTCTTGCGAATTTTTTTGCATTTCTCCCTCCCGATGCCCTCTTTTGCCATCCTTAGGATCGTACAACTTCCGCTTCATATTCAACTACAATATGAAGCGAAGTTAGTTCCAGGAATATTTCTATGGCAGCATTGGACATGTTCTCAAAGCCCCAGTAATACAGAGGCAAGCAAGTCTTTGCACTTTAGTGAGTGTCTCCCTCGTTGTGGCTAGTTCGTTTGGCCCACGCTATCACTCTATATGTGATCATTGGTCTCACAATGGCGATATACATACATCTTAGAATGCTCGGATTAAGTACCCAAGACTTACCCGCTAGGCTCCTACATATCATGAGAGCACGGGTGGCCTTTTTGGATGTCTCTTCTGTGTGTTTTTTCCACATGAGTTTACTATCTATGTGGAATCCTAGATATTTCACTTGATTCCGGGGTTCGTTAACTTTTCAAGTAATTCATCCACAACTAGATTTACCATTAGAGGAGATAGAACTCCTCGTTATGGGAATCCTCTTGTTGTGTTGACCTTTCTGCCCAGGGCTCGCTTAATGGCTTCGTGTGAAGTATTACCAAATGCCCTCTCGATGTCTAGGACGCCGCAGAGAACAATCTCTTTTGTTTCAAGAGCTTCCAATATGGTTTGCGTCAACTGGAATAGAGCCGTCTCAGTGGATCTGCGACGGTAATGAAGTGGGGACGTGTTTAGTATGTCCTCTCTTATGTAGCTGTCCACAGCTTTTTCCATTGTTTTGAGAAGAAACGATGTTAGGCTGATTGGTCTGTATGACTTCGACTATGTTGGCGTATATTCAACCAATTTCTGTAGAAGCTGTATGAATGAAGAAAAGGATGAAAGTATTCTTCGCCTTCTTTATACCTGCCCAGCTTTCTTCCAAAAAATAAACTCCACTTAGAAGCTTTCTGCTTTAGCGACCTAAGCGATCTGATAAATGCAGACATTAGAAACCTCCTACGCTTCATCAGAAGCTCGAATTGGTTTAACGAGTAGGTAGGACCTATCATTGGTCTAAGTGTGGTGGCCTCTAAGCTGGCAGCCAATCCAACCTAACATGACATTAGCAAGTAAAGTACTATTATAAGCACTTTTTGGCTACATCATCTGTTGGCATATTTTTTTTTTCCCGAGGGTTGGTGAAAACTCTTCCATAGACACTATGAGGATAGCAAGCGCATGCTCATAGTAGTGTCAGATTCTTACTGACTAAAGAAACACCACCCTGCGATTTAATTTGTTATATATATTGCAACTAAGAAGGACCTTATCAAGCAATTTTTCTATCATGAAAAAAAACTCGTTTGGCAGGTTACTTTCCACTGAAAGATCCTGCATGTTCCGCAATCTAGGCTCGGCTGATTCCTATCTCGCCAAGTCGAAAAGTTTCGTCCTTTGTAGTCGGCACAATAAATTACTTTCATCCAGAATTTGTAGATTGTATTGTTGACATGTCCGATTAGTCGGTTTCTATGCTTTCTCGCGAAGCTTCTAATTTCAGCTTCGATTGTCGGAATTCCGAGATCCCTGTGGATATCACGTTTCTAGTATACCCCGGTGCGTGGACAATTTCTCTTAGCACTTTATTTTGAAAAGTTTGTAAAATATTGACGTTTGTTTTCTTGGTACAGCCCCAAAGTTGTATACCGTAAGTCCACACCGACTTTAGCACTTGCTTATATAAAAGCAGTTTGTTCTCAGTACTAAGCTGGGAGTGTTTTCCGAGCAACCATTTCATTTCTCTATATTTGATTTCGAGTTCTTTACGTTTCATTTTCAAGTGCGAATTTCATTTCAGTTTTGCGTCGAGTGTCATTCCAAGGTATTTGGCCTCGTTTGCAAAAGGTATTCGGGCCAAGTTTAGGAAAATTGGCAAGACATTAGTTTTCTTATAAGTAAAATTCACGTGAACAGATTTAGATTCTTTGAGGGCGATCCACCAGTCCTTCGTCCATTCATTTACTTTATTCAGTGCGTTTTGCAGTTTTGCAGTCGTTTCTTCGATTGTTTTACCTACGGCTAGGATAGCGGTGTCATCGGCAAACGTAGCCAGGATAGTGCCATCTTCTTTCGGTATATCTCGAGTATATAACAGATAGAGAAGTGACCCAAAAACGCTTCTTTGCGGTACACCGGCCGAAATTTCTTTGAGCTCCGAGTATTCATTTCCATGTCTAACACGGAAGAGTCTATTCCCGAGATATGATTCTATTGTAGAATGTCGAATAGGCATACAGGGAGAACTTGTCGTAATTTGCAATTCAAGCCATCATGCCACACCTTATCAAAGGCTTGCGAGACGTCAAGAAATACGCTTGAGCATATATTTTTCTCTTCAAGTGCTTTCTCGATTTTGGTCTATAAGATTTTACCTCATTTGGCGGCTTTCCTGGTTTTAAAACCATTATAACTTCCGCAACTTTCCATTGGTTAGGCACGTGTTTTAATCTGAGCGCAGCATTTAAAATATGAAGAAGCTTAATCAATGCTTTTCTAGGGAAAGCTTTGAGAATTTCTCCGGTGATCAAGTCATAACCAGGAGCTTTCTTAGGTTTTAGATACCCGATCTCATGTTTGAGTTCCCTTAGCATTGCACTTGTAAGTGCTAAATCGTCAGATGGTAAATCCAGCCTATTGATATTGTCGTAAGACACTTGACCATCGTACGCGGTGTGGGGACCTTGGGGCTTTTGGTGCCTTTTACAGCTTTCCAAAGTGAATAATTGGAATCTTTTTTCGCTGTTAAACTTTCAAGATAAGAGCCCATCGCACGATTCTTAAAATCCTTTATAGTCTCCTTCAACGAATCGCACAGGTGATTCAAGTGTGCTTTATGTTGTGGTGCATGACTCTGTCGCCATTTCTTATGCGCTTTTCTTTTTTCCTTGACCAATTCTTTTATTTCCGTAGGATATCGTAGACCGTATTTGTCCGGAGTTTTCCTTGGATTGGGAGTATTATTCCAAGAGGCGAGCTGTACGATCTCAACGAAGCGATCAACTTCAACCTCAAGTTCATAGGGTGTCGTAAGACGACAGATCAAAGCTCTCTTCAACTTTAATGTGGTTGGTAGAAATTCCTTTCACGACGAAAAAGTCGATCAGGTCAGGTATTTTCGAAGTATCAGTTGGCCAGTAGGTCGGTTTACCCGTTGAATGGAAATCACAACTGTACTCCATACCCGCCTCATAGAGCATTCTGCCTTTTTGCGAGCTGTCTTGAGCCCCAGAATGTATGTTTCGCATTAAAATTAGTAAAATCACTTTTTCCAAGCGCGGAACGCGGTGGGCAGTAGATAGATGAGATTTTAAGAGTACGCTGACTATTATTTACTCGAATCGTGCACAGTTGCAAAGTTTCAAGCTCGATCTTTAGGTCTTCGGATTGTTCGACGCAGTCTTTAATAAACAATGATTATTCGCCTCTCGCTTTTCCCGAAGGGTGACAAGCGTAGTAATCATTATAGCCTTTTATTTTTAAATGCGATTCGTTTTTTACGTGGGTTTCAGAAAACAAACAAATATCGATATCCTTTTCACGTAAGAATATTTCCAATTCGTCAAGTTTTTGCAAAAGTCCGTTTGCATTCTAAGTACATATTTTTAACATTCGTTTTTTATTCATATTCTAGTTGGAGTACGCGTTTTCTCTGGATTACTTTCGAGCTTAACCAGCCTATCGAGAATAATTTTATTTATTTTGCTTTATTCTTCAAGTTTCGCTACAATAACTGAAAAAAACATGAGAAACAGGGTCCTTCGAAATTGGAATTGGGGATTGGTGCTGAGTGAGATGGTTTGGAGCAGAATATGATAATCAATGTTGCTTGCTAATAGTTGATGTACAAGTATTATATCGGCAACTTTTCTACGCTTTTCAAGCGATTGCATGTTCAGCAAGTTCAAACGATACTCGTAAGGAAGTAAATTGAATCTGTCAGGCTACGAGAGACCACGTAGAGCAAAACGGATGAACCTTCGTTGGACACATTCAATTCGATACGAAAGTTTATCGAGATAGGAAGACCAAACTTGGCTGGTATATTCTAGAATTTGTCTTACAAATTTGAAGTACAGGGATTTCATGAGATAAGGATTTGAGAATTCCTTGGACCAACGTTTCACATAACCTAGCGCAGAATTTGGTCTGCTAATAATATTATCAATATGACTATGAAAATTAAGTTCACTGTTGTAAATGACACCCAAATTACGCAGAAAGGTGACAGTGGGAACAGGCTCGTCGCAAATCACATACGTTCTGGGAGCTGTAGGAAGATACTTCCGGAAATTAGTAATAGATGCCAAGCTATTTATTTGTTTTATTGTTGACATTCAACTCAAGAAAGTTTTTATTACACCAAGTAGAAAAGCTGTTCAAGTCAGACTGAAGTGCACGGGAGTCAGTGGGAGTGGAGATGTATGCAAAAATGTTCATGTCGTCCGCATAAACTGATAGACTGGAATATTTAATAATGCCATCAACATCATTAATTGATAAAATGAAAATCAGAGGACCAAGATGGCTACCTTGAGGGACACCAGAGGGGGCCTTAAAGGGATCAGATACAAAGGATCTAAAAAGGACTTTATATTGACGTTCATGAAGGTAGGATTTGATCCACGCAATAAACCCAGACTGAAAATCGAGAGCTTTGAGTTTCAAAAATGTGGGGGGAAAATATAGACTTACAATGGAAAAACATTTAGCTACAGGACGATAATTATAAATTTCATTTTTCGGAGCTTTTTTATTAAGGGGAATAATAAAAGAGCTCTTCCAAAGCCTAGGGAAAACGCTCTGTGAAAGCAACAATTGGAACAGAGCCGTTAGGGGTAGAGCCAAAGATCTACATATTTTTTTAAAACTACGGCAGGTATCCCGTCTGGGCCAGTGGAGTATTCGATGAAGAAATCAGCAAATAAGTTTGCTATTATTCGAGGGTCGCTCGAAGAAGTATTGGAGAATGTCAGAGTTGATGGGTAACTGTCTGACCTTTTTTGTATTAACGAACAAATCGTTCAGAATAAAGAGGACAATTTGTATTATTTGTTACATACATAGGTTTGGACAAAAATGGAAAGCGTACAAAATTTTTGGATCGATAATTTTTTGTAATCGCAAATAATTCATTTAAATAATTTCGTCCCGCAAGCTAACATAAAATGAAAAAGAATGGAAGTTAAGAATTGTACTTGTGTCCCTTTAACAACTAATTTTCATTATAGTTGATCCTGTCTAAAACCATATCTATCGCAGGATCGTTTCCTGTCCTTGGATCAACATTTTTCTTCATTGTGCAATTTTCCAACAATGTTTCATTCTTTACATTGAATTTATTTATTTTACATTTATATGTATGTATTCAAAAAACACGCTTGCAGCACAATTTGTTGTCATAAAGTCAAAATATCAGCCCAACGCGTTGGGTTTACTTTACACCTCCAAGGAATGTAAAAAAAAAAACTGGACCCACTCTAGGGCGAATCTAACAAAATAATCACGACCCGGTTCGCACTCTCATTTTTCGCAGAAATTCCTCCACCATGAGCGACAGATGGATGGAAGGACGCGCTACGAAAGCGAAATGATTTTCGTGACCTTTATACGGAAACCGAACACAGACTTTTGTCAGTTCGGGCGAAATTGCGCACGCAATGCTGTCATAGAATAGGCACTTATGGGGGGAAACCGAATGGAAAAATGTGTCGCAGGTGGAGTATCGACAGCCTTCCAGTGTCTTAGATGACCCTCTCTATGAGGGCGAGAGTTTTTACGTTATACACATAGCCTTAGAAAAGTATACGAAGAGCAAAGTAGAAAGTATCTAAAGGGTGTCCCTGGCTGTCTTGTTAAAACCACATGTCGTCCACATATGGCACAAAAAACTGGATTAACATGCCGCGATAGCGAGGACTATTAATTATTATTGTCTGACCAGCAGCATTTTCAAAGAAGAATGGTCCGATGATTCCTCCAGCCCAAAATCCCAACATTGACACGTTGTGGATGCATTTGTTTGCCAACAATCACAAATTCGACATTTTTGACGATTAACAGAGTCATCAAGATTAAAATGAGCCACATCACAGAAGATGATTTTGTTTGAAAAATCAGCATCCACTTGTTGTTGTTCCATAATCCATTCAACCAACTCTCTTCGCTGTGTACCACTCTATTTTTAATAACACTGAACTGTCAGCTGTCACGCTGCCTTTTTTTTCAGTGGCAACACTTTACCGCACAAATGGCTCAAAATTCAAATCTTACGTGAATTTTGGGACACCCTTTAACGTGCTATACCGAAATATTACACAACGAAATTACGAATATGTAGCAGAAGCAAATAAGATCACGCAATGTCATAAATCAGGAAACCGCACAACTCCTTTGAAAGGGGAGCTATTTTGGAACTTGTCTGCACTAATTTTATTCCAAACTTGATACCGTTTATTTGGACACACTAAGATGAAAAAAAAATTAAAACAGAACAAGTGATCGCTCCTTGTGATTATCCTTTTCACATTTTTCTCGTCTTCCGGATGCTGTTTTTGTATAAAAGCGAATGCAAATTACAGAAATCAATATTCAACTCAAACAGTCCAGGTTTAGCATTCATACAAAATATCGAAAGGAATATTAAAATATGAAATTCACCGTTGTTGTCGTCATTTTTGCTGGTAAATACTTTTGACTTGGTACTCAAACTTACAGTAATACATTTTAACCATTTCCAGCTATCTTTGCCGTCGTTCTTGGAGTGCGTCCAACACCACCACGCAAGTGTGACTACAGGTGCACTAAACTAGATGACACTACGTGCGCCTACAATGGAATCTGTCTAAATCGCTTCCGAAGCCAGTGCCAAATGGAGAAATACAACTGCTTGTTCCCACAGAAGGCATTCAACAAGGTGGACGACTGGAAGTGTGGTGAGAAGTCATTACCCCTGTGTTCTCTGGGAGATTTGTAAACAATCACAGTATTAAAATAAAAAAAAAGATTATAAACAATTAGAACTCAAAAGTTTTGTACTTATTTAGATTCTAGAAGACTAAATTTGCAAACAAAAAAGCGTTTGAGCAGTCTATTTCTACGAGTATTGTACAATTTGCTTTTAGCAGATGTCAACAATATTTAATAGGGATTTCTTGAGAAAATTTCCAGCTTATTATTGGCAGTCTTTCTGCCAAAAATATCTCCAAGATTAAAAAGGATTGAGAAAACTAGGAGTCTTTTTTTTAAAATCCATATCCTTCACTTCGCCTTGGCCTAGCCAAACCTACCGCCGTTCCAATGATCTTAATACATTTTACAGCTCTTTATGTACATAAGTACATATTACACACTTAAGACCATGTATTTCAAATTTTCAAAGAAGAATCGCACAGTGATTGAGAGAGAGGAAAGGCTTTAAAGGTGATTATAGAGGAAAGGATAGATTTTGCCAGATTACAAATGGGATTTTAGTCCTGCTCCTAACCTGGAGAATAAGACGCTGCATAGAATCAAGCCATTATCCCGGCTTGATTCTTATTTAAAGATAACAAATGGTCACCCTGTTAGTATTAGAATCAGGTATTCCTATGTGGTTTTTGTGACAAAATAGCAGAGCCAAACTGCAAATACCTAATTCTATCCATTCATCTTCATCATCAGCGGCAGCGAAGGTCTACCGTACTGAACCCTGATTCTATTATCAATTCGGTGTGCGAATAATTGAGTTGAGTTAATCGCTTCAAAACAAAAAACAAAAAAACAAAAAAAACAGTCCTGTCTCCTGTCTCTGAAGATACTAACAAAATTGTTGAGGGGTCTAATGGTTGGTGGTGCCAAATACCTAATGAAAGGTGGTGTTAAATGCCTAGGATTGCTCAAAAAGCGCAAGCGATTTTTCACTCCTACAGATTTGGACACGATCTACAAAATGAAATATATGGATAGTTGTGTCCCACCTTTCCATATGTTTAATCCTAATACACGTGTATAATATTCTGCACATATGTACCTTCCCGAGAGTGTTTTCAATATGCTTCCTAATTTTTCGTGAATTATTTAGGCCTCATTTTGCTGATTCAGGAAACAAGCAGATAACTCTCCAGTCATCATACTCCAGTAAGTTATCATTCTTTGGAAGCTCGACAATAATTTTTTTCCGCCATTCGTCAGAGCGATGTTGTCGGCGAAGCTTTCTAGAGCTTTGCGGAAATGCCGTCAAGCCCTCCCGCCTTGTTTACTTTGAGATCAAAAGATCACGGTAATGATCCCGTCTTTACCCAATACCTATTACCTTTTTGTTAACTCTACACACTGTTCTGCTGTCGCATCTACTTGCTGCTTCTTCGGTTTGTTCAGCCAGTGCGTACTTTAGGTATGATGCACTTTCCTCATTTTCATGGGTTCGAGAATTTTTTAGACCAGCGTTTTATGAAACCGAGAGAAAAATTGGCCTTGTGAGTAATTTGATCAATGTGGGAACGGAAGTTTAGCTCCCTGTCGCTTATAGAGGAGACTGCGGGAACAGGCTCGTTGCGAAAGTAATAGGTTCTGAGGGGTGGGGGAAGTCGCTTACGAGAGAACGTTATGGATTGACATTTGCCGACGTTAAGTTCTAAGATCGGTGGGGGTAAATATTATCTTAATGATTTTCACGTCATCCGCGTAAATAGACAAATCTGAGTCTTTTATGATATGACCAACATAGTTTAGTGTTAAGACAAAAATCAGTGGACCAAGGTGACTGCCTTGAGGAACACCTAAAGTGGCGTTAATGGAGTCAGAGACTGAAAATTTAAAGAGAACCCTGTACTGGTGTTTCTCTAGGTACGATCTCAACCATGGGGGGAAAACCCGAAGGCTTTAAGTTTTAGGTAAATAGTTAGGTGACATATTTTATCAAACGCCTAGTCGGTCACAATGACATCCACTTCCTTACCTTTCTCTAATGCTTGCAGCGTTTTAGAAACGAATTCGGTTAGGTTAGTAGTTGTGGACCTACCCTTTAAGAAACCGTGCTGTTGTGGAGAAAAGATGGATTTGCAGCGAAATTAAAGTGAGTCATATGTCATTTTTCCTGCCTTTTTTATGGAAAGGGAAAATAAACGAGTCCTTCCTTTCCTTTAGGGAAAACAGCTTGAAAGAGTGATAGTCGAAAAAGAGTTGTAAGGGGCTGACATAAAAAATTTATACATTTTTTTAGAAATATGGCGGGCAGACCATCAGGGCCTGGGGAAAAGTCATCCTTAAGCTGATTAATCTTTTCACGTACCATATCAGTCTTCATGTCAACTGAGACAAGGGAGGTTTGTGGGCAGTTGTTCAGGTAGCTGAAATAGTGAAGATCCGGTTCGTAAACGTGGTCAGAATACGATTGACTGAAGAAGGTTGCAAAGAAGTTGGCGATTGCTTTAGGGTCAGCAAATGATGTATTAAATAATTTTAGAGTGGAAGGGAAGCTATCGGACCTTTTTTTGTCGTTTATAAATTGGTAAAAACTCCTAGGATCTCTGATTAGGCTTAATTGCATTCTGTAGAAGAATGAAAAATCTGAGGCAGATCTGGATCTCAGGTAAGTTTTCCATAATTTGTTTCATACATTACGAAGTGTACGTAATTCATTATTATACCAGAGAGGAGATGACGAGCAGTTTTTTTGCGGCAAATATGGAACAGATTTGAGAAGGCAGTCAAAGATTGCTGTGTAGAAGAATTCGAGAGCGATATCAATGGGGGTGTTATTCTTTAGAAAGCGGCTGAAGTTTAAGTTATTGACTAGGTTATTAAGTTTAGCGAAATCAGCTTTACGGAATTTAAAAGAAAGAGAGTTCTCTAAATCAACGCTAATGTTGTCATGTTCATACGAGAAGGTAAGAGCGAGAGGAGGGTGATAGTAGTCTAGGGTGTAGAGAAGATGGTTACTAGCGGTAACCAGGGAATTACGGGCATCGTGGTAACCAGGGAATTACGGACGATCCTCCATTTCCTTGTACCTATCTAGTCTTATACGAAAGAAGACTACTCCATCTCGTGGAGCATTTGGCGCCAGATGCTTCATAAAAAGTTCCGGCTAGTTTAATTAGCATTTTAGGGGTATTTAGAATAGCGATAGATCCCGTAGTATTGCAATGGACCTCCTTTGGTCTAAATGTGTCTGTGCACATGTGCAATCAGTCAACCTGTCTTAACCTAAGATACCGATGTGCAACCGGCCTCTAAAACATAAGGGATCCGTGCAAGTATTTGTAAATAAGAACATTTTTAATTCAAAATCGAATATTTAATAATTCATAATGTACGTAGGTACGAGTATGTATACCATATTTTGAAATTGTTATTTCTGATTACGTGATATAGTTGTTACATTTTTATGTAAGACTTTATTATGTCAATCTTTTAATTTGATTGATCCGAAACAGCATAAGAACACTCAGCAGTCCAACGTTCACCACATATCGAATCCTCAATTTGATGAAATGCTATAAATACAATATTTATACAATTTGAATAAAATAGAGTTAAGTTAGAGTTTATAATCACCCTTATGTGGATACAGGCAGTTGTACATGTACATCGTGCATTTTCCCACAAATCGTATGGTACACATTTCGTTGCTTGCACAAATTGGTGCATCGTATGTATTACAGTCATAGTCACAGACATGTCGATCCTCGAGGCCGATATTGTTAGAAACTACATAGATAAAGCCTAAAAGGAGACAATAAAAAGTGTTTGCATTAAGTAAGTAATTTGAATACTTTTGAACCTGGCCGCGTTCCTACAATCGATAATAAATGAGTGACCCCTTACCAAGTGTAATTAGCAAAAGAAGAAGAACAGCATCCATGTTGAATTAAGTATTAAAATATTGTTACCAAGATAAAAAATAAATAATGTATTTGAAATTGCTATAGAAGGGATATTTTTAAAAAATCAATCTTAAAGCGGAAATAAAATTAACACAACACTTATATAACATTTTGATACCAAAAATGGCAACTTAAACGAAGAATACGATTATTAAATTATGCATTTGATGACAGATGGAAAGGTAAACAGAATAAATTTATTTTCGATACATGGAAACGGTTTCAGAATACATATCCATACACAAAGAATCAACAACTGCCTTGTGGACCAAATCATTAAAAATCCGTAAAAACTTCCCTTTGTGGAACTTAAGTTGCGACAAAAAATGTGTCACTATCTATAACCGTAAAAACAGTTTGAAAGAAATAAACATAATAACTTATAAACAAATATAATGAGCCCAAAAATGTTAACGGTTTCCTTATGTCATCGGATGATCTTATTACATCATCCAATTTTCGCGAACGAAGAACTTTTTATATCCAACAATTTATTCGGAAATAAATTACGCCACACATTTTGTGGATCTGAAATTATATAAAAAATAATACGAGTATTAGATTATATGTATGTACGTACTTAATTTTGTTTATAAAATGTAAACTAAAAGCACGTAAAAATAATATTATTAAGTCCGAGAATTTACAGCTCAAAATTCATCAGAACTGCGTTTAACTTATTATTAAGAAAAAAGGTTTGAGTTTATAATTCTATGCAGTCTAAAATGTTGTTATCTATCTGTCCGTCTATCCATATGTCTGTCACACGCTTGTAACTTTTGAACAGTTTGGCTTAGATAGCTGAAATTTTGGACAAAAATAGTACGTGGTGGACCAAAAACAATCAGGACAAACAAATGTTTATGGCGTGACTTTTGGGGCATAATGTACGCCAAAAATTATGCGACATATCAAATTAAATTTTCGAGTTAGACACGGCTGATGTTCAGCATTTACATACCCCGGTCAAGACCGTTGCTTAGTGTCGTTTCGAGTGTTCCGGCCACCGGCGCCTCTCGACAGATGGTAAGTTGGCTGGATGTTGTGGAAATAGGACTGTCACTGACTGGCCTTAACTTAGCAAAGCCCAGTGTTGTAACTGTTACCACACATCAATTGTGCTTATTTTACCTCCAAGTCGTAGCCATCGGATACTGGCTGTTGTCCACCCAGACTCGGCTTGCCAAACTTATAAGCGCGAGTGTTGATCAAGAGAAAATAGCAGCACTACAAACACGTCAGCGGACGATTTTTCTCGATGGAAACAGAACGGGAACAACACATTATCTGGGCTACTTTGACATACTCGAAGCTCAGGTCAATAAGGATTCTTCAAGTGCTAGTCAGGGTCTTGGAAAAGAGATGCTGGCAGATAAGCCCTTAATGAGCCAACGGCAGCGCTCACATCCCCGAAGTGGGTTACTGGAATCGGCTATTAACCGGCCCCTCATCCTAGGGGTTTCAACAATGGACCTGGCCCTCCATGTTGGAGGTTGTGCTTCAAGGTAACTTCTCTACCACGTACAAAAAAAAAAAAAACAGTTGCGAAGCAAAAACACGCCTCGGAAAAGGATGACCCTACTGTTGACGACCCTGGCAAACGAAACAAAGACAACGGCCTTCGGATTTGCATGTGGAATGTTTGGACTCTTAACAGCCCGCGTGCAGCTGAACAATTAGCAGAGGTCCTAGACTGCTACTAAGTAGATCTTACAGCCATCCAGGAAGTGCGATGGGATGGGCCGGTCAAAAAGAGGATGAAAAACTGTGACATTTATTATGGTGACTACTACAGAGAGCAGAAGCAGCGTTTATTTGGGTTCGGATTTATTATACGCAGCAGATTTAGGCAAGAAGTCCTGAGCTTCCGACACATGAGCGAGCGGCTTATGGCAATTCACATCAAGGCTATATTCGCCAACATTAGTCTAATATGCGCTCATGCCCCCACAGAGGACAAAGACGACGCCACCAAAGAGTGTTTCTACGAGCTCCTCGACAAGACATACGATTAGTGTGCTAAATATGACGTTGAAGTAGTGCTAGGCGATTTTAAAGCCAAGATAGGAAAGGAGAACATCTTTGGTAGGACAGTTTGTAAGCATAGCCTACACGATACCACGTCTGGCAAAGGACTTAGGCTTATTCACTTTACTGCCGGCCGAAACGTAACTATAGCAAGCACACGATTTTCTCATCTAAATGTCCACAAGGGGACATGACGGTCTCCTGATCATGAAACGCTCAACCAAATTGATCACATTGCGATCGACGCAAGGCATGCCTCCAGTATTCTGAATGTCCGAACTTTCCGAGCAGCCAACATCGACTCGTATCATTACCTTGTTGCAGTCAAGGTACGAATGCGGATATCACAAGCGCTACAACAAAGAAGAATTACTGTGAAAAGAAAAAACGTCGAAAAGCTGCAATTCTGTTGTTTTGATTCTGACCGCCAGAATCTTCGTCGAACACGTATCCCGAAATCTCACAACAACTTCCATGCCGCCAGCATTAAGTGCCGAAGACCAGTGGCAACGCTACCAACATGCCATTAGAAACACCGCAACAGATGTGCAGGGTTTTACCCGATCACCACCAAGAAACACCTGATTTGACGAAGAATGCAGGCAAGCACATGCAGCCAAACAAGAAGCATACAAAGTGGCGCTGCAAAGAAGGACGAGGGCTGCTAATGAGCTCTACGAGCAAAAGAGACGGGAAGATCATCGGCTTCTCCAAAAGAAGAAAAAGAGCATGAGAAGCGCGCGATCAAAGATATTGAGATGTTATTCATTTCATTTTTTTTCATTTTTAATGCATTTTTATTATTACTTCATTAAACTTATAGCTAGACAAAAAAACGCTTAAAACTAGCTTAACTAACTTAACTATTCCTATTCTAACTTACTGGCCCTATGCGGGCGCTCTAAGTTAAACCTAATACTTAAAACTATGTCTTTCGACGTCACTGACTTTATTTGTTTATTCATTTTATTAATCAATTATCTATTGATACTAAGAAAAACTTTAAATAAATTTAAAAAACTTAGTATATGAACTTATTTTTGAATCTTCTTATATATAAAACTTACAATCTACATTAAAATAAATCTTAAACTACCTTATTCTAAATTACCCTATCTTATTCTATGTTACGTACTTTCTACGTAATTTTTTTTTCTTTTATTATTTTTTTTTTTATCGAGTGCTGTTTTTTTTTATAATTTTTTTTTTTTTTTTTTTTTTTTTATTTTTTTTTTATGTTTTTTGTGTTTTTGTGCTTTTTTTTTTGTATTTTTTTCATCCAAGTGCTGTGGATATTTTTTTTTTTTTTTTTTTTTTTTTTTTTTTTTTTTTTTTTTTTTTTTTATATTTATTACCTACACCTACCGACACCTAAAAAACTACCTAAACCTAAACTATGTAAGTCGGCCATGGGCAAGAACAGCCAACTTTCAACATCAAACAGGCTACCCTGGATTAGGAGGAAACGACGAAGGAGTTTCCTCTCTTTCGGCCAGCCACCAGAAATGACCGTACTGACGTTGTACGTCATCAACGTCCCGACCCGATACCGCCCTACTAAACCGGAGACGCTCCACACTGCCGTGTGCAACGTCTCTGTCGTAGTTGAGTCGCCTATCCACAGCTGTCCGAGCAACGTGGAAGATTAGCGGCACTGCCAATCTGTCCTGGATCAGACCTTTCTTATCAAAATAGAGGAACGCCTCTGGGGGAACAAAGCCGTTAAGGCGCACTCTCTCATGATACTCGGAATTGGGGTAATAAGCCCCGAAGATGAGGTTGTTCGTCGAGCTCATTGCTCTTCCAATGTGCCCTCGAATCAGCTTGATAACGAAATTATCCACTCTTATTAGATTAGCCCTGTTGTATAGGACCTCATTGGGATAGAATTTTATGTACTGGGACTCCGGTGTTCTGTATAAATGAAGGCAAGCCCGAAGGCAAGCCCTCTCAAACACCCGAATCTTTTCCAACAAGCTTGCTCCCACATTGAACCACACGGGACATCCATATACGAGCATGGGCCGGATGAGGGCCATGTAGCAGATTACCTTTACCCTTGCATCAAGTTGCTTGCTATAAAAAAGTCTCTTTGTAAGGGCAAAAGCACCTTTGGCTCTAGCCAGAGCAGCATCTATATGTTTGTTAAAATATAGATATTGGTCTAACCAGAGCCCTAGGTATCTGACTACACTTCGACTTGCAAGTGGCTGTCCGTGCGGTCCAACGATTGAGAACTTTCGCCAATTCTTTCTGGTATCCCTAGAGGCACCAGACAACGGCGTCCTAAAAAGAATGGTTTCCGATTTCTGGAAGTTGATCTTCAACTTCCAGTCATCGCAATATCGCTGAATCTTATCGAAGTCACGTTGCAAGAGAATTGCAATGACCTCGATTTTTGGTCCTGATCTGTACGCGATCAAGTCGTCTGCATACGCTATGGCATGGTGAAGTGATCCTATGAGAACGCTCGTGTAAATGTTGAAAAGGATCGGTGAATTAACCGCACCTTGTTGCAGACCATTTTTAATTAGAAATGTTCCAGCAGAAGTCACATTGCCATTTTTGACGATGAACTGTCTACTGGTGAGCATGTTATGAAGTATGTACAGCAGTGGTTTGCTTATGCCAAGCCTGCTTAGCTTGTAGAAGAGTCCCTCTAACCATACGGTGTCGAAGGCCTTCTCCAAGTCAATCAGGCAGGCACCCGTGCACTGTTTCTTGCTTTTGTTCCATTGGATATCCGATACCAGTTTAGACGCGGCCTGTATTGTATCATGCCCCGCCTTAAAACCGAATTGGTTATCCGGAATTATATTACTGTTCTCAGTCCACTTAAGCAGGGCTCTATTGATCACTTTCTCGAATACCTTGCTGATGTTTGGAAGGAGACTTATCGACCGGAGATTTGCCGGATTGGAAGTGTCCTTACCCCGTTTGGGGATGGGTTGTATCACTGCTGTTTTCCAATGCGCTGGATAATGTGCATTATTCAGTGCATTGTTGAACAGAGTTGTGTAAATGTCCACCGCTTCTAGAGGGAGATGTCGAAGCACAATGTTCGACACTCCATCGATTCCTACAGATTTCTTCCTCCTCAATGAGTCGAAGATCGCTTGGAGCTCCACCTTCGATATGTACGGGGGATGTACCCTTTCATCGGCGATGACATTATTTGCCATGTTATCGTCATTGAACTCGGTAAAACCTATGTTCTCGGATCGCCAGTGCTCTATATCATTTCGAAGGTAGAAGTTGTGCACAAGGACGCGATTTTCCAGGTCGTGGTTCGGGCAAATGGTATCATTCACCTTGTACACTTCCTGGAAAGTCGCTCCTATAGCCTCTACCTTCTCCTGCGGATCTTCGATCACAAATAAGTTGTCGTCCTCTACTGCGTTATCTGGATCTATACCTGCTGTTATAAGTATTCGTCCATTGTTCGTCGTTCGGGGGATCTTAAGACACGGAAGGTCGTTTTGATTATTCCTCCGAAATATTTTATTTATTTGCGGGAACATACTCGGGTTGTTGGATTTTACAGCCCGAATTTTATTGTTCCAATGCAAATTTACAGAAAGTCTGTAATTTTCTCTAATTAACTTCTGGAGGTTTTTAATCAACGACTTCAGTGTCCTAACCTCCGAGTTCTGTCTGTCAGTAAACTGTCTGTACAAGGTTTTTAGTCTCGACAACAGTCTACTTTTGTGTTGGTGTAGTGCGTCAATTGTTGCATTGCGGAATATGTCTGCGTTGTCAGTATGTTGATACCAAGGTATCGTATTATCCATAGTTCGTTTAATTGTCTCGTCCATTTGTTTTAGGTACCAGTCAATCTCCTCGTTTGACAGATTCCTATTGGACGGTGGGTAGAGCGAGTTCGAGGAGAGTGCTCTTGTTAAAGTTCTGGAGAAGCGAGTCCAACGCGTCCTACTATAATTGTAGGGGTACGTTTGGACAAACTCCTCCAACTCTGCAATTTCGTTGGGAATCGTTATTACGGCACTGAGTCCGCAATGGTCACTGTCATACACAAATGTGTGCAGGCAGTTTATGGTTTGTCGGTCCATGTCGGTCAGTTGTAACCGTACGTCGAACAGCATAAGATCCAGATAGGAGCCACTTCTAGGAAACGACGGACTATCTGTTGCTTTCAAATCGAGTTTATACTCGACACTGTGCCGACCCCACCAATTGAATAGTAGGTTCCCTCTAGGATTAGGTGTGTTGTTTCCCCAATCTCTATGTTTGGCATTGAGATCTCCGGCCATGATGAAATAATTCTCCTCCGACTCCAGCCTTAGGAATCGAAAAAGTGTCTCGAGCTCTGAAATAAATAAAGTAGATTGAGTAGCTTCAGATGCATAGAGTGCGACCAAGTACATCCTCTTTCCACTACGGAGAGGGATGCACACGATACACGCTTCCAGCTCCTGGAACCTTCGCAGTTCACCGCTGTACATTACTTTAAATTGCAGTTGTTTGCGTATGAAGATCGCAACACCTCCTCCTTGTGTAGAGTTGGGTCGGTCTCTTCTGACAATACTGTATTTATTGTGCCCCAATTTGTGCTTCTGGGATAGCTTTGTTTCGCTAACCATAAGCACATCAGGGGTTTGGTCTTCAAGCAACTTAAACAATACGGCTCTTCGCTCGATCCTAATCAGTGAATTCACATTCACCGCAAGGATCTTCAAGGATTGCTCCTCCATGTTCGTACCCATTACGACTGAAGGTGCGTTAAGCCCGGCAGAAGTGCGTAGATCTGGTCCACCCGCTTCGCCTGCTCCTGTACCTGACGTTGAAGCTGCTCCATCTGCCCTTGGATAGATAGCAAGATGGTAAGCAAGTCAGATTGAGCCTCCGGTGCTCTAGGCGCTGGGGCCTGAGAAGCAACCTTCGGTCTTTTCTGTTCCGCGTTTCCCCGACCTGCCGCCATTTGGGCGTAGGTCACTTGGGGAGTCACGGATGGTGTTTGAATTGGAGCAGATGGACGTTTCACTACAACCTTCTCCTGCCGAACCAGATTTACTTTTTTAATATACTGGAACTTAGGACAACCCCGATAGTTTGCGGTGTGTCCCGAGTTCCTGCATAAAGCACACGAGAGCTGGCTCTTATCTGCAACTCCATCCTTACCCAGAGTGCATTCCTCTGCTTTGTGGTTCTTTCCACACTTAACACATCGAGGCTGCATTTCGCAGTTCGACGCGGCGTGACCGAACCTTTGGCAGCGAACACATTGTAAAATGTTTTCGCTCCTTCTTAATTTTTCCCAGGCAACAACCTGGTAGTCTAGGACTTTAATACTCCTTAGACCATCCAGCTTGCTATTGGGTGAAAGCTGAACTAGGAAGAACGGCAGCTTCCGCTTCTCCCTTTTTGCCTTAGCTGTGGTGAATGGCTTGACCCCTACGAATTCGAGCTCGTTGCACTCTTTCTCTTTAAGCAGCGCAAGGAGCGTATCCGGATCAGTAGACGGGTCTATCCCCCTCAGCAGCATTGTTTGCCGCTTTTCCCCCTTCGGGGTGAAGGAGAAGAACTCCGTCGTCGTGTCCCTAAGTAACTGCTTAATTTTTTTATAATCTTCCACTGTATTACAGTGGATAGCATGCCTATTTTCATTTAATCTTTTAATATTAAAGTTTTTGCCTATGGCCGACTTACATAGTTCGATGGTATCCTTCAACTCCACCTTGTAGGTATTTATTGGCGGCACCCTCTCCTTTGTAGTCGTCTTCTGTTGCTTCTGCTGCGGTAGTTGTTGCCGTTGTTTCTGCTGCTGCTGTTTCTGTTGCTGTTGTTTCTGCTGATGCTGCTGTTTCTGCTGCTGCTGCTGCGGTTGTTGCTGCTTTTTCTGCTGCTGTGGTTGTTGCAGCGTTTTCTGCTGCGGTTGTAGTTGCTGCTGTTTTTTCAGCTGTTGTTGTTGCTGCTGTACTTGCGGCTGTATTTGGCTTTGTCGCTGGCTTTCTGGCGGCTGTTGTTGTTGTTGTTGGGAGCGCTGGAGCTCTTGTTGCCGCTCCCTCTCTCTTCTGGCCATTTGTTTGGCCTTAATGGCAAGCACCCTCTGCTCTAGCTGTCTGATGCTGCTAGTCAGACTTTGAACTTCCTCGTCTTCGTCCTCTGATTCCGAGGATGCCAGCACTGCGAAACAATTCTTATCGTCTCCTACATAGCGGCCTTCCCCGCCGTCGGAGATGTACGGGAAGTCGACAGAGTCATCCGACCTCTGTCGCTTCTTTTCTGTTGCTGCTGCTGTTGTTGTGGTCGGCGCCCCTTCCCTCACTCCACCCGGCAGCTTTACAGCTGAAGCTGATGTGGAGGGACGCTTAACCAAATTGGGAGATGGTTTCAATCTCCTTCTCCTCTTCGACGTACCATCTGGTGCCACTGTTGCTTGGTGGCCTGATTCCACTGCCTCATCGGCTGATACCTTGTTATCAGCTGGTCCCGCTACTGGGAGCGCGGACCGCTCACTTTCCATCGAATGTTTATTTATTATTAATTTTATCCACTAATTTAGTGTAAATTATAAAAAAAAAAGTTTATATTCAAATTTCCGTGGTTGGGAATTGAACCCAAGACCCTGGGTTGACGGTTCACCACCACTACCAATAGGCTAACTCGCCACTTGAAATTACACTGTCTATTATTCTACTTCAAAGCACTACTGATTTAAAGGAGAAGCCGAAACACATTTGCACACTATGAAAGTCCGTGAACGACTGATGAGATGTTATACTCCAGGAATAATGTACGGAAGTTTTACTAAAAGGCAAAAAGAACGAGTCACGCTAAGCAGGCCGATACAGAAACCTGAAGAGATGAGACCACGCAGTAGAGTCACAGTCGGTGCTGAGAATATGGAAAAACTTTTTCTGCACACTGTATAAAGGCGACGAAGACCAACATACCGCTACCAGGCAGAATGGACCATTCAACATAGACGATGATAGCCAAAACTTCCGTCCACCTGACCAAAACGAAGTGTAACAATATCCAAGATTAAAACCAACAAGGCTGCTAGATCTGATGGCCTACCGGCCAAGTTGTTCAAAACTTTGGTCAGACGAGTGTGTGCCTGATCAATGGAAACTCAACATCGTTTGCCAATCCACAACAAAGAAGACCCCCTCAACTGCGCCAATTACAGAGGTATCAGCCTCCTTAACATCGTATACAAGATATTATCTGACATATTGTGTGAACTCCTGAAACCCCTCGTTAAGTATCTGATTGGCCCCTATCAGTGTGGATTTATGCCAGAAAAGTCCACAGTCGATCAAATTTTCACACTTCGGCAGATCCTGGAGAAAACCCAAGAAGTCCAAATCGATGCCCACCATATTTTTATCGATTTTAAGGCCGCATATGACAGCATTTATAGAGACGGGTTATATAGAGCCTTGTATAGTTTTAGCATCCCTGCCAAACTCGTCCGTCTGTGCAGGATGACGATGGATAATCCTCGCTGCTCCATCAAGGTCGGTAACGACCTCACCGAGACCTTCGATGTCAAAAAGGATTTAGATAAGGTGATGCGCTGTCATGTGACTTCTTGAACATCATACTTGAAAGAATTGTGCGAAACTCATAAGCCAACACCGGAGGCACAATCTTTCAAAAATCTGTGCAACTACTAGCGTACGCCAACGATATTGACATAATTGGACGAACTCAGCGCGTTCGCTAGTATTGAAGTTGTCAAAATACGTTTAACGGTAAATGAGGGCAAAACCAACAAGAAACGACACACAACATCGATAAATTGGACAGAATGTCACAGTCGACAGCTATAACTTCGAGGTAGTAAGGGACTTTGTTTACCTTGGCTCTGCTATAAATTCTAACAATAACATCGCAGCAGAAATCAAACGAAGAATAACTCTCGCCAATCGCTGTTTCTTTGAGCTGAGAGGGCAATTGAGTAGTAAGGCCCTATCCCGAACAACTAAGGAGACACTATACAAGACCTTAATTATCCCAGTCCTGCTTTATAGCGCTGAATCATGGACACTTTCGAAAGCAGATGAAGATCCTCGTATCCTCGGTCTTTTCGAGAGAAAAATTGTTCATAAGATATTCGGTCCCGTTTGCGTTGACGGGCTTTGGAGGAGAAGATTCAGCTGTATAGCGGCATTGACCTAGTCAAAAAACTGCGCATCAGTCGCCTAAGATGGCTAGGACATGTAGATGCTGCGGGGCTAAACATAACACATGATTTTCTCATCTCAATATGTACAAGGGGATATGTCCTAAGATGGCTAGAACATGTAGAGCGAATTAACACCAATGCTCCAGCCCACAGAGTCTTCGAATCGAACCCGGAGGGACAATGTAGTAGAGGTGGCACAAGTAGAAGGGGACTTCAACCGACTTGGAGTACGCAACTGGAGGCAGTTAGCTAAGGACGGGGCTAACTGGAGGGGCTTGTTGCTTAAGGCCCAAGTTCACCCCGAACTGTAGCGCCACCTAAATAAGTAAGGAAGTATATATGTAAGTAAGTGCACATAACATAAGTGGTATTTAATCCACTCAAGACGTTGGGGGATAAATTCACTCCGAGCTCCCCGATATCCAAATACATGTATCTTCTAAATGTGGGTAGTCAGAAATACCTAGGCCAATTCAAATGACTTTGTCCTTTTAAGCCTTCGCACTATGTTGTGGAGGTCAGTATTCCTTATGTACCATGGTGCATTGACAATGTTCTTTAGCATTTTGTTTTTAACTACATCAACGCGCTGGCTACAGCAGCAGAAGAAACTGCAAGCAAGTGCGACAAAAGGACCGTCTGACAGGTGGTGGCAGCCCAGCCAACACCCAGTGAAGAGCCTATCGCGAGGCCCAATTGATGAACGCTCGCCGTGTGATGTGCCAGTCGCCAAATATATTACCATTGACGGTAACGGTGTCTCCTTTCTCATTTCGAAAGAAATAAGGTCCGATGATGCCGCCGTGCCACAAACCGAACACTTGTGGATTGTGGTCGCTCCAATAACGGACATTTTGGTTTTGACATAGCCGCTGAGGGCCTCGTCCGAGAAGATGATTTTTTGGCCAAAATCCGGATCTCCGATCAACAATTCCAGCAACCAATTAGCGAATTCGCGGCGTTGTCTATGGTTGTAGGCCCAAATCCAACCGCAAAATAAGCTCTGCATTTCCCCATTTCTACAACCTTCAAACATTTAAAGCCAAAGTGCACAGGCTCCCCCTCTGTTCCTCTTCCCCCTTTTCCTAACGCCCTTGCCCTGAAACAGTTTAAGGGTGTTCATATCCCCTTCGGCACGCGCTGATAAAAAAAAAAGCCTGGTTGACTCTCTGGCGATGCCCAATTCAGCTGATCGGCGCCGAATCGACATTTGTGGGTCTTCTTCGATAATGGCCGCTACGGCGGCTATGTTTTCTTCCCTTCCCACCGATCTCTATCTGGTTGGTGGCTTAAGGTCCAAAAGAGTGTACTTATGTTCAAACTTTTCCACGGTGCGACTAATTGCCTGCGCACTGTAGCCATGATGACGATCGACCTCAAGACGAAATTCACGTTGCGTATTTACAATTGAGCCGAAATTTCGAAATTTTTTAATAATTTCCACAGCGGGAAGCGTCAAATGATGCATGATGAAGTGGCAAACCTTAACTTTGTCAGCTTCTGAAACATAACAATTAGAAAAACGATCATTACTATCTGGTCACCCTTTATAAGAAAAAGCAACCAATAGAGTTGAATAAAACAAGCTTAGGGTATTCTTCCTTTCTCTCTACCCACAAAGGTCTGACCTCTACTAATAAATCTCTATGCAAGTATTCCATTAGCAGGAAATAAGTTTTACTTATACTCAGGGGGATAAGAATACCCTTAATATATGCACCATTTTGTTTTATCTCTTATCACTAAAGGTTTATTTCTGCACCTTGCTTACTTAATACATACTTACGAGTATATCCTGTCACCATGGTGAAGCATCAACAATGCCTATTAGTCATAGTGTTCAGATTTCTCAAACGCTTTACAACTCTTTCTAGCTTGCTGCCCGAACACAATAGTGAAGCTGAAGCTGCAGTACGCAGCGCTGTCAAAGTTGAAATACATGTACTCCGTATAGCACTAACACAATGCGAAGCTGCAGCTGAAATACGAAAAGTAGCTGCAGCGCAAGTTGAGTCAACTTCAACTTCCGAACGAGCTGCACTACTTTTTGCCAGTTAAAAATAAAAACAAAAAAAAAAGAAAATGGCAGAGTCGTCTACGGAAATTCATAGGATGCGATTTCTTCTTCCTCAGTCATTATTATAAAATAAATCCACCACAGAAAATATTTCCAAGAAACACAGCGCTATTATCTTTCCGTTTTAACAGCTTCAGGAATCGAGCTGCGCTTCACCATTGTGTACATGCACTGCTAGTTCTGTGAGCGACTTATTTGACAGTTTGTACTACAGCGACTTCATCTGTTGCAGCGCTTCTCCATTGTATTCGGGCAGTTATGCCTAAAGTTCTGCATGGCATATTTTGCATTATAATTTTGTTCACGCAAATGGTGTGATCCACTGCCACTTCCTTTATTAAATTGTGATGTCTCTAACTTCCTAAATCCTTAATATGATATGAAGACTGCATCTTACGAGTGATAGTGGTATTCACCTTCCAAGTACTACACTGTAGAAGTATTGATTCTACATTGGTACAGAACAGTCACATCTTAGATTTTGTACTGAAAACATTGATTTTCCAGATTTTTGCTAGCATGCCGAACACAACTTCTGCTTTCCTGTTTCTGCTGCCTATATCAGTGGCGCCATCTTTCAAGACAAAACTTCCTAGATAAAGGGAGTTGTCAACTTTCTCGACTTGCTGTCCGGCAATGCTTAGCTGAGCAGTGGAATTTTAAGGCTAAGTTCTTTTGTTTTGACCGTATTAATTTTCACCTCCACTTTCCTTGCTTTGGTTTTGAAACCATGGGCCATACGGTGCAGGTTCATTATTCCATGCGACATCAAATAAATGTTATCTGGGTAGTTTAAATGCAAGATGCCGTTGTTCATTGAATTCTCTTGCTTCCGCACGTAAGGGCTGTTCCCAAAACACCACTGCTAACTAACAAGAATAACAGTGACGACAATACACAACCTTGTCGCAACCCGCTCTGGTCTTCAAGGTCTGCCGATATCTTAGCCTTCCTTTATAATAGTTTCGTGAAAACCTCTCCTGTGCAAGGCATACCAGATGAAATCCCGCTTCACGCTGGCGAAAGTTTCCTCGAATTCTATAAAAAGCCCATGAAGCGGAGATCTACACTCGATCTCCAAATTAGGCTTTAGTCGAGTTTTTTATGAGAAATTCACTTTCGCTCTCAGACAGTTGCGAGAGTAGTTGAGTTGTCAACATAAACAAAGTGTATCTCTCCCTAAGTTTTGAAGACGTGTATTATACGCTGACAAAACCACAGCATTATGATCTCAAATTCCAATGAGCCTTCCATAGCTACAAATATCCGAATACATGGCATCGACGGTATTCCTGCAGAGCATTTTCAAGCGGCGCTAAATACATAGGCAGAACTGCTCCAGCCGCTCATTTGTCGAGCATGGGAAAATGAGCGATTCCCCGATGAATGAAAGAAAGAGATAATTATTATACGTATTTGCTTCCGAAAAAGAGTAATTTTATGGAGTGCAGCTTGGGAGGTATATGCGTCCTTCTAGTCATAGCCAAGATAATAGCTGTGATAGTTTTGGACCGGATAAAAGAGTATTTAAATTCAACTCTCGATGTAGAACAAGCAGGCTGTCGTGCTGGATTCTCCTGCGTAGACCATATTGACAACTTGCGGATCATTATAGAACAATGCGTCGACTACAGGTCTCCCTTGCGTCTATTGTTTATCGACTTTAGGAAGGCTTTCGATAGCTTAAATTCAGATGCTATCTGGTTGGCCTTGCGCAGGAAAGGCATCCGAGAAAAATCATGGCTAGAGGGCAATGTGAAAAGTTCTCGGCCTGACAATGAAAGACTGCGATTTTCAGTTAAGAAATGATTTTATTTTTCTACATAATCTCCATTGACATTGGATGCGAAACGCAAATTTCTTCAAGTTTGAGAACAGATGAAAATCTGAGGGTGGCAAATCAGGTGAATAGGGGGGATAGCCGAGCAAATCGTACCCCAAATCCCGCAGTTTTCCCATCGCCAACACACACTTGTGTACAGGTGCATTGTCCTGGTGAAAGGGATTGTAATAATAATTGTTTCTTCTTTTTTTTCGCCTCTTCTCGCGAATTTTGGCATCCAGCTGGTCAAGAAGGTTGGAGTAATATTCGCCTGTAATTGTTCTGCCTTTCTCAAGGTAATCAATTAACAGGATCCCTTTCGCATCCCAAAACACACTGGCCATGACCTTCCCGGCAGTTGCGATCGACTTCTCTTTCTTTGGCGCTGAACCACCGGCTTCTACCCACTACTTCGACTGCTGTTTCATTTCTGGCGTGTAGTGGTGGACCCATATCTCATCCATGGTGACAAATCGCCACACAAAATCGGTCGGATCCCTATTGAATCGGTCCAAAGATTGCCGCGAAAGTCCTTTGCGCATTTGCTTTTGATCGGCATTCAGCAAATGCGGCACCCATCTTGCGCAGAGCTTTCGCATCCCTAAGTTTTTATGCAAGATGTTTCGCACCCTCTCTTCCGATATACACACAGCCTCAGTTACGAGTATCTCACTCACCTTCACTCGCCTATCGTCCAACACGATATCATGCACTTTTTCGATGGTTTCGGCTGTGGTTGTGGTCATCATAGAGGGACGTGCGACCACGTTTGAATTCAGCAGCAGACTTTTTAACGGTTGACATGGAAGGAGCAGAGTCCCCGTAAACTTTTGTCAACTTTGGATGAATTTCCTTAGGGGTTAACCCATCCAAAACGAAGAATTTTATCACCGCACGATATTTAAGTTTTTCTATTTTAACGAAAAACTCGCAAGACGTCTACTGCAAAAATTCGTGTAAAGAAACTACTTGAGAGAACAAGTTGAAACTTGTCATACGAACTAATGAGAAGTGGACCCAGGCAGAGAATATAAATTTTTGTTGATTGGAACGCCATCTCTGCGTCAGGCCGAGAACTTTTCACCTTAGCTTACAGGCTATGTATGAGAATGGGAACTGTCACGATTTTCAATATGATAAGGTGTTAGAAGACTTTGAAGTCCAAAGTGGGATACGACAGGGTTTTATAATCTCATCACTGCTATTTTGAGTGGTTATCAAGCCCATCAACGATGTGCTTCGGGCAGCCTTAGTGAAGGGAAACCACAGAATAAAATGGACAATGACATCCTACCTTACACACACGCTGACTACGCGGACGATGTTTGCTTTCTTTCACATATTGTAATGGACTTACATACATCTAATGGCCCACAATTTGGAAGCTGGAGCAAGCAAAGTAGGACTAAAGATAAATATGGGAAAAACAGAAGCCCTGAGTATTTCCAACTCTAATGCTAAGCTCAGTATGGGTAACAAAATCGGAAATCCAAAGCTGCGTTCGTAATGTTATTAAAAATTTGGAAAAGCTGAAAACATTTCAGCTCGAAAACCAAGCTGAGACTGTTCCGCTCTAACGTCGAATCAGTACTTCTGTATGGCTGTAGTACTTGGAAAGTGACCATCGCAGATGACGCGAAAGCTGCAAGCCTTCGTACATAAGTGTCTACGTATTCCTATCATCTTCAAGTTTTCTTTTTGCCGAACAGTATCTCCAACGAACAGCTTTATCAGAAAACGGGCCAAGAACCTATAGACATCACCATCAGGAGGAGAAAGTGGACATGGATCGGTCACACCTTATGGCGTGAAGACAACCCTATTGCAAAATATGCCATGCAGTAGAATCTACATACACTGGCAGACAGAAGAGTGCGTTGAAGAGGAATCGTGGTCACTTGCGAAGAAATAGAGGGAGTTGAAACACATTGCAGAGCTCCGAAGAAGATGGCTCTTGCCCAGCAGATGGAAAACAGCATTTATGCAATCTGTCTCTGAGAAGTCCGATTCTTCTCCTCCGTCCAACTACCGATCCCTTACACTAATGTCCCTTTATTTCAAGATTATGAAAATACTGATAAGATAAAATGGCAGCTGATGAAATAACTTGAAGCACGAAACATTCGACACTTTCGGATTGTTTGACACTAGCTCTATTTGATCGAAAAACCGTCACTTGTTGCACTTCGATTAATCGGAGCATATGCTAACCTAACCAGTACTGTTATCGCAGCAAAAGGTCCTGGTGATTACATGGTGCATCACACCCTTGTTTTTTATATTCATTTTCAGATTCACGTCCGAGCTTTTCGACCAGGGGCATGAAACGACAACGTATTTTAAGTTTATTAAAACCCGACCTTGACAGCATAATAAAATGATTTGTGAACAAAAGACTGGAATAATGCCAATATTCAGTCTTGCCAACCACACTTCACCTATTCAATATAAACCAAAACCATACGTTTAAGGTTAAAAAGGAACTGAAATTTAGCGAACTGTATAGACTCACTCAAATACTAACAGAATATTCCTGCCTTTTCGTTTTTTTCTCTCCTCGCAATACTCATCAAAAAACTTCTATGGTTATATTCACTTAAAGGCTTTTGATAGTATTCAATGATCAGCAGAGCACGTATTGGATTTGAACCACGGACTGTGAAATGTTCATGCTCAGTAGGTACATAAGCATTAAAAAACGTCAATTCCTAACTTAAAATCGAATTATTAAAATTTTGCAAAACCCTTAATTGTTTTGCTCTTAATGCGTGTAGGGAGATCGCCGTTCTAGAAAGTTCGAAAAGCGCTGACTTAATTGGTAGGTAAGCTACCCCAATTGACAGTTGCAACCGCAACTACTTTGGTGTGTGTGCTCCAAGCTTCAAACAAGTCTAAAATTTAAACAAATACAATTCTTGAAATTTTTGTTTTAATTTAATTTTTTTTTTTTTTAATACTGGGATTGTTTACAAATCTCCCAGAGAACACAGAGGCAATGACTTCTCATCACACTTCCAGTCATCTACCTTGCTGAATGCCTTCTGTGGGAACAAGCAGTTATATTTCTCCATTTGGCACTGGCTTGGGAACTGATTTAGACAGATTCCATTGCTTGCACAAGTTGTGTCATCCAATTTGGTACACTTAAAGTCGCATTTGCGTGGTGGAGTTGGACGAACTCCAAGAGCAACAGCAAAGAGGGCTAGAATGTTTAATATTGTTAATTTAAATTTAAATTTCAAAAAAAAGTGTATGAATATTTACCAGCAAAGATAACTAATGCAACGGCGAACTTCATTTTAGAATTCTTTTGAATGTGCTTGTTGAATATGTTCCTACTACTGACAACGAGTTCTTATGGTGTATGTTGATCCTGTGTACCCGTGTTCACTTTTATAACAAATTGAAACCAGAATACGAAATGTGTAAAAAGGATGAAGAAAAGTTGGCTTGTTTTGTGGTTTCTATTTTTAGCTTATTTTCATTTCATTTTAAAAACAAATACATATCTCATTTATATTGGAAAAAGTGAACGGAATTTAATTTTATCAAACATGACCAGAAATAAACCAAAATAACTTTTCACTTATAATTAGATATGCACTTTTTCTATAATTAAAAACCCACTTTTGTTTTTTGCTTTAAGCCAGGCTCCGAATTTTTTTTCTGAAGTCAATTTTAGCCAATTCGCCGAGGTTTTCGAAGAAGGGAACAACCAGTTGAAGCAGCCCTATAGGATAACGTTTTTGATCTTGCTTTGATCAGACCCGTCGAGAAACTTGACACGTCGTAAGATTCTCCCATATGTGATTAGTTTTGCTGATTGCATCCAGCATGAGTAAATGTTTACACGCTTGTTCGAGCATTGAGTTGCTGGTTTAAAGATAAAATTAACCACTTTTGTCAGTGCTTTTACTTGCTCGAAGAACAATGTATTCCCGCTTAAGCGTAACTCAAATTTGTCTACACATGGTTTGCAGTGCATATTTTATCGTGGGAATTACATTTAAAAAAACAGGTTGTATCCACAATAGAAGATGCGTTTGAAACGAAGAAATCAGTCGCAGGCGTCTTACTGGATATCGAAAGGGCCATTCAATAATGTTACAACTCAAAAAATTGTGGATGCACTCTCGATATACTGTAAAAAATAAACCTTGGAGATCCCAGAATTTTCAGCCTTAGCTTCGTTTTAGCAGGGCAGTGGCAGAGGGAGTGTTCTATATCTTCCTCCTCCTCCTCACAGTTGGCACAGATTGTTGTATCAGCTATCCCGAGTCTGAACGAATGTTTGTTGAGATTGATGTGCCATCATAGGAAAGCTTATGCAAAACACCATACGAATTATAACGAAATGGGCGGAGGAGAGTGGATTAGAAATAAATCCAAATAAAAACAAATTGGTACTCTTCGCAAGGAAAATCAATGCTAGTGATTTTCACATTCCACAACTTGGAGGAGCATCACTGCACCTCCGTGACAGTGTTAAGTACCTGGGCATAATATTGGACATGAAACTGACCTGAAGAATGAAACTGGAAGAAAGAGGTACCAAAGCTAAAAGGGCATATTGGTTATGCAGGAGGGCCATCGGGAGACATTGGGTCTCTACAGCCGGTTCCAACATATTAGAGAAATCAGGGGCTGGCATCTTTTGTGCTTACCCACCGATTGAACTCTCTATTCACCTAGAAACATTTGTAACGGTGTTCCAAGCAGAATTCTTTGCAATTATGAAAGCAACTGAAATTCTCGCAGAACAGCGTAGAGATGCAAATCGTCATCTGCTCGCACAGCAAAGTAGCTGTCACAAATCACGACTAATAAAGGAGTGCAAAATGAAACTTGCTTGCCATACATAGGCACCGGAGCATGAAGGTGTACCGGGTAATGAAAAGGCAGATGAACTAGCAAGGAAAGAAGCGAGTGACACAGAACTGAATCCTGTAAAGACTATCGGGGCCTCTCTGACAACTATTAAAACAATAATCAATAAGACAGGAGGTCAATAACTACTGGACGAATCTAGACACATGTAAAGTGGCAGATCTGTAATAATAGAACCGAGTAACAACACAGCAAAAATTGTTTTAAACTCAAGCAGAACACAGTTGAGATTGATGGCGGGACTTTTCACAGGGCACATCAAACTCAACAAACATTCGTTCAGACTCGGGCTAGCTGATACAACAATCTGTGCCAACTGTGAGGTTGAGGAGGAGGAGGAGGAAGATATAGAACACTAACTGCCCTGCAACAGCGAGGTTAAGACTGAAAATATTGGGATTCCCAAGGATACCGAATCTAACACACCTCAGTAAGAAAGGAATCTGTGATATAGTGGAGTTCGCTAGACGAACAAGAAGATTTCCCGATCACTATACGACATAGTCTCCATTTTTATACTCCCAATGATCCCAATACCCACATCCTCCCTTAATATTTCTATATTACAATACTTTTCCTACAGCTCGACAGACGAGGGGAACACAACGGACCTAGTGGAGGCCTAAGTAAAGAGCATAAGCTCACCCTCTAAAACCAACCAACCAACCGAGGCATACCTTAAAAACTTCATTTTAACCTTTCAGCAGAATTCTGAGTGTGGTGCCTTTTCTGGAGAACTCGTCAGCCTTGCAGTTTCTCGGAATATCTCCGTGGGTTGACGTAGATAAGTGAAGATGAATGAGACGAGAGGCAATCATGAGCTCGGCTGATTGTGAAAATGCTTATATCCTGAACAGATATTACATTATATTTCAGCCAGAAAAGGACTTCTTTAATCGCCATTACTTACGCCAAATATAACTTTTCGGAGAAAACACCTGCACCCACCCCAATACCAGTTCTGGAACCGTCTGTGTAGAAGTGATTTACACCGCTGCCAAACGACCACGCCGAATTGCAGTTGGAAATTATTGCCAGAAGCTACGATCAAATCGCAGTTTCGGTGGGATGTAATCAAAGTTTTCGTATATAAAATTTTATAGATCGAAAATTGAGGAGTGACCAGCTTGGTAGTTGGACTACATTGCGGAGACTTTTAGATAGATAGCATTTACCTTACGTTACGGAGGGTGTTTTTCTGTGTGCATCGCTGATGCAAATGCATGTGGATCTTTGCCCTTTTCCTACAAAATTGAGGTTCACGGTTTTTTCAAGGGGCGTCCACCATACAATAAAGCCATAAATTAATATAGGCCTACTAATTGACAAATACAGGCAGAGTTTGGTGCGGGGTTTAAGACTTCAGCTCCTACCAACAGACTTTTTACAGAAGGAGAGAGCCACATTAGCTTTTTTGTAAAGGTGAGACTGAAAGGTCTATCAGAGGAACTTTATATTTCCGAGTAAAAAGACTAGTTCGGTTTTATAAGGACTTACTCCCAAACCACATCTTGTGGACTATTTAGAGAACAAGTGAAGAGCGTTCTGAAGGAACTCTCTTACAATATTTCGGCGCAATCACTTTGCACACCATCCTTTTCTGGTCAACTAGTAGCTTACTAGCCATCAGATCCCAAAGAAGAGGGAGAAAGATGCCACCTTGAGGTATGCCGCAGCTTACTTCGAGTCGAAGCTCCTGTATGGGATATGAATACCCTTATATTATTTCAGGGCTCGGTCGTTTTTATAGATAAACAGAGAGAGAGAAGGAAAGAAAAATTGGTGTAGTGGTTTGAAAGGCAGATGGTATTAAGGTTCTGTAAACTCCAAGGATAGCGTTCAGATAACTGGGGACCATTTTTGTTTTGCTGTTATTAACGTTGCTTATGATTCACAGCATTTGGTTCCGTCCTCCTGATACCATCACAATCAAGTTGCATTTTCAGCCATATGACCGACCACTCTACTTCCAATGTTATTCCTTCGCAGTAGGGTTGACATAAGCTTTCGCAATTGATCGACTTTTTTATTTATTTCATACGAAATAAATAGATGATTCTTGACATCAGGATGTGAACCGTGAATCTGCAGCGTGACAAGCGATAACGTTACCACTATACCACGGCCACCTTCCAAGTTGATTGATTAGCACTCCAAGTGATTGGACATTGTTGAAAGCTGCCTCAATGTCAAGAAAAAAAAAACATAGTATTTAATCTCCAGTTACAATGGTGGGCACGAACGAATGTTAGGCCGTCACAACTGACTTGCCCTTGCTGTGCTAATATTGCAGCGCAAATGGATATCAATCAATCTCTCAAGCATTTTCAGCAAGAAGGAAGAACGACTGATAGGTTGGAAATCATTCGAATTAACACGTGAGCTTTTACCGGTCCACAGTTTGGGGATGAGGACAAGATTTACGCAATCCGTCATGATCATTTTAAGCCTGGGTAAAAGTATATCTATGGATTGTTAGATTTCAGTGGGTATTATACCATCAGGTACCAGCGAATTGAATAGTTTGAAACACACCATGGTATGCCAGTATTCTCAATAAAGCGCTCTATAAATGCGAATTTATTAGAAAATTTAAATTGCTGGGGGTGGTCCATTGGAGTTCTGGTAAATAGGTATTAAAGGATTTGTGAAGAAGATTTTAAGAAGCTTAAAGCATCTGGAAATTTTTCTTTGTTACCATAGAAGAGTCTCCAAGATAACCTCTGCTATTTCCTCACAGAAGTTTTATAGAAATCGAGAGATATTTTATATGTATCCCAGCTAGCAGTGATTTTAAAGGTTCTGGTTCTGCACTTCTTCCCGAGAGTGCCAAGATTGGCGTTCCACCATTGTGACTTTTTCTTGCTATGTAATGTACGCTGGCCATCGACTGAAATGAAAAAAAATCGTCAAGCACTCGTATATACAGGGTTCCGTTAGAACGAAGATGATTTAGAACTGTAAATATTACATACATATGAAAAGCAGATAGAGCATTCTATTGGCCATTTTCTTCAATAACTTCTAAATTATTGAATTGGTTAGAGGATTTTCTTCGGAAGCTTTATGATATAATATTCACTCACTCATTTTTCGCAGACATCCCTCCACTGCGGGCGCATATTTAAAGTTTGCGAAAGTTTGAGAAAAATATTTTTTGCATTCTACTCAAAAAGATTTACTAGTACAGGAGACACCTCCAAAATAAAGGTTTTCTAAAAATTGTACCGGCGTTGTTCTTGAATGATAGTGACAGACGAATAGAAGGACGCGCTAGCGAGAGCGATAGGGTTCCGTGTCAATTTGGGCAACCTTAAAAAGACTTAACTGTCCCATTCACCAAAGCATCTGTCTTAAATAGCTAATTTCACAAATGCTTACATACATATACATACATATGTAAGTATCTATTGCCATATACCTAGCTTCCAGCATCTATATAAAATTTTCTATAATAAATTGTCTCAGAAAAGATGGTCTTTGAATAGATCTTTTGAAATCGCATTAAATAAAAGATTTCTTATTTTGTTTTTGAATATTTTTCTCTTTTATTTCGATTATTTCCTTTGCATTCATCAGTTGTCGAAGTTCAAATTATTGGAAATCACCTCTAGTGCAGATAGGTGCCCAACTCTCATTGCAACTATAATCGGGGACTTGCTTGAATGGCTTTTGTGGGTTCAAGCAATTGTAGATTTGCATCTCACACAGACTTGAGAAACGATTCAGGCAAATGCCATTAGTGGCGCACGCTAGAGCATCCGTCTTGTGGCAAATGTAGTTGCATCTCTGTAGGTCCTTGGGGATGGGAGCCACACCGCTAAGAGCAACGGCAATGAAAGCTGAAAAATTACACATAAAGTAATAAGAAAATGCTGTACATTAAATTATAATGGATCTTACCAGTGAATAGAACGGCAACGCTAATGAATTTCATGTTTAGTGAAGGGATACGTTTCTGTAATAAGTCAGGAAGGAGAACTTAGTGCTGATTGTGATGTTCTTTACAAATTGTCCCCTTTTATATGCGAACAAAAATACTCTGATAAAGGAAAAAATTTAAAATCTAAATGCAAAGCTGATCCAAAAATAATCCTCCAAGCTACATACTTTAAATGCAAATTTCTTTCCACTTTCATTCGCTGCTTTTTCTTGTGTATAAAAGGGGATCAATTAGCAATAACTTCACAAACTGAGCTCAGTTTTTCTTCCTGACAAGTACGAGTACACAAACTGATCTTCCAATCAATATGAATTTTACCATCATTGCCTTCTTCTTTGTAGGTAAGAACGTACACATTAAATTTTGTTTCAAGTTACACGAGTATAATAAAATCTTTTTTACTATTTCAGCTATCTTTGCAGTTGCTCTTAGTGGTGTGGCTCCCATCCCAAAGGACCTACAACGGTGTAACTACATTTGCCAGAAATCTGATGCTTTAGTGTGTGCAACTAATGGAATTTGCCTGAACAGTTTTTCAAGTCTCTGTGAAATGCAAATCTACAACTGCCTCAACCCACAAAAAATATTCCAACAAATCAAGGGCCACAAATGTAACGAGAGTTGGCAACCCATTTGCACTAAGGGTGATTTTCAATAAATTCGACCACAAAATAAGAAGGCAGAATAGTACACTGGGACTTAATGAAATAAAAAATAATTTAAATAACAGCAAAATATAATCGTATACGCTTTTGATTAAAATTAATTTAAAATCGAGATATCAGAGATACCGATGGACATTTCAGAAAAAAAATTCATACTGCAAGGGGATTTGTAGACATATTCTCCCTAACTTTGACATTGGAAAATGGAGCAGCTACATCCATATGTATGTACATATGAGGGCAAGTATAAGTTTCCTGAAAATGTTCGATCTTCAGGTTTTGATCAAACTTGACATTAACATAATAGAGAAACTCAGAAAAGTGGGTCTCTCAATGTTCAGTGCCGTTCGAAAAATGTTGGTAAAATTTTTTTTCGAATTTTGTCAAATTTGTTGCAATAACTACATATTTTTTAATGAGGATTTGTTTTCTTATGCGGTTTCAATCGTTTCATGATACATTTAGAGTGTTAAAAATTTTCACACGCGGTCACGGGAGCTAAAAGTTGTTAGACCGAAAAATGGGTTTTTTAGGTACCTACCTGCCTCATTTTTAGGGATTAAAGAAAAATGCTTTTTGCAGTGTTTTTGTTTTTTTATTGCTTCTCAGAAACATTCTCTATCTACTTAGTAGTTTGTTGGACCTCCTCTTGCTTTTATTACAGCTACACATCGGCGAGACATTGACTCAGATAGTTTTTTTCCATGTAGAAGCAGGTATGGTGTTCCAGGTCCAAATAATTACATTTTTTAGGTTTTCAATTAACTCTGGACGCTTCTTCGCAACCTTAAGTTTCATTATTGGTCAGATATTCTCAATTGTGTTGAGATCTGGACTGTAGGGAGGCCAACTTAATACATCGACATTATTTTCTTCGAAGTACTTTTTAACCTAAGAAATAAAAAAAAATGCAAATATTATTTTTAGTCATAAAAGTGAGGCCAGAGCAATTGTTTTTCTCTGACTCTTTTTGGAAAATCCGGCTTCAGATATATCCAAAATATAGATCTGAGTATAGTCTCCCGGACCCCCCAAGAAGCCCGAAATGAACAATTTTTCCCAATTATACACAAATACAATAAAATTAAGCCTACAAGTACTTAAGCCGTCAGAGGAATTCTAAATTCAAAGCGGTGTGCCTTTGACGCGGCTGTAACACTATCAACTCACCTTTTTGGTGAATACGTTGGAATCTAGTTGTCTGTGCCCAAAACGGAAGTGATGCTTGGTTTGTCCTGTGTTCTCGTTATTATCTATGAAATATGCATTACAGTTTTTATAAACAATTTCATATTTCGAATTGCTTCATGTTGAAATCTTTTTTTTTTTGGGATGTATCCCGCAAAATTTTAAATAAGGAAATAATCCTTTCTATGTCCATGTTACCCGATTTGGGGGAAAATTTAAACAAAGCTGTTTGAATTCGAATGAAAAATTTCTATCCGGACAGAGTTTATTGGATGAACGATTCATACAGAGTGTGTTTGTTCTGATAAAAATGCAGTGTTTGTTGTTTCATGAGAATTTTGACGAAAATGTTCATCCGAATTCGGTTTTACAGTTATTCAAACTATTCCACCTGTAGTTGGTTTTTGATAGAAAGTGCAAAACAATTCTTCTCTTAACAGCATTAGCGAAAGATATACCAACTCCACAAGGTACATATATGTGTTAATCTCTGTTTTGCCAGCTCACCTCTATATCCCTATGACCTGGAACTCGGAGAAGAGTAACCCTGAGCTGACTGCTTTTCGGTACGGATCACTAAAAAGGGTTAAACAGAACTGAAAGTATACTCACCAGAAGTGTTCCGCGTTCATATCCGGCAAACGCTATTGTGCATTACTTACCATACAGTCAGACTCAAGGAATCTGGTTATAAGACTGTTAAACCCTGAGGTCATAGCAACATTCTTGATTTCAATCAAATCATTACTCTTAAACACAAAATTTCAGGAAATATTTCACCATCAGAGTGAAATGGAAGAGCGCATGGGTTATGAAAGATTTCAACGACACTGAAATCGTCACCGATAACCTATTTTGGCCTATTTTTCAAAGCCCGATTTCTCTTCTTTCCAAGGTCATTGAAACGCTGATAAATCGTCAGCTTATGAAACATCTCGATTTACGAAAACTTCTTAATGACCGGTAGTATGGTTTTCATAGCAACAGGTCCATTGGTGATTTGATGGTATATCGCACCGAGAAGTGGAACCAATATCTCCATAACTTCGGAGAAACTCAGATGGTTGCACTTGATATTTCAAAGGCAATTGACAGAGTTTGGCATCAGACTCTTTTGTCGAAAATGCGTGCATATGGCGTCGATGGGTCTCTTCATCAATAGACGACCTTTCGGGGCGTTCAATACAAGTTGTCTTGGACGGCTTCAAGTCTACAATTCACCAAATAAATGCTGGTGTTCCCCAAAGCTCTGTTTTGTCTCTGACTCTCTTTCTTATTTTCCTATTCCTTCGCTGATGAAGGTATCCTCAGTTTTTCATATTCATTCTCTAACTCACGTCCTTGCTCTTCGGCCGTTGAAGAGGAATGGCAATGTATGTTAAACACATTAAATTCCGACTTGGACAATATAATCAAATGGGGTTAAACCAACAGAGTGGAATTTAATGCGTCCAAAATACAATGCTGTCTTCTGTCTCTCAAGCGAAACCATAATCCGCTGAAGCCGAAAGACTTGCTATTCTCGGTATGTGTATTAATAACCATCTTCGATGGAACGATCATATATTCGAGGTGCAAGAAATATTTTACCCCGTCTGATCTGGCCGCAATTTATAAGGCAATCATCCGCCCAAAGCTGGAATATAACGCCCACATCTGGTCTGGTGCACCCAAGACCATTCTGCACATTCTAGATAGGGTACAGAATCACGCGTTAAAACTTATAGGTGATAGAGACATTGTGAATTCCATACATTCACTCGAACATCGGAGAAATGTCTCGTGTCTTCCCATATTTTATCGCTTTTTTTATAAAAAATACTCCAGCAAAATAGCCAGTTGCAGTCCTCCCCTTCAAAAATTTCACTCGCAATACGCGACATGCTTTGAATGCACATCAGTTCACCCTAAAGCCCAACTTCGGTCGTGCTGTCAAATATAGGAATTCATTTATAAGCCGAACGACACGAATGTGGAATGATCTACCGTCAAATATATAAAGCCAATGTGCACACGCTTCTCCTCTGTTCCTTTTCCCCATTTTCCTAAAAGCCCGTGCCCTGAAAAAATTTAATGGTATTCATAATCACTTTGGCGCACGCAGATTATATAAAAATGGAATTGTTGACCCCATCAAAAACTTAGATATGTTATTCCATATCAGGATTTCAAAAAGAACTACTCCACCTCTATTTCCAAAAGACAAGAAAGGGAAATCAGCACATTAATAAATGGACAGGACATTCAGCTCTACACTGACGAGTCTAGATGGAAATAGGAACCGGGGCAGGAGAATTCTGCGAATCCTTCCAGTGTCTTTCAAGCTAAAAACTTTGCCATTAATAGAGCAGCGTTGACAATCCTAACAAAGAAAATAAATCCATCTCGGATTACAATATTTGTGGACAGTCAGGCAGCAATCAATGCACTGGACAGCGAGGCAATAACATATAGGACAGTATGCAAATGCCCTAAAATCCTGAACCACGTGGTCAATCTCTGTTGGGTTCTCGGATATAGTGATATAGAAGGGAATGAGATAGCAGATGAACTAGCCAGAAAAGGATCAGTACTAGGTACAGAGCATACCCACACACAAATTGACATCCCTATTGGTGTAATGAAAGAGAAAATAAATCTCAGGACCAGGGAACGAACCAACACTGTTTGGTTAACAAGATGTGATTGTGTTATATTCCACAGCCTATGGCCAGAGAAAACCAAATGCTTACTAGCTATGGGGAAAAAAGAAATCCGCATATTGATAGGTGTACTGACGAGACATTGCGAAATCGGCACTATGTCCAAAAGGCTAAGCATAAACTCTCCAGATTACTGCAGGAGCTGTCAAGATGAGGAAGAAATAGAAACCATCAAACACCTACTCTCCACAACAGTTGCCTCCTACAGTTTCTCAAGACTCTGTGAAAAGCAAATCTATAACTGTCTCAGCCCACATCAGATATTTCAGCAAATATTTTTTTTTAAGTTCGACTATTAGTAAATTACCGTTAATTTTGGGTTAGAATGAAAGTTCCTGTTTCTCCTCGAATTGTGACCCCACAGACTCCAGACATGAGGTTTGAAGGAAATCCGTCCAGCCATTTAGATTGCAGTCGGACATACATACAAACATACAAACAGTCAGAATTGAGAGACCCACTTTTCTGAGTTTCTCTATTATGTTAATGTCAAGTTTGATCAAAATCTGAAGATCGAAAATTTTCAGGAAACTAATACTTGCCCTTATATGTACATACATATGGATGTAGCTGCTCCATTTTCCAATGTCAAAGTTAGGGAGAATATGTCTACAAATCCCCTTGCAGTATGAATTTTTTTTCTGAAATGTCCATCGGTATCTCTGATATCTCGATTTTAAATTAATTTTAATCAAAAGCGTATACGATTATATTTTGCTGTTATTTAAATTATTTTTTATTTCATTAAGTCCCAGTGTACTATTCTGCATCCTATTTTGTGGTCGAATTTATTGAAAATCACCCTTAGTGCAAATGGGTTGCCAACTCTCGTTACATTTGTGGCCCTTGATTTGTTGGAATATTTTTTGTGGGTTGAGGCAGTTGTAGATTTGCATTTCACAGAGACTTGAGAAACTGTTCAGGCAAATTCCATTAGTTGCACACACTAAAGCATCAGATTTCTGGCAAATGTAGTTACACCGTTGTAGGTCCTTTGGGATGGGAGCCACACCACTAAGAGCAACTGCAAAGATAGCTGAAATAGTAAAAAAGATTTTATTATACTCGTGTAACTTGAAACAAAATTTAATGTGTACGTTCTTACCTACAAAGAAGAAGGCAATGATGGTAAAATTCATATTGATTGGAAGATCAGTTTGTGTACTCGTACTTGTCAGGAAGAAAAACTGAGCTCAGTTTGTGAAGTTATTGCTAAGTGATCCCCTTTTATACACAAGAAAAATCAGCGAATGAAAGTGGAAAGAAATTTGCATTTAAAGTATGTAGCTTGGAGGATTATTTTTGGATCAGCTTTGCATTTAGATTTTATTTTTTTTTCCTTTATCAGGAAAAAAAGGGGATCGTATATAAAAGGGGACAATTTGCAAAGAACATCACAATCAGCTCTAAGTTCTCCTTCCTGACTTATTACAGAAACGTATCCCTCCACTAAACATGAAATTCATTAGCGTTGCTGTTCTATTCACTGGTAAGATCCATTATAATTTAATGTACAGCATTTTCTTATTACTTTATGTGTAATTTTTCAGCTTTCATTGCCGTTGCTCTTAGCGGTGTGGCTCCCATCCCCAAGGACCTACAGAGATGCAACTACATTTGCCACAAGACGGATGCTCTAGCGTGCGCCACTAATGGCATTTGCTTGAATCGTTTCTCAAGTCTGTGTGAGATGCAAATCTACAATTGCTTGAACCCACAAAAGCCATTCAAGCAAGTCCCCGATTATAGTTGCAATGAGAGTTGGGCACCTATCTGCACTAGAGGTGATTTCCAATAATTTGAACTTCGACAACTGATGAGTGCAATATAACCTGAAAAAATAAAAATAATATTCAAAATTAAATTACAAATTTATTATTTAAAAACCTTTCAGAATTTCTGCTCGATGGTAGAGGCCTTTAAAAGCTTGCGATTAATGATAGAAAGAGATCTTATACCTATCTCTTTTCCCCTTGTTATTTCCCTTCCTTTCAGCAGTAAAAAATACTTATGCCAGAAGCTACTCGTAGTTGAAATCAGCAAAATCATATATTACATCGTTCCTTACGAGTATAGTGACGACCGACGGTATAGTTGAAAAACACAAAAGTGTGTTTGCTTGTGACCTGAACTGCACAGGTTCGAAAATAAAAGAGAAACGAATAATGGACCGAAAATCTAATCGAGTGCTCTGGGATTTGGAAAAAATAAAAAATATGGTGCATACAAATTTAGTGAACAAAAGTTTTGCCCGGTTTTCAGATTTTATTTCGCGTTTCAATCTGGAACTATTTGCACTTTGTACGTTCTTAAGCCCGCATATTTTTATTGCACCTCTGTACATACATACAAAAGTTATAGGGGCAAGTATTGGTTTTCCTGAAATCTTTGATTTTGATCAAGCTCAACATTACTATGAAAGAAAAACTCCAAAAAGTGTGTCTCTCAATTTTATTTGTCTGGCTATATATATGTCTGTCGGTAGTCCCATCGACTGCAGCCTAAATAGATGAACGGATTTTCTTGAAACTTTATATCCGGAATCTATGGACTCACATTTCGAAAAGAAAATGGAATTTTCATTCTAACCTCAAAATTGACGGTAATTTACTATCGAAAGATTTTTTTGAATTTGTAATTAAAAAAATAAGCTTAATAAAGGGTGCCCCAAAATTCACGCAAGATTTGAGTTTTGCTCCATTTGTGCTGTAAAGTGTTGCCGACGAAAAAAAAGACAGCGTGACAGCTGATAGTTCAGGGTTATTAAAAATGGAGTGCTACACGAAAGAATATTATTGAGCAATGTTTTAACAAGACGATGTCACATGCCAAACAGCCCGAGAAGCAATTCAATTACTGCATGAATCATTTCCTGGTCGTATAATTTCCCGTTTTGGTGATCAGAATTGGCCGGCCAGATCATGCGATTTAAAGCAGTTGGTTTATGTCAACGAGCTCACGACCACCCACTCCTTGAAGGAGCAAATTGAGCGCCGTATCAACGAAATTCAGCCACCTTTATGCAAAACGGTCATGGAAAATTTCGATAAAAGAGTGCGTATGTGCCAGCAAAGCCGTGGAGGCCATTTACACGATATGCTATCCCATACATAACCCTATACTGTATACATTTACAATGTTTAATTAAAAATCTGTATTTTCTATCAAATTGACTGCTCGTGTGAATTTTGGGACACCCTTTACAAAGGCCAACGGCGTTAAATCGCATATCTGGGGGGCCAATTCTGATCACCAAAACTTGAAATTACACGACCGGGAAATGACTCATGCAGTAATTGAATTGTTTCTTGGGCTGAATGGGATGTGGCACCGTCTTGATGAAACCACATGTCGTCCTCCACATCTTGCAATTTAGGCACAAGAACCTGAATTATCATGTCGCGATAGTGAGCACCATTAACTGTTATTGCCTGACCAGCCGCATTTTCAAAGAATAATGGTACGATAATGCCTCCACCCCAAAATCCCCACCAAAGAGTGACACGTTTTGGATGCATTTGTTTCTCAATAATAACTCCTGGATTTTCTGAATCCCAAATTCGACGATTTTGACGTTTAATAAAGCCATCAACATGAAAATGAGTATAATCGCTGATGATGCTTTCATTCATTTTTCATTACGAGTATTTTTAAATTTATTAATTTCATTATTTTTAAAATATTGTTCAACAATAAAAACACGTTGTTCTTTGATGTACCTATCACTCAATTTAAATAACTTTGAACTGTCAGCTGTTACATTGTCTTTTTTTTGTTTTTGTTGGCAACACTTTACCGCACGAATGTTGTGCATTATTTAATAATGATCGTATGAGAGCATTTTCTGGTTTTTCGGTGTATTTAAAATTTCGTCGATAAGGGCTAGATTGAAAGCTGAAAAAAAGCTTGGAGGCTTGAATAAAGTAATTTTCTTTTACAATAAAAGGCAAAGGAGGATAAGAAAAATATATAGATTCAAAAAATTGATGTTGCATTTCTACAAAACATGATTTATGTATTTTCAAAATTTATTTACAAATCTCCTTTAGTGCACAGAGGCAATGTATTTTCATGACACTTCCAGTCATCGACCTTGCTGAATGCCTTCTGTGGGAAAAGGCAGTTATATTTATCCATAAGACACTGGCTCGGGAAACGGTGCAGACATATTCCATTACTTGCACAAGAAGTACCATCCAATTGAGTGCATTTATAATCACACCTGCGTGGTTTTGTTGGACGTATGTCATTGGCAATGACAACAGCAAAAAAGGCTTTAAAGTATAAAACATGTATGTATGTACATGTAAAAATGTTTAAATAAAAAATACTTACCAGTAAAAATAAGAATAATTGTAATGAACTTCATTTTGAATTTTATCTGCGTGTTCTGAAGACGAGAAGCTGTGATGAATATATGCCGAAACTGAAAACTGTTATCGTCTTTTATACTCTTTCAAAGACGATATTAAGGATACAAACTGAGAGTTCTTTGTAGCGAAAATATGTATTCAAAAAGTTGATTTTAAGAAAAGGAATAAAAGTTAAACACGTATTCGCTTTGACACAAATTAAATTATGCAATTAAGTGAAATGAGGTAAACAATTAAACAGTAAAAACAGGAGTGAATAAATTTATTTAATGATTTATATATGATACATCGTTTTGTTTTCCGTTTTATTACAGGTGAATGGTTGAACCTTTTTCTTTCTTCTCTTCCGGTTATATTCAAATTAGTACCAATAGGGTAGAAACTAATACTATTAGTATCCCAACAATTATATTCAAAAGGACTCCTATAAATTAAATATTGTCGGAAATCGATAGGAGCGGTCTCATTTGAAAGGTTATAAACAGCACCTTCATTTTCTGAAAATATTAACTCATTTAATTAAAATAAAATAATGAAATGCAAACAAATTTTAAAATGCATTTTCTCGAAATTATGTATGTTTTCTCCCATTTTCTTCACTTCTAGATTGCTATGTTCCAGATAAGCAACCTGACAAATAAAATAGTGAATAAATATGAAATGGGTTCTCTTCACTTTCAGATAAGACTTAATAACTTTATTCGCTACATCGAGTAGCGAATTAAAACTTATCTTGGACCTTGACGTTTCACTTTCGTTACATTTGTCATTAGTTTTGTTCGAATTCTATCAAAATATTTTCTCAAAATTAAGTTTTTTGGTTTATTGAGTTTAAGGCTTTAGGGCTCTTTATACCCTATCCAGGGTATATTAAATTTGATACATAGTTTGTAACATAGAGAAATAATAACGATAGACCCCAAAAGTGTATACATTTGTGATCATCATCAAAAGTTATGTCGATTTAGTCATGTCCTTCCGTCCGTATGCCACCACAATTTGAGCCTTACATTTTGATGGGATGATGAGAGTTTCACATGAAGTCACCTAAGTTTTGCATAGAAGGGCTTTGCTCCTCAATTGCCTGATTCTTCGCTCGGTCTCTGCGCTGGTGTCATTATTTGAATTTACAAACAAACCTAGAAAAAGACCTTAACTATCTCAAAATTGTGGCTATCTATTGTGACGTTCTGTTCAAGATCCCTATGTTGCCTCGTTAACCGCTAAACCCATTCTGTCCGCTTCCGTTTCAATACACACGAAAACATCTCTAACAGCCCGCTGTATTCTTCTAATTATGTCAATGTTGTCGGCGTACGCGAGTAGTTGTACAGACTTTTGAAAGATCGTAAGCCTGATATGAGCTTAGCCCTTTTCAGACATCAAAAGCTTGGGTGATATTGTTACTAACCTTGACGAGCAGAGTGCATTCTCCATTTTTATCCTACACAAGCGAACGAGTATGACAGGAATGTCAAAACTAGACTTGCTCTGTATAGCTCTTCTCTGTATATGCTATCAAAGACGACTTTAAAATCGATTTGAACCTCCTGGGTTCAAATGATCTATGGTGGACCCTTCTGGCCTAAAACCGCACTGATACGGACTAATTAGATTATTGATAAATGGATTAATTCGTTAAAATATGGCAGATAGGATGTTGAGGGGGCTGGTATCATTGTAATTAATGCAGTACAGAGGGTCTCCTGCCTTGAAAATCCTACAAATTCTCACAGCCGACTGTGACTCTACTACTAGATTCCGTTCTTTATCTAGAGGCTTTTATTCGGGCTTCTTAGCCTTGGCATGTTCTTTTTACCTTCTGGTAAAACTTTATAACATTCATTCCTCAAACCATATGTTTCTTTGTAGTGGTTGCAAGAAACCCATGACATCAGAAACAACGTTCGGTATTGGACTTCTTGAGAGGTTCAGGGACACTCGATCGGCGAAGGTTCTGGAAGCCTCTTGGGATTGTAGCAGTTGGATATTAAATTTGCTCCAACCAACCTCCAACTTGAAGGGAATAATCCTTAGTCTAATCTTTTGGACGAGGGACCGGTACCAATAACCAACTTCGAGGATACTCGTATGACCCCTGCCATTGGACCATTAAGGATTCATCCGATTTCATCTCTTTTTTCAGCATCCTGACTCAGTCTTGGAAATCATTATTGAAATGATTTCCGAATATGTCGAAGTTGCTCATATAGGGTATCTGCTAGTATGTTAACGCCACCTTTTATTTCATCCAGAAAATTCTTCCGCCGCACGTCCTCCTCTGAGGGACTCTTGTTAGATTTTTGTGAGGCATCTTTCAGCTAATCAGGTTAAAAAGAGTGCTGAAGATCACTCAACTGTGCAAACTCAGCATACGCTTACCGTTAGTTCAATATAAGAAAGCTATACAGCAGGCACTGCTTAGCTGTCATTATTTATAATAGTTTGGAGCAAATTAAGAGACCCCTTGAAGTCGACTGTCTCTATATATACTGTTAATAATTCAAATAGCTGTATTTTTTTTAATTGTGAATATTTTTTTTGAATAAAAAGAAAAAACTCTTGGAAATTTATTCAAATTCAAGGATTTAATTAATATTTTCGATATGGCCACCTTTGGCACAAACAATTTCCTTGAGACGGTCAATCGCACGATGCACGAATGTGTGTCTGTGGAATGCGCTTTCATTTCCGGTGATGCATTAACTTGAGCGCGTCCGTTATTTAGTATTTTTTAGTGCCAACCTTGGCCTTCAAAAAATAGGAGCGGAGACCGACCATTGGCAGTCACTGCGTCCAGGTGTAAGATCGAGCACTTTTTGGAACTTTAAGGCCTTGAGTCCGAGCTCATTTTTCAAAATGTGTTGCATTCATTCTCTGGATATGCTTAGCTCAGAAGCCATTTTTCTTCCGCTACGCCAAGGATTTTGTTCGATTCTGGCCTTTACACTCCGAATCACTGTTGACGATGTTGCTGTCTTTTTCGGACCACTTCCATAACGTTTTGCAATGCTGCCGGTTTCGTTGTATCGCAATATGGTGCGATATACAAACATTTTGTTAACTTTCAAATGTTTCAGCTTACGAAAAATATAAAAATATCTGGTTGTGATTTTCCAGCCAAAAAAAGTTTGAATTCCATTGTCGATGGAACAAAAACTAAACACGCGATAAAAAAAACCTTACACACGATTGTCAACAATGAAATGGATTAACATATGTAAAATTGTCAGTACGCTGTCATTCGTAGTTTAGCAGACACAGCGACGTAAAGTTGGTAGCAGTTCATGTTAGCCACCCTGTAGTTGATCTCTGATTAAACCTTTGAAAACATAAAAGTGTTTATTGTTATCTACCTAGTCATCTTAAGTACATATGTATATGGTCCCCTGTAGATCTCTGTGAACTTTAAAAGTATCTCATACACCGTTATACCATTTAAAATATAGCTGTAATATCAAGCTAAATGTACCGCACTGGTGATTTTTCCCCGACTTTGATACACATATAGCTTTACAGCCCAACGTTCTGATATCAGATCCTAGCGGTAAATATCCGAGTAGGTACTCAGAATTTGGTCCTAATTTTCATTTTTCTATTTTAAATGCAACATTGTAAAAATGTTTGACAAACAAACAAGAAATAAAATTAACCATTCACTACTGAAAAAAATCATTTTAAAAACATTTCAGAACCATTTCGGGAAAAATCTTATGTTTCGTAAATGTTTTTAAAATATTTCTGAAACGCTCCTGAAATATTTTTCTAAATGTTTGTTTCGTATGGACAGGATTTTAAACCACTTTATTTGTTTATGAAATTGTTTAAGCAGTACACACATCTAGGCAGTGGTTACGTTAAGCGCTTCCAAGAGCTACCTCGCTCGAAGAAATTCAAGGCATTGAAGTCTATGAGAGTGGCTATGTTAACCGCTGTCTAATTTGTAGGAGTTTAACGTGACAAAATGTCCAATAAATTTTAATTATTGAAGCCTTTTCTTTTTGATGTCCATTAATAGTTTCTCATTCTTGTTAATGTTTTTTTGTCTATATCTCTTAAATGCAGAAAAGACTTTCATCGCCAGCTCGGGCTATCTACATATGCATACATATGTGATATCTTGTTTTATTTTGTCTCTTTTGAGTTCAAAATAAAACAAGACGTCGTTCTTCAAAAGGTGAATATAGGTTAGGCTAGGTTGAGGTGGCTGTCAGCAAAAAAAAAAAAGCCAACACACTTAGACCAGTAATAGGTCCATTGTGATACCACATGAGTTTGTGACGCGGCCTCTAAAATACTCGTTGAACCATTTGGAGCTTCTGATGAAGCGTAGAAAGTCGCTAACGTCAATATTATTCAGATCAATTAGGTTGTTGAAGCAGAAGGCTCCTAAGTGGAGTTTCCTTCTTTGGGAGAGAGCTGGGCAGGTGCAAAGAAGGTGGAAAATAGTCTCTTCCTCTTTCTCGTCCATGCAGCTTCTGCAGAAATCGTTTGAGAAGACGCCAAACCTTGTTGCATTCTTGCCTATTGGACAGTGTCCAGTTATGACACCTATAACAGCGCTAATATGCTTTCTAATTAGAGATATCAAATTCCTAGAGCGTTTCAGATCCAGCAAAGGGTTAATCTGATTTGTCGCTAGACAAGTTGTACCCCTTGCCCACGTAGAGTTTGTCCTTACGATAGCATCCAGCTTTAATTTCAGTTTACATGTAGCGATAGACACACCTAGTAAACTTTTGCCTGGAAGGATGGGTATTGTTGTTCCACGTCTGACAAGTTTGTCAGCCTTACAATTCTCTGGAATATCCCTATGCCCTCGGCACCCAAATTATGTAAATATTAAACTATAGACGATCGGCAGTCTAGAGCTGTTAAAGAATTTATTGAGGATGAATCGAAGGATTTGATTGCTGCGGATATCAACGGCCGATATCACGTTTTTCTTTAGCCAAGATAACTTCCTTTATTTCCATTATCTCCGCCTGGAACACGCTACAGTGGTTAGGGAGGCGAAAAGAAAGGTTTAAATTAAGCCTGTCAGAGAAGACACCACCACCCACCCCGTCGTTAGTTTTGAACCGTCGGTATAGAAATGTACCGACTTATCTCCCGTAAAACCACCTTCTTTCCAGAATGCTCTGGAAGGGATGGTAACTCGGTGGGTCAATGTCTTCAGGGAAGATATTAAACTTATTTAAGATGGAGGCGTGGCCATATACTTTTTTGGACCACTGTGCAGTAGCTTTAAGGCGAATAGCTGAGTTAGCTGCCATTTGCCTGCCATAAATGTCGAGGGGTGGTAAATGAAAAAGAATGTCCATAGCTGCGGAAGGTATCGTCCGCAATGCTCCGCTAATACACAGACAAGCTGAGGGTTGGTCTTTGGTTAATAAGTACTGGTTTATCGCCTCATCCAAGGCAATCCACCACAAAACTACCTCGTACATAAGGATCGGTCTAATGACCAAGATATAGAGCCAGTGAGTTAATATGGGTTATAAGTCCCATTTGCTCCCAATGGCTTTTTTGCAAGAGAAGAGTGCGACAGTGGTTTTCGTAACTCTTTCATGTATATTAGGTTTCCAGCTTAGTTTCCTATCCAAAATAAGACCCAGATATTTTGCTTCGTTGGAGAAAGTTAAGCTTGTTCCATTAAGGGCTGGAGGGTCAATAGGTGGGAATTTATATTTCCTTGAGAAGATGACTAGTTCGCTTTTGTGGGGATTCACTCGTTTTGTGGGGATTCACTCCTAGACCACACCGAGCTTTTCCATCTAGATAGCTTATTCAAAGCGTTTTGTAGGAGCTCTTTTGAGGTAGTGAGGTGTTTTCCGGAGACTGCTATAGCAATATCGTCCGCATAGGCGATAACTTCGCAACCCTCAGCTTCCAGGATTACTAATAGTTCATTAACCACCACTTGTTGCAGTTTTACACGGTATGATTTTGATAACGCAGATTTTTGAAATCGATGTCTCACTAACTCACGCCAATTTTTTATGTATCTGTTTCACTCACGATAACAATTACGAAGCAAGATAAAGCGAAAACTTCGTCTACGATTTCTCTATCCGGCTGAGTCGATCTACCCCTGCACTATTCTTCTCCCCTTCAAAAACAACCAAGTGTCGCCCCGAGTTTTGTCGTGAAGTGTACAAAGTTGTGTTTTCAATTATGCTATGTTTAATTTAACAGTTTATAGAGTTTTTAACAAATTAATCAACAGTCATTATTCAAATTCAGAACAAAACAAACAAAAAAAATTGTTCAACCGAACTGAACTTGTTCATCGCACTACCTTACCAATATTACATACAACAGTTCTAAATGTCAAAAAACCCCCAAAATATATTTATTTGAAACCTTTTTTCATATAAAGTCTTGTAATTTCTCCACTCTTCTAAAAAAAAAAACAAAATTGATGAAAATATTCGAAATACATTCTATTCAGTTTGTCACACAAGCTGTTCTTATTAAAACTATTCACATAAAGTTCGTTTAAAAACAGCTCTGAATACAATAGACCACTCTGTGGTTAGTAGCTGTCACAGTAGCCACAGGCTGTGTTTTGTAGTTATCGTGTGGCTAGTTCGTTTGACACATTTTTCCGTTTTTAATACAATTGTCACAAAAAGTTAAACAAACTATTTAATGGCTGATGGTGATGTAAATATGGAACTCCTTATCAGAGATCTAGATATGGAATTCCTTATCAAAGAGATTCATTCGAGACCAGTACTATGGAATACCAAAGATGAGAACTACGCAAATAAAGATCTAAGTGACAAAGCTTGGAACGAATTGTGCACTGCGGTGGATGATCATTATGATAAGCGTTCACCTGAGCAACAAATGAAAGTGTGTAAGTATTAATTTTAATAAGAAATCATTTGCGTTAAGTGGCTGTTTTAATGTGTTTGTTTTTATGATCAATAAACACAGAGAACAGCTGATTTATATCGATTTATTCTGTTAATGCATTTCGTATTTATTTAGTATTTTAATTTTCCTTGAAAAATTAGGGTTTTGTGAATTATGGAAATATTTTAATGCATACCGAGGACAGCAATTATGTGTCCGTTTACGTTCATTAAACAATAAAAACAAAAGGTCCATATTACCCCTTTGACAGCACGCGTCCAATCACTGCTATGACCCGTAGCAAGTCAAAAACAATCAGTTGTTTCTAATTTAGGTGTTCTCTCGTTTTGCTGTCAAAACGAACAAAATTTTAATTTCTCTTAAATTATTAAAGTTAGGTTATTAAATTAAATTCAAATTGGTAAATAAAATTGTCGAATACATTCTAGTTTTATATGTAACTGTCATTACATTCCTACTGTCATTACATTGCCTTCACTGCAAAAAAAATATATTTTTTTTTTTTGGAAATTGCCTATAAAAGAAGAAAATAAAAGATATTAACGTAGGTGAATTGCTGTTTTATCTTGCTTTACATATGCTAAATAATATCATTAGTAATGTAAAAATACATTAAACATAAGGAAAAGTTAAAAAAAAGTATAAATATCGCAATGTGCGAGCTACGGCTCGAGTAGATAAAACGATATTCTGTGAAATTTATTTCTTTATTTTCTAGTCTATAAAACAATTCAAGTTCACACTATACTATTCTTCGCAAATTCTTTTCTTACAAGGTCTCTTTCTTCTCAAATCACTTTATCTCCTTTCAATTACTTAATTCCCAAATCCAAACTAATTACTTCTTCTTGTTTACTCTAAACTTTCAATTTATCACAAAATTACACCTTCGCTTATTATCACTTTTCCGTGCGGTTCGAAAACCAACTGCCCTGTCTCGATCGCCATCTGTCCTTATATAGCCGCATTTCTGATAGCCAGAAACTTCTAGCAAATTCTTCAACCACTGGAACAAGAAACTTCTGATGTAATAATTCCAAGATGACAATAATCCCTTGCGGTTATAATTCTCTCTTAATTCCGTGACGTCGTCTTAGATATTATCCGTCTCTTACCATGAACACGAACTGTGGACACGAACTGTGGACACGAACTGTGGACACGAACTCTGGACACGAACTGTGGACACGAACTCTGGACACGAACCTCGAATGAAAAGACACTTCGGAATGTGTTGCATAGTTGTTGGAGCGTAGTTATTATGCTACATTATGTTACAATATCCTGCAATTGTTGTAAAGTTGTCAGTTTGTGGGAGGCGAAAATGTGCTGTGATCCTAAAAGTATGCACTCATCGCAACTCCTATGTAAATTCGTCATATGGATATTAACCTAAGTAGTGGTCGAAGCTATCTATATATGATAAGGTTGGATGGGATGTTGGTTATCATCCTTCTTGTATTTCCACGGGGGGTGACACAGTTCCATAGTCCGGACCAGTCACTCAGATTGTGCATTCGTGTTAGTCGCTGTCTGCCGACCGCTCTCCTTCCTTCTACTTTTCCTTGTAGGATGACTTGAAGAAGCTGATATTTTTTCTTTTCTGTTGATTTCTGACAGGTATTTAGTTTTTGTATTTTAATTGTGTTCAAAAGCTCCATTTTGGTTCCTATTTTTGTTAGAACTTCCATGAAATTTTCAGGATCCTCTGGAACAGCCCTTTTTCAAACGCTATTGTTCTCTTCTGCGACTCTCTGGGTAGCGTCCAAATTCCTGCACCATACAGCAGTATATACCAGACATAACACTTTATCAGACGTACCTTCAGCGATAACTGGAGGTCACTGTCGCATAGTACTTTTTTCTTGAGTTGAATTTTATTTCCACGAATGAATTTGCTTTGTAGTCAAATTGTGTACCCAAGTAGGTGCTTCACTTTATAGACGAAATTGATTCATGCATAAGCTGTATGTGTTCTAGAAACATGAATTTCGCTTTGTAGGTGTTGATTCTGAGGCCATATTCTCTGCTTACTTGGTCTACAATGATTACTGAATAGTGTGCGTATCTTAGGTTGTGAATTTTGGTGCCATTAATCGTGATTCCGCTTTCATCATTGTCTTCTTTGAAGATATCTTCTCAGTACGTATTAAAGAAGGGAGCGGCAAAATACAACCATCTATTTGTGTGCAAGTTTTCTGTATTTTAAAACCTTCCTTGAGGCCAAATTGAGTATTGCTAATAACTGCTTCTGCTTGTTTATAGATCCTGTTATGTATTATCTTCAGGAAGAGTTTTACCATAAGACTCATTTGGTAATCAATCAGCAAAACACCTTCGCTGTTCCAAAAGCCGACTTTTCCACCTTCAATTTCTTAAATGCTCGTTCAAAATTTCTCCAATCCGTTCTTTACTGTTATGCAACTCGTCCGATTTCTGCCACATTTTTATTCTTCGGTCGGTCAAAACTGATCTTTCAACTTTTCCGACGTTTTCTTCAGTGACCACTGACACAGGACGCCCTGGGCGGTGATTTTCTTCACAGCTCTCTCGCCCTGATTGAAATAAGCGAGCCCATTTTTTGACCATGGTATACGAAGGCCCAGAATCCTGAACAGTCGATGATATGTCTTCGAAAATTTCTTTAGGTGATTTTCATTTTTTCACGAGGTACTTTAATGGTGCGGTGTTTAAAGTTGCGAGAATTTCCGATTTTGCCTGACATGGTGATGTTTATCTTGCCACAGATAACAAAAAATGAGATTATTATTGAAACGAGGTGATATTTTCAGGCTGCCATCTAGATTTTGGTGAGATTTGAAAGAACCGCCTTATAGTTCCAGGTACTACTGAACGCCTTTTTACACGAAGGCTGCTCATGCTTTCTTAATCCGATTATTGGTGTTCTCCCTCCAGTTTACTTTCGAATCTAATATTATGCACAGATATTTTGCTACCACTAATAGTAGTGTGTAATTAAGTCTTTCGTTTATAGCTCATACAGGGCCTGGTCTAGCTTCTCGCAAGAACTCGAGTGAGGGATCTTTTTCAGAAAGGCATGATTGGGAACTTTTTTAATGACAATTTTACTATCAGATGTTTGTCTAAAGTTCCGTGAAAAAGTTTGTTGGTGTTCCTGGGATTCGATCCTGAATCCCCCCTCTACACATATACCATTTAATAATATCGGAATATATAGTAAATTAAACTTATCTGGTTCACCGAACGAAACTACAGCTTATTCCTCAGCCTGTTGTAAACTCACCATAAGTAACAAAATCTAATCACTTCCCCTTATATTTATATTATATAATTTAAAGACTTCATCCACATGTTCAGTGTCAAAATTCGAAAACTAAAACAAACAACTTTATTTCCAGGTCAAACTATAAAACGTAAATATAAGAGCCTAAGGGACTCTTATCAAAGGGAAAGGAATTTGCAGAAATATGAAGACAAGATTGGCCAAAAAAACCCCAAAAGAAAGAAATATCTTTACTTTGATAAGCTCCACTTCCTATCAACAGGAATTACCAGAAGCAGACGAGTTTTAAAGAAAACATCTCGAATTAATGTACCGAAAAAAGCAGGAGCTCCAACAAATCGGAAAACTGAAAAAGTAGTAGAAGAACCCGCAGTCCCAAAGCAGATAGCTAAACAGATTGTTGAGGAAGAAGAACCTTACTTAACTATTAAGCTTTCCCGTACTCCCCCTCCCCAACTTCTACCTCTTCCTTCATCTTCTTATTCTGATCTGAAGAATAATGAGGAAGACACACTGTTTCTTTTATCTTTGGTAAAAGAAATCAAAAAGATTCCAGAAGACAATAGATTACCAGCGAAAATAGACATTCTGCAAACTATTAGGCGATGGCAAGCCAGCACCGAGTCACAACATAATAATTTAACTTTTGTACAGCTAAACCAAAATCAAATTGGAGTTTCAAAAGAACGCGATGGCTCATCTTGCCGACAAAAGAATGCCTACGACTGTTCCATATGCCACCGAATGTTTAGAACCAAAGATTATCAAAGGAACCATCTGAAGACACATATTAAGAATGGATTTTACACGTGTAGTATATGCTCCATTGAATATATAACAATGAACGAACTAGTACTGCATATGAAAACGCATAAGAAGCTTCAGTCTGTCGTGCCTGAAACATCTAATGTCGTTGATCACTCCGCTCTCATTAAGAACGAGTCGGTGGATGACACTTTAAACGGTTTTGATGATCCAGAAGAAATAGACATTGTGAAATTCGAGCTATCTGATTCCGATGAATCTAAGGTTAAATAAAATAAACTGACTGGAGGAGCCTCCAGTAGCTCATTATGCGCCATACATATACAAATTTGATGAGTTTTCAGGATATGCTGTCAGGGTTGTATAGTATACAAGTGTATGTAATTTCTTCAATTAAGTGTCAATATCTGTTATACATCCCTAAGTGAGATTTAAAAAAAGACCTGTACGTACCTAATCATAAGAATACATTTTAAAATCAGTCAAATAAACGAACACAGTCGTTATACATGTTGTTTAGTCAAGTATTTGCGCATCAAAAAATTTGTATTTTTGTTTTAACTATTCTTAGGAAAGGGATGATGTCTTCGTCTGCAAAAGATTGGCGGGTAAAAGCTAGGGTTTAAACCATCAATGAAACCTGGCTATCATAATCATCAGACTTATACTCACATACATTGGTCTGGTGGAAAGCAATGAGTAAGAAACCCACACTAGAGAAACTAACTTCATTACAAGGATTGACCAGTGTAGCTTCCTACTGGTGCTGGATGTATAAATTAAACACTGCCCTCAGGCTAACTATTTTTGGCTTTTTCAAAACTAGCAGGTTAGGGCACTATACAATTATAAAGGAATTTGTAACAGACGATCTGAAACAAATGGATGATATTCTTATTCGATACGCCGTGCGAAACTGTCTTATCCAGAAAGGAAAGAGCGGCAAAGAAAATCAATTACAAAATACAATGAAATTTCAATTTATACTGACAATTTATACTCTGTGGATTCTGTGATTAAAATGTCGTTTAAATTACCGATACGTATAGTGTAGGATCGGAACTGCCGCACAATGCTTAAGATGTGTGTTCATAACCGCGTACGACTATGTTAAGTGCCTGGTCACAGTGGAATAATAGGAAACGACCTTATGGATGAGTCAGCAGAGAATGCTGTACAAAGTCGCATTTTGTCAGGACATTTCCTCCTGCGAAAGCATACCAAAAGGCTAGGAATTACAGATTCAGATGCATGTAGGTATCGTGTCGATATCTGCGTTGCTGAAGCCATTACTCATTAACTGTACCAACACCTCCAACTCCGCCGATATGCATATATAGCATGCCAAAGTATCTGCGATAAAATCTTCCACCTTATCTGCATTGGCCTAAGACGAAATGCCAAAGCACACCTGCAGAAGTACAGCACCCTATTTTGTTTCTTGTGCGAAAAATGTAAAACGATCACGATGGCACACATAATGCTTGCGATTAAATGCAACAATCAACAATTATGTACACTTACGGATTCGGTTGCTGAGTTGAAATCGGAGCTGCATCACAATTTAAACAAAACGTTGGAAATACTAGCCAACAACTGAGTCATTAAACAACGCCTTAGAAACCTACGCTTCTGATCATAGTTCCTCTTTAAAAGAGATCAAAGGATCCTTCCATTTTAATGCACAGGTATGATCACTTGCAACGCTTATAAGTTCAACCAACGTTGAACTTGATTAAATTAAGCAGAATAAATCCAAAATTGACAACCCCAAGTGCTCTCTCGCCTCCCCAGTTCTCAAGGAAATCCATGGCGATATGTCATCCATATCTGAGACTCTTTCCGACCATACCACTTCATTGAAGGAACTTGATACAAATACTGTCTTCCACGCGGAATGTAGAGCAGAAATTCATCTGGCTGAGCTCCCTTCTCGAAGAATCATCTCCCACGAAGCTCTCTAAGTTAGCAATGAAGGACATCATAGAAGAACTCAAATTAGCTTCCAGTAAACTCAACTTCACCCAGTCTTTTAAACGCTCTTCATTAAGTCTTTTAAACACTCTTCATCCAGTCTTTTAAACACTCATTATACAGTCTTTTAAATACTCTTCCCAAAATAAATCACTGCATGGAGAGTGTTAATTCATTTTTATATATATTTATATATACTTGTCCAGAATACTTCCTGTCAATGTTAAATTTAACGCATCTTTCATGTATGTACCTCTGGAAAATACAGGGGGAAGTTCCCATAGCTTCCGAGTACTTGGTTCTAGCCCAGTTCCCGTGGATGATAACTATGTCGTAGGCATATGCTCGGCAGTTTATGTCGATATTAGTTAGCATTTGCACTAGCTCGTCTACTACCAGGCTCCACATTAGTGGTGAGAGAACCCTTCCTTGTGGACAGCCTCTAGTCGTGTTTATTGTGATGTTTCTTATCCCACCAGGGTTCCAGCTGTCCTGGTCCTTAGCATCTCCCACATCCAGTTAGATGTCGTTTGGTTTACTCCTTTCCTTTCGAGGGCTCTCCTGGTTGCATCATGAGATGTATTGTCTAAAGCACCTTCGATGTAGAAGAAAGAGCAGATGGTCGTTTCTCTGCAGTCTATTGCGTTTTACCCACTTTCGGAATGAAAATTACCTTTGCCCTTCTCCATACTCTTGGTATGTACCCGAGAGCCAAACTACTTCTGATTAGTCCGAGGAGGTGCGGTGTATTCACATCCTGTCCTTTTTGTAGTAGGGCAGGGAAAATAAAGTCTACTCCCGGTGCTTTAAACGGCTGAAAGGTGTTCACTGTTCAGTCTAACCGCTGTTCTGTACAAATAAAAGCCGCTGTTGCCCAGTCTTCTCTGCTGGGCCTTCTGTTCTTTTCCGTTACACCTGTAGTTTTGGATGCTGTGCTACCCAGAAAGTGCATTTCGAGTAGGAGCAGAGCTCTTTGCTCCTCGCTCTCAGTGTAGCTGCCATCCTACTTTTTCAGTGTGCACGGCGCATTTACTCTTCCCCTTGATTGCGCCTTATATAGTCTAGCTGCTGCAAGCGTAGATGCGATGTTTTCACAGAATATTCTGAAACTATTTCTTTTAGCTTTTCTAATTGTCTTGTTGTACTCTGTTAGCCTCGCAGTGTACTTTTGCCAGTCTCCATCGCCTTGGCTTTGTTGAATAGCATGCGCACCTTGGATTTTAGTTCAGCCCTTCTGCAGTGGTCCACTAGTTTCTGGACTTCTATCGATGGTATTGTCCCGTCTCCAGCAGCTACTATTATGTCGCGGTGGGCGCCCTCTATGTTGATCTGGGCCTGTATGGTTGTTAGCTCCCGCGTCATGAGCTCTGAAAGACATGAAGTTTATGTTGTTTATGAATTGTATATAGTGTGCATCCTGCTTTGTGCCCCAAATTACCTTTCCATTCTTAAGCGATAATTCTGGTATTTGTCAGCTGTAGTGCCAGGGTTCTTGTATCAATACAAGTCCAAGGTTTTGCTTAACGAACATCCTAGCAATGACAGCCTAGGCTAAGCCTCGTAATGGATGTTGAATTGTGTGATACGAGTGAGGGTTTTGTTACTCATTGAGGTGATGAAAGGGAGGGCCCTGTGACTCCTTTCATCTCCTCGCTCTCTACCGTTACAGGATTCTCTAGATCCTCCATATTAAAGGTGGTGATGTCTATTCCATCTAGCTCCTCCTCGATAAGCGGGATCTCCTCTACCGCACTTATTTTTGCGGTTGGTTCTTTTACTGCATCATTTACGGGTTGTCAAGCGGATGAAGGTGGTATGCCCTTCTTTTCGCTCTCCGTAGCTTGTTTGCTTAGTCCATTTATAGGGGAAACCTGTATCATATGGTGTGATTTTCCTTGGCAATCGTCTTTGCCGATTGCTCGTCGATAAGGATCGAAAGTCACTACCTTCCAGAGATAAGTATTTAGTCCCTCATTCTGTGCCTCTATATGGGACAGGGAAAAAAAAAAAAGTCCTGGTCTGAAGTATATTCCCTCAAACTGGAGTTTCGTCGACCACCCCAGAGTTACTTCTTCTATTATAGCGTCCTCTAGCAGTATTAATTCCTCCGTTCCCATGGTTATCATGGGATACTACTTTGGACTCTTAGTCTTTTTGGGCTCTTAGTCTGTTGACCGCTCCTGCATAGCTGGTGCCAAGTTCCGACTTGTGTCTCTTTGCCATGTGTGCGGTGCTGGCCCCCTCAGTCTGCTCTGAGCGGTGTTAAGATCCGTTATTTTGCGGCGTTTTCCCACCTCCAGGTTTTCTTGTATCTCTTTGGAGTTTCTTCTTCGACTCTTGGGAGGTGTGTTCTTTCCTGCCGGGGGATTGAGCTTTTTCCGCAGGGTCATTCTTTTTGTCTTCTTCTGGATTCTGACGGCCGCTTTCTTGCTTTGGAGGTGTTCTCCTGCGGCTGAAGTCTGGTCTACAATATCCTCATCTTCCCCTTTGATTTGACGTTGGCCTTGGAGGTGTTCTACTTCAGCTCGTTCATGACAAATCGTGGTCTCGGAAGTCTTGCTCCAATCGACTAGCCATTCATTATTAATCGTGACCAAAGCGCTCAAGAGGAATAAGTGATAAGGATTGTTGGATTACTTTCTGAGCTTATCAAGGCAACGCCGAATATATCGACAGAGCTCCTGTATACATGTATAGAAAATTAAAGAGTCAAGAGAAACCTTTTATACACGAAGCACGGTTATAAATCTTAGTAAACAAATACCTGTATGGAAAACTACCCAAGACTTCCATGTTAAAAAACCATCTTTCAAAATGTTTAATACGCGAAAAATTGGTGGAATTTACCAGAAATTTTCTTTCACATTAAGTGACAGCATTACAATTGTACAGCCTTGGTCATAAATTAAAGCAGCCTACGCAAATGTATAAAATGCCGTTGAATCTTAAAAATTCAATGCGTATAAATAAAAAAATAATTAGTATGTAGGCGAAATATAAATATTTAGTTGGCTCTCAATTGGCCTTTATGTGTGAACGAACCCTACGAGGCATGCTAGCAACTAAATTAAAACATTCTTCCCATTCTCGTCGTATACCGCTCTTCAGGCCTACTAAAGATGTCGGATTATTGTTTTTTATCCTCTTTTTTAGAAGTGGCCATCGGGTTCAGGTCTGGCGATTGAGCTGGCCACTCCAAAACCTCAATGTTTTGATTGGAAAACCATTTCATCCCGTCTATCCAACCCCGATACGACTACCTCACTTCACTACAAATCCAAAAGTTAAACTCCACCTACAAAACACCAATTGACATCGATGTGAAAAAGATTCTCTGCCGACGTAAACCCGCAAAATACCCATCTTCAATATACAAAACGATATCCCTTGCAAAATTAAATGATAACCCAATTCTTCACAAAACATTCAAAGCCCCACTTTACCCTTCAAAGCTTCTAAGAAAGGAATCATTGATCACTGACCTCAGCACACTACGAAAAAACGTATACAACCCACGAAACGTACCAGCAAATGTTCATTGAAACTCTAAGAAGTTTCCGACAACAAAACTGGTCCTTCTTATTTACCGACGGTTCTAAAACTAAAAACGGAACGTCCTTCGCTGTTGTAGATCAAGAAGGCAACACATTATCTAATGACCTCCTTTTACAACTATCATCGGTACTCTCAGCTGAGTATATGGCAATTCTAAAAGGAACAGGTCTAGTAATACCCAAAAAAGTTATTATCTGCACCGATAGCCTATCGGTAATCAAATAAATCCAAAACGTCAATAACAGAACGGAAATCACTGCAACCATCCCGGACAAACTAATCGCAAACCAATATCATCTAAAGCTCAAGCATCAGCGGTAACGAAAACGTCGACCTGGATGCAAAATCCGCGGCAACCGAACCTCTAATTACCTTTTAATGCCAAAATAGCAATGATACAAAAAAGAAAATATATGGGTTCTGGGAGAATCAAAGGCTTGAGAATTGGAAATCCTACTCACATCACAAAGCAGTATATCTAATAAATTGCTCAAACCCCAACAACACCAACACAACACTTACCATTCAACATATTGTAGCATAATAATAACTACGCTCCTATGTCTATGCAGCAAATTCCGAAGTGACTTTCCATTCTGGCAGAATTTTGGTTCAAACTGTCCTTCATTCGAGGTTCGTGTCTGGGACGAAGTCTCCACAGCTCATGTCAACGAAAGAGACGAATAATATTAGGGATAAAAGGGAATTATAACAGAATTATTTCTCTTGTTCCAGTGGTCGAAGAATTTGCTAGAAGTTTCTGGCTATCAGAAACTTCTGCTATATAAGGACAGATGGCGATCAAAAAAAGACACAGTTGGTTTAGAACCGTGGCGAAGAGATTGGAAAAGTGATAATGGGCGAAGTTGTAATTTGGTGATAAATTGAAAGTTGAGAGTGAACAAGAAAAAGTAATTAGTTTGGGTTTGTGAATTAAGTAATTGAAAGGAGATAAAGTGATTTGAGAGGAAAGAGACCTTGTAAGAAAAGAATTTGCGAAGAATAGTATAGTGTGAACTTGAATTGTTCTATAGACTAGAAAATAAAGAAATAATTTCACAGAATAATTGTTTTATCTACTCGAGCCGTAGCTCGCATATTACAATATAATCTTCAAATGTCCTAAAGTCAAAACGGCCACAAAACAACTCTCAATTAGAGAAGACCTATCGGTCTTATTAAAAAACCCTACGGAGAAAATCATAAATTTAACTTATGAACCACTTAAATCCTTAGAATTAGAAAACATTATATGTACAAACTTTGTTTAATTTAAATTTCCTTTCCATCACTATAAGAAATCATACAAGAACCATATAATCATCATAGCCGAAAGCCCTGGCTTTACTTATTAATTATTACTTTATTAATATAATATTGTAATATGCGAGCTACGGCTCGAGTAGATAAAACGACATTCTGTGAAATTTATTTCTTTATTTTCTAGTCTATAGAACAATTCAGGTTCACACTATACTATTCTTCGCAATTCTTTTCTTACAATGTCTCTTTCCTCTCAAATCACTTTATCTCCTTTCAATTACTTAATTCACAAATCCAAACTAATTACTTCTTCTTGTTAACTCTCAACTTTCAATTTATCACAAAATTACAACTTCGCCTATTATCACTTTTCTAATCTCTTCGCCACGGTTTTAAAACTACTGCACCTTCTCAATCGCCATTTGTCCTTATATAGCAGAAGTTTCTGATAGCCAGAAACTTCTAGCAAATTCTTCGACCAGTGGAACAGGAGAAATTCTAATGTAATAATTCTTGCAGTTATAATTCCCTCTTATCCGTGATATTATCCGTCTCTTTCGTTGACATGAACTGTGGAAACCGCAGACACGAACCTCGAATGAAAGGACACTTCGGACCAAAATTCTGCCAGAATAGACACTTCGGAATTTGTTGCATCATACTTTTAGGGAGCGTAGTTATTATTATACTACACTGCCCCCCTCTTAGACGTGTTCATCCCGAACAAGTGCATCCTCATTTCGGCCATTGTATCGACTCAGTCGGTCCTTGGTCCTCGCTGGATGCGGTAGACAACATCGTTGATGCGGGTTACTATTCTGTAGGGACCTTCCCAGTTCCGCTGCAATTTAGGTGATTCCTCTTTTGGCGATGGGGATTATACAGCCACACCAGATCTCCTTCCTGGAATCCTGACGTTGTTGCCTTGGCATCATACCTGGTCTTCGTGCGGTCGCTCGTCATCTTAATCTGGCTTCTGGTCCTTTGGTGTATGTCCCTAAGCCTTTCCCTAAGGTCCGCCACGTACTCTTCTTCATTCTGGGCTCATCCAAATTTCACCTCACTGGGTAAACGAGCTATTCCACCAAATAAGATTTCGAATGGCGTATGTCGAGTAGTGCTATGCACGGCACTTCTATAGGCCACCAAAAACAAGGGAATCTGCCGGTCCCAATCCCGTTGGTAGTCACCTACGACCTTCGAGAGATGTTCGTCCAAAGTCCTATTGAAACGCTCCACCATACCGTCCGACTGTGGATGAAGCGGGGTTGTCCTTGTCTTTTTGATTCCGAGTAGTTGACACATCTCTTGGAAGATTCTTGACTCGAAGTTCCGCCCTTGGTCAGAATGCAATTCCAAGGGCACACCGAATCTGCTAACCCAATTGTAGACGATCTGCTCCGCCACGGTTCTGGCTTCCTGGTGAGGGATCGGAAACGCTTCCGGCCACTTACTGAAGTAGTCCATTACTACGAGTATATACCGATTACCAATGTCGGTTTCCGGAAAGGGCCCTGCGATGTCAATGGCGATTCGTTCGAAAGGTGGTCCCACGTTGTATTGGTGCATCTTACCTCGAGTTTTGATTCTCGGACCCTTGCTAGCTGCACACACGTCGCATTTTCTGCACCAGTCTTCGATATCTTCCTTCGCTTTTAACCAATAAAAACGTTCTCGTACCTTTTCTAGCGTCTTATTCACTCCTAAGTGGCCTCCGGACGCCCCGCCATGCATCTCCTGTAACACCTCCTTGACCCTCGTCCGCGGCACAAGCTGCATTACAAACGACTTTCCGCCGGAGGATTCCCATTTTCTTCTCAGAACACCTTCTTGGACATGGAGGGAGTCAAACTGCGCAAAATATCCCTTTAAGGTCGGGCTTCTGTGAGAGATGTCCTGATGATCCGGTTTCCCCATGTTCTCCTTCCAGGCCAGAATCGGCTCGATATCCGGGTCTTCCTTCTGAGCGTTCCGGATCTCATCTACGCTCCAGCCGGCGATAGGTTCGGCTCTCATTCTTTGGATGGAAACCAGCTCCCGTTCTTCCTGACGCGCACAATGTTTACAATCCGTTCTGCATGGTCTCCGGGATAGTGCATCCGCATTAGAGTGGAGTCTTCCTTTACGATGCTGTATTTCGTAGTCGTAGATTTGCAGCCTTTCGATCCATCTTGCGACCTGACCCTCAGGAGTCTTGAACTGTAATAGCCATTTTAAGGCTGCATGGTCTGTGCGAAGAACGAACTTCCTCCCATAGAGGTATTTGTGAAAATGCTTCGTAGCCAAGATCAAAGCTAGAAGTTCCCGCCTTGTCACGCAGTAGTTCCTTTCTGGCTTAGAGAGCACCTTGCTGAAGTACGCAACCACCTTCTCTTGGCCATCATGCACCTGGGAGAGTACGGCTCCTACCCCGACATTACTAGCATCTGCATCCACAATGAACGTTTCACCGAGAGTGGGGTAAACTAGTATCGGGGCATCGCATAGCCGTTGTTTAAGTGCCTTGAAGCTCTTCTCGCACTCAATTGACCATTTGAATTGTTTTCCCTTTTCCGTCAACTGGTGCAGGCTCTTTGCGATCCCGGCAAAATCCTTCACGAACCGTCTGTAGTAGGTGGCTAGGCCCAGAAAGCTCCTTAGTTGGTGTTTGTCTTTGGGGGCTGGCCAGTTTTTCACCGCCTCGACCTTCTCTGGATCGGTTCTCACTCCTTTCGCTGAAATTATGTGCCCCAGGTACTTGACTTCCGCTCTAAACAGGGCGCACTTCTTGGGATTGAGTTTCAGGTGGGCACTTCGAAGCCTTTGAAACACATCCCTTAGATTGTCTCGGTGTTGCGCAAACGTTTTTCCTACGACGATGACATCATCCAAGTATACCAAACAGGTTTTCCATGTTAACCCTTGCAGGACACATTCCATCAATCGCTCGAAAGTCGCCGGAGCATTGCACAGCCCGAATGGCATTACCGTGAATTGCCATAGCCCATTTCCTGCGGTGAAGGCGGTTTTCTCCCGGTCTTCTGGATGGATCTGTACCTGCCAGTAGCCACTCTTCAAGTCGAGAGTGGAAAACCATCGGGCTCCTGATAGTGTGTCTAGCGTGTCGTCAATCCGTGGCAGAGGATAGCTGTCTTTCTTGGTGTCGTAATTGAGCTGCCGATAGTCCACGCAGAACCGCGTGCTGCCATCTTTCTTCTTAACCAGTACAACCGGTGATGCCCACGGACTTTTGGAACTTTCAATCAGACCTTCTTTCTCCATTGCCGACACCATCTCTGCAACTTCTGTCTGCTTTGCCAATGGAAGGCGCCTAGCAGGCTGACGAATTGGTCTAGTATCACCAGTGTCTATTCGATGTTGTAACAGGTGTGTTCGGCCGTATTCTCCGTCCTGTGAGGCAAATACATCAGCGTACTCATTGATAAGATTCTCTGCCATATTTCGCTGCTCCTGATTCAGCTCAATGGACTGGAGAATCGTTTCTCTCGTTACCGCTGTCCAAGGTGATGGGAGAGGTTTTGGATCATCACGTTCAGATATTGTTGCGACGGCGGTAATCGGCGTGCATTTTCCAGTCACCTCCCCTCGCCTTAGTTTGACAGTGTGTGGTCTTGCGTTCAAAACCCTCACTGGAACCATGGTGTTCTTTGGTTCGACTAACGTCTTTCCCACAATGTAGTCTTGAGAATTCTTCTCTGGGTCTGGTTCTACTATGTAGAATCGGTGGCTCCCAAGATCACCTTCCAGCTTCGTCCAAATGATTGTCTCTGAAGACGGCGGCAAAACTTCGTCTTTGCTGATGACTGTCCTGAGAGTTACGGCATTCTCGTTTCCGTACACCATCGGAATCTCCACATTTCGATACCTCAGTACTTGCATCCCGATGTCCAGGATTACTTCATTTGCTTTCATGGTCTATTCCGATGATGCACTCGTCGCATATATCTGCCACCAGAAACGCATGGGAGAACGTCAGTCCCGCCAGAGTAATCGTAAGACGAACTTCTCCAAACACCTTCGCCATTTCCCCTGTTGCAGTCTTCAGGCAGTAGCTGTTGGTGTTGTGCAGCTAGGCGCTTCTGACGATATCTCTTCTTACAATGGAGGCAGTGGCGCCTGTGTCGATGGTGGCTACGCACTTCTTCTTGTTGATTAGTGCCTCCACTGTCAGGCTCTTGTTACCCCGTTTGGTTTGCGAAACTTGAATGGTGGTCCTGGGGGCTTCGATTTTTTTTTTTTTTATTGTGCAATTTCACACCACGGAAATAGTTATTCACAGAATAAGTTTTATCCCACTTCTGACACCAATGTAATATGCGAGCTACGGCTCGAGTAGATAAAACGGCATTCTGTGAAATTTATTTCTTTATTTTCTAGTCTATAGAACAATTCAGGTTCACACTATACTATTCTTCGCAATTCTTTTCTTACAATGTCTCTTTCCTCTCAAATCACTTTATCTCCTTTCAATTACTTAATTCACAAATCCAAACTAATTACTTCTTCTTGTTAACTCTCAACTTTCAATTTATCACAAAATTACAACTTCGCCTATTATCACTTTTCTAATCTCTTCGCCACGGTTTTAAAACTACTGCACCTTCTCAATCGCCATCTGTCCTTATATAGCAGAAGTTTCTGATAGCCAGAAACTTCTAGTAAATTCTTCGACCACTGGAACAGGAGAAATTCTGATGTAATAATTCTTGCAGTTATAATTCCCTCTTATCCGTGATATTATCCGTCTCTTTCGTTGACATGAACTGTGGAGACTTCATCGCAGACACGAACCTCGAATGAAAGGACAGTTCGGACCAAAATTCTGCCAGAATGAAAAGACACTTCGGAATTTGTTGCATCATACTTTTAGGGAGCGTAGTTATTATTATGCTACAATATATAATAATAATAATTATAAATTAAAACATTCTTCCGAGCTGTTGTTTTTTCCCCATTCTCGTCGAATAGCGCTCTTCAGGCCTACTAAGGATGTCGAATTATTGTTATTTATCCTTTTTTTTAGAAGTGCCCACAGGTGTTAAATCGGGTTCGAGTTTGGCTGACCACTCCAAGACCTGAATGTTTTGATTTGAAAACCATTTCATCGTTTTTCGAGATTTATGGCACGGAGATTTTTTAGCGTTATCTTGTTGAAAAATTATCATTCGGTGAAACCTATTGCCAAATATTTTATGATAGGATGCCTTTAACGAGGTCCCTAAAACATCATTATATGTAGTTGTCGCTATTCATTCTTCCCTCGCAAGTGAATAGCTCTCCTACGCCTCCTGCCACCATACAACCCCACACCATGCAACTACCACCACCAAACATGACTGTGGATACCAAACAATCGGGATGGTACTCTTCTCCCTTCCTCCAGCGAACGTAAACTGCGCCAGGAGTCCCGCAAATCCGTAAAGACACATCCTGATTTAGTGTTCAGTTTGGACCCACTTTTATTAAAAAAATGTCCAATGTTTTCGTAAATCCGCTTTTAATTTTGTTTTTAGAAGTATGCAATTTATGAGTACTTACCTCAAAATTTGTCTCCATTGAAATTGAAAATTTGTCTACGAGTACATTGTTCCAATCTTCGACATTTTAACACATTCAATCTTTCTTTTATAATTCTTTCGATCTTTCCGCAAAATATTTGAGGGTGTATCAGAAACCTATCTCCATCGACGGCTGTGTCGAATGGAGTCTTTGCGTCAAGTTCTCTCAGTCCAATTCTCATTACTCTTTTTGTCAATGATATGTCCAGAACTTTGTCAGGTGATGTAAAGTTCGGAGGGGCATTGATTAAAGTTATCCTCTACGCAGATGATCTTGTCATACTAGTGACATGTGGAAATTGCATATCAATATCGCTAAGTCTAAAAAAATTATTTTCGAACCAACTCATCGAAGGACAGAAATTCATTTCAAATTAACTTTGGGTCGAGACTCTATCAAGGTCGTCAAGCAGTTGAAATACCTGGGTTATCTCATCTGAATGTGAGACCGCACGTTAAAGAGAAATGTGTGGCAGCAAAAACGGCAACAACCTTATGTGGAGCAGGTGCTTTTGTAACAGTTATGTTGATACTATTATACTTCGAAGTTTAAAATGTTGGACGCTACTATCAATGCCTGCCTTTGTTATGCTAGTCAAGTGTTTGGTTATCAGTACATTGAGGAGTTTGAAATGGTTCAACGTTTTTTTTAAGTGGTGTAGTGGTAACATCATCGCTTGTCACGCTGTTGGTTCACGGTTCGAATCCTGATGTCAAGAAACTTCTAATTATTTCGCATGAAATAAATAAAAAGTCGATCACTTGCGAAAGCTAAGTCAACTCTACTATGAAGGCATAACACTGGCAGTAGGGTGGTCATATGGCTCAAATGCAACTTGATCGTGATGATGATATCAGGAGGACGGAAAAAAATACTGTGAATCATAAGCAACGAAAATAACACCGAAAACAAAAAAAAAATACTCCCCAGTTATCTGGACAGCCACCCTTGGAGTTCAGTGAAACTTAACTACCGCCTGAGTTTCAAACCAAATACACCAATCTGTCTTTCTCTGTTTCTTCCCATTTCCACAAAAAAGGCCCTTGTTCTAAAAATTAGTATAAGGGTATTCATATCCCCTTTAACACATGCAAATTATGAAAAAAAAAAAAAAGAAGTATTTTTAAGCTTCCAATGTTAACACCGACATACGTAATACATATCAAATCCAGGCTACCACAAACCTATTTGATGAGCTCAAGAAGGAATGTCGATTTTATCATCAGAGCTATGCAGAGGACCGATACCAACCTGCAGAAGCTAATGATGAAATATGTACTTCAATGCAGACCAACTACTTTTCTAGAATGGGATGTTATTGCCTCCTCACATAGTCAAAGTTTGATTTAGCCGACATTACCATCAATAATTGACGGTCCTGGTTCTACGATTATATCGCAAAAGTCGATAAATCTTTTTACCGGCAGTGCCTGAAGAGGGCCCAAGATTCTTCAACAAGACTAATCCATAAAGAACTTAACCACATATTAGGTGCTAACAGCTATTTTAGCAGGGATTTGTCTTCTTAACACATCCCGCACAGACACCATCTTGGAGTAAACTGTCGCCTATGTAATCGTAATGACACTGAAGATGTCAATCTACCACTACCCAGCACTTTGTCCTATAGTTAGGTAGGTAGGTAAGAGTGGCGATTATGAAGAACCCAATTAGCACTAGGTGCCGTTTTGTTACCACACTCATGTAACCAGGGTGTTATGGTGTGTTGGTGAGACGTCTCTAGATCCAACCTGTGGGATTCAAAAAAGTTCTTTGATGTATTTTTCTGAGATTTCATCTAGAAAATTGAAGAACGGTTTTCCTAATGCTCGTTGTCTGGCCCTAGCTTGTACCGGACACCCGCATAAATGGTGGAAAAAGGTTTCTCTTTCAGTTGCGGCATTGCAACTGCGACGATGTGTGTTGTGTGGGATACCCAGTTTGACTACGTGGTCTCCTATAGACCAGTGACCCGTAGTGGCCGCTGTTAATCTGGCGACGTCTTTACTCGTTCTATTTAGGAAGTCGGTTGTTTTAATTTTGTTATAGCCTGGCCACAACCTTCTGGATATGACACAGACTGTTAGCCTAGTCCATCTGAGGTTGGCTTTTATAAGGAATATTGAGGAGATTTCTGCCTTGACCACTCCAAACGGAACGTGGACTGATTCCGCAAGTGAGCGGTGGAGGGCTGAGCCTTGCCTGGCTCATCAGCAAGTTCGTTTCCACAAACGTTAGTATGCCCTGAAACCCAGATCAGAGTTGCTTTGAATTGTCCATCTAGCGAGGCTAGCTCATTTCGGCATTCTGGCACTAGTTTAGAGGATATAGTAACCGAGGCGATGGCTTTGATAGCAGCTTGGCTATCAATGAGTATTTGTATTTGTGTGAAATTTGATCTGGCGACAGGCTGCGCGGATAGCGAGTAGTTCCGCCTGAAAAAACACTGACATTATTTGGAAGTCTATAACGATTTTGAGATGTTTAAGGATTCGGAAAACATACCTGCACCAACACCGCAATCCATCTTTGAACCGCCTGTGTAGATTGTTAATCACCTGCCCATCTTGCCATTCTGATCTTGTCGGGAATTGTACGTCGAAACGCTTTGCGAAATTCATTTTGGGGATAATGTAATCTGTTGAGGGCGATAAGAGCTCTCAGTAGAGAGTTCAGTATTTTACTATGCCCGTAGGGTTTCGCAGTCCAGCACCCAGACTCTCTGAGTCTAATCGCGCTATGTGCTGTAATGTTTGTTATGTGTAGGTCTAGCGGAAAAGATGCAGAAGGACTGTTAGAGCATCTGACGGGATAGGCCAATTTTAGAGCTGGCCACCATACTATTGACCTATACGTGAGAATCGGTCGTACCACGACTGTGTACATCCACAGGGTCAATTTTGGTTGCAGGCACCATTTTTTGCCAAATATTTTGTTACAGGCGTAGAAGGCTATACATGCCTTCTTTACCCGTTGTTCTATGTTTACCTTCCAGTTGAGTTTAAGATCTAGGATAACTCCTAAATGCCTACCATTGGACGATAGGGAGAGTGTTTGGCCATTTAGCCGAGGAAGTGGGAAGTCAAGTATTTCGGTTTTAGCGGTGAAGAGCATCAGTTCAGTTTTGCACAAGTTAACGCCAAGACCACACTTTTTGGCCCAGGTGCTTACCTTTTTCAGAGCATTTTCCATGGTTTCGCTTATCACAGAAGGGAACATTCCTAACACTAGTATTACCATGTCGTCCACATACCCGACTACCATAATTCTTTCTCTGTCTAAAGCTACAAGGATTTTATTCTTGACTATAAGCCATAGTAGAGATGAAATAACACTACAGGTCTTCACCAGCTAACAAATTTGGTTATATTGCTGTTACCTAGTGTTGCCTGAATAATTCTAGTATTAAGCATAGAAACAATCCAATGACTTAGACAACTTTCTATTCCCAACTCCGTTAGGGGCTGTATGATTGCTTCAGTGTGTACATTATTAAAAGATCCTTCAATTTCTAGAAAGGTAAAAGGTAGCTAAGGTGTATTCTTTGTAGTGTATAGATTTTTCAACAGTTCGCAATACCTCGTGAAGGGCTGTCTTTATCGATCTTCCTTTGAGATATGCATGCTGTGATTTGGAGAGCGATGGTTCTTCTATTTCACTCTGCAGATGGTTATTCAGGAGACGCTCGAGAGCCTTCAGTACAAAGGAAGTTAGACTGATTGATCTGAAATCTTTCGAGTTTTCATGACCGCGTCTACCTGCCTTTGGAATGAAAACCACTCTCACTCATCTCCATGATTTGGGTCCATGGTTATTTAATAAACAGGTCCTGAATTTCGGTGTTAGCCATGGAATTGCTAGGTCTTGCGACTTCTGTAGCATAATGTGCAGAATGGCATCCAGGCCCGACGATTTATAAGGAGCGAAGCTATTTAAAGCTCAGAAAATCTTTTCCTCGGTAATAATGGATGTTATGCTTTCACAGGCGATAGATTGCAGGCGCTGAAGAGCTGATAGGCTCTGTTCTGATATCTTTGCACCTTAGAAGTTTTAAAGATTCTGCAGTTGACTCAGTCCATTCCCCATCTCCATGACTGTTTTTTAGCCATTCTGACAGATTGTTTGTATAATCTAAAGCAGTCTTTATAAGGCTACCAGTATTTACACCTGTGGTAGATATTGAAGATCTCTCTGGTTCACTTCCTAAGATTAGAGAGTTCCTCATTTCACCAAGGAGGGAATAGTTTTTTGCTATATCTGGTTGAAGACGAGACTTTATACGCTGTGTTAAAAGCTTTTTCGAAAGTCTTTACTTTTGTGTCGAGTTCTGTAATTGAGTTGGGGCTGGGTTGGGGGTTTTACGAAGCTTTGAACCAATAACTTGTCCAAACTTTGCCCACTCAATTCTTTAAGGTTTCTGAAAGGCCTGAGAAGGATTTAAGTTTGGATACTCTCTAATTTTCAATTTTCCTATTATTGTTGTTGTTAGAAAGTGTAACATCAATAACATCTTCCCAATCATTAAAATTATTCTTACTGAGAGTGTTAACTTTGTTACAAATCGAGAGGTTGTTTTCAATAATATAATCAAACAAAAACTTACCGCGTTCGTTTTTTCCGAACTTTGTCTTATTCTTTTAGAATTACGCAGTCTATACTTTTCTAAGAGCACTCTTACACTCGATGAAACCAAACACATTCTAAATGGATCATACGGTTGGAAAGTGTTTTTATTGGAAACTACTTTAAGCATGTACCTATAATCATGCCTTAAGCTATCGCAACAGTTTGCTCCATTAAAAAGACGAACCTTCAAACGCAAATTGTTAGCACTATTGTCATTTAGCCATTTTTGCGTCTTCTTCTTCCATTTCTGCCATTTCTGCGTATACGTACATATGTAAAGGGTGATTCAACTGGAGGTTGCAATTTAAATTTGAAATAAAAAGCATTGGTTTTTGATAAACTGCTGATATTTTTATGTCAATATGATGTTGAGACATTGACATTAAACATGGAAAACTATTGTATATCGGCGCCATGGCTGGCCTATTGGGAACTTTGTTAAAATTCTCTGAAATAAATTTCGGTATAGTTTTTTTCATTTTTATTTAAAAGTGTGCATTAGCTGATTTTATTCTGTACAAAATTTCATTTAATATTATTTTATTTTTTTTTTAATACGAGTATTAATGATATACTAAATTCTTTTACATATTCGGTTTCCAAGCAAATTTTGAAAATTTTTTAAGTAAAAAATAAATCTGCTGCTATTAATATGAGAATATCTATTGTTTGGCTTCGTTTATTGCCTACTATTTTTACCAAAAATCCCTCTTAAAATGTTGACCTACAAATTAAAAAAAAATCGTCAAACATTACTCCGTTCGCACATACAGGGTTTTTCTTAAGAATCCTTCAGATAGAATTTTTTTCGGACGCTCCATCAGGACGCATATGGAAGCGATATGGAAGCCTGACTCAAGAATCTCGGAACAGATTTTGATGAAATTTGGCTCGTAAATTAAGACTCGCATGATAGGTGCCATTTGAAAATGATCTAAGACGGATGAAGTGGGTGCCGGCCATAAGTTTTGAATCACCTTCTGGTTTCACACAAATTTAAATTTTCTGAATCGTGTGTTAATTGTAAAGAAATGGAAGCTTGATTCTAACTAGGTATTTAGAAATAAAAATAAAAATTGTAGTCCCAATAATTTGACGCGAAATTGACGTTACTTGAAACAGCCTAATTTTGTACAAAACACTTTCAATATTCATTTGCAGCTAAAAATAATTTGTTCTGCTCATTATACCAAATTAATTTATTTATTCCTGCCGATTAGATTTTTACCGATCCCTTTTTCTTTTTCTCTTTAAGTTAAAAAAAAATCGCCTTTCTATAAGCAAGGCGATGCATTAAGAGCTATTGCTAAAAAAGTTAGTTTATTATAAGGGAGTACCTAGCACCATCAACCGAAACCGGTAGTTTGATGGATCGAAAAAGGTCAGGGAGACCTAAATTAACCACAGAAATTGAAGACAGAAAGCTCCTAAAAATATCAAAGAGAAATCGGCGTTTTACAGCTCCTCAAATACGTGCGGGGCTAAATAAGAGCAGAGAGATACCTGTTTCTCTCACAACCGAAAAAAGGAGTTTTACAGCGGGTGGCCTAAAAGGTAGCACAACTGTACTAAAACCATTGCTCTGACCTGAACATAGAATTAAACGATTACTGCGGGCCAAAGAGCATAGAAATTGTCTGCGGCAAAGTCTTATGGACTGCCGAGTCGAAATACGAAGTCTTCGGAATAAAAAAAAGGATCTACGTTATTCGATCGGACCAAGGAAAGATGTTGTAGGACTGTGTTGTGCCAACTGTAAAGCACTGGTTCCATCATGTTGTGGGGAAACTCTGACATCATCCGTCTCGATAGAATCTTAAACAAAGAAGTGTACAATGAAATCTTGGAGCATAACACCATACCATCTGGACTCTGATTAATTTGCCACAACTTCATTCTGCAGCAAGATAACGACCCGAAACAAAGTTCGAAATTATGCACCTGGAGCATAACACCGTAGCATCTGAAAGGCAAAAAGTATGGTGCGAAATATGGTTTGGGCTGCGCAGTTTCAACCCAATAGAGCTCTTGTGAGAAGAGCTTGACAGATCGTCAATCATGGCCAACATCCAAAGATCACTTATGGACACTTCTCAACGAAGCATGGGATAGCGTTTCGACCGAAACCATAGCAAAATTGGCTTCCACGATGCCCAGGCTACGTACAGTGGTCATTAAATTCATTATTTTTTTTTCTTTTACTAAAGTAAATTTTGAAATTTTAGTTTAATATTAATAAACATTATAATATACTTTAAAAAAATATTTTATTTCAACATATTAAGAAAAAAAAATATGAAAAATGTGATTCCAAATTGTTGGCCGGCAGTGTACGAGTACATAGATATGTATTACCGAAAACCATCAAAATCGGATAAAGCAGGAATATGCTAAGATGATTTTTACACCCGTCTTCCAATTATTAAAAACGGTTTGTGCCAGAAGTTCTTTTATATTTTTTGTGTAAGCTTCTCCTGACTTTACACTCTTATTTTGTTCTAACTTTACTCGCTAATTCTTTCGGTTATAGACTGGGGCATCGCCTCTCGTTTTGAAGTCTTTTTATTTTGTTCAATAAACTTAGACCGAAAAAAATATTTTTTTTTTACATATTTGCATTCCCTAGAACTGCTGCCATCATTCGATAATCGCATGGGGTAAAAAATGTATTTCTCCTTACTTATTTTCGGTTTACTACATACTATATTTAATGCATAAAGCTCTCTAGCTCTAATGGAAAAGTTACAAGAGTGTGACATACTTACGGACAAACAGACAGACAATCACTATGTTGACAGAACACTAAGAAGGGTATCAACAATGGGTCTTTTATCGTAAGCGAGAATAAATATTCAGATGTTCAGAAAAAATAAGATGGCGGATGGTAGATACCATTTTGTGTATCTCTCACATTTGTATAAGTTTTTTTTCAAAACCGACACATGTATCAAAATTAACATACTCGTAGTTTTCCTGTAATTTTTGGAAGGTGACTCTTGACTAGCGGAGAATAGGTGCTTGTTAAATGAAGAGCTTTACTTATTTATTTATTTTTACTAATTGGCCAGCTGTCTTAAGCAGGGCTGCGACCAATAGAATTTACAGTTATTATATTTTTAGTTTCCTTTTTAACAGTTTATTATTATTTTATTTATACTACAGAGTATTTCAATTGAAGTTTAACCAACTTCAAACTCATGTATCTTTGAAAAATCAAATCGAAATGTCAAACAATTGTCTGTCAAACGCAAATAACCTTTTGAGAAATTAAATAACACCAACCTACGCTACGGACTTGCAAACGAAACGTTAATTGGGGACTTTGGCGATAGTTCGTAAGTTGCGGCATCTAAACGTGAATCGTATCTTCGTCTACCGGAAAATCGATATCAGGACACCAGCACAGTAAATAAAAAATACGATGGTGGCCGTCGACCGACTGCAACATTAGCTGCGAACGTAAAGATATGAGAAGCGGAAACGCGATGACAAAATAGATTACATTTTATGGAATAAGGTAATGGTCACGCCTTTCAAAATGCAAAAGGTTCAAGACCTTACAGTTCCTCAGAAATCAATGCGGCTCCAAAGATCGAAGGCGTTGAAGCAGCGACTCGCGGTGACTTTCTGAGATGTTCATTGTGCAGCAATTTGTTAGCAAACAAAAAGATAGAGTTTGGTTGACTGAATGCTCTGCTATAAATTTGGATCAATTGCTTAATCTTCAAAAACCAGCGTCCATGGTGATTTGGCCGGAGTAAAGTAAAGTTCATGTCGGAGTTTATCAAGAAGTTCTGTTGGAAGGTTTGTGTAAAACCATGCAGACAAACATTTCAAAAAAGCCGCAGGAGTCTGCACCTGGTCACAAAGCCAAGACAACTCAGGCTTGGGTTCGAGAACACGTTCCTGACTTCATTTCAACGGCAGATTGCCCTTCGTCCTCACCCGAGTTAAATCCGATGGACTTCGCTTTTAGAGAGCAAGGTCAGCAACAAAAAATACGAAAGCGTTGAGATCTTGGAACGTGTGCTAGTCCAAAACAAAATTCCGCAGAGTGTCATTCGAGACTCATTTAATGCGTTCACCGGCAGGTTGGACACTGTGATCACCGTACTGTATGAACGTCTGAAACCTTTCTGTACCACACTTATCAGCACGTATTAGTGTGGCTTCCGGCCCAGCAGATCGACAATAGACCGACCAAATATACACACTAAAGCAAAGTCGAAATGATCTGCGTACGACAGTTTCAACAAAACAGCTCAAAACTTCCAATTCGAAGGATGAAGTTGACGCTCTACAAATCGCTGATTCTGACAGTTCTACTGTATGGTGCGGAATGCTGGATTATAAGCAAGAAAGCAGAGCAGATATTCAGCTCCTTCCAAAGAAAAATACTTCGTCGCATATTCGGTCTTGTGTACGAAGAGGGCAAATGAAGGATAAAATATAACCGCGAATTCTATGAGTTATACCAAGATGTGGATGTAGTCCAGAAAGCCAAGAAACGTCGACTACATTGGCTCGCCCACATTGAACGAAGATTGTCTTTGAATCCCAACTAGCGTACTCAAGATGTCAAGGAGGACCGAATCTTTGTTATAAAGATCAGGCGATTGTGAACACCGGGAGGCTTGGTACCACGAATTGGAAACAACTTGCCAGGATCGTGAGAGATGGAAGGGTACTGTGTATCAGTCAGATACCCTTCACGAGTCAGGAGCCCACTAAAGCAAACCAGGGGCAAAATAATGCTAGCTCCCATCACACACAGTGAATAGTAATGATCTCATAGACCGTGGACGTATAGTAAGCTTTGTGTTTTGGCTAGCTTTTTGTGTTGCCTGATCGCGAACCAGGGATGAAGTATAATGAGATGGTCATCTTTGTGCGGTTCCCTTTTTCGGCCAACAAACTTAAAGGAAGCTATAATATGTCAATTCTGATTTATAAACATAGAAAAACCGAGACCGAAAAAGTTCTGCAGCCACCACCGGCTGCAAAAGGTTGCTATATCATCCACCTATTTAAACGATAAATTTTGTGCCTAATGGACACGGAAAATAAATTCCTTTCACATTTACAGTTGAAATGCACACACTTGCTTCTATACTAAAGACTACACTTTGTTCTGAATGTTTACTGCAAACCGTCTAACTTTCATTCGAAGTTTTTGGCAATGTACGATTGCCGCAAGCGCCTTTGAGATGCCGTTGCAAGCGACTCTTGACTGGAAATTGTCTACCGCAAAAATTACATTGTAGCTCCTTAATTACAGTATGACTTTTGGCGTGCAGGATCAGACCATTTCTTGAATAGAACTCTTTGGTGCATAAGCTGCACTTGTATCCTTTATCATTGTTATGAGTCTTAATGTGAACAGTAAGAGCAGATCGCGTTCTGAACCTTTTAAGACACTTTGGGCATTCATATGGTCGTTCTCCGGTATGCGTTTTTATGTGTCTTTTTAAGTTTTGCAAATATTTCGATATTCTGGGACAATGATCACACTTGTATTCAGCCGCTACATGCGATTTCAGATGGCTACGCACTTCCAATTTTTCAGTAACTACCTTTTCACACACGGGACACTTAAACGGTGATGATCCCACATCATGTTGACTTAAGTAGTGGTTGATAATGTCTCGATGGTATTTGAACTTCTGAAAAAAGAACGATGACTAAGAAAAGCATTCTTATGTAACACCATACCTCTTTGCACTCTGAAACTGCGCATGGAAAACTGGCGTACCTTGCTCCTGCTGACTGGGCGAATGTTTCTTCATCTTCACTGAATGGTTCATTTGTGGTATTAAAGGTTGAGTTGATATCGCCCGGCATTTCTTGAATAAAAGTAATGTCAAATCCAACTGGGGGCTTTTTATGAGTTTTTCGGTTTGAGTCTTTTTCGAACCCGTCGAATGATTGTTCATCGTCACTAAGTGGTTCATTCGTGATCCTAAATATCGATTCGATGTTATCAGATTTTTCTTCCTTAACACTAATGTCCAACCCAACAGACAGTTCTTTTCCATTCCTTTGCGTAGAGTCCTGTTTGGGCTGATCGAATGATAACTCGTTGTCACTGAGCGGTCTATTGGTGATCTTAAGGTTTGAATGGTCATCTTCTAGCTCTTCTTGCTTAGTAATAATGTCAAACCCAACTGGCGATTCTTTCAAAGAAGATTGGTCAGAAACTGGTTGCACTTGTTGGTTATCCAATGCAGCGCGGATTTCCTTTCTTTTCTCATTAAAACAATTAGTTTCTTTTGATGAATTTACGTCGTCCACGACAGATTTCTGAAAAAATGTAAAACTGATCACTGAAAACAGACAAATTAAGATAACTTAAGACTACTTCAACTATGTTTACGAAATTGCCGTTGCAAGCGACAAACTAAGACGGTGGGAAGAATACATTGAAGAGCTTTTTTTGGATGAAAGAGACTAACAAGAACCTCTTCTTAGATCCGAGGGAGCGTAAATAATGAAAAAATAAGTCATAAAAGTACTAAAAGAACCAAAAAATAAAAAATACAGGCCCAGATGGATTTACCGAATGAACTTCTAAAGCTTATATTTAGATGATGAAAGTACGAGGGTGGGTATAATAAGTCCCTGAAAATTAACACAAATTTTGTCGTCACCTTAAATTTTTTTTTTTTTTTGTCAAGAATCATCTTTCAAAAGAACGCACCAAAATTTTCAGACAAATCTGTCAAATAGTGGGAAAATGGCAGCCATTTTATATAGACGCCTACTAGCATTTTCGTTAAAATGGAAAAAAGTGAACTTCGAGTTCTCATTAAACACTATTTTTTGCGAGAAAAAACTATCACGCAAACCAAACAAAAGCTTGACAAATATTATGGAGACTCTTCACCATCGATTGGAACCATTCACCACTGGTTTACTCAATTTCGGTGCGGTGACGCCGAACATTCTGATCGCCCAATTGAGGTCACCACACCAGAAATGGTCGACAAAATCCATGGTTTGATAATGGACGATCGGCGAGTGAAAGTGCGCGAGCTGGAAGAAGCCACAGGCTTATCACATGGCTCAGTGATTTCGATTTTACATAAATATTTGGACATGTAAAAACTTTCCGCAAGATGGGTGCCGCGTTTGCTCACAATCGACAACAAACGCATTCGTTTGACAACTTCAAAGGTGTGTTTGGCGATGTTCCTGAAAAATTCGGCTGAGTTTTTGCGCCGTTTCGTAACCGTGGATGAAACCTGGTTTCACCACAACACACCAGAAACCAAGGAACAGTCAAAACAATGGACTTCTCCTGGTGAATCGAAGCCGAAGGAGGCCAAGGCGAGTTTGTCAGCAAACAAGGTCATGCCGACAGTTTTTTGGAATGCGCGCGGTGTTATTCACATCGATTACCTTGAAAAGGGTAAAACGATCACCGGCTCATATTACGCAGAGCTGCTGGATCGATTCCAAGCCGATTTGGAGCAAAAACGGCCGCATTTGGCGAAGAAAAAAGTTATTTTTCACCAGGACAACGCACCGGCACACAAGTCCGCAGTCGCAATGGCAAAATTGCATGAGTTAGGCTACGAACTCCTCCCTCATCCAGCATATTCCCCAGATTTAGCCCCCGGCGACTATTTCTTGTTTCCAAACATGAAGAAATGGCTCGGAGGTAAAAGAATTTGGTCGAATGAAGAGGTCATCACTGAAACAATCGCTTATTTGAGGGGCTCGAGAAATCGTATTATTTGGAGGGCATCAAAAAATTGGAGAAACGTTGGATGAAGTGTATAGAGCTAAAAGGAGACTATGTTGAAAAATAAAATGTTTTTATACCGAAAAGAGTGGTCCTTATTTCATTTTTCAGGGACTTATTGACCCACTCTCGTATCCCGGCACTAGTCAATCTGTTCAACGGAATTTATAGATACGGCACGATTCCAAATGACTGGTTACAAACTATCTTCATAACACTACCGAAGAAAAGTAAAGCTAAATAATATATAAGAGTATATATGATTTATTAAACTTGAAAAGGACATTAGCTCCTCTCAATTTGGATTTAGAAACGGCTTTGGTACCCGTGAGGCGCTGTTCGCTTTCAACATTCTAGTTCAACGAAGCTTGGAGATGAACAAAGACGTTTTTGTATGCTTCGTAGACTTTGACAGAGTCCAGCACAACAAAATGATAGAAATCCTTGAAAGCAAATGTATAGATAAGAACGACGGCAGAGTGATTAAAAACCTATATTGGGGTCAAAAAGCCAAATATGCAATGGAAGGAGAAGAATCAGATGAAGTAAAGATTCGTAGAGGGGTGATACAAGGATGCATTTTATCACCTCTACTTTTCATTACGTATTCCGAGGAAATCTTAAAATCTTTAAAGAAGCAACAAAAGAAAGTGACGGAGGAATAAAGATAAATGGAGTCAATATTAATAATTTAAGATACGCGGCTGATGCTATCATAATTTCAAGCGATACAAATAAATTAAGAAACATGATGAACAGCTTCAATCGTGTAAGTAACAACCACTGACTACGTATACATACCGCCAAAACAAAGTTTATGGTACTAACTAGGAAACAACAAATACCGAACCTTGAGCTAGAAATAAACAACAAAGACATAGAAAGAGTCAGCAATAACAAATATCTAGAAACGATAATTAATAATAACGATAACCCTGGCAAAGAAATACAATGTGGAATAGAACAAGCGAGGGCAGTCTTCTGTAAAATGGAAAAAGTATTAGGCAGCAGAGAAATTCACTTAGAGGCCAAAATGAGAATGGTTAAATGCCATATTTGTTCGGTGCTGCTATATGGGGTAGATACCTGGGCGTTAAGAAGCATTCGAAACGTGGACATATCGAAGAATATTACTCATTTCCTGGATAGACAGAATAACAAACGAAGAGGTACTACGACGGATAAGGAGGAAAAAAAGAACTTATATACTTGGTTAAAAAAATTAAATTCGCATACCTAGGACACATCTTACGTAATAACAAGTACAAACTTGTCGAACTTATTTTCCAGAAAAAGATAGATGGAAGAGGAACGGTGGGGGACAAAGGCTGTCATGTCAATCATCAATCTTCCCACCACTGAAATGAGAAGAGGTGTCACAAATAAACAAACACTAAACAACCTCGGAGGCTACGTGCAATCCGATCAATTAGCAGAGGCCTTTATTCTGACGCATACTGAGACGGTAGCTCACTCACAAAGAGAGGCAGTAAAATGCAATCGGACAAGACATCTTTTGTTGACCGGATAACCTGAAAGATACTTCTCAAAAGCGTAACGGCGGGAGAATTATCTTGAAAGTCAGGCCAATAAGGGCTTTGTAGACTAAGCCTGTTGTTGAAGAATAGATGGTGGCGAATGAACCCTTAAAGAGCCTACGGCAGCTCTCATATTCCTGAAAAAGGTTACTATCATCTCAGTATTTGACCCCTTGCCCTAGGAATTTAACTAAAGATTTAACAGTCAACAACAACTAGCCTTGGGTAAGGATGATTTTACTGTTGACGTACCATGCAAGCGAAATAATGACAACATACTTCGGATCTGCACGTGGAATGTTCATATGCTTTAACAGGACGCGTGCAATCGAACTATAGCGGAGGAAAGTGGATGACACTCTTCAAATCAACTAACTATCAACCAGACTGATCATATTTTGTATGATCACACTTTCCTAACGACCAACACTCACTCGAACCACTATTTAGTTGCTAGACAGATACGCAAGTGCATATCCCGAGCACCACAACATCATAGAAGTACTGTGGAGAAATTTCACATCCAACAGCTACAATCGCAAGAGACTGCCAGAGACTTTGTAGATCGAGTGTTCTCTCAAGAAGTTCAATGCCGCCTCTGATGTGCTGGTTTTCTACTAACCACCACAAAGAATCCTTTAATTTAATTACGATTGCTGCCAAACTCAGGCAGCAAAGGGAGACGAGAAGAACTTACGAAATCTACAAGCACGCAGAACAGGGAAGAACACCAGCTTCTTTGAATTATATTGCAAAGATTTGCCAGAAGTTGAAAATAGCATGTTAACACAAACAGAAGCCTGCAAAGATGCAGATGGAAATCTAATAGTATGAATTTGGAGAGATTATGTCTGCAGGCAAATTAACGGCGGTAATGACCAAAACTTCACTGCCAGGCAGAAAGCTCTATTCACCCCAAACAATAACAACCAACATTTTCGTTCACCTGACCTAATAGCAATACCCGAGTTAAGATCAAATAGGATCTTAACCAACTTAGTGCGTATAAATGGGGTCGGAATGTAGGGCCATGTAAAGTATGGCAAGATTTCCAGACATAATCATTCGTACGCACGCAAGGTGAAAATGACGGAAGAAATTTGATCAAAATTCATCAAATGGTTCTTGAGCTAGGCGCACGACAACGACTTTTGGAATTCAACCCTCCATAAAGGGACATGCAAATGCACAGAAACGTTTTCGTTTTGACCTGAAATAGGAGACCAAGTAAGAAATTTACAATCGAAGTTTCAGCTTTCACAAATTATCACAGAGTTTTCTACTATTCACCGAAAAATATAGTTTAAACGTACCGATTGTTCCGATGCATTCCTGCCAGAATGTACACTATCCTGATGCCGTTGCAGGTTACAGTTCGTTTGAAACTGTTTACCGCAAAAATAGCACTGTAGCTCCTTAATATCTTCGTGGCTTTTCATATGCGAGAATCGACCACTGTATGAAAGGTACACTTTCGGACAAATGCTGCACTTGTATTCTTTAAACGTTTTGTGAGTCTTGGAGTGTGCCTTTAGAGCGCATTCTCGATTAAATCTCTTACGGCACTTTTGGCATTTGAACGTTAAATGGTATTTCATGTGTTTACGGAGTGCTGGTTTCTTTTGGAATACCTTCGCACATAAGGGACAATTGAATGGTGGATTTGCTGTACAATGTTGACTTGAGTAGTGTTTGACGATGTTTCGTCCGTGTCTAAACACCTGAAAAAAGAAGAGATAACTAAGTGAATCATTCATCTTTGGTTATCACTTTAACGTACCGCTTCGCACTGTGCAACTCTGCATGGGAAACTATCTGTAGAGTTTTCTCTAGACTGCTCGAATAATCGTTCATCGTCACTTGGTAGTTCATTGTCACTTATTGGTTCATCGTCGCTTATTGGTTCATTTTTAATCTTGTCTTCGTTAAATTTGTCTTGCTTTACAGTGATGTCAAATTCAACTGTCGGAACTTTCAAACTTTTCTGTACAGAGTCTTGTTTAGATTTATCGAAGGTTGAGAGGTGGTCATCTGACTTTTCTTCCTTAATAGTAATATCAAATCCAACTGGTGGTCCTCCCACAACTGTTTTCGTATAGTCTTGTTGGAACTGATGGAATGATGGGTAACCATCACTAAGCGGCTCATTGGTGATCTTAGACAGTGAGTGGTCAACGTCTGGTTTTTCATTCTTAACTGTGACTTCAAATTCAATGTGAGGTTCTTTCCAACTATGTGTATGACATGATTGTTCAGTATCACTAGGGGATTCATTGGAGAGCTTTATCATTGAGTTTCTGTAGTCCACATTAGTATCTTTCCTAACAGTAATATCGGAATCAATTGGTGTACCCAAAACTTCGACGTGTTCCTTTTTCAACAAACGTTGTTCTTTAGACATAACTATAGGCAAATCGTTTGCAATCTTGCAAACGGAATCGGTGAATGAACTATAGATTACAGAAGTGTTTGTGGGATAGTGTATACTTACAACCTCATGTAGTGTTCCACATTCTCGATCACCAAAATCGTTAATCCTTTTATTATTCAAATTGGACTTCATAACCAACTCTGTTCCTCTGGCTGGTTTTAATTTGAACGGGATGCCGTTTTCCTCTTTAAAAACGCGATCTTTGCAATCAATCAATTTGTCTACATTAAAATGCTTTTGCTGTTCTTCATGAGTCTTAAGATGTCCCAAGAGTTTTCTTTGGGAGAAAAACATTTCTCCGCACCTATGACACATGGATGCTTGTCTCTTTGAGTGATTCTTTAAATGATTGTCCAACGTTGGAATATGAGATCGAATGTGGCTTTCCAGCTCAGTTGCTTGACTGAAGAATTTTTGACAGTGCGGGCATCTCTTCTTTCTCCTGTGCTCCTGTAGGTGGTGTGTATCAACTTCCATTTGGAATGTCTAAAAAAAAAAGGAATAAACTGATAACTGAAGAACTACATATTTCTGTCAACTATGAGATATTCGCAACTAAATTGAAAATTGTAGGGCCTTGTGGAACAAAATTACAGGTCTATAATTCTACAAGTAAATTGTGCCACCAGCACCAATAACGTTAGGACTTGTGGAGTTGCTGTTGCTTGTATTGGTGTCAGTGTGTACTGTTCAATTGCTACGAATTGTTTTTAAATGATTTGCTGTTGATGTAATCTGAATATCGCTTAACTTAACCTTAGCCTAAATGAGATTGTAAGCCAACAATTGTCGATTTATTTTATTTTTCAATCGACAAATATGGAAAACTTACCCAAACCACTAACAGTTTCTCCGTTTTTGACCATAATCGACATTCAAAATACCAAGATTCACAACCAATGAACGGTTGTCAATCAATTACTGCCAATCACAATAGGGGCGTAACACTTGTACTGCAAGTGGTGTCAATTTTGAACGGACAAAATAATTTACTGCACTTGTAGGAAATGAAAATGTCCTTGCTGGAAAAACCGCAACCCTAAAAGCACTTACAAAAATCCAACGCCTATCATTTCTTCTTCATTTAATGAAAATCAAATCCGAGAGCATTCAGATTCTATTTCGCTTCATGTCAGGCAGAAACTTCTTTTTGATGTTTTGATGTTTGGAGAAACTTAGATTTTATTATATACTTTTTTTTATACTAGGGTGACTGACTCTCGTTTGCTATTCCCCGACAGAGCTTGGCCCCACACCATTAGGGCCACAAGCAAACACACTACCTACTGCACCGCGCCCTATCGTGCAGTAGCACAACCAGAACCAGGAAACAAAACATGCTCTAACACCACTTGGCCTACACACAAAAGAAACTGCAGTTAAAGTGTCCTACGTCGCCAACAGTGAAACTTCTGAACGAAAAGCCAAATATGATAGAAGGTTCGGCTCTGGCATTTTTTCGGACGACCTCGCTTTCGCCATTGCCCGATCAAGAAAGCTTCCAAACCACGGCAGTGTATTTCAAACACAAGTTTTAGCTATCTCTGAGACTTCCCGAGAACTTTCCTTGTTCATATTTCCGGAAAGAAATATATACTTAGGGTGGTATTCGGTTCAGGTGTTGACAGCGTCAACAAAATTTCATTGCAAAATATGCCATGCAGTGAAATCCTTTTACCCAATCCTGTGGAAGGGGCCGGATTTATGGATGAGTGAATGGTTGGCTGCCCTATACTAATTTCAAGCGTTATTATCTCTATGTAAGCCCCACACAACGAGTAGATAAGCATATCGTGGATTCAGGACCATACAATCGTGAACTACTCAATCCTGCTCTAAGCGGTTGGAATTATTATTATTATTATTGGGGAGCAGTTAATCCGCTCTAACAATGCGGTCTTGTGTCGACTCAAAGATTTCTAGAGTAAATTTACTCCAGATGTTGTCAGCAAATTCATCATCTTCTCATAATGTAACGCAACGAGTGAGGTTGGTGAGACCTTGCTGCCCAGAGTCCGCTTCCTCTCGTGTATGAGGGCGGAGCATCCAAATGTATTTGGTACATTTCTATACTGGATTGTCCGTGTTAGATCATTATTATTATTTATTAAATTGTAAATAAATAATTTAATTTAGAAACTGCAGCCATAACTACTAGGGCTTACGTCTAGTTTTGTGATTATTATATCTGTGACCACAAGGAAAAACAGCATAAGTCGTCCTAAATATATAAACTAGTCTCCCTCAATTTTTTAGTTCATTATCTGCAATGGCTACCGAGTTATGGGCAGATAATTGAAAGCATAAATCAAAAATTTCATACGATTTGCACAGAAATTACAATTTTAAATGCCTCTCCTGAAAAATGGTAAAAATGTTGATGTATAGTTTTCTAATTTGATTGTGGTTAGTAATTTAAAAACTTTTTGAATGTTGTTGAAAATATAATTTGTTTGATAAACTCTTAACTTTAGGTCAGTCGTAAACTAAGTGTCTGATTGAGAGAAATACATTACTTTGGCAAAGATAGCAATTTGGCGGATTGTTTTTACTGATTAGATGGTAGTGTGTGATGTTACTATGTCCAAGACGCAGTCGTAGATAGCACTTGGCCATACGATTTGTTGCATCCGTTGGGTAAACAGCACATTTTTCTCTGGAGTTGATGATGGAATAATAGTGGATATATTGCCTCCGTCCATCTCTTCTTTTCGCACCAGATGATTAATGATAATTTAAGACATTGAATTTTTTATCATTGGTTAAGAATGTGAAAAGAGGTTATTTGCAGCAAGTTTTGCAGCAGTAAATGCTACGTCATTCTCTTGAATGCCGATGTGACCTGGCACCCACATAATTTTCAATTTCGTTTTTTTTTTCCAGAATAAGCTTTATCACCAAATTCAGTTTCGGCTTCGGCTGTAATAATTGACGCAAATTCTGGTAGAAGGGCTTTACATGGGGTCTTGCTTTGTCACTAACCACAGCGAATCTAGTCCCTTCTTCACATTTAGACCCTGTTATATCAAATTGGATATGAACAGGGTGTGTTCCCTCGTATGGCTTTTCAAAATGCCCTTGTTTACTCCACAGAATTGTTTGGAACCAGGGAATGGGATAGAAGCACCGATCTTGGTCAGTGAATCGACCATTCCATTACCTGTATAACATTTATGACATGAGAGATCCAATGTAGTATGATCAAGTTCTTCTTTGCTAGTTCTAGAAGCATTTTAACTGCTTCCAAAAGTAGCCTTGATTTTATCGTGGCTGAAACCAGCGCTTTTAGAGCGTTTTGGAGAATATAAATATGGTTTTTGACACGGGTGTTAGATTGCAAATTTAAGCTTGTGCCCTGATGAATGGCAAATATTTTTGTCAGAAAAATGTTTGAGTACGTACCAAGGCTGAGATTTCAACATTGTCGATGCTGCTCACCCTACTATTCAACGTGGACATTACCTATTTGCTTATGGTCGGTGCGAGATTGATATTACTAAGTACACGTTTAGTGGAATCATATGACGTATTATTGAATGTGTCTTCAATGTCTAGAAAGGCGACAAGATGATGAGAGCTTTAATTTTGATGGGCAAGCAGAGAGTGCTTTTTCTATTGTGTTCTTTCAATTACATTTCCTTGCGATTTGAAACTTCTTTAATTCATTTTAGCAGAGATCGATAAGCTATGGAACGCTCTCAGTATGCTGCACAACTATGAACAAAACACCACGAAAAGAAAACATAAGACCTCCTCGCGCTGAACTTCCAACAGGCATCGAAACATGCCTCCGGCTCACCTAAAATGAATGCGTTTATGTATAATAGACCTATGCAGGGGATGTAGAAGAGGACACTGTCCACTTTCTCAACGAATGCTCAGCCCTCAGCACAACTAGAATGAAGGCCCTCGGAGAACACTTCTCCAACGATCTATTCTAAAATTTCTTTTGGACTCAGTGGTACAGAGGCCCCGATCAATATACAGATAAAAATCTCGTTCTCCAATTTTGTCTTTTTATTACAATTCGGTACCTGAATTGTAATCCCACAACAAGGATCTCGGTGAATCCATGGAGAACCGAGTCTAATTAAACTGACCTGAATCTTAAATTAAACTTCACCACACTATAGGATCTCACTTAGCAATTGGTCTGGCTACGTAGATTTAATAACAAAGCTTCAGTACATAAATAAATAGAAACTTTCAAACAAATGATTGCATGAATCAAGGAACTTACTGAGACTCTCCGAATACATTATATACAAATTATTACTTCAGAATAACAAAATCCCGGCAAGGAATTATAAACTAGAAAACGAATGATGGAATTATATTCAAAATTCTCAAATATAATACAAAACACAGATGACAAGCAGAAAAGAGAGAAAAGAAATACCTCCAGTTATGCCAGACCGTGTGCAAATGCACCGGACCAGGGATGTAAGACTTTTTATCCGAACGCCAAGGGTTGCGTTTCAATTTGAAAAGATATCTAAACTACTGCATTGCACTCGTTTAGATTTCCAGGCCCTAATTAGGTGTACCTAATTAATAACTCCCTTGTTTTCCCAAACGCCTACCTAGTTAGTGTTGTAAAAGTGTCATAAGGAAATTTTGTTATTATAATTTTAGTTCTTTGTCGTTGTCGAACCGGTTTTTAAGCCAAAAAGTATGAAACACAATGGGAAATCTCTACAAAAGCCATGTACTTTGCAGAGATACATATGTATTTGCAGCAAAAAGGAAACTAATTTCGTGTGCTGTTACGCACCATCTTTAAGAATTGGACTGAGATAGCAATATGCACACATTCGTAAAATTTTATTCATCTAATGGAGGTGATGAATGAAGCTTTATGAGTAAAACACAATAACGCCACGACCACGGCTTCGACTCGTTACGTACCAATCGACTTGTGAGCGCTTTTTATTAGTTTGTATGCATTTACTTTTTTTTTTTTTTTTTGTCTGCTCATCTCTCAAAGCAAGCAAAAGTTCAGCTCATCTCAACTTCTGCCTCGAGTTATGCCTAAAACACAATATTGTCTCGACCTCGGTCTATGAGCTAAGAATGACGTCTATGAGTTAAGCCATAGGAAATCAATGTATCCTATCTCAATGTCTCTTCCACCTCGACCTCACGTTTTCCATTCTTAAAGAAAAACGAAATGCTACATAAACACTCCAACCCTAGGCAGAAGTTGAGATGAGCTGAACTTTTGCTTGGTTTGACAGATGAGCAGACAAAAAAAAAAAAAAACACAAAATGTAAACAAACTAATTCGATCGGCATTGAAGAAAGTAGTGTTGCAAATAACAGACATTTAAACTGTGTAATTAAAAGGGTTATTTATTTCATTATTCTGGAATTATTTTAATAAATACATATTTTATAAATTCTACAGAAAATTACTTTTGAGGAACAACTCATAAGCCTGGTCAGGGAACATCCATTTTTATACAATGTAAAATGAAAAATGTGATGAAGCGGAATGCTGTATGGGATCAAATAAATAAGGATGTCAACAGACCAGGTAAGTGGTTGTAGATGTAGTTTAATGCATTTTTGTATCTACAAATTTTATTCCAGTTACAGAGTGCAAGCAGCGGTGGAAGAGCCTCAGGGTCAGCTTTGTAAAGAAGCGTTCGATGGAACTTCGGTCCTGTAGTGCAGCTGCTAAAGCCGAGAAAAGAGAGTACTTCGATTCCTTGGAGTTTCTCATAACATCGCTAACACCACGAAAGTAAGCAGTTTGTGTTTTATAACACCATGTATATATACGATTTTATTATTTACAGACAAGCGGAATTTTACTGAAATAATGTCTGGGTCGCAGGACGTTTCATCCGCAATAAGTCCAGATGAACTTCTTTTTAATTTCAATTTTGATGGAGAGAGAGAGAAAGACGAGGGATAAAAAGGAAAGCCGAAACAGAATTTAAGACTTTTCTGGGAGCGTTGGACGAGGCACTTGCTGCCCACCTCACCTCGGCTGCTCCTGCTCCAGATATGGACGAAGAGTTCATGCTAAATATGGCGAAGAGGATGAAGAAGTTGCCAGGAGCTGTTCGAATCCGCTTACACGAGAAGATTTTGGCGGCTATAAATGAGGAAGAAGTAAAATTCTTAGAATAAGCATTGTTATTTATTTTTAATTTTTTATACATACTGTAATATGCGAGCTACGGCTCGAGTAGATAAAACGTTATTCTGTGAGATTATTTCTTTATTTTCTAGTCTATAGAACAATTCAAGTTCACACTATACTATTCTTCGCAAATTCCTGCCTTACAAGGTCTCTTTCTTCTTAAATCACTTTATCTCTTTACGATTACAAATCCAAACTAATTACTTCTTCTTGTTAACTCTCAGCTTTCAATTTATCACAAAATTACAACTTCGCCGAATATCACTTTTAAAATCTCTTCTTGCGGTTCGAAAACCAACTGCCTTGCCTCGATCGCCATCTGTCCTTATATAGTCGCATTTCTAATAACCAGAAACTTCTAGCAAATTCTTCGACCACTGGAACAAGAAAATTCTGATGTAATAATTCCAAGATGACAGCTGCAGCCAATAATCTCTTGCGGTTATAATTCTCTTGCGGTTATAATTCTCTCTTAATTCTGCGACGTCGTATCCGTCTCTTACTGTGGACACGAACCTCGAATGAAAAGACACTTCGGAATGTGTTGCCTGTATGCTACATTATGTTACACTGCCCCCCTCTTAGACGTATCGAGTACACTTTGAAAATTGTACTAGTACAATTCTACTACATTGAATTGAGATGGCCGACAAATGTCAAACCTATTTATTTTTGTGTGAGTAAAAGTTTTGTATTTATCGTCTTGAATTAATAATTGAATATTTACTTTATTTTTCATCTTCTAATTTAGATGATGTTCGTTATGAGTGTATTGAACGAAGACGTTTAAGAGATAAAAGCGATTCCTTCTCTTTACAAGACTCTGCGTACGTATACAAAACTATAATTTTCTGAAAATATCTTTCACAACATACACTTTTGATTGCAGGTGTATGAAAACAGTCAGGACAAACAAGAGTGCATTCTTATTTATAATAGAGAATGTAAATTTTAGAGGATGCACCTAAACCGCTGTCCCACCTCATAAAATTTACCAAAATCTTCTTTGCGGAGGGTTAATTTTATTTAGACTCAACCCTGAAATAAATTTCAGACAATAAATTTCAACAACTGCAAAAATAAGAATAAACAAAGATATTCCCACATATTTTCTCCCAAATGCACCTCAGCTCGTTAGCAGAAACCATATCGAATAAATAAATACACGATCACGACAACTGATGCTGTAATTCGACCCCTGGTCTTCATGCGGTCGCTCGTTATCTTAATCTGGCTTCTGATCCTTTGGTGTATGTCCCTAAGCCTTTCCCTAAGGTCCGCCACGTACTCTTCTTCATTTCTGGGCTCCTTGGTAGGAGATCCAAATTTCACCTCACTAGGTAACCGAGCTATTCCACCAAATAAGATTTCGAATGGCGTATGTCGAGTAGTGCTATGCACGGCACTTCTATAGGCCATCAAAAACAAGGGAATCTGCTGGTCCCAATCCCGTTGGTAATCACCTACGACCTTCGAGAGATGTTCGTCCAAAGTCCTATTGAAACGCTCCACCATACCGTCCGACTGTGGATGAAGCGGGGTTGTCCGTGTCTTTTTGATTCCGAGTAGTTGACACATCTCTTGGAAGATTCTTGACTCGAAGTTCCGCCCTTGGTCAGAATGCAATTCCAAGGGCACACCGAATCTGCTCACCCAATTGTAGACGATTTGCTCCGCCACGGTTCTGGCTTCCTGGTTAGGGATCGGAAACGCTTCCGGCCACTTACTGAAGTAGTCCATTACTACGAGTGTATACCGATTACCATTGTCAGTTTCCGGAAATGGCCCTGCGATGTCAATAGCGATTCGGTCGAAAGGTGCTCCCACGTTGTATTGGTGCATCTTACCTCGAGTTTTGATTCTCGGACCCTTGCTAGCTGCACACACGTCGCATTATCTGCACCAGTCTTCGACATCTTTCTTCGCTTTTAACCAATAAAAACGATCTCGTACCTTTTCTTGCGTCTTATTCACTCCCAAGTGGCCTCCGGACGCACCGCCATGCATTTCCTTTAACACCTCCTTGACCCTCGTCCGCGGCACGACAAGCTGCATTACAAACGACTTTCCGTCGGAGGATTCCCATTTTCCTCTCAGAACACCTTCTTGGACATGGAGGGAATCCCACTGCGCAAAATATGCCTTTAAGGTCGGGCTTCTGTGAGAGATGTTCTGATGATCCGGTTTCTCCATGTTCTCCTTCCAGGCCAGAATCGGCTCGATATCCGGGTCTTCCTTCTGAGCGTTCCGGATCTCATCTACGCTCCAGCCGGCGATAGGTTCGGCTCTCATTCTTTGGATGGAAACCAGCTCCCGTTCTTCCTGACGCGCACAATGTTTACAATCCGTTCTGCATGGTCTCCGGGACAGTGCATCCGCATTAGAGTGGAGTTTTCCTTTACGATGCTGTATTTCGTAGTCGTAGATTTGCAGCCTTTCGATCCATCTTGCGACCTGACCCTCAGGACTCTTGAACTGTAATAGCCATTTTAAGGCTGCATAGTCTGTGCGAAGAACGAACTTCCTCCCATAGAGGTATTTGTGAAAATGCTTCGTAGCCAAGATCAAAGCTAGAAGTTCCCGCCTTGTCATGCAGTAGTTCCTTTCTGGCTTAGAGAGCACCTTGCTGAAGTACGCAACCACCTTCTCTTGGCCATCATGCACCTGGGAGAGAACGGCTCCTACCCCGACAGTACTAGCATTTGCATCCACAATGAACATTTCCCCGAGAGTGGGGTAAGCTAGTATCGGGGCATCGCATAGTCGTTGTTTAAGTGCCTTGAAGCTCTTCTCGCACTCAATTGACCATTTGAATTGTTTTCCCTTTTCCGTCAACTGGTGCAGGCTCTTTGCGATCCCGGCAAAATCCTTCACGAACCGTCTGTAGTAGGTGGCTAGGCCCAGGAAGCTCCTTAGTTGGTGTTTATCTTTGGGGACTGGCCAGTTTTTCACCGCTTCGACCTTCTCTGGACCGGTTCTCACTCCTTTTGCTGAAATTATGTGCCCCAAATACTTGACTTCTGCTCTAAACAGGGCGCACTTGTTGGGGTTGAGCTTCACTTCGAAGCCTTTGAAACACATCCCTTAGATTGTCTCGGTGTTGCGCAAACGTTTTTCCTACGACGATGACATCATCCAAGTATACCAAACAGGTTTTCCATGTTAACCCTTGCAGGATACATTCCATCAATCGCTCGAAAGTCGCCGGAGCATTGCACAGCCCGAACGGCATTACCGTGAATTGCCATAGCCCATTTCCTGCGGTGAAGGCGGTTTTCTCCCGGTCTTCTGGATGGATATGTACCTGCCAGTAGCCACTCTTCAAGTCGAGGGTGGAAAACCATTGGGCTCCTGATAGTGTGTCCAGCGTGTCGTCAATCCGTGGCAGAGGATAGCTGTCTTTCTTGGTTACGTAATTAAGCTGGCGATAGTCCACGCAGAATCGAGTGTTGCCATCCTTCTTCTTAACCAGTACAACCGGTGATGCCCACGGACTTTTGGAACTTTCAATCAGACCTTCTTTCTCCATTGCCGACACCATCTCTGCAACTTCTGTCTGCTTTGCCAATGGAAGGCGCCTAGCAGGCTGACGAATTGGTCTAGTATCACCAGTGTCTATTCGATGTTGTACCAGGTGTGTTCGGCCGTATTCTCCGTCCTGTGAGGCAAATACATCAGCGTACTCATTGATAAGATTCTCTGCCATAGTTCGCTGCTCCTGATTCAGCTGACTGGACTGAAGAATCGTCTCTCTCGTTTCCGCTGTCCGAGGTGATGGAAGAGGTTTTGGAGCATCACGTTCAGATATTGTTGCGATGGCGGTAATCGGCGTGCATTTTCCAGTCACCTCCCCTCGCCTTAGTTTGACAGTGTGTGGCCTCGCGTTCAAAACTCTCACTGGAACCATGGTGTTCTTTGGTTCGACTAACGTTTTTCCCACGATGTAGTTTTGAGAATGCTTCTCTGAGTCTGGTTCTACTATGTAGAATCGGTGGCTCCCAAGATCACCTTCCAGCTTCGTCCAAATGATTGTCTCTGAAGACAGCTGCAAAACTTCGTCTTTGCTGATGACTGTCCTGAGAGTTACGGCATTCTCGTTTCCGTACACCATCGGAATCTCCACATTTCGATACCTCAGTACTTGCATCCCGATGTCCAAGATTACTTCATTTGCTTTCATGAAGTCTATTCCGATGAGGCACTCGTCGCATATATCTGCCACCAGAAACGCATGGGAGAACGTCAGTCCCGCCAGAGTAATCGTAAGACGAACTTCTCCAAACACCTTCGCCATTTCCCCTGTTGCAGTCTTCAGGCAGTAACTGTTGGTGTTGTGCAGCCATGAGCTTCTGACGATATCTCTTCTTACAATGGAGGCGGTGGCACCTGTGTCGATGGTGGCTACGCACTTCTTCTTGTTGATTAGTGCCTCCACTGTCAGGCTCTTGTTACCCCGTTTGGTTTGCGAAACTTGAATGGTGGTCCTGGGGGCCTCGATTCCAGTAACCAACTTATGCCCCGCGATGTTGGTCCTTACGCATTTCCCGACTGCCGGTTTTGGGAAGTCTGACCGTGGACAATTTCCTCGTCTAGGTGCACTTCTGCACTGCCGTTGTAGGTGTCCGGTTTGGTTGCAATTCCAACAACGGATTTGACTTCCGCGAGCTTTGTCTTCATCCATGACGGCTGTTCTCTGGCATGAGCATTCCACGACGGACATTTCCCTGACTCGTTGCATTCCCTGGTATGCTTGGTCCGTAGCCTCGGGAAGAGTTCGCTTTTCAGCCATCCTTACAGACATTTGCAGTTGTCTGTCCTCTATGACCTGAATAAAAGCTTCCACCGCCATTTCGTTGATAAGCTCCTCACCGGCTTTAGGGTATGAAAGATGGGCTAGTCGCTCTATATCCGCTTGCAACTGTTGGAGCGTTTCCCCCCTTCCCCGATTATCACTTTTAAAATCTCTTCTTGCGGTTCGAAAACCAACTGCCTTGCCTCGATCGCCATCCTTATATAGTCGCATTTCTGATAACCAGAAACTTCTAGCAAATTCTTCGACCACTGGAACAGCCAATAATCTCTTGCGGTTATAATTCTCTTGCGGTTATAATTCTCTCTTAATTCTGCGATGTCGTATCTGTCTCTTACTGTGGACACGAACCTCGGATGAAAAGACACTTCGGAATGAGTTGCCTGTTGGAGGGCGTAGATATTATTCTACATTATGTTACAATACATATACCTGTGTACCTGAAATACTATAAAGTTTATTGTTTTGTTTTAAATTTTTAATAAAAAATTAAGTGAAAAATAAGGAGTATTTATTTCAGAATTAATATTTTCAGATCATGTTATTATACAGGTATTCTTTTAATTTTTGTCGCATGGAGAGTGGTGTAACCTCGCTTCGCCAGAGACCTTTGGTAATTAATCACAACTGTAATTTTCATCACAACTATCGACGAATTCTGGTGTGCAGTAAGCTGTATCCTTAAGTTTCACAATGTTATGTAAGACCACTGTGGCCTTCACAACTTGTCAGCATGTTAAGTGTTGTTCCAAGAATACGCCATTTTGCGACCAATATCCCAAAGGCGCTTTCTATCATCCCCAAGTAGTTTGCCAGAGTAGGGGCGCATTAAACAAGGCTTTGGAGAAAAAGCAGCACCACCGACCATAAAATGATTACAAAAATAATCCGAATTGGGAAGCTGAGTGGGTGATGGAAAGTTTAGATCACCTGTTATAATTTTTCTTTCAAATGATGACTCCGCAAATATTCCACCATCACTCTAACTTCCGTATGCTCCCAAATACCATATTCATAAAATTCGAAACTTTTTGTGGTACGAAACAGTGGCACGACAAAGAGCGCTTATTGGTTTCGTTTTTACAGTGTGTTTTAATTAACAATTTAGTCAAAAAATGGAAGTTTCTCGTGAAGGATTTCGTTGGGTGATTTTTTATGATTTTAAATGTGGTCTAATTCAACAACAATGCATAGATTGACTTCGTTTGGCTTTTGGTGAAGAAATACTATCCAATGCTACAATTTATAACTGGTTTGCTGAGTTCATACGCGGTCGAGCTAGCGTCAGTGATGAATTTTGTGAAGGTCGTCCTTGCAGTGTTCTTGTTCCAGAAAACATTGATGCCGTACGCGCCATGATTGAAACCGATCGACATGTATAATACCGTGAGATTTGGGGACCTGCATGGCGATTTATCGGACTATATTGGTTTCTGGAATGTGAAGACGCTCCTTGACTGTCAGAGTGAAGGACCACAGAACGCCAGATTCCTTCAATTGGAGCATGAGTTCATGCGATATAGGCTGGACATATTGGGAGTAAGCGAGATAAGATGGTTAGATGCGGGTGAGTACCAATCCCCAACGCGTAATACTGTATTACTCTATACCGGAAGACCATCCGGAAGCCCCCGTGGATATGGAGTTGGACTGCTTCTACCGCTAACAGCACGCAGAGGCCTAATTTCCTGGCAGCCGCACGGTGATAGGATTTTAGCGGCCAGATTCCGAACGAGAGTACGTCGCGTCACCATTATACAGTGTTACGCCCCCACGGGTGGTTCGTCTGAGGAAGCTAGCTTTGTGCTAGAAGGTCTCCTTCTACAACCAGTTGGGAGCTGTTCATAATGTAAGATCCAACGGCGACATTGTCATTGTGATGGGGGACCTGAATGCTAAGGTAGACTGCGACAACGAAGGGCTCAAACATGTTATGGGACGGCACGGACTAGGCAATCGCAATGACAACGGTGAAAGATTTGTTGACTTTAGCAACGCAAATCGTCTTGTCATAGGTGGCACCATGTTTGAGCACAAAGCCTGCCATAAAATCAGTTGGGTGTCAACTGACAGGCAAGCAACATCCAACCAAATTGACCATTTTGCCATCACTCGCCGTTTTAGAAGTAGTTATGATAGCTACTCTCCGATTGCGCACTGCTGCCGTTCGTAGATCTGACGACACAAGAATACCTATGTTTAACGTAGACCGACTGAGAGTTCCCTCAGTGCGCCAAGAATTAAGGGACCATCTCTCACATGGAGTGGAAACAATCAGCAGCCCACTGCCCGCCACCATCCAAGAAAACTGTTTTCACATCAGTTGCTGAAAGGATTGTCGGTCGATCGCAGGGAAACCATAGGGCGTTCCTTTCCGAGGATACTTGGAGAAGGATCAACGAACGAAAACAGCTAAGAGCTCGAATTGCAGCAACTCCAGCAGTAGGGAGGATCGAGCTTGAGTCCCTATATCGAATGAAGATGAGAGAAGTACAGCGTAGCGTGAGACGTGACAAGCGCAATTACATCAATGCGCTGGCTACGGAAGCAGAAGAAGCAGCAGCGAGGTGCGACAGCAGAACCGTTTATAGAATCACTAAGGAGCTTGTAGGCGGCTCTACTCAACACCCAGTTAAGACTTAGACGGTTCGTTGCTGATATCGGATGAGGATCAACTGAAGAGATGGAAGGAGAATTCTGCTTCGGTTCTAAACCGAGTATTCGCCAGCAATATGCACCCAAGTCAGACTGAAGTGTCCATAGAAAGAAATTCCCGAATTCGCACTACAACCCCCAGTAAGCAGGAGATTATTACCGCAATCAAAGTGAGGTTCGGCAAGGCTGTATACTTTCACCAATATTGTTTTTATTGGTGATTAGCGATGTGCTGAATGCGGCCTTATCAACAGGAAATGGAGGAATTCGATGGACTCTCACATCTGAACTCAAACACCTCGACTACGCCGACGATGTATGCCTACTGTCTCACAGAATAATGAACCTTCACCAAATGACAGCAAATGTGGAGAGGGAAGCAGACGTCGTTGGGCTGAAAATTAACTCGGCAAAAACAAAAATGATCAGCCTAGGACCAAACTCATCAACTCATATATGCATTGCTGGCAAACGGTTGAGAGAGTTGAGAGTTTCCAATACCTTGGGAGTATTGTCTCAACCGATGGCGGAACCGAGCTGGATATAGCCAGCCGAATAGGTAAAGCAAAATCTGCGCTTGGGATGCTATCCATAGTTTGGCGAAGTAATGCAATTAGCTTAAACACCAAGCTACGACTGTTCCGTTCCAACGTTGAATCCGTGCTGCTATGTATATGGATGTGGTACCTGGAGAGTGACCGTCACTATCACGAGGAAGCTGCAAACGTTTGTCAATAGGTGTCTACGCTACATCTTAAGGATATTCTGGCAAAACCGTATCTCTAACGAACAGCTTTATCAGAGAACGGGCCAAGAACCTATAGGCACAACCATACGACGACGAAAGTGGCAGTGGATCGGTCACATTCTCCGAAAGGGTGACAGGTCCATAGCTAACCAAGTGATGCAATGGAACCCGCTTACTCAGGATGGCAGGATACGCGGCGGTCCTAGGAGTACGTGGCGCAGAACAGTTGAGAAGGAAGCACGATAACTGGGAAAGAGTTGGGGAAAGCTGAGGCACATTTGCAGAAATCGCACACGATGGCGCGTAGGCGTTGTAGAGGCCCTAGGAACCACAAGGGGATTCAGGATATAAGTATGCCGTGAGATAGAAGCAACCTGGACCACAATTCAATCAATATTGCATAAACATTTAGCTGTGAAGAAGCTTTGTGCTAGATGGATACCACACAAGCTGACCGATGCTCAAAAAAAAGGTCGTGTGCAAAGAAATTCAATCGTGGTGCTTCAAAAAACGTGTACAGCATAGTTACAGGAGACGAAACCTGGATATACTCACATGAACCCGAATCTAAGCGAAAATCGGCTGTTTGGGTATTCCAAGGTGAGCGAAAACCGACTCATTCTCGAAGCACTTCAAAAAAATGATTGCTCGTTTCTTCGGTAAATCGGGTCATGTTGCTACTGTGGCTTTAGAGAATCGAAGAACTATTAATGCCGATTGGTACACAACAATTTGTTTGCCGGAAATCATCAGTGAATTGCGTAAAACAAACAAAAAACGACTTGTCATCCTCCATCATGACAATGCTAGTTCACACACAGCCAGTTAAACAATTGAATTTTTGAAGTTTCAAAACGTCGAATTAATGAACCATTGTCCATATTCTCCGGATTTATCACCTAATGACTTCTTTTTGTTCCCGTTCATAAAAAATAAAATGCGAGCTCAACGTTTTTCAACGCCAGAAGAGGCTGTAGAAGCGTTCAAAAAGCATGTTTCTGAGGTGTCGAGTTCAGAGTGGAATAAATGTTTCGGAAACTGGTTTTATCGAATGGAAAATTGTATAAATCTTGAAGGAGAATACTTTGAAGAACAATAAACCATTAAAAGTAATAAATTTGTGTTTTTTCTTACTCTTTCTAAAAAGTTACCGGACAACCTACGTATTAATATGTTTTCCATCGATAGTAGCAACACAATTGGGTAAATTCCATATTTGTTCGAACTCCTTTGCTATTCGCTTCGAGTCACTTTCTATTGGCTGTAAGAGATAAAAGGGCATCAGTGAGGTCCAAAGGATATATGTAACACCTTTCATATATGATGTTTGCAACTGTTGAATAACCCATACGGAACCCCTAAGCCAGGACCTGCTTCTATACTGCTTGCGACAGATATCTTTAGAAAATATGTCGCAAGTGAAAAATGAAACATTGCAAATTCTACCACTTACTCCTCAGGGTGGAGTTATCTCTCCAATAGAACCAAAAATAGCCTAGCACTAGGTTCAATTGGCTTTCTCCACGACGCTTTCTGCAAATGAGGTTCAATAAGGGAACGGAATATTTCAAATGCTTGATCGGGATCTGCGCCACTCGAAGAGTGCGTTAGATAATCTGTGTGTTTTCCTAGGCGAGGAAGACATCGACATTTGCCTTATTCAGGAGCCCTTGGTGAAAGGTTCAGTCGTTAAAGGGCTGAAGGACAACCGGTACAACATCTTCTACAATACCATTAACCAGGTTAGTAATAAACCTAGGACCTGCATCCTAGCTAAAAAAAACATATAAATGTATTTCTATGTCATAATTTTAGCTCTGCCGATTTAACTGTAGTTAAATTGGAGGTTGCTTATATGGATCGAGACAGTCCATCACCGCCTGAGGAGGTACGACAGCTGACATCAGCGATCGCGGAGAAATATGGCAAATTGATTTTAGGCTGCGATGCGAATGCCAGACATACGCTATGGGGCAGCTCGGAAATCAACAAACGCGGTGAGTCTTTGTTTATATATTTCCTTGTGATGTCCAACATTCGTTCGGATAATTTTAAGAGGTTGGGAGGAAGTCTTGGACATTACACTCAAGACCAATATTGACAATCTTAGAGTAACTAATTGGCGGGTATCCAATCGTCCATCTTTGTCTGATCACAAATGGATAATCTTTAATGTTAGCCTCGAGGTCGAGGCACCTAAGCCATTTTGAAACCCTAAGAGAATTGACTGGTGCAAATTTGGTTATCAAATCTAAACTTCACAGAACACCCGGCGCGAAAATCGAATCAGTCAAGGAACTTGACGATAAGATCACAACCCCAGAAAAAGCCATGGGTACGGCTTTTGAAGTTTCGTGCCCTATTAAATTCAGTAAGAAAAAATTTCCCTCATGGTGGAACGAAGATCTTTCTAATCTTAGGAAGATTACCAGAGAAATCTTCAATGTCTGCTATCGACACAAGCTTTGGCAACCATATAAGGATTGCCTAAAAGAATATAAGAAATCCATTAAAAGGGCCAAGTCTCTGGCCTGGATGGACTATTGTCAGTCCATTGAAACTATTAAGGACTCTGCCAGACTGAGTAAGGTCCTATCCAAGGAACACTCCAGTCCGTCCTTTATCAAAAGGCCGGACGGGACTTGGACGGATTCCTCTAGCGAGTCTCTGGAGCTTTTAATGCAAACTCACTTTCCAGGGTGCAAAAATGAGATTACTCACTCAAATTGTCCTCAAGATGTGCAATCCTCATCTTCGAATGACATGGAAGCTCAGTCCCAACTGGGTGTAGGGGAGTTTATTAGCAAGTGGATAGTGACTATGCTAAAAACCAGAATCATTCAATCAACACTCGGTAATAGTGTTTCCACCATATCCGTTGTAAGGGGAACTCCTCAGGGTGGAGTTATCTCTCCTCTTCTTTGGCTTATGGTAATCAACAAAATTCTGTGTAGGCTTGACCGAGACGGAGTCAAGGTTGTCGCGTATGCGGATGATGTGGTAGTGTTGTATGGAAGGTGCCTTGGATAAGATTAGCACATGGGCCACTGGATGTGGGCTTAGCGTCAATCCGAGCAAAACTGAACTGATGCTCTTTACCACAAAAACCAAAATACCGGCTTTCACGCCTCCACGGCTTAATAACCAATCACTCTCGTACCTAGGTGTGGTACTCGACCCTAAATTAAGCTGGAAGCTTAACATTGAACAGCGAGTAAAGAAAGCCTGTGTGGCTTTTTTATGCTTGTAGCACAACATTCGGTAAGAAATGGGAACTCCGTCCGAAGATGGTCATTTCGATGTGTACTGCGGTGGTGCGCCCTATAGCTTCCTATGGATCGCTAGTTTGGTGGCCGGCGGTTAATAAAGCATAAATTACCAAACTCATCAACAAAGTACAAAGGACTGCGGCTCTAAGTGCTACAGGGGTGATGAGAACATGCCCAACTGAAGCCTTGAACGTAATCCTTCACCTTATACCACTCGACCTTCATATAAAGTACATATCAGCATGTAGTGCGGTTAGATTAAGAGAAACAGGTAGCTGGTGCGATAGTCTCTACGACCACAACAGCATCCTTAATCTGCTACCTCGGGAGTTTTCGCAATGAAGTCACTGTGAGATTCCCTTCCAGGGCGGAATGGAAATATGGCACGGTGACTAACGAGTTCAAAACAACCATTTTCACTGACGGGTAGAAAATGGACTGCATGGTAGGGGCGGGAATCTTTTCTGAATCCCTCAATATCTCTAGTTCATTCCGTCTTCCCAATTCATGCAGCGTATTCCAGGCGGAAGTTCTTGCTGTACGAGAGGCGTGCCGTCTCCTCAAACATACATCGATACAACTTAACACCATAGCCATTTTCATTGATCTTGATCTGCGGCTTCCTCTTCCAAACTTGTTGAACAATGCAAGGAGGAGCTTGCCGCACTCGGTCATCGGTATAGGATCAGCCTCGGCAGGGATCTGCCCTTGACTGCTCCCGTGCGGAGGATGTCAACATTCCGTTAGGGGCCCTTAAGAGTAGAATCTTTGCTCATTTCCTTGCAGATGCTGGTAATAGATGGCGAGGGTTGCAGAACTGTGTAATATTCAGGCAGATGTCGCCCAAGTATAACTGGCGCAGAACACAAGAGCTATTAAACAGAAACCGGGCAGATATTGCTAGAGTTCTGGCAATTAGCACTGGCCATTGGCCCATAGGGGTCCACGCAGCCAGACTGGGCATTACTTTTAATGCACATTGTCGTAGCTGCAATATGGCCAACGAGCCTGGAACAATCCTTCACTTCCTTTGTAAGTGTCCGGCTCTTAGTAGGGTCAGACACCGTATACTTGGCAGACACCTTTTTGATAATATTAGTGAGCTAGCGGAGACAAGCATCGGGGACATCATCAGTTTCCTCAATGCCACGGGGTGGTTTTAAATAATCTTTTCTCTCCTTTCCCACAAGTTTAACGTCAGTTTCTACAACAATTTAGGTCACTTGAGTTGTGGTATTAAAACGGCGCCTCTGTGCTAATTATGTTTCAGCATAGCATACTGTCACAACCACACCTACCTACCCCTTCACAACTTCTGAAGGCTAACGAAATTGTTTTAATCTTGCGCTCCGAACCATACCAAAAGCATGGGCTGAGGTTAATGATTTTCATACCAAAATCAAGAGAAGTCCCACACATACTTCCCAAGAATCTCAGGTCTATAAGCTTGACTTCCTTTCTGCAGACAGCAACCGACTATCCAAATCACAGCAGGCTGCCAAAAGGGTTAAAGGGTAGAAATGGCCCTGCACTCGATCATTCACTCTGTCGAAAAATCAGTTTCATTCAAGGAACCCACAATGGTGGCATCCTGGACATTGAGAGAGCATTCAACAACTTTAACACTGATTCAATTATCAACGCTTTACGAAAGCTAACAATTTGCGAACCAGTCTGCTGCATAATAAACCGCATTCTTTAAAGCAGTGTCGTAAATGCCCGCATTCGGTAATAGCTGTGCCAGAAATAAAACACATCGAGGTACTCCACAGGATGACTTTGTATCTTTATTACTATGGAACCTAGTTCTAAAGGAACTAAGTACTTCTTGCTCTAGAAAGAACGGGATGTATGTTGGTTGCATATGTTAGCGACGTCGTTTTCCAAGTGTTGGGAAAACCCACGGACACTCGCTGATACATTGCAATTCACTTTTTTTAAGCTGGTCTCGTGGACTGAGAGCTGTGGGCTAAGCATGGTCCCAGCTAAAACAGGATTAGTCCTATTTATTCGCCACCCAAAACTGAAAAAAAATCTAGATATCCTACTCGTAAATTCTGTGTTTTGTTGAATAAAAACTAAAACTATATTTCCTTTTTTTTTAAATAGCTCTCTCTTTTCAATCAACAAATTTACAAAAAATTACAAAACTTAAAATTTTAGAAGCTTAGCTTGTACTTAACAGCTACAGATTTAAATATACATAAATACACTGCGAACCAGTCATTTTCAGCTATAAGTATCAATACAAATTTATTTAATTATTACTAAATATAAATAAGTATTAATAAATAATGAATATAATGCCAATCAGTATAAATTCAATATACTATATATTTATTTTAATTATTAAACTTACTTATCAATGTTTTCCTATACGCAAAAGTATGAATGATACAGTTTGTTAATTTTCCCCAGTTCCTAATTCTACCTCCAACATTATAATTTTAGAGAAGTATCTGTGTCAAAAGCTCCTGTAGAATTATACATTTACCCAAAAAGTGCTGCATCGTATCCTCTTCCCTCAGATTGCATAACTTCTATTCATTTGACTGATATCCACTTCTATCTAACGGAATCAAATCACATCTCGCCTATAAAAGATAAAGTCATTTTTCTTTAATTGTAACTGTCGATACTCATAGTATGATCTAAGTTTTTGTACATTCGGATGGTGCTCTCAAAGGCGATTTGTATTACCTCTTGGTACATGTTATTTTTAAGCTGTCTCAATAGTTATGTACTTTTGATCTTCCAATCGATTTGGGTTACATTATTTGCTTTCCATTTTATGCACATTAAATAGTTTGCGTAGGAGTATGTACAAAATTTAATGAAGTTTCAGATATAAATAGTTAACTTTGTTTTGAAAGGTGTTACAATTTTAATAGTATTTCGAATTGATTGAATACTTGCTGGGTTCAGAATTTCATCCAGCTTTTTGTTACATCAGTTTGATCTTCGATTTGGTTTGATCTTGGGCAGTCCACGAATGTGCCATATAGCACCGTTCCACACTCTTCGCATTGTTCTGGAGCTTCTTGGTTAAATAAGTGGAAATAGGGTTTTTCCGAAACAGTTTGATGCACTCTTCTATTGTGAACCTGCTGTTATATGGCTCCTACTGGACTCTAGAGATTGGCATTTGTTTGTCATGATCTTAAACCCCATCAAGATGAAAAGGTTCTTCGTACAAATAAGTTTTCTCTTTGTCCAATTATGGACCAGATTTATAGCGCTTTCAATCCCCGCTAGTTCAATAAGTAGAGGAACGGGGGAGTAGTCCTTGATGGAGAGTCACTGTTTGCCCACGTCGCTTTCATTCGATTACTGCATATAAGCAATTCCCTTCTTTTTTGTTACATCAGTTTGATCTTCGATTTGGTTTGATCTTGGGCAGTCCACCAATGTGCCACATAGCACCGTTCCACACTCTTCGCATTGTTCTGGAGCTTCTTAGTTAAATAAGTGGAAATAGGGTTTTTCCGAAACAGTTTGATGCTCTCTTCTATTGTGAACCTGCTGTTATATAGCTCCTACTGGACTCTAGAGATTGGCATTTGTTTGTCATGATCTTAAATCCCATCAGGATGCCAAGGTTCTTCGTACAAATAAGTGTTCTCTCTGTCCAATTATGGACCAGATTTATAGCGCTTTCAATCCTCGCTAGTTCAATAAGTAGAGAAGCTGGGAAGTAGTCCTTGATGGAGAGTCACTGTTTGCCCACGTCGCATTCATATATTACAAGCAGTTCCTTTCTGCAAATGACCCATCAGTGTAGAGAATTTGTTCAGGGTTGATGGGCAATCATTTGATTGTACATTTTTTAAACATGTCGTTTGTGGTCGAATTTCTTTTATAACCCACAATACTGATATCTACTATCTGATATCGTGTATTCTTCCGAAACAACATGATAATGCGAAAATAAAACAAGTGCTATATTCTTGACCGCCGACGCGATTTTCACTATTGGGCGTGGATTCGTTTGAGTATATCGTATTCGCACGTATAATGAGTGCTGGGAATCAGCCAATGCTTTAATTGCTCTTTTCTTATCAAGGTTACTAAATGAAGTATATCCGGCTTTGGTTCGAAGGGCATCGATTGATGTAGTTGTTAAGGAGCCTGTTGCCGTGCGATAGCACTCATTTATTGCAATATCTATGTTTTTCCTGTTGTGTTCTAATGTCCACATGTTGATTGACAGTCCATGCTGCAGGGTGCCTTCTACTAGAACTTTTGTAATACGTTTTTGCTGTTTCAATATCTGGACCTTTTTTCGTGAGCAGATCATTTTTAGTGCTTTGTTGGGTGATCTTTTTGGCATGCAGGTTTCATTATAGATTACCAGTAAATGTCAGTCCATTGTATTTATGTCAGCCCATAAATCCTTCGAGTTTAATGTCGGGTCCAATGTATTAACGAAATTATCCCATGCAAGTCGGTTTGCCTGAATGCACCTCTTCGAACTTCTGCACATGACTTTCTGTACGATACGCAATTCACCGTTGTGGGACTTTGATGCACTCTAGCCCAGGATAATTCTTTCTCTCTTACTAGCTTACCAAACTTTTGTGTAAATCAGATAGGATTCGTCTTTCTGCTTTGTTTGAGGCTCGAGGCTTCTTTATTGATATTTGGAGAAACAGGTGATGCAGATGAAAGAAAATGGGATATGTTTGGGTTGTACATTTTGTTATCGGCACTTGTTTGGATGAATGTATGATGATAGGTATATGATCCTTGCTTTCCGAAGAAGGAACCACCCAATGAACCAAATCGGGAGTGGCTAAGATGACATCGATTGTTGGGTTTATTAATGAACTCCTCGAAGTTCGCTCCCTCTTTTTTTTAGCCCCATATGGCGTTGAAATTTCCCATTATGGAATGTTGAGAGTTGCTTCTATCGAGGATATATTCAAGCTGGTCGAAGGTAATTATAACACTTCTCTCTCTGTATATGTTAGTAATGATTAAGGGGTTTTTGTCCAGCGATTGTTAGAGTTTGGTGAAGAAGTTGACTGGAGGATGTTATGTGAGATGTTGGGATGTTATTTTTCAATAAAATGCCTATGCCTGATTTATATATACATACTGATATGTTTTTTTATGGTGAAAAACTATGTATAGTTTTTGATACTATAATACTTAATATTTGTTGCTATAATGTGGGTTTCCTTCAAAGCCCTTATGTCTGGGTTATATTTACATATTAATTTTTCTTGTTAGTGTTTGTTGTTACGAAATCCTTGAAGATTCCATCGGAAGATGATCAGATTTTTTGTTATAGAGATCATTGTGGTGTATTATTAAGACTTGGTTCTTTGATATGTTGGATTGTATTAATTCCAATTAGGTTTTCCAATGTTGATGGAGAGAGGCTTAATGGTCAGATTTGGTTGACATATAAATCTGTACACAAATTCATCACTTCTCTTTTAGCGTTAGAGTTTTTTTGGTTTTTGTCATTCTTGTTTTCGTATATTTTTGAGCTTCCAATTGCTTTGAGAAAAGTAGTTTTTGCAGCCTGGGGGTCTTGTGTCTGGAGTAGATTTACTTTTCGGATATTCAGTTTGTTTTGAATTTGTATTTGTTGGTGAAGAAGAAATGGACATTGGGTTGTGGTATGATTAAGTGTTTGAATGAGATTCTGGCTGGCAAGTTGGTTGTGATGGTTGAGATAGGATTGATGTGGATTGGTTTGAATTATTCTTCTTGGTTGGAATGCGAGTCTTCACGATTCACTCCACTACGTTTGTTGAAAGCTGCTAACAGATGCAAGGCTGTGCAGCGTCAATCGCCTTCCATTTTATTGGCCGACTTGTATCTGAGGAATGTTGGGCAAGTAGGATGGTACGATGTATGAGTGCCTTCTATACAATTTACCCAATACACACGTGTACATTCGGTATGTGGTGGGGGAGGTAACATTCTTTGCAGGTCGTCACATTGTCGTGTCCTAATTTCTGGCAGAAGATGCACCTCATTGGGTTGGGGATATATTCTTCTACCCTGTAATTATCCCATCCAATTTTTATATCATTTGGTCGGCGAATTAAATCAAAAGTAATGATTGCCGTACCGGTCAGCACTAAGGTATTGTTTCCTTTTTCATAATTGTTCTTACTTCCATTACCTTGAACTTCTTCAGCTCAGTAATTCTTCTTCAGGGATGTCTAGTTGATGTCGGTTGAAGATTCTACCTTGGAACTAATTTAGCCCAAAGTGGAAAAAAACTTTTACGGTGATATTGTCTGCATGCTTAGTTTTTAAGAATTTCTCGGCTGCGATGGGGTTAGCAGCTTTGACTCATGTCTTTTGAAATATATTTCAAGCTGCGATTTGCTTGGAATGGATTATATTGTAACAGTAGAGTGGCGGACATTTTCACCTGTTTTTTTCTAGTTCTGAAATAAAAATGTAGCGAGGTATATTATCATCGTGTTTTGCTACCGATGGTAAAATTGGACAACCTAAGACAGTGTATTTTCTCTTGACTTTGTACTCAAGTTAAGAGAGACCTTGACTGGTTTTGATTAGGGGGTTCTGTACACCCTTTCATTTAGGGTTTGACAAAAATGCTTTTCGCTGATAATTTTCTTTATTATTTGAAATTAATCAGAAAAAAAAGAATTGAAAGACAAATTTGATACTGAATGTAAACAAAAGTATTTTTTTATTTCACTATCGCACAATGTAGTCACACGTCTACACACGGCGTTTCCCACGATTGAACTGAGCAATATTTTGTATGTTCAAAAAGTTTTGCCGTGTCACATTGATGCTACACATTTCCCTCCTCTTCTAAATACCACCGTTCGGACTTGCTTAAATTAACTTCCAGGTTTCGCTTATAGCAATATAACTCGCATACATTAATAGCCTTAAATTTAAACTCTATGTTGATTCCTTCGCCTTCATGAAAATCATTGAAATATAATGCAATTAGAAACGATGAAGTAGATATCCTTATTTATGTGCGGATTGAGTTTAAAAATATTATTAGACTTCGTCACCAGTACAGACTGTCGATTTGGTGTTGTTGTAAATACTGCCAATGAATTTTGTGGGTATACTTTGTTTTTCCTGCAAGTTTTATGGGCACCATTTGTTGTATCGCGTTTCATACCGTGCCAATACGTTGATAGTACACTCTTTTCTTACAGATTACGTGGTTTGTTTTGTTAAATATTTTCAACCATTTAATGTTTTTTCCTCTCTGAGAAACAGCTATTTAGTTAATGGATCCTCGTTGCTCGGAAACTGATGCAGTTTTTGGTATTATTTATTTGACATCCTCATTTTACAATAAAACGAGGATGTTGCTCCCTTGTATATTCTAGAAATCTCCGATTCTGACTTGCGGAGCTTGTCGTCGATCCAGTTCAATTTTTTTCGCGATTGGCAGTTGGTTTATGAGCACTAATAGGTCGTGGTTCAATATGCCTTTGGGTCAAAAGATTTCGTCATGAGAGATTTGTTGACGAACATTTGAAGTTTTCTGGATGGACTGTCGGTCATCCTCCAGCTTTCGCTGCTGTACAGTAAGACTGACTTCATACTAACGTTGAAGATGCGTAGTGTGTTGTTCCCCGAGATAAGTTATGAGTTCCAAACTTTCCTAAGTGGTACGCCTGTCGTGCTGTTTATGCGAGTTTCACTTCCAGGTCAGAACCACAGTCTTTTGTAATCATGCTGCCTGGGTAACAGAGCTCTTCCGCATCTATTAATAATCCGCCTTCTGTCTATAATCTAGCGTGTTCCGATCGGTATCAGCTAAGTTTTTTGGACATTGATGTCAAGTCCAATATCCCTGCATTCTCGGTCAGTAGTGCCAGCTGGTGATGAATGTCGGTAAATATGTGTGCTATCGGAATAATATCTTCAGCATAATCCATTTCGTTCAGCCTTTGATTGGGTCGCCATTGCCGTTGGGTTATTCGATGTTAGTTTTTGCTATTAGCCTGTCCAATTCTATCAGAAAGAGTAGGAGTGATAGCACACAGCTTTGCCTTACTCCTCTCTCGATGATGAATAAAGAGCTTTTGGTGACTTTAAAGCGAACTTTACAAGGGTCATCTCAATACAGTTCGCGGATAACTGAAGCAATTGTATCCGGAATATCAAGGCTCTGCAGAATGCTCCAGATTCGAAGCAAAGATTCAATGAGTGACAATATCCGATGCAGTAGGATAAGGACAATAACCTTTTGGATTGTGTTTAGTAATGATAATAATACTTCTCCAGTACTTGCATTCACCCAGATCTCCTTTCTTCGGTATATAACGATACCGACTCCTACTTTCCTACTGTCAGAAATTGAACAATTCAGATATGCAGCTCAAAACACATACTGTTTTTGCTCTCTGCAGTAGTCGTCGGATTTTCATCAATCTTTTGCCCAACACATCCCATTGAACTTCTTGTATCGCAGTCTTATGCTGCTGTTCCTTGAGGCCCAGGGTAGACAAATGAGGTATTTTGATTCAAGAATGACATATAATTTTCAAATTAAAAAGATATTCCTTTCATAAGAACGGCTATAGAACATGATTCAATTAGCTGAAGAAAAAATACAACTGAAGTTAAATCGATTAAGTAGAATCAAGAGAATAAGATAATTGCCTATATTTAATCTAATCTGCATACACATACTTCTATGGTAAACGCTGCACTTTGTTGTGATTATCTAGACAGTCAAAATAATGCAAACCCATTTAACTTCCTTTTGAACTTTTTGCTGATGTACGAGTGCCGCAAAGGCCTTTGAGATGTCGTTGCAAGCGACTTATTATGGGAAACTGTCTACCGCAAAACTTACATTGTAGCTCCTTATTTTCAGTGTGGAGTTTCGAGTGAAGGAACAGACCGTTATGCGAAAAGAATTCTTTGGAGCAAGAGTTGCATTTAAATCCTTTGTGAGCGTTATGAGTCTTAATATGAACCTTAAGAGTGGATCGCGTCTTAAAACATTTAGGACACTTTGGACATTCATGCGGTCGCTCTCCGGTATGCGTTCGTAGGTGCCTTTTTAAGTTTTGCAAAGTTCCGAACTCTCTAGCACAATACTCACAAGTGTATTGAACCACTAAATGCGTTTTCAGATGATTACGCACTTCTATTTTTAATGCAACTATCTCTGCACACACAGGACACTTAAACTGTGACGATCCAACATCATGTTGACTTATGTAGTGGTTGATAATATCTCGTTGGTACTGGAAAATCTGCAAAAAAAGAGCGATGACCAAGAAAAACATTTATATTCGTTGATATGATAACGTACCTCTTTACAATCTGAAATTACGCATGGAAAATTGGCGTACGTTGGTCCTTTCGACAGTTCTAAAGAGTTCTGATTGATCTGATCCGATGATTGTTTTTCACTGATTTCTTTCGTGATCTGCAAGGTTGAGTTGTCATCGTCTGGCATTTCTTGTAAAACAGTAATGACAAATCCAACTGGAGGTTCATTCTCATTTTTTTGTGTAGAATCATCAAATGATTGTTCATCTTCACTAAGTGGTTCATTCGTGATCCTAAACACCGAATCATCAGATTTTTCTTCCTTAACTGCAATGTCTGGTCCAACGGACGGTTCATTCCAACTCTTTTGTGTAGAATCGTGTGTAGGCTGATAGGATGATGACTCATCGTCAGTGAGCGGTTTATTAGTGAACTTAAACGTTGAATGGACATCGTCTGATCCCTCTTCTTGCGTAAAAATGTCAAGTCCATCTGGCTGTTCTTTCCGAATAGTTGGATCTTGAGTTATTTGCACTTGTTGGTTAACCAATGCACTTGGCGTTTCGCCTTTTTTATCCTTAAAACAATTTGTTTCCCTGGATGCATTTAAATCTTCCACGACAACTTTCTGAAAAAGGCCAAAACTAATCACTGAAGGCAGACAAATTAAGAAGACTTAAACATATTTCAGTTAACTGTGTGTGCGATATTTGTAACCGATGAGCGCGGATGACTTCTTCAGTACACAAGGGAAATTATTATTCTTGTAATATCAAAATGGATATGATTTGTTATAATCAACAAATTATCAACAAATTGTATCAACAGTGAAGAATTAGTTAAACTTAGGTAGAATTCGGTGTTGGTAGATCAACTCCTCCAATGGCATGGAGTTGGTCATACAGGGCAAGTCCTGATTGCTCTGAACTTAGCGGGATGCAGATTCGACCCCTGTCACTGCCCAGTCAACGACCATGCCACGATGACAGTATCGTCGGATCACCGAAATCAAGCATCGTCGGGCGCGGTTAGTACTTAGATGTAGAACCGCTTGGAACACCGCGTGTTGTTGGCAATGGGTATCACAATGGATCTACATTGATCTAAGTGTGGCGTAGTAGGTCTTTCAACCTCTACGTCAACCCATCAAACCTAACCTAAATGGTCACTGCCCAACTCAACATACAACAGTTGACATACAGCCTCCACGCCCCTGGATAGCTATCTCAACACCCGTTGAATAGCGAACTACACCCCTACCAGACTGGCGGTTGTTCGTGGGGTTAACGGCTCAAAAGGTTGCACATGATTGGTTGCGGAAACGTCGTTGGAAAGCAGCTGAGATCGACGGTCATTGACTTCAAGCCGCTAAGCGATCGCCTAGCTGTGATCCGCAGGGGCGATTCTAGTCTCATGTGTGAACACGCCACTACCGACGAGGCTGAGGACCTATCAAAGAGGAGATCTTTTGGACGGAGCCTACGGAGCCTGTCCGCAGTAAGATGTAAAAATCGTACTCGGGAACTTCAATGCCAAAATCGGTAAGGAAAACATCTCGGAAAAGTAGTCGGAAAGTACAGCCTTCACGACTCGACAACAGACAACGGCTTTCGACTGACTGACTTTGCGGCAGCTAGTGGTACGGTGATAAGTAGTACGAGATTTCCTCAACAAAAAATCCACACAGCAACCTGGCTATCTCCGGATGGTCGAACCGCTAACCAAATCGACCACGTGCTAATTGATGCAAGATACTCGTCTAACTTTGACCACTATTTAATAGCAGCCCGATTCAGAGCTCGACTGTCCAATGACAGAAAGCCAAAAGGAGGAGCATCACTCTCGAAAACACGCGATGCACCGTGCAATTTGAAAATCGAACCTCCGAATATTTTTCAAACATTCACTGGATTTCGGCAAGGATACGCGCTGTCATGTGACTTCTTCAATCTCGTGTTAGAACGCATAGTGCGGCGGGCAATACGTACAGCTGTTGTGGTATGCTGACGATATAGATATTATCGCGGGCTCCCAACGTACCGTTATTGAATCATTTACGCCGATTGAACAAGAGGCTAGACAAGTTGGTGTTGAGATCAATGAGAGTAAAACGAAGTACATGCAGTCGATCAGAAACAACTGTGTCGTCTGTTGAGGTAGTAAAGGAGTTTATCTACCTCGGGGCATACATAACTCCACAAATGACACCCTGGTGGAGACTCGGCGGAGGATAAGTCTACCTGACCGTTGCTACTTCGGCCTGTCTAAACAGCTAAAGTCCAAATTCCCAACCCGAAGGACCAAAATCATGCTCTACAGAACATTGATCTTGCCAGTCGTGCTTTACGGAGCCGAAAGCTGGACGATAAGCAGGATCTGCGAGGAGGACGAATGGTGGAGAAGACATAACCGCGAACTCTATGAGCTGTACAAAGATGTGGATGTAGTCCGGAAGGCAAAAATCCGTGGATTACACTGGCTCGGCCACATCGAGCGAATGGCCGACAAAGCTCCACCTAAGAGAGTCTTCGAATCCCAGCCTACTGGTTCGAGAGGACAAGGGAGGCAGAATTGCTTCAGTTACTGTTTGTAAGTGTCAAATAGCATTCACTAGGTGGCGGCAATGATTCATGTAACAGAGGTTCACCTGTGTCATTGCTCTATTTGTTATTGTTTACATTTGTATTCCTCTTTATGCTAAGCGATTGGTATTATTAGGAAATAAAACTAGAACTGTAAATTAATAATTAATAGTAAGCAACTTTGAAATTGGCGATTGGAGTATAAATACTCCGGCTGTTGAAAATAAAAATCAATCTCAGCCCACCCCCTTTTTGCATGCTGCGCTTTGTACAGCAACAGTAGGGACAACGATAATTCTAAAACCTTGCATGGTGATCCTGCCATAATCCTAAAATTTTACAGGGCTAGTGGATAGCGCATCGTCAAACTACAAGGTAAGATCCTATCATAGGCAGTCACACAACGCCGGCCGCACTGTAACCTCCAACCTATCTAGCCAGCCTACCGGATCTCCAGGCGTATAGAGAGGAATTTTCATGATCATAAATGAGAGTGAGTACATAAGAACTAGTCGTTTATAAATGAGAGCACATTATTTTTATTTCTCTACTGATACTGAAGTGTCATGATCACACCGAATTGTTTATAAATGAGAGAAGCATTTTCCCTACGTTTTTAGTTAGGTGACCTAGATTATTTCATTCTACTGTGCGGCCAAAGTACATATATCTACCCTCCATTCATCCAATAACCTCGAAGATGCCCTCTATTCACCTGTAGTGCTGCCTTCTTTATGCACTCGGACAAAGCGGGCAGATCAGATACTATCTAATTTAACCAAATCGATTGACCCACATCCGTCTGAATGTACCAGATTTATGGTCGTTAATTTTAAGCAAAAATTTGATACATAAACCCTTTATTTCACCAGTAGTATAAAATATTTATTTGAATCTAGTCCGCATCACTTAAACCTGAGCTCTTTGCTGAACAATAGTCATAAAAACAAAGTGCACGACTAGGGTGCAAGTACATTCACTTACATATACAGTGCTGGCACGCTAATTAGCACACCCTCATAAAAGAATAAACTTGTGCCTTATTTCATAATACAACATAATTTATAAATTATTATATGTCCATATTACATATTAACAATCTCTAATCACATTTTGAAATGTTCAAATTTTGAAATTTCAGTAGGCTTTGCTTTATATTTTTTTTATTTTTAAAATAGATTGCCTTTCGCATTGGCATTTTAATTAGCACACCCAAACAAAAAATTGCGTTTCATTTAAAGCCGTTATTTTTCATTCATCCTATTGTTGTGGTGAGTTATAAAGTATTATTTTGAAGTGTTTAAGTGCATTTAGAAATAGTTATGGGATTAAACAAGAGTTCTACGCCGGAGGAGAGGAGGTTAATATGGCTAATGTTCCAGAAGGAGCAAAACGTCAGCAAAATTGCACGGAACATAGATTGTTCGCGAAAAAAAGTGCAAAACGCTTTGAAGCATTATGAAACCCATGGAACATTTGCGGATAAAAGAAAATGCAGACCTAGAAAAACAACGAAAAGAGAGGATTCCATTATAGTCCGACATGCTCTTAGAGATCCTTTTGCCACTTCTTCTGAAATTAGAGCGCGCATGGAGCAAGAATATGGTGTAAACATCGCGGCTAGGACGGTGCGACAACGGCTTTTGGAGAACAACCTTCGAGGATACCAGAGTCTTAAGAAACCGAAGGTAACAGATGGTAATAGGAAGAAGCGAATTGCATTCGCAAGAGGCCATTTGGATTCTCCTTCATCTTTATGGAATTCAGTGATATGGAGCGATGAATCCAAATTTAATATCTGTGGTTCTGATGGAAGAACTTTTGTACGACGACCTCCAAACAAGCAACTAGATCCCAAGTACACCAAAAAGACGGTAAAGTTTGGTGGAGGAAGCGTAATGGTATGGGGTTGTTTTAGCTCTCATGGTGTTGGACCTCTAGTCCTTATAAAAGGTAAATTAGATGCTCTAGCATATAAGACTATGTTGTCGAACCACCTCATACCATATCTTGAGAGTTTACCGCTATCATTGTACCGGGAAGCTGTTTTCCAGCAGGACAATGCGCCTTGCCATAAGGCCAGGTCTGTAAAAGAGTGGTTTGAAGAGCACCAAATATCGGTAATGGATTGGCCCCCTCAGAGCCCAGACCTAAGCCCAATCGAAAATTTGTGGGCTATTATTAAAAGACGTGTCATGGCTTTAAAACCGAGAAATGTGAAGGAGTTATGGGACACAATCCATCAAGAATGGTTTAAGATACCAAAGGAAGAGTGCGCACGCCTCACGTGCTCCTTGAATAAACGATGTGCCGCCGTAATTACCCAAAAAGGATACCCAACTAAGTACTAGGTAAGTTTACATAAGTTAATTTTAATTTTAACTTGTTATTATTTAATTTTTTTATATTTTCAGATGTCATTGACGAGACTCTGGCGTGTTACGAAAACACATATTTTTTTATTTTTTATTTTTTATTTTTTTATTTTTTTTTATTGTTTTTTTTTAATTTTTTTTTTATAAATTAATTAAGTATTAATATCAATAAAAGCAAACATTGAAGATCCTTATTAAATTGTTTTACTTTAACATTCGTTTTATCTTATCATAACTTTGTATGATAGGGTGTGCTAATTAGCGTGCCAGCACTGTATGTTGTTAGTTTGTAAATCACTCAGATTAATGTTTAAACAAAATAGTTAAAAATCGTTAAAAATGCAAAAACAATTTTTTAACATTTGTCCAAAACTTGGTGTGTTGGTGTGTGATGAGCCTGCTTACGTCAAAAATTGTTCAAGTATCGATTTTGAACAAAATCTATTTCTAAACCAAGGGCTGAAAAGTTTTTCGGAAGATGTCCAACCATCAGGGTCTTGCTTTGAGCATTTCCACGAATGCATTGGCAATCATTTTTCACACAGGTAAGACGCCAACTACACTGTGGCATACTGGGACTTCATTATTACGCGCAGAGCTGCCACTTTTTTTTTCAAATTGCATATTATACGAAGCACCAAATCATCAATCAGCCTGGTGACTGGAATATCAGCTCTATATATCTTATTAACAAAAACTTGGTCAGATGGGAGTAGGGGCTTGCGAGATTAGTTCCGTATAATTATTTTATTTACATTCTAAATTGGTTTCTACGTTAATATGCTCCATAGAAAAGGAAAAGGGCAAAACAAAATATATACTGTCATTAAAAAATGACACCAGCAAAGAGATCAGGCGAAAAATCGCTCTTGTCAACCACTGTTTTTAGGCTAAGAAGGCAATTGAGTAGCAAAGCCCTCCACGGACAACATAGATGACTTTAGATAAGACCCTCATAATCCCAGTCCTGCTAAGGAGCAGAGGCACAGGCGTTATCAAAGGAGGATGAAAACACTCTTAGTTGTTTTGAAAGAAAAATTTGTCGAGTTATTTTTGGTCCTGTTTGTATCGACGTGGAATGGAGGATAAGATACAACAACGAACTATACCGGTTGTACAGCGACATCGACCTAGTGAAAAGGGTTCGAATTCATCGCCTACGATGGATATGGAAATCAAAGCTCCGGCCCGGAAAGTCTTCGAATTTATCTCGAAGGGCTGACGGCGTAATAAAGGAAAACCTCACCTAAGGTGGCGCATGCAAGTGGAAATGGATCTCAACCAACTTTGTGTGCAAAGTTGGAGGCGGCAATTTTGAGCACCGCACCATGATAAAGTACCTCTGGAAAAATCGCCTAAAGAAATTTTCGAAGAAATTTGCAACCGAATCGTAACTGTGGATGAGACTTGGGTCCGCCAATACCCTGCAGCGGATTGAAAAAGGGGAGGGGGCCGCCGAAGAAATTCAAGGTGGAAAAGTCGGCTTCGAAGCTTATAGCGACTGTTTTTTGGGATAGCGAAGGTGTTTTGTTGATTGATTACGTGCTAAAAGGGACTGCGATGAATGGTCAATATTACGCAAATTTATTGACTGAGGTACGTGAAGCGGTCGTACGGAAGTGACGTGGGAAACCCAAGCAGGGTGTTGTTTTCGCAGGATAACGGGCCTGTTCACACAGCGCGGGTTTCGAGACAGGCCTCAAATGACACAGGTTTTTCAACGCTAGACCACCCACCCTTCAGCGCAGACGGTGCCCCGAGCGACTTTTGCTTTTTTCTAATTTGAAAAAGAAATTACGAAGCCTGAGATTTGCAGATGAGAACGAGATCAAGGCGGCCGTAGAAAGTCATTTTGAAGGAAAGAATATTTTTTCGGTGGTATTAAGGCCCAATGTGAGAAATGCATTTTTTTAATCGGATCTCTTCTTGCACTTTAACCACATCCATTCCTTGCCCCTGGATCTTCCATGTTTTCTTCTTTGTGCAGTTCTACGAAAATAATCATTCTTTACAGAAAATATAAACTGTAGAAATGCCACGTGAAGATCCAACGTCGCCTGAACCTAGGAAACCCCCGGTATTTCGGTTTGGAAAAATAATGCCCTACCTATTATATGGTTCCAAGTTCTGGAGTATAAGCAAGAAGGCTGTGTGCGAAGGGGACGAATAAAGGAAAAAATACAACCACGACTTGGATGTAGAACACAAAACCAAGGCCCGACGACCACTGAGCGGATGGACATCAATGTTCCAGCCAATAAAAACTTCAATGCCAGCCCCTAGGTTTGAGAAGAACAGGAAGACTGAGTTTCCGTTTTAAAAACCAAGCAATCGCGGATGCCAGGCATCTTGATCTAGATAACTGGAAGCAATATGTGCGGGATCGATGATTATGGAAAGTCAGTGTTAAGTAAGAAGTCTCCAGCTATCACATAATATGAAAATATTTTTTGTTTAGTATTAGAGTAGGTACTGCAAAATATACGAAATATAATTTTATTAACACTTCCAGTGCTGAACGATTCCAGCAAGGCATAAATAGTAGTTTGAACGTACCGTATGTTCCAATGTATAAATGCCACCATGAACTCTATCTTGATGTCGTCGCAAGCCACTTTTTATTGGAAACTGTTTGTGGCAAAAACAGCACTGTAGCTCCTTAATTGTCATGTGGCTTTTCGTATGCCGTACCAGGCCACTATGCGAAAGGTAAACTTTCGGGCAAGCATTACACAAGTATTCTTTAAAAATGTTGTGAGTCTTAGAGTGTGATATCAGAGCGCATTCTTGACCAAACTTTTCAGGACACTTTGGGCATTTGAATTCTCCTTCGCCATTCGACTGGCGTCCACGCGTTAAATGCGAATTCATGTGTTTACGCACTTGCAAAGATATAGGAAACACTTCTCTACATATAGGACACATAAACGGTGGCGGTCCTATGCAATGTTGACTTTTGTAGTGGATAATGATGTCCTGTTTGTGACTAAACTCCTGAAAAAAGAAGAAATATGAATAAGTGAAGCATTGATAACTTTAACGTACCAGTTTGCAATGTGGAATTGTGCATGTGAAACTAGCTGATAATATTTCTGTAGAGTCTTGTTTAGAATGTTCGAATGATGGTTCATCGTTACTTATTGGTTCATTGATAATCATGTCTTCGTTAGATTTTTCTTGTTTTACAGTAATTTCAGATTCTATTGTGGGTTCTTTCCAACTCTCCTGTGCAAAGTCCTGTTTAGACTGATTGGATAATGGGTCATTATTACTGAGCGCTTCACTGGTGATATTAAACGTTGAGAAACCGTCGTTTGACTTTTCTTCCTTAACAGTAATATCAAATCCAATTTGTGGTTCATTTTCAATCTTTTGTGCAGGGAACTGTTGGAATGATGGGACACTATCATTGAGTGGTTCATTGGTTATCTTAGACAGTGAGTGACCATAGTCTGGTATTTCTTCTTTAACTGTGATACTAAATTCAATACGCGGTTCTTTCCAACTCTGTTGATTAGAGTCGTTGACCGATTCACTGGACTGCGTCAACACTGAATTCACGTAGCCCATATTATTATCATTCCAAATAGTTTGGTCGCAAAGTGGTTGCGCTTGTAGGTTACAATATTTACTAGGGACTTTTATGTTTTTCTCTTCATGAAAATATTTCCTAGGCAACTCTGTTGCTCTGGCAGTTTTTAATTTCATTGCAATCACGGTTTTCTCTCTAAAAATGCGATCTTTGCAATAATTAGACTCTGTCGGCATCTTTCCTGATTTAGAATCGTTCGCAACAACAGCCTTTTGCTTCTGTGCGTAGGTCTTAAAATACCTCATCAACGTGACGCACCTATGGCACATTAATGTTTTTCTTTCAGTCTTTATAGAGGTTTGCCCAACGTTCAAATATGAGATCTTCTTTTTCCTGGTAGTCTATTTCGAATGTCTGGAAAAAAAAAAACAGAATTACAAATTTTACAGATCAGGACCCGCACAATACTACATGTCTACAGTTCTAAAAGTAATAGATGTTTCTTTTCATCGTTCTATCAGATGCGATGCTGGTAAGTATATATATCTGACACAACTCGTCAGATTGGAGTGTGTTCTTGCACTGACATTAATACCAGTGACAGACAAAAGTGGTTAATCCAACTCACTGATCGCGATCACCAAGTTGGTCTGTCATTTATGACTTAGCTCCAAACGAGATAAGCACATTGTGGAATTGGACTTATCCTCACAGAGCTTGCTCAGCTCGTTTTTTGTCAGCGAAGCAGCCACTTTTGCAAATGAGATCGGCGCAGATTCAAGTAGATTTTATTTATTGTACTGGAGAAAAACACCCTAAGTCCTATTAAATATTGCGGTATCTTTTACTATTCAATAAAACATAATTAATACATTATTTGAGGAAAATAAACTTGCTATGCTCCAAACTACCTGAAAAATTAAAACTAGTATTAGGTGCACAACTAAGTTCTCGCTGTTTTTTTTATGAAAATGCAACTTTATTGTGAAAAAATGGTTACAAATGAATCATTCAAACTATTGCCCATCGCCAGCTACAACTCTTTCCCATCTTTCTGGCAGAGCTCGAATACCGTTACGGTAAAAGTGCTCATCTTCTGAGGCTATCCACGAATCAAGCCATTTTTTTAATGTCTTTATATGAGCGGAACTGCTGATCAGCCAGACCATGTGTCATCGAACAGAACAAGTAATAATCGGATGGCGCAATATCTGGGGAATATGGCGGGTGGGAACGGATCTTCATTGAGCAATGCCTCCAATTCAGCGTCTTCGAAGGATTTTGGCCTTCCTTCACGCGGACTGACGTCAACATCGAAATCACCGTCTTTGAAGCGACGGAACCAATCACGGCACGTTGTTTCACTTAGAACAGCATCTCGGTAAACTTTTTGGAGCTCTCGATGCGCTTCAGCCGCCGTTTTCTTCGAAGGAAAGAAGAAAATCAACACTTCCCGCAAATGACGATTATTTGGCACAAAATCAGACATTTTCACACAACCAAAAGTATATGACGCCAAAACAAAATCACTAATGTGTCAAAACAGTTTGTTTACCATATGTCTAAGCTTGGTTCATGACGTTTTGGATATGTCAGCCAGCACTTACTGCTGGAGCCATCTATGGACAAACACCGAGAACTTAGTTGCGCACCTAATAATTCCACGTAATACTAATACATTGAAAATATTTTTATGTATTAAATGTTACTTCGACATTAATCACAATTTGAATTTCCGTTATCAAAATAATTAATGATTGCGTTGCAACCGCAAATTTTGCTACAATCAAATGTCAATAAAGTGCTGGGAAAGCCAGTATGGAATTTATCATTTTATCATTTTCTTTATTAAAAACTTCCTCGACGGTGAATATCTTTTCGTCCGTAAACAATATATTTTCGTGGCCGTTGTCCGCGTGCTAGTACAAGAGTCGCTTGCATCTTCCAAGCCTAATTTGCTTTAAATTAGGCGTCAATAAATGTCTAGTTGACCGACGAAAGGCTTTCATGTTGAGATCATCCAGAATAAGCCTTGACATGGATCAGGTGGATCAATCCAGCTCACGCGACATAATTTTTTGTTTAGGAAGGGGATTTCTACGAATTCGCTCGTGTACAACTTTTACAACCGCGCTCGTACGGATAACGCGCGGACATTCACTTTTTGATGATGCTGAAGGAACTGAAATGCTCTCGCATATAACATTACTGTGTGAGGAAAAACAAATAAAGGTTCTTAATTGAAGGAAACACTACATACAAACACGGGTATTAACGCATTGAAATGTTAATCGTAGTTTGATTCTTAGCTGATTATCTAATACAAGTAAACAGTGAACAACAGATCCTTCTCCACAATATTATTGTCAACTTTTCTATGATAGTAGACAGGAACAACTGAAAAAAAAAAATACAAAAATATCCTCTTATTTTCTTTCATTTTCATTGTTCACCTTGAAAAATATACCTATTTCAGCAAAATTTTGAATAATTAATTAATATAATGGAATTCGCCTATTACCTAGCAACGAGTGCATTGAAACAAATCCTAAAATGAATTAAATAAAGTGAACTTTATTCACGCATGACCAGCCCATAAATTCGTTCAACACCAAAACACTTTTGTTACGCAGATGATTCCAACACTTATTCATCTTCTCTCAGTTCAGAGATAGTACTGCGCAGACTCAGAGAACATCACCTGTGCATGATATCGTGTTGGGCGATAGGCGAGTGACGGTGAGTGAGATAGCTGAGGCTGTGTGTATATCGGAAGAGAGGTTGCGAAACATCTTGCACAAAAACTTAGGGATGCGAAAGCTCTGCGCAAGATGGGTGCCGCATTTGCTGAATGCCGATTAGCGATGGTTCAGCGTCAAAGAAAGCGAAGTCGATCGCATCTGTCGGAAAGGTCATGGCCAGTGTGTTTTGGGATCCTGTTAATTAATTACCTTGAGAAAGGCAGAACAATTACAGGTGAATATTACTCCAACCTTCTTGACCAGCTGGATGCCAAAATTCGCGAAAAGAGGCCTGGCTTGAAGAAGAAAAAAAATCATCTTTCACCAGGACAATGCACCTGTACACAAGTGTGCGTTGGTGTTGAATGAGAAAACTGCGGGATTTGGGGTACGATTTGCTCGGGCATCCCCCCTATTCCCCTGATTCGGCACCCTCAGACTTCCATCTGTTCCCAAACTTGAAGAAATTTGTTTCTGGGAAGCGCTTCGCATCTAATGCAGAAGTTGAGAGGGCCGTAGATGAATATTTTCACAGCCTTCCAGACTCTCACTTCCGAGAAGGAATACTGATGTTGGAGAAACGCTGGACCAAGTGTGTTGAAGTCAAGGGAGATTATGTAGAATGAAAATCGCAGTCTTTCATTGTCAGGCCGAGAACTTTTCACCTTGCCCTCGTATACGACATTTTTCGTTTTGTTGTCAGGTGCGAAAACGAACAAAGCTTATGGTTTGCCGACACGTGAACATGTTACGTACAATTGACCGTGAGAGAAACATTTATTTTCTAGATTCAGGCCACAAACACTCAAGGATTGGCCTTCTGATTTGTTGATCGTCATGGCGAATGCAAGACGAATCGGAAATTGAATTCGTTTAAACTCGAATTGGTTCAGATTTCGAAGCATGATGACTACCGAGCCAACCTTTAGTTGTTAATTGTGCGGTGGCAAGCCAGGCAGATCCAATGAGTTTAAAAATTCAGTTGTTACACAGTCGATAGATTTGAACGAATGCAGTGGACCAACGATTTGATTTTGAATTGTGAAGTTTAAGTGATCCACATCTTTGTTCTTTGCCGCAAGAATTGCTCGTTCACTCAACCAATTGTGATTTTTGTGGTTAGCAATGATGTTCGGGAACACTTTGTGGATGAGCTCGTCCTTCGTTAAGACGAAATTGCAAAAATTCAGCGAAAACGAAATCAATCCGTTAGATTCCTCGACAGCAACACGGCCATTACCGATAGTCAGCAATCGCTTGGATAAATCTTCGGTAGATGGATCGTTTAGCAATGCAACTCGCATGTTTGTCGTCAGCTGAAGTTTCTTCACATAGCGCCACATAGTCGATGATTTGAGGTAAGCGTTTATTTCGTCGGCAGCGGTTGATCTTGGAATGACTGGTAGTGGTTGGCGGAAATCGTCAGACAGTAAAATCATTGCGCCTCCAAAACATCTTGAGTTATCGCGCAGATCTTTCATAGTTCGATTGAGTGCTTCCAATGCGCATTTGTGCGCCATTCTGCATTCATCCCAGATGATGATTTTACTTGCTACCAAAACTTTGGCCATTGCTGAGTGTTTCGGAATGTTGCATGTCGGTTTTTCAGTCGTTTGAAGGTTTAACGGCAATTTCATTTTTGTCATGCCATGTTCATTTTTGTTTCTGGCTTGTATCAGAGATGGCAGATTTAATTTTTTTGTGATTTTCTTACCTTTCCAAGATATCATCAAAAAAGCCGATCCATGAGAAAATGAATTTTATTCATAAATTTTTTTTCCTGAATTTTTCCAATGTTTTAATAGTTATTCTGCTATTTGGGGCGGAGACACATCCAACAAATTAAAGATCATAAAAATCGGTCCAGCCGTTCTTGAGTTGTAAATGGTGGAACTAACCCGACTTTATTTTATATCTTAAGAAGATGAAATAATAAAATAAAAATTCATAAAAACAAAGCAGAGCTCTTTCTGAGCTCACAGATTTTGACAAAAAAAAGTTTTCAAAACTTTTATGCCGACGACGACGACAACAAACAACTGACAGTGACGATCGGCCCCGCGGGCCATGACCATGCAACCATGCGAGGCTAGTTGTTTGTTGTCGTCGTCGTCGTCGTCGTCGTCGTCGGCATAAGTCTTATTATTTTTACCGAGGTGGTATTTGTTGGCGGTGGAGTAAAATATTCATTATAATTTCAGAAAATTTTGTATAAATTGTGGTGTACTCGTAAGTTACAAGAAACTTATGAATGAACATAGTGACAACGAAAGTACAGGGTGGCGCACGAATGGTGCTACAAAAACAAAACGTAGTAACTTTTTTTCTGTGTGAGTAATCGGCTTTTTTTTTATTTTGCAGGTTACTATTTAGATTTATTAAAATAAATGCTTGGGATACCGAAAAGAGGATTTGGATAGTGCAGCGGTACCATGCTTTGCAGTCCTTCATTTCTATCCAAAGGGAATTTAGGCGGAAGTTTGGTGGCACTCCTCCGAGTAGATGGACCATTATGAGGCTGGTAAACATGTTTGCCGATACTGGAAGCATCGCACGAAGACCGTACCATCGAAATCCCTATGTTCGGGTTCAAGACACAATCGCGGCTGTAGCATCGTCAATTCAGGCAAATCCAAGCGTTTCGACTCGAAACTTTTCGCCGCAATTTGGAGTTAGCAGACGGTCATTACAACGGATAATTCATCATGACCTAATCTTGTTTCCGTACAAAGTCCAAATTACAAGCAAGTTAAACCAAGTTCGCCTGGAATTTTGCCAAAAAATGATTGAAATGGCCGAAGCAGACAACAGCTTGATAAATTGCTTGTTTATGTCTGATGAGGCCCATTTTGATCTAAATGGCAATGTAAACAAGCAAAATTGCCGTATATGGAGTGAATCTAATCCAGAAATACTCCATGAGACGGAACTGCACCCAGAACGAGTCACTGTGTGATGCGCAGTTTCATCGCGCAGTGCATTGTGAGGCCATATTTCTTTGAAGAAAACGGTGTAACAGTAACTGTCAATGGGGACCGTTATTTAAAGATGTTGAAGAAGTTTTTTTTTACCCAGAACTGCGCCGAAGAAGTATCCGTTTCAACAGCATTTGGTTCCAGCAAGATGGAGCAACTGCACACATAGCCAGACCGGTTATGGCGGAGCTCCAACGAAAATTCCCAAACAAATTAATATCCAGAAACTTCACTTTTCGATGGCCCCAAAGGTCCTGACCTGACTGCACGAGACTTTTTTTATGGGGTTATGCCAAGCCGAGTCAGGAACCTGCGAAAGAGACTCAAGCTGTGATGGAGGATCTGATGACGGTAATGAAGAAATTTGCTCTAAAGAGGAAGAGTTCAATGAACAGAGATACACCGAAGAAGAAGAAAATGTTGTACGAGATAATAAAAAGGGATAAGATCCCTTGTATGCTCAGCATACTGGGTCTAATAATAGTGATGTGGACGGACGACTTCATATTAACAGCAGTGAGTGCCATGAGACTGATCGTGAAAGCAGCAATGAGGCAGAGGAAGTTTGGCACGAAGAAGATTATATTCGAGATGCAACAAGGAAGTTCGTCTACCATCGAAAGCCTTCAACTCCTGGAGATAAATGTAAAAACTAGTTCGCTACGGGTAAGTAAAATTATTTTTTTTTATAAATTAATATTAATAATACTTTTTTTTTTTTTGGATTTCGTCAGAGGCCTCTCCGAAATCGTTCCATGACGATGGACGATTCAGACTGGATTCTGGACACCCGTAAAAGGTCTTTTCCAGGAAACTCTAAACAGATACAGCTTTTTATATCGTGCGGTTATACTTTTGCAAGCTAGACAAAACAGTTTTTTATTGCTGGAAATCCTAAAAGAAAATATCGGGGATTTTTTTGTTTGCTCTAATTACTTGTTAATTGATGCCATAAAATAAAAAAATAATAAAGGGTCTGTATCCGTCTAGAGTTTCCTGGAAAAGGCTTTTTACAGGGTGTGGCTTTACTTTTGCAAAGCACTGTATATGTCTAATATGGTACAAATATTGATTTCGAGCAAAATCGATTGAAACATAGCCGAATAATAACCAATTTTTAAAAACAGATTAATAAACAAAGTACCGTTAAACGTATTTTTTGAAAAAAAAACCTGGTATGCCATCTGATAGCATGTATCCACCGTAACTCAAATATTGTAACCCTAATGATCCCAGATATGAAGTTTGAAGAAAATCCGTCCAGCGTCCAGATATAATTGAGAGACCCACTTTATTGAATTTCTCTATAATAGTGAAGTTAAGATTGATCAAAACCTCGAAATCGAAAATTTTCAGGAAACCAATACTTGTCCTATAGGTGCAAGTAAAAATAATTGTAATATACTCGTACATATGCACTGAGTCATTTCAATGCTAATAAAATATTTTGCAGAGGATATTTTGTTCTGCTTATGAAGAGCGCAAATCAGAGATAAAACAATACTGTGAACTGCGACAAATGAATGTACTCGTAGTCGGACTACGAGCCGCACCTGATAACTGCTCTGGTTCGAACACATCGAACGAATGGAGGAGAACCTTCAGATGAACTACCGCGGGTTGGAGAAAACTTGAAGATCTGAAACATGTCCCCAATTGACTGGGAAATCAATCCTTCGCAATAAGTTTTTAAACAACTTTCAACAAAAGCGTCATCTTTTGAGCCTTGTATAGTGCTTACAGTTGGAAATAACTCAAAATTGTTGATAGCTGAGAGATTTAATTAAAATTTGTTTTGTCAATTAATAAATAAACATTTTGTAAAAAAAAATTATACAAATAACATTTCATATAGGTATATTAAATTTGTAATGTCCGGTAACTGGTACATAGGTGACCGGTGATTGATGTAAAAGTGTCCGGTAACCGATGCAATGATACTTTTTTAACTCATTTATTCACATAAAAAAAATACTATAATTCCAAAAAAAGAAGAGTTCTTTCTTGTGATATAGAGTAATCATACCTATCAACAAAAAATATTTTGTGTATATTTTTGATGTTTAATAATAAACACAAACTCTTAAGTGTTCGGCAACTGGTGCTTTTAAACTATCTATCGAGACCCATCTAAGAACTGTGCTCTTTAAAGTTTACCAAAACCCAGTGATGGAGAGTTAAGGAAAAAGGAGAGTGAGGTCACGATGCGCATTGATTTTGAATTTTTACAAATTATAGGTGACCAATTGTAGTCAAAGGGTCTGTGCTGGCATGCAAACTCCTACCTTTTTTTATCGCCGGCCGGTGTGCGTAGGATCCTGACCCCTTGCTCCTACGCCAGCCTTTCTCTTCGTCGATTTGGTAACCGCACTACGAGAACTCTCTCAAAACTCTCCCTGCCTTGGTTGCAGCTGGGACTTGAACCTGGGCCTGCTGCATAAGTGGAGTTCTAGACCTGCGCCTCTACCATTTGGTCCAAGCTTGTAATGAAAATTGGGGCTCCTTAGGCATTTTTTGTCTAACTCCACGAATTCGAGGTTAATTTTGTTTGATATTTATTGCATCCTTGGAATAAAATAAATTCGGGCAACACAATAGTGGGTGTCGCCACGAATGTGTGCGTGTGTTTCGCATTACGACTGGTTTTTAAATTGGTCGTTATGAAATGATGGGAGAGTTATGCTGTCACTGTTCTGCGATTTCAACAAAGGTTTTCCAACGACAAATCTGGCAAACTGTTTTTTCCGTTTCCTTGAAAAATTACTGGTGCTCATTGGAAAATTAACGTCGGTAACTCTGTCCCAGCAAAGAAAAAATAAAAAGCTTTTCTTCCAACATTATTAAAGTTTGAATTCGAACATCGGGGGTATTTCCAATTGTTCTAAAAACGATCAGTTCTATTACAAGGTTTCTAGAACATTGGTGCTGAGTGGTGAAAAAATTATATCTTATGATGACCGGCGTGCGAAAGCAGATTCTAAACTATATGCATGTGGAAAATATGCTGTATGTCTATTACAAACAGATAAGCATACGGGACACAACCGAAAATTTCATTCGAACTTTTGTGGTGTGTGATGGGAGCTTACGACCAAACATGCGTTTGATATTGCTCGAAACCTGATGAAATTAAAATAACGGAACTATACTTTTTGATTTGAAAACATGCGGCACCTCACAATTCTCAGGCCGAAGTGGACCGTTGAAATCAATGTAGCGAACAAATAAAAATCTCCCACTCATGCAAAGAAAGAAAATTTCCGATTTGAAGATTTTCATTGGGAGAAAACAAGTCAGACCACATTTTCTTTGTATTGAATTTCTTAACATTCTTACCAAAATCATCATAAGAAGTAAAACAGCGATGATTGAAACCGCTGCTGAAGTGAAGTCTCTGTTTGGTTGGTTGCGTCAGTGATATAGAGGAGAAGTCATGTTATCAAAAACATAAGTATAAGTACATGTATTATGCAGCAGTTGTCATATGTGCGTGCTGATGGTTTTGCATATTCATTAACTTTGTTTAACTACGAATGTTTTCACATAAAATAGAGCATCTTTCTTGTCTACATGAAACACATGCATTTTAAGACAGCTTTCATTTGATAAAAAAATAAATATGTTGGCGCTAACAGCCCATACAGAACCAGTCCTAGTTTTTCACTCGTGCTGTGCGTCGTACAAATGATTGGGATCCACAGTTATATAACTAAAAGGCAGTTTTTGAACACGGGGAAAGTCGACTTTAAATTTACAAAACAGGTGGTGTTCTGATGTCATTGCGTCAGACGGTGTGACATAATTTCGCGAAAGCTTTTTCCAACAAACAACCGACGCGACGAGATCTTATCATTGCCATGTAGATCCATAGGAATTTTTTTTTTCTAATTGAGAGCGCATTAGCTATCTTCAATTCAACATGTGTTCACCAAAAAAGTTTAGTGAGTCAGGCAGATTAAATTCCTCCTTCTCGTAAATATAACAAACATCAGTTTTGAGAGATTTAACTGAAAGTCCATTCCTAGCGCACCATTCATCGATCGCACTAGGCCCATCTGTGCCTTGCTACAGAGTCTCTCGGCATGTTCCGGCATGAAAGTATGGCAACATCATCTGCGAATGAATGAGCATAGATGTTAGAGCTGTTGATAGTGTTTAGCAGAGGGTTGACCACCATATGACATAACACTGGAGAAAACCGACACCTTGTGGGCAGGCCCTGTTAACCCCTTTTATTACATATCGCCCACAATCCGCATCAACAATCAAAGCTTTATTCATCAATAGCACTGCTTTAATCCACGCTGTGTTGTCTGACAGAATCGCACATATTATCAAAAGTAGCATTTTACTTTAATCTCCAAAACTTTTTTTTTTCTTTTTACTGCAGGTTAGCAAATTTGATCCAAATTTCTACGTCAAAATGTTATAGGACTGTGGCAGACAGGCAACTGATTGTCACTATAAGGGCACCTTTCTTATTTTTTCTCACCACGTAAGTACCGGATCTCTGAAAAGAAAGTAATCTACGATCAACCGCAAGAGAAGTCGACGTAATATTCAATCTCCCGTTTCTACGTCAAAATGTTATAGGACTGTGACAGACAGGCAACTGATTCTCACCATAAGGGCACCTTTCTTATTTTTTCTCACCATGTAAGTATCGGATCTCTGAAATGAAAGTCATCGAAGATCAACCGCAAGAGAAGTCGACGTAATATTCAACCTCCCGTGTCTCTACCCACCCTATCTACACAAAAATCTAATAACTATCGCGATGGGGATAACCGTGTTTTACCTTAAACCTGTGTCCTCATCCAAATAGAATGAAAAGAATTAAAATTGCTGCATAGTTTTTTTTTGTTATTAATTTCACAATAAAGAAAAGAAAATGAAGCAAAAAACTCATACCTTTCAACTGCAATATCACCCATCATCAGGCCTGGCGATGCATTTGTTAATTACTTATCACTTATCACTTTTAGATGCAATTATGTAGATTGAATGGTAAATGAATAACAAATGATTCATGAAAATAACATCTACCGATAGGTGTTAATTCGAAAGATGACGAAAAAGAAGCACTACAACCGAACATCTTGCAACTCTGTTAGTAATTCTTAATTCGTGATGCCATCTGGGAGATTCTCCGGAAATTGAGAACGGGAGAAGGCGAATGGTGAGTTCCCTGCGCCAAATATCAGTGTAAATTTTCTTTTGGTTGTGGTCCAGCAATCCGCACCTGTGAAAGAAACATAGAGGAAAATTACTATCCGCTTAGAATAGATCATAGACCCTATCCCACATGTTCCAACCCATCCCTAATACAGTATATATAGGTGTGCCGTTGTGAATTTGCTGATTCAAATGCAATATCTTGCAACTCGGAAGAAATACTTCTTAATGATGAGATTAAGAAAATAAGACTTATCTTACCTACCACCATACCTTAGCTTTAGAAAAGCAAAATCGGGTTGTTTCTTTTTAAAAGAAAACGCCCTCAAAAAGTAGGCGTGGTCGTACACAATTTATGGGCAAATTGTAAAGAATATCAACCTTGAACGAATATCAGATAATATTTCCACGATTTTTAAGAGATTTTATCAGAATAATTGTTGTTACTTTTTCTTAGTAGAAAGTGGATGTGGACGTGAAAAGCAACCGTATTTTAAAGATATCATGGCCTTGAAGCAGTAAATCTTGTTGGACTTTGATAGAGTAATTGTTTGGCATCTCACTTCAGGGATGTAAACTTTCTGTTCAAAAAATATGCACATGCAGAATAGCTTGTCTCGGAGAACTTTTTAGTACGAAGGCAGTAAACTCTAGGAGGGATGGATGCCAAGGGTTTCATAGGGATTTTGTTGATGGTGGGTTAGGCGTTCATGGTCTAAGCTATAGAATTCAACAGTATCATTCAGATAGAGTCCAAGACGATCCGAATTTCTCTATTATCTTAGCTGCAGTGGAATTGGCAGCAGGTGCCTCTGGATCAGATAGTGGAGGTGAAGAAATAGGTACAGCGGATGGATTAGGTTTGGCAAGTGGAGTAGCTTCACCAGGTGATGGTGTGAAATTGAGTTCATATCTATATTTCTAAACTTAAATGTGCACTGTTCACTTGAGCTCTCAACTGCGTTGTTCAAATCTTATACACATTTAATAACATCATTGAACCTAGACAGATCGTATAATACTTTTTTTGAAGACTGTTTATTTTCAATAAGGATCGAGTTCATCGAATCACCGTGGCACTGACGCGGGAGAGTAGAATTTGTTTGCACTCATCGCAGCAGAGAAAGAAATTACTGAAAAATTCTGTGAGATAATTAGTTGATATTTTGCTAATACTGATAAATTCAAATAGTATTGAAAAAGCAAGATGTTTATTTTAAGAAAACGCTACCAAAAAGTGGGAGAGTGAGTAGAGAAATTCAACGTCAACATATTTTATTTCTCCGCTATGAGCTCAAATTAAAAGCTTAATCCGAAAAAAAAAATTGTTTCGAATTGCTTATACGTATAAGCAAAAATGTATTCGTCTTTTGCTTGTACTGAAGACACCCCCAATAAATGTCTTTGTGTAAAAATCATGTTAGGAGCTAACACCTGATTCTTCAAAGTGTGTTAATGTGGTATAAAATAAACACCTTCGGACTGAGTTAAATAAAATTTCACGACGCTGGGGTAATCCATTCAGCAACAAGAAACTTAACTGTTATATTCTGAAAAACCTGCTGCAGCACTCGCAAATCCCCTAATGCTTAAACATGTGATGGAAAACCACGGCACAAGATGTGCTCGGTACTTTCTTGATCTTCCAAACAAAGAGTCGGAAAAGATTTGAAGGAGTTTTTCCGATTTTATGGAGACGATAGTCCAGTGAATTATGAGCTACTTATATAGTTAAAGTACTTTTGACAATATTAGGTATAATCTTACCTACAAAAGATTTATTTAAAAGGGTTGCACATGATCAATTTTTTAGTTAACTATCAGTTTTCAAAATGAAAGGATAAAAAAAAGAAAATATTAAATTAAATAAAATAATGGGTCGTTCGAAACAAATATCAATTGAAAGCAGTGATCCCAGACCGAGTAGTAGACGTCCAAGAAAAACTACTAAGCAGAAAGATAACTCGATAGTGATTACCAGCAAGCGTAATCGAAGGCCTATGGCATCAGACATCTGCGGAGAAATCAATAGCAATAGAGAAATCTCACTCTCCGTTACAACAATCAAAAGGCGTTTTTGGGACGCAAATTTGTTTGGACGTATTGCAATAAAAAGCAGTTACTTCGGGAGCAAAATATGAAGAAACGACTAGACGGAGCTAGAGCTTATCAAAATTGAAACATTGAGAACTGGAGAAGAGGCACAAAGGGAAAACAAACCGCCTTGCCGCAATGTATTCTGTCCACCGTAAAGCATGGAGGTGGATCGATTTTGGTGTCGGTAGCCTTTTCCTTCAGCGGAACCAGTGATCTAGTTCGTATCGAAGTCATTTTGAACAATGAAGGCTACAGAACCATTCTAGATGAGAATTGTTTCTGTGATAACCGTGTGACGGTGAGAACAATTGCCAGTGTAAGAAAGAATTGCGGTGACACAGTGACATGGTTACCCTGTACCTAGACACAGCCAATAAGTTATGATCGGTATGTCTCTATGGGACAATGTACGGCACATTTGTCTGAATACTTCAGGATTCCAAGGGATTAATGCTAGAGCTCTGTCCATAACTTCATCTATAGTAAGAATGAATAAAACGGCTTGACAATTAACTTTTACCACTACTTTATAAGACTTTAGAAATTTACTGGCTTACAAATTAACAAAGTTTCAGTACATAGATGTATAAAAACTTTAAAATAAAGTACTGAATGAATGAATGTTTTTATTGAGACTCTTCGAATAAAACAAATACATATTATTAACTTCAGACTTACAAAATGCTCAATAGGAATTGTAAACTTTAAAATAAATACTAGGATTCCACTCAAAATTTCTCCGAATAAAACAAAACACGGATGACAACCACAAAAGAGAGAAAACAAATACGTCCAGTCATGCCAGATCCCCTGCAAATGTACTTCTAAACGCCAAGGGTGGCGTTCCAAGTTGAAGAGATATGCCATGTTACCACCGAATTAAAATGCAAAATTTTACAGAATAGATTGCGAATATGGCAGTGGTGTTTCCACTGAACTTCAAAAGTTTAATTAAATACTGCCTGTCAAATGATGGCACCGATGACAGCACCAGAGTGGTGGTGCGTGCACGTAATACACGCACAGCCCATTCTGAACTTTTAGAGCCTGCTTCGCGTGCATCAATCGCCGTAGGAGATCATTTTTTAGCCCTTCTTCAACACGAATGTTCCATCACTGGGTTTTATAAACTTTAAAGAACACAGTTCCGTTTAAAAAAAAACCGTTATCATTGATATCATTCGGGCCGAGATTCTTCCATGTTATTAAAATTAAATTGCGGACGGCATTCCATTAGTTTAGAAGTCGTCCATCGACTCTCAGCTGTTTTAAAAATCCCTCTGAAAATATTTCCAATTAAAAAGCTTCCTAGCTTTCGACGCGCTGCAGATTCACGATCTTTTTCATCAATCAGATTGATGGAACAAATTGTGCCCAAATGATTGAAACAAAAATGTCAATAAACTTCAATCTTCCTTTCAATCTTTTCTTCAGACGAATATATGTAAATGCAAGCGATAGATAGAAAAAAATGTCAGAAATTTCAACTCATTGTCTTAAATGTCTTCAATCATTTACAAACTCTTGTGTTCTCAATTTGTGCTCAGCTAAAAGGTTTTCAATAATTTTGAAGAAAATATAGATCGGCTGTACCATGCGTAAAACAACAATTATGTATCGTTTGTAAAAACATGAGAATAGAGGAGAAAATACAACCTCGAACTCTATGAACTGTACCAATATGTGGTGTTTACCAGGATGTGGTCCACTAATTTGAGCCACGACGACCAAATTAACTTGGTCACATCGATCGAATGCAAACAGACAACAGCGCTCAGTCAAGAGGATCTCCGAAATACAATTCTTAAGTTCAAGACGACAACATACATTATAGTATTTGTTTATTAAAGAAAATGAACAAGTATAAAATCGTATCTCTCTTAATTTCGTCAAGTCAGAATATACGAATAGTTTTTGCAGGACTCGGACTTTATGTCTCTAAATGTAGACTAGAATAAATACAAAAGGGAGTGTGGGAATTGTTACCAACCCTCGCTATAAGAAAAGTAGTGTTACCGCCGTCACCCTGTATATTTTCTTACTTACACTTTTACATATTTATCTTTACATACATAACTTACTCATACATACAATTTGTCATAATTCCAATGTAAAGCCAACCCAACGGTGAAGCTAGCGGTCTGCCTTCTGCGGTACAAGCAGGCAAATTCATTTTTAATATGGGGAGTTGAGAAAAGATCATCAGCGACGTAGGTTGTCAACTTAAAGTTTTAAAGCACTTCGTGAATTCTAAGTACTTTAAATAATTTCTTTGTAAAACTAAGAATAATACATACACATGAATTATAATAAAAAATTAAGTGCTCTTAAACCGAGTGACTATTTATTTATTTTCAACAAGTAGTTTAATAAAAAGAAAAAAAAAATATTAAATTTATAGTAATTTATTTATTAGAGATGTTGAATCCTCGGAATATTGATAGCGACTGAATAATAACAGCGAACAGACAACTGTGATATGTCATGTTTCTATGTATGTACATTGGTAATCGTAAGTATTAAAGAAAGGCTTCGCGCCATGTTAAAATAGCGGCTCAAATTATGTGGTAAAAAGTTACGTTACACAGTGGGGTACAAAAGTTACGCTACAGGGAGCTATATAGAAATATTGAGGGTTAGATTTTAAAATTGGATAAAATGATTCAACTAATTTGCCAATTTACACCGAATATGGAATTACAAAGTTTCTTGACTAATGAGAACATAGAACGGATGATTCTTATAGCACGCATGAAATGAATGCACGTTGATGAATAAAAATCTGAGAATTTGTATTTTTCCCGACGTATTACTACGTCTGTATACGTTTGTTTGCAATTGCCCGAATGAACCCATTGTTTTTTCATTCGAATTTTTATTGGGTAATTTTAATTTTCAATACAATTTTACTTGTATACTAATATGTTTTTACTTTTTATTATTATTATTATAATATACCTTTTTAATGCAATTAATACGTAAGCTTGAAAGATAGACAGAGAGAAATAGAAAGATTGGGGTAATTTGAAATTCAGGTAATATTAAGATTCGGTAAACTCTGAGGGTGACATCCAAATAAATCGGAATCATTTTTGTTTTACTGTTATTGTAGTTGCTTTATGATTCGCAGTATTTTTTCCCGTCCACCTAACTCCATGGATTAACTAGAACTTCCATCCCACTCTACTGCCAGTACTATAACTTCCCAGTAGAGGTGACATAACTTTAGCAATTGATCTACTTTTATTTATTTCATTCGAAATAAATAAATGGGTTCCTGAGTCAGCGGAAGAGGAAACGAAGGAGGGCGGTTATCGCACGGCGAAAAGATGCTGTTAACTAAGCTGAGGGCACAGGCGCTTAAAACAACTATCCTTTGGCGGCGACGGGGAAAAAAACAGGTCGGCAGAATGTGTATCAACTGGAACCCATCAGTTAGCACAAATCAGCCGAAATGGAAGAAACGGGCCTAGTGCGCCTCACTTGATAGAACGATGTGCGCACCTAATGCGATCGTGTGCCCTTCGGGCGTGCACCTTTCTGCGAAGAAAGTTCAAATCGGTGGTGTTATCCGCGCACAATGGCTGACAATGATCACAGGATGGCCGTCGCAGAGTGCAAACACTGCGAAGATCGATTGTGGGAGCTACCTTCTGCAGCTAATGGTTGCATTCATGCGAAGGGCTCGCGTTAAAGAACGGAACCTTTGTGGAGAAGTTCTCCTCGCCGCAAACCCTTGAATTCTGCTGGATCCCTGGGAAACCTAGGAAAACACTGGAAGTGCTGGTGCGTCTCCGTATCCAGAATGAAATGAATTGTTCACTCCCACAGCGAGAACCAAAATCATCATCTGTCCAGGAGCCGTAGGTGTGGAACAAACGCATTTGTAGTTTCGGGGGTGTTCGTGGTGTCACGGTGCTAGAGCTTGCCTAATTGTGCCGAACTTCCTCTCAGTGAGCAAGCTTGGACAATTTAGTTGCCAGGCTGAGCTGGATCAGAAAACTCGACGAAGTTTGTACATTTCATCAGGTGTGGTATCATGTATACAGTGGCATCTTTTGATGGCTATAAGTCGCCGGGTACCGATAGAATATATCCAGCCATGCTGCAACAGGGAATAGACCAGCTGCTACATACTCTGAAAATAATTTCCACTGCTGGACTGGCACTAGCATACGAGTACATTCCAATCACATGGCGAACCGTTAGAGTAGCTTTTATACCAAAAATAACGAAGGATGATTACTCACTCGCCAAGAACTTAAGACCTATAAGTCTGACTTCTTGCTGAAAAGCATGGAAAGACTAGTTGAGAGTTGCTTTGAGACTACATCCTCTATCGGAGATGCAGCATGCCTATTAGCGCGGAAAATCCTGTGCGTTCGATAGGAAAGAGTACGCGATAGACATCTTCATCGACATCGAAGAAGCTTTCGACAATGCGACCTTTGACTGCATGTGTAACTCTGCTAGACAACACGGGGTAGACGAAGCATTAGTGTTGTGTTGGCCATGGATGGGGATTGTGGCCGATATGTAATGGCAGAGGTCAACAGGGACTGTCCGTAGGGTGGCGTTCTGTCTCCACTACTATGGAGTCCACCACCAGGCTCTCTGTTGAACATTCTCAATGGTTCTAACGCCTACGCTCAGGCATATACGGATGATGGTACCAAACTTTCTATCGGATCATACCTAGAGACTGTACTGATGCGCAAATGGCTCTGGATATGATCAATGAATGGTACACTAGGAATGGGCTTTCAGTCAATACTCTCAAATTCGAGGTCATTCTTTTTACGAGAAGGAAGATCTTGACCGGTCTGATTCAGTCAGTGCTAAAGGGCGTCACTATCCGGGTCTCCAATGAAGCCAAATATTTAGGAGTAATCCTTGATAAAAAGCTCCTTTGGTCAAAACATGTCAAGTCGAAGACAACCAAGACGCTCTCAGTTTTCTGACAGTGTAAGTGTGCTTTCGGCAAGCCATGGGGCTATGATAAGGCCTTTCGTATCATGTGCGTCGGTTGTTTGGTGGAAGGGGTTTTTGCGTAAATATGTGACTGCCTTTAGCACTAAACTCCAAAGAACTGCTTGTCTCGGCTAATCGGGAGCTTTTCCGAGTACGCCTGGCTCTACTCTAGATGCACTGCTCAATCTACCTCCTCTTGGTACTTATATCATGGGCAGCACTATCAAAGCAATCTATCGTCTTAGGCGAGGTGGCTTTTGGTACAACACTGGAGTTTCGATAACCTTGCGCTACTCTTATCCTGCGAACCCTGTCTTATGGATATGTCGTTTGATGCAATGACGCCAGAGCTTTGGTGACAGGAAGGAATTGTTGCCGAATCTTCACGAATGGCTAGAAAACAAAACAAAAAAAAACCGAAACCTACAATGTCCCAAAGGTAGTAAAAATTGTTGGTCATTCGTCAAAAGTATAAAAAATTCTGCCTCGTCTGCCATCCCCACGCTCATTTACAATGACATTCCAGCTGTCAGCTCCTTAAACAAAGCCAATCTGCTTGCTGCGCACTTTGCAGCAAACTCCACACCGCCAGATAATGCTTTGTCTCCACCTGTATGTGAGAGCGTAAAATTTTCGATGGGACAGGTCCACTTTCGCACTCGTACAGGTGCAGGAGTACTCAAATGTCTTAACATACATAAATCCGCTGGTCCAGATGGTATCCTCCCCATAGTTTGGAAGTGATGTTCTTCTACGCTGGCAAACTCTGTAGAGTAGATGGAAAACAGCATTTGTCCAGCCCATCCCTAAAAAGGCAAATCTTCCTCCCTGTCCAATTACCGACCCATTGCACTAACGTCCCTTATTTCCAAGGTCATGGAAATGCTGATAAATCATCAGCTTATGAAATATCTCGATTCACGAAAACTCCTTAATGACCGGCAGTATGGTTTTCGTAGCGACAGATCCACTGGTGATTTGATGGCACATCTCACCGAGAAGCGGAACCAAACTCTCCATCACTTCGGCGAAGCTAAGATGCTTGCGTTTGATATTTCAAAGGCATTTGGCAGAGTTTGACATCAGGCTCTTTTGTCGAAAATGCGTGCATATGGCATCGATGAGTCTCTTCTTCAATGGATTAGAAATTACCTTTCGCGGCGTTCAATATAAGTTGTTTTGGACGGCTTCAAGTCTGCAATTCACCAAATAAATGCTGGTGTTCCCCAAGGCTCTGTTTTGCCTCAGACTTTCTTTCTCATTTTTATAAATGATCTCTTGTCTGCAACTTCTAATCCAATCCATTCTTTCGCTGATGACAGTACCCTCAGAGTTTCATATTTGTTCCCTAACTCACGTCCTTACTCTCCGGCCGTAGAAGGGGAACGGCAACGTATGTTAAACACATTAAATTCCAACCTACACAGCATAATCAAATGGGGTTCAACCGAATCTAATGGTTCCAAGACTCATTGCTGTCTTCTGTCTCTCAAGCGAATCCAAAATCCTCAACCATTATCCATGGATAGTACCTGCATCATTGAAACCGAAAGACTTGCCATTCTCGGTACGTGTATTAAAAACCATCTTCGATGGAATGATCACATATTCGGGGTCGCCAAAAATGCTGCAAAATATCTAGGATTCCTTAAACGGTGCAAGAAATATTTTAGCCCGTCTGATTTGAATATAACGCCCATATCTGGTCTGGTGCACACAAGACCGTTCTGCACATTCTTGCTAGGGTACAAAATTGCACGTTAAAACTTATAGGTGATAGAGACATTGTGAATTCTATACATTCACTTGAACATCGGAGAAATGTCTCATGTCTCTCCCTGTTTTATCCTTTTTCTATAAAATATGCTCCAGCTAAATAGCCAGTTGCAGTCCTCCCCTTCAAAAATTTCACCAGCAATACGCGACATGCTTCGAATGCATATCAGTTCACCCTAAAGCCCAACTTCGGTCGTACTGTCAAATATAGGAATTCATTTATAAGCCGAACGACACGAATGTGGAATAATCTACTAGGCTCTGTATTTCCCCATCACTACAACCTTCAAACATTTAAAGCTAACGTGCACAGGCTCCTCCTCTTTTCCTAACGCCCGTGCCCTGAAACAGTTTAAGGGTATTCATATCCCGTTAAACCCGCAAACTGCCAGTTCCGTTAAAATCCATAAGCAGGATCTTAACGCTATAATATGAACATTGTGCTTAAGTCCGGAAAAGGAGCTCGTAGAAACAATCTTTTATTTTTTTGTTTTTTTTTTTATTAAATATAGCATTGAATCCACATTAAAATACACGCTGTTTCTGCTCCGCGTAGCAGTTACTGTCACAGTTTTTCATCCGTCTTTTGCTCGGCCTCATCAAAGTTCTTGAATAGCAGTCTATCAAAAATAGCTTTTACTACTTTCCAATTGGTAGACGAATGAATGAAATGCATCCAACTCCACTCGACATTGAATTTTATTTTTAGCAATTTGTGACGACATTTTTACTTGAAAAAGACATTCCTTTCACAAGAAGACTTCTTGCAGAATTAAGAAAACAACTGAAACCAAGAGAATATGAAAATTGTTCTATATTTCATCCAAATTGCATAACTTAAGGCTTGCACTTTGTTCTAAATATTTAGAGTTAAAATACTGTAAGTCGTCTAGCTTTCTTTTAAACTATTTGCTGATGTACGAGTGCCGCAAAGGCCTTGGAGATGACGTTGCAAGCGACTCTTTATTGGAAACTGTCTACCGCAAATATTACATTGTAGCTCCTTATTTTCAGTATGGCTACTTCTCGCGTGCAGGAACAGACCGTTTTTCGAATAGAACTCTTTGGAACAAGAGTTGCACTTGTATTCTTTGTGAGTGTTGTGAGTCTTGATATGAACCCTAAGAGCGGCTCGCGTCTTGAACCTTTTAGGACATTTTGGACATTCATATGGTCTTTCTCCGGTGTGCGTTGGTAGGTGTCTTATTAAGTTCCCCGCAGTTCCGCATTCTCTACTACAATACTCACACTTGTATTCAACCACTACATGCGATTTTAAATGACTACGTACTTCCCGTTTTATAGCAACTACCTCTGCACACACAGGACACTTAAATGGTAGCGATCCTTCATCATGTTGACTTATGTAGTGGTTGATGATATCCCGATTATATTTGAACTTCTGAAAAAAAAGGTCATTAAGAAAAGCATTTTTAATCTTTTAAATATTAACGTACCTCTTTACATTGTGAAATTACGCATGGAAAATTGGCGTACCTTGCTCCTGATGACAGTTCTATAGGCCTCTGATTGAGCTGAACGAATGGTTCTTCATCATCACCATTGAGTGGTACATTCGTGATCTTAAAGGTTGAAGCGTCATCGTCTGGCATTTCTTGTAAAACAGTAATATCAAATCCAACTGGCAGTTCATTTTCAATCTTTTGTGTAGAGTCTTGTTTGGACTGATCGAATGATTGTTCATCGTCACTGAGTGGTTCATTCGTGATTCTAAACATTAAGTCGCAGGCATCCGATTTTTCTTCCTTAACGACAATGTCCAGTCCAACAGGCGGTTCTTTCCAACTCTTTTGTGTAGAATCGTGTGTGGGCTGATAGGATGATGACTCATCGTCACTGAGCGGTTTATTGGTGACATTATACGTTGAAGGGTAACCGTCTGACTCGTCTTCTTGTTTAGTAATAATGTCAAACCCAACTGGCGGTTCTTTCCAAATAGTTGAATCTTGAGCTATTTGCACTAGTTGGTTATCCAATGCAGTGGAGGATTCGCTTTTTTTATATTTAAAACAATTTGTTTCCCTGGATGCATTTAACTCTTCCACGACAACTTTCTGAAAAAGGCCAAAACTGATCACTGAAAGCAGACTTAGAACTATTTCTGCAACCAATGTGCGCGAATGACTTCTTTAGTGCGTAGGGAAATTATTCTTCTTGTAATATCAAAGGGGCAGTGATTTGTTAGAAGGTGAATTATATCAACAGTGAACGATTAGTTAAACTTAGGTAAGAAAAAGAGTTTCATTAGAAACGATTTGACCGAAGAAGAAAGCTGCAAATGCTGGTAAAACGGTGGTAACATTATATTAATTATGCTTAGGTGTTCATATTAAAGGAAATAAAATATTCGGCAATGGAAAAGAAATATATATGAAGAAAATATATATAAAAGAGATAAAAAGAAACCTGGAAGAAGATAATATATCAAATAGTAATATTTCAAATACAAAACTGTTAGATCACCAAAGAATAAAATTAAGGGAAAAACGATTGTTAATAATAAAACAAAAAGGAAAAGACAAGCTGAAGAAGACCAAAATAATGCAGGAAAGTCAACTAAAACAGCTAAAGGAACAACGCAAAATAACAGAAACAAATTAAACATGTAACTAATTCGTACAACAATCAAATAAGACTAATTCAACAAATACGGCATGGATTCCACGGAAACGGACAGGATTTTGATATTCGGATAGAAATTAGCTACATGGACATGATTAATATAAGAATAATGCGATGCACATAATTGATGAGATGAGGGTAGTAACATCAGGAAATGGTGGGTTTCCGTCTGGGAACGAATTCCTCAAGAAATAACACAATTCCAAAAAAAGTACTACTGATATGGCAAGTATTGCCGCCATAAAATAAGAATACCAGTATTAATATTAGTATTTGCAACACAGTTGCCGTAAAATAAAATAATGCTAGTATTACTAGAACAGTTACAGTAAAAAAAAAAGAAAAATGTCAAGAAGGCAACGGAAAATCACAGTAATTTTGCCCTAGTAAAAATCATCCTAGGCTAGGCCCTGCATTGGGCTGTTAGCTCAAAAATATTATTGTTATTATTATTTAAAATCATCGTTATGAACAGACAAACAAACCAAGCGGTTTTCAGCCCCCGGCAAACTTTAAATGGTCAGATGATGTTAAGACCCCGGTGGGTATTTAAGGGAAATTTAAAAACGTCATAAAAGAAATAAATAGACTGAACAATCGGAGAAGTAATACATCCGTAAGAAAACGTTACATTATTATGTGTGCTCGGAAGTAACATAATTAAAACACAACTAAAAAACTAATAACAAGAATAGTCTATGTAGTCGAGTGATGATTATGAAAATGAAAAACAAAAGGTCAAGAATTAATATCATACAAGTATATGCCCCGACGCCCGATTATGATGATAAGGTAGTCGATGAATTGTATACGGAAGTCGATCAAACTTTAGCCCTAACAAAAAGGGAGGACATCAATATACTGTTGGGAGACTTCAATGCTTAAGTTAGCAAAGACAGAGTTGGAGAAACGGTAGGCAAATTTGGACGAGCGATAAAAAACGAAAGGGTTCAGAAACTATTAGAATATTGTCAGCTAAAGGAGGTAGTAGTGATGAAGACTTGGTTCGAATTGCCAAATAGAAGACTATATACAGTAACGGACATAGAAATCCGGACAGGGTAAACAAATTCTTTCTATCTTGAGAACTAGCAAGTAGTTTTTTTAGGATTTTGCATAGAAAGGCTTTGATGACGTGATTCTAGTTCACTTTGTAATAGTTCATTGAAAAAAGAAATAGTTTAAGTGAAAGTGGAAATAATTTTATTAATATGGAAAATAAAATTAAAATGAGTAAAAAACAAGTCGAAATAATGACTTTAAAAAACTAAAAATTAAGTGTTCGTGATATAGCCTGAAGAGTGGGATTCAGCAAGTCGTCAGTGGCTGAATTCATCAACAAATTCGACACAACGGGCTCATTGCAAAGAAAAAAGGGGACGGGTGGCAGAAGAAAGTCCACCAGCGTTGAAGATCGGCTTTTAAAACGAATAAATCTGCGTGATCGATTCAAAACTGCTGAAGATTTAGGGACAGTCTTTGTAGAGGCTGGAGGATCAGAGATAAGCTCGCGGATTGTAAGACGAAGGCTTCAAGAAGCTGGCTTGAATGCAAGAAGACCTGCCAAAAAACCATTTCTAAATAAACGAATGCGCCTAAAACGTCTATAGTGGGCCAAAGATCATGAAAACTGGACCATAACGGATTGGAAAAATGTGATCTTCTCAGATGAGTCCAAGTTGAACATACAACAACTGTGAAACAAGGAGGCTCAAGGATGATTTGGGGATGCTTTTTCTATCACGGCGTTGGGACGGCTGGTTCTAATAAATGGGACGGTGAACGCAGAAAAATATAAAAAAATATTGAAAGACAATCTGCTACCATCATTAGAAAAATATGCTGATTTTCCAAGACGATTCTGCGCCTTGTTACCGCGCGAAATTGATAAGTGCCATTTTTTTACCTTCCCCGAAATATTAGCAAATCGTTCGTAAAGTTTTATTTCCATTCCAGGTCAAACATTTTCTAACCGAGAATAGTATTGCAACATTGGTGAGGCCTGGAAACAGCTCTGACCTAAACCCAATTGAGAACCTTTGGTCCATAATTAACCCTCAGATAGCGAAGAAGAAACCACGGACAATAACCGAGTTGGACAAATTCATTGAAAATGTGTGGTATGAGGAAATCCCACTGGATAATTTACACAGCCTGATTACATCAATGCCCAACCGAATAAAAACCGTAATAAAAAAAAGGAGGGGCTACAAAGTATTAACATTTTCAGTTTTCGGAAGTTTGAGAAGCCTGTTTCCTGTACATAAACTCGAATAGCAATAAAAACTATCATTATGCTTACACATTTACTCATTTGTTTTTTTTGAAACTTAAAACAATTTGAAAATGTTTGTATTAAAGCCCTTTTTTCGGAAATTGGTTCATTGTTTTCCGAATCTGAAATGTATTTCAACAAATCAATTTTCGGTAAAGATGGATCTGGATTATCTTTAATACTTCCAAAATTTTTCTACTAAAATTAGTTTTTTCACTATGTCCGGATTTCTATGTCCGTTACTGTACATAGTCCTCACCAGGACACAATACAAATGGAAGAATCATAAGACAATAAATAGACTAGTTCATAAACAACCAGATTTAAAACAATAATACGAGTAACAACCCTCAAAATAAGGAAAAACAACTAAGAGAGAAAGATGGATATAACTCTACTGAAAGAGCTAAACAGTACAAAAGTCTACAAAATGGAGAATACAAATATTAGTAATGATGTAGGGGTAGAAAATAAATGGATGAAAATAAAAGAAGTAATAATCATCACAGGAAAAAGACTTCTAAAGCCCAGAGCACGACCACCAAAAAGTAGACAAATGAGATCCTAAGTATGATGGACGAACGAAGAAAAACCAAACAAGAATCATAATATCATAGATACAAAACGATAACCACATTGATTAAGCGAACATTAAGAGTAGTAAAGAACAAATATTCGACGAACAATGTAGAAAAATCCAGACATATGATCGAAGCTAGTGTAGTTTAAATATGCACAAAAAGCTTAAAGAGAAAACAGGCAAAAGTCACAAAAGACACTACGGGCATATACAAGATGAAAGTGGCAATATTCTGATATACAAAAGTGAAAAACTCATGAAATTGGGAAATTACATAAGAGTTTTGGCGATACTCAGAGCCCTAGAGTTATCAAAAAATAAAAATGTAATAATCTCTACTGAGAGTCTATCAACAGTCGAAACCATTAAAAGCATGGATAACAGAACACTAATAGTCGAAACCATCCGAGACAAGCTAATCGAGAGCAAACTTATGTCGATACCGGTACACGTTGGTATAAATGTAAACGAGGCAGCAGATAGGGATATTAAGAAACAAATTATTCGGTACTGGGAGGACAAAATGAAAAAAAAGACTGGAAGCAATACATCCACCATTACGCTGCAATAAATCTAAACGCTGAAAAGGCTATTTTCCCAGTTAATTGCTCAAAAAATAAAATAAAATTATTCTTGCGACTTCGCTTAGGACATACAAATCTTACACACAACCACCTCATGTGGAAACGTGAGCCACCCCGTGCCTACGAAACAATGTCCCTGTGTGTAGTTAAATTAAGTGTATTTCAAAACATATAATTTCAAAGAGATCTTTATCAGATATACACTTAGCGAAATTCTTATAAAAACATCTGCATTATGCAGCTGCTTAGCCCCTAATTCCATTACTTTCCGTTAAAAATATTTCCATTTTTTGTTCTAAATGAACCGTCATCGCTTGTGTGAAACAACCGTTATGCAATTTGCATGGTAAATCCCAAATGCAGGGCGATGCAACGAAGTGGTTTCGCAAAAAGGGCAGATTGTGCGCGAAGCTCTTATAAAAACAATCAAGTAATTCGTGTAATTGGATTTGTAACTTCACATTTTCTGCAGAAATACAGTAAAAAGTAAACATAAGACGATCAATGTAAAATGTTTAATACGTTTTGCCTTTGCAAATTTCCAATTTTTAGGAAAATATTCAGAAATGCCACGGGGAAGGGTTTTAACCGATAAGGAAAAGGCCAAATAATTGCGTATAGGGAATCTGGACTCTCTTTGCGAGAAATAGCAGAAAAAATTAATCGGTCGCATACAGTTGTTAGAAATTATCTGAATTTGGGTGTCAAATATGGGACCATACGTCGATATGATTTTAATACGAAACTAACCGCCCGCCAAAAATCCCTAATATTTCGAGAAATTCGATGAGATCCAGCAACAAACAGACCTTCAGCTTCACAAATTGTGAGAAAATATGATCTCCCGATTGGAAAACGTCGGGTACAACAAATACTCAGATCTGATAAGAATGTTGTATATAAGAAACCTGCGAAAATACATGTCATGGACTGAACAATGGAAAAATGTTTTGTTTAGTGATGAAAAGAAATTCAATCTGGATGGACCCGATGGTTTATCAATATATGTAACGAATGAAGGAGGTGGTAAAGTTTATCCGAAATTTCGGGGGCGATAGTGTCATGATTGGGGCTGGTTTTTGTGCTGCGGGTAAGACACAGATTGGTTTCGTGCCAACCAAAATGAATTCGCAGAAATACATTGAGCTTCTAGGACTTAATGGTGGAAAAAGCTGAAGAGTTATGTTAGTGGTGTTAACTTTGTGTTTCAGCAAGATAATGCTGCTGTTCACTCTGCAAAAATAGTTAAAGAGTGGTTTTCTATTAAGAATATTGAGGTTTTGGATTGGCCGGCAAGAAGTCCCAATCTCAATCCAATAGAAAACTTGTGCGGAACATTAGCTCGCCTGGTATACGCAAATGGACGACAATACAACACCGTTGGAGAACTCAAATAAGCCATTAAATTGTCTTGGAACTCAATATCAAACACTACCCTCCAAAATTTGATCAATACCATGCCAATTAGAATATTTGAGACAATAACGAAGAAGGGAGGATCTACCCATTATTGAAGTTATTGATTTTGTGCATGTGGTTTTCTACAATCCATTGTAAGGCATTCAGGGACAGGTGTATTTATAAGAATTTCACTGTTATTTTGCTTAATTTTCGGTACCAAAATGTAAAATTGAATTGTTTTTTTTTACTTTTGCGAGGTATTTTTGGGTCAATAATGTAAGATAATTAATTTTATAGAAATAGAAAATATTAAGAAAAAAGACTTTTTCCAATTGATAGAAAAAAATAAAAGTTGGAGAAAAAATATGGTAAAAACTTGTAGTGTTTTTATAAGAATTTCGCTAAGTGTATGTACTTGTATGTATACCCCGCGCAACAAAAAAAGCCGCATACGGGTTTTCCATTTTTTTGCGCTAATTACCTTTAAGGGATTCGCCGAATTATATTTTATTGCTTCCAGGTTAGGTAATGCCCGGAACTGGAATGTGTCGGAATTCATTCTGGCAGTATTTAACAGTGCGTTTAGTTGTATTTCTTAAATAAAAGTGAAAAGAGTATATCGCGATGTCTAAAAGGGTACAATTGAGTAAAGAAAATAAGGCAGTTATCGTCGCCTTAACCAAACAGTATCAGTCATTTCGTGAAATTGCTCGACAAATTGGATGCAATGAGAGTTCTGTAAGAAGATTCTGTAACAAATATCGTCGGGATCACAATCTGGACAGACAAATTGGCACAGGATTGAAGAGATGTACCACTGTTCGGGAGGACCGGGAACTGAAGAGACTAAGCTTGAGAAACAGGTTTAAAAATTCATCGGAGTTAAGAGCTGACTTGCGAGAAGCTAATGGGGCTGAAGTTAGCGTCAAAACTATCCAGAATCGTCTCAACGAGATGGGTTTGCTAGCCACTTCTGACCAGCAAAATGAAGAAAACGCGCCTTAGCTGGGCTAAGGAAAGGCAAAACTGGAGTGTTCAAGATTGGTCAAATGTGGTGTTCTCTGATGAGTCCAAGTTTAACCTAATCGAACCGGATGGGAAGCAGATAGTTCGTCGTAGAAAAGGGGAACGCTACAGCGACGAATGCATAGCTCACACCGTAAAACATTCTCCTTATGTAATTGTGTGGGGATGCATCACCGCAATCGGAGTTGGATTTCTAATTATGCTCGAGGGCACTGTTAACACCATGCAGTACAAACAAATTATCTTAGATGGTGTTGAACCGAGCAGAAACATCAAAACCAATTTTCCAAGATGATTCAGCACCTTGCCACCGAGCAAAATCTGTGAGTAATTCGAGGTTCTTTTTTCATATTTATGGGTGTTTAGAAAATCTTATGATTTTAATTTTTAAATTTCCTCCACAGATTAAAACTTTGAAAGAAGAATTAGGAATAGAATCCCTAATTTGGCCGGGAAACAGTCCAGATCTCAACCCCATCGAAAATGTCTGGGCTCTTATGGGAAAGAAGATCCAAGATAAAAAACCAAAAACAATGCAGCTTCTAAAGAGCATCATTGAAGAAGTGTGGTTCAATGAAATTAATAACAATTACCTCGGTAATCTCTATGCCTCCATGCCAAACAGGGTTCATGACGTTGTTAGGGCGAAGGGTGGTGCTACGAAATACTAGAATCATTTTTTAGTATTATGAAAGTCTTAAATTATGTAAAAAGGTTTCTTAGTTAATAAAAACATGAAAAAAGAAATTTGCTTTTCAAATTGTTGCTCTTTTTTTAATTTATGTATATTGATAGTACTTGGGTAATATCTGATATTTTGTAGTCTGATCTTCACGATCATTACTTTTTTTCAATTAGGCTACGAAATGTATTGTCAAATTGGGGAATGTGTTAACTTAAATGTTAAACATCAAAAATACAAAGTGACTACGCAGTGATTAGTCATCATTTATTAAATTTCTTCCATTTTATTAAAAATTACCATGTGCGGCTTTTTTTGTTGCGCGGGGTGTACTTCAAATTCCATCAGAAAAAAATATTAACGATGTCTACCAACTACTTAACGAATTAAATATTGCAATTAATATTTAATATTTCTAGTCCTTAGGAATAAACATCTAGTGCTTACTGTATTATCATTGTAATATAATTACATGTTAATAATGATAGGCTGTGAAATACTTGCAAACGAAATTAGCAAAACCATCAAAAACGCAAAGGACAGACAATCAACTCGCCCTGACGAAATGCCAAACGAACGTATAAAACTAATAGATGAAGAGAATATAACAGTGCTAGTAGATCTGTTTAATAAAGTATACCAAAGTGGAGTACTTTTAAAAGATTACCTGAAATCCTCGTTTGTAGCTCTTGCTAAAAAGAACAATATTACGCCAAATGCGAAGACCACAGGACAATCAGTCTAAAGCTATTTTTAAAAATAATTAATTTTTCGCACTCAGCACCATAACGCAAAGAATCTTTAAGGTAAACCAGGATCTGTATATACACCCCGTCACAAAAAAAAACGCAGCACTATGAAAATTTTATGATTTTATGACTCTCATATTTTTTAACACATATGTAGGTACGATTGCAGTTTTTCTATGATATGCTTATTCTTTTTGATGTATAAAAGAAAAACTACTCAAGTCGACAACGCATTAGTACTCTAGACCGCGACAATGTGTTTTGTGCGAAGCAGATAAAGGACGTATTCTCGCTTTTCATGACGAACATTTTTCAAATAGGTGAATCGCAGATGATGTGGGATGCCACGAAAGCACTGTGAGGCAGCTTTTGAAGAAATTAAGCTCGACGGGCAGTACGGAGAGGCAACCTAGGAAGACTCAAAAAAAAATGACAACACGGCAAGATCGAAATTTGAAGCGCATGTCCCTGAGAAACCGGTTCGCAACTGCCAAGGAATTCAGAAAAGACTTGAGCGAGAGATGTTCTATTAACATCAGCACGCGGAGTATTCGACGCCGGTTAAATAAAGTGGGTCTTTAAGCCCGTATACCTGCAAGAAAGCGGCTTCTCTCTGCAGTAATGAAGAACAAAATGTCTGCAGGCCCAATGCAAGGCAGATATTGGCCTTAAATACCTAAATTGGCCAGGAAATAGCCCTGAACTTAATATATTAGATAACTTGTGGTCAATTATGGGTCAAAAAGTACGCAACAAGGCACCCAAAATAACTGTCAGAGGAAGTGTGGACTAAAGATAATGGACTTTGCCATGAAGGGTATAAGCGGTCATAAAGGCTAAAGGCGGTGCTACAAAGTACTCAGCAAAAATATAAACTTCCCCTTAATAATGACTTATTAGTGTTATTTAATGTTACCTTAATTAATTTTTAAAAAAAAAATGGAAAAAAAATACACTAATATACTCTTTTTTTATTGATGTGTAGCAACATAAAAATTCCTATTTACCCTTTTCTGCCAGCGTCTACCTGCTCTTGCACTTTTGTCGCATTTGTGGGAAATTTGGCCACGAATAGGTAGTTAGTGTTAGGAAGGACGTGCCTCAGAAAAAAATTATAGATATATTTAAACTTCAGTGAAATACAATACGTTTTAGAAAAGATCCATGTTTCGGCTTTTTTTTTTGCACGGGGTATATGTCTTAAATATAACGAAAAAGCTTTCGATAAAGTCCGTCACGGGAAACTGCTAGAAATACTAAGAAACAAAGAAATTGACTGCAGAGGCTTAAATATTATTGAATCCCTATTTTCATATATATATAGGAATTCGTTTATAAGCCGAACGATGCGAATGTGGAATAATCTACCAGGCTCTGTATTTCCCCATCACTACAACCTTCAAACATTCAAAGCGAACGTGCACGCCCGTGCCCTGAAACGAATTAAAGGTATTTATTTCCCCTTCGGCGTGCGCTGATTATAAAAAAAAAATCCCTATATTATATATACTGTAATATGCGAGCTACGGCTCGAGTAGATAAAACGATATTCTGTGAAATTTATTTCTTTATTTTCTAGTCTATAGAACAATTCAAGTTCACACTATACTATTCTTCGCAAATTCTTTCCTTACAAGGTCTCTTTCTTCTCAAATCACTTTATCTCCTTTCAATTACTTAATTCACAAATCCAAACTAATTACTTCTTCTTGTTAACTCTCAACTTTCAATTTATCACAAAATTACAACTTCGCCTATTATCACTTTTCCAATCTCTTCGTGCGGTTCGAAACCCAACTGCCCTGCCTCGATCGTCATCTGTCCTTATATAGTCGCATTTCTGATAGCCAGAAACTTCTAGCAAATTCTTCGACCACTGGAACAAGAAAATTCTAATGTAATAATTCCAAGATGACAGCTGCAGCCAATAATCTCTTGTGGTTATAATTCTCTCTTAATTCCGCGACGTCGTCTTAGACATAATCCGTCTGACACGAACCTTGAATGAAAAGACACTTCGGAGTGTGTTGCCTACTTTTGGAGCGTAGTTATTATGCTATATTATGTTACAGTATGTACGCTGGAATATATCCCGACAGTCTAAAAATTGCGGAAGTCATACCTATTTTTAAAAAAGGCGATAGCAAAAAATTTTAATAATTATAGACCCATCTCTCTACTTTCCATTTTTTCTAAAATATTTGAAAATGTGGTCAAAACTAGAATTGTCATGTTTTTTGGAAAAATGTTGGTTCTTTAGTCAAAATCAGTTTGGATTTAGAGCTGGTAAATAAACTGAGGATGCGCTGTTAAACTTTTCCATCTATATCTATGATAGTCTTAATAGTAAAAAATTATCTGCAGCTCTTTTTATTGACATGACGAAGGCGTTTGATAACGTTGTTGTTTAAACTAGAGAAAGCGTGTTTTAGAGGGCAAACCCTGCTTAAATAGTTAGAATCTTACCTTAGTGGTAGGAAACAATTAGTGAAAATAGACGTTAAATTTAGCGTAAGTCAGAATATTCGTATAGGTGTTCCACAGGGTTCGGTACTTGGCCCAGTTCTATTTCTTATTTTTATCAATTCCATTTTTTACCAAAACTTGAATGGAATTCAAACTGGCTTTGCGACTTCAAATCCTTTAGATCTAATTGCCGTTATTTAGAAATTCTGAGACATTGGTTTTCCATTCACAAACTGGTTATAAGTAATAAAACGAAAATTATGTTCTTTCATCTATTGGCAATGGAATGTCAATTTCCTATCTTGACCTACCATAGCACCTGCTGTAACCATTTATCAGTAAGTGTTGATACATCTAGTAGTCACAGTACTTATCAAACGTGTAATCTCGATACTAGCTGTTGTCCTAAATGTTTTTCTATTGAAAGAGTTACTGTTTTCAAGTACCTTGGTCTTGATAGTAAAATGGATTGGAGCGCCCATACTTCCTTAATAAGAAAGTATCTAATGAAAGCATCAAGCTTTATGTATCATCTGAGACTGTTTTGTTCGTGCAAACTCTTAGAAACCGTATACTATAGGCAATCTAAATTACAGTTTGGGCTAAGTTGCTGGGGAAGTACTTACGATATTAAAATCCAACCTTTGCTCGTTGCTCAAAAGCATATATTACGAAGCATACAATTATGGAGAAAAAGGCGTATGGAAGATAGCTATTATTGTTGTTGTTGCTTGTATTTCTATAAGGTACTACAAATAAAATTCATAAGGAGTGGGAATTCGTGCGGTTCACAACCAACTGCGTGGTCTCGATCGCCATCTGTCCTTATATAGCAGAAGTTTCTGATAGCCAGAAACTTCTAGCAAATTCTTCGACCACTGGAACAAAAAAAAATTCTGATGTAATAATTCCATGATGACAATTATTTCTTGCAGTTATAATTCTCTCTTATACGTGATATTATCCGTCTCTTATCGTAGACATGAACCGTGAAGTCTAACCGCAGACACGAACCCCGAATGAAAAGACACTTTGGAATGGACTGTAGGAGCGTAGTTATTATTATGTTACAATACATATGTATATGCTAAAGTGGAAATTGAGATTCTTAGAGCAGTAAGGCAAGGGTGCATTTTGTCGCCCCCCTAATTTGATATGTACTCCGACCAAATTTTTAAAGCAACTTTTGAGGACGAAGAGGAGGAATTCTGGTTAACAGGATGAAAATAAACAATATATGTAAGGTATGCTAATGACTCAACAATCATTGCAAAAAAGAAAACAGAATTAACCTTGATAAACTAAATAGTGTAAGCAATGAATGTGGCCTCAGAATAACATTCCTTAAACAAAGTTCTTGGTGGTCTCTAAGAGAAATGTTACCAATGTGTTACTAAAAATCGATGACACTAAAGTAAATCGGCAAGTAAAATTTAATATTTGGGAACACAATTCTACTGTAAAACAAACTCAAATGTAGAATCGAACAAGGGCGAGTATTGTTCTGTCAGTTGAAAAAGATATTATGTGGGAGTTTTCTTCATTCGTCTTTGAAAAAAATGTAAATTAAGTGCTGCATTTCGTCCACGGGTTTGTATGAAGCAGAGACATGACAATAAACAAGTCAATAATAAAAAGATTAAAAGCATTTGAAATGTAGCTGATTCGAAGAGTTCTAAAAACATCATGGACCGAAAGAATTTCCAATATAGAAGTTCTAAGAAGGCTGAATTCTTAAGGAAAACTCAAAACGAAAGCTGGAATATCAGGAACACGTAATAAGAAACGAGAAATATCAGCTGCTGCAAGTAATCCTGCAGGGAAAAGTCGAAGGAAGAACCGTAGGCAGACAAAGAACAAGAAGGATGAAGAATTAACAATACTGATTCGGTCTTTCAGTCTGACAGAAAACATAATAATCCACCTACTCAATGGAGAAAATATTACCGATTAAGAGGAGAGATACCATAAGAAGAAGGATTATTTGCATCCTCCTGGGATTTAAAGTTAAATAAATTTAAGGAAGATTTTGTTTGCAGCCATGCATGCAAATAATTTCGTCTTCAATTTTCAAAACACCACATAGCATTCTTGAGAACTTTTTGTCTCAAGAGAGATGTGTGTTCAGAGCAAGGGTTATGGGCATTTATATCATAGAAAAGCGCATGATGTAAGGCATGATAAAATCCAGAGAGAAATGCATTCTATGATAATCGCAACGAATCGAAGTATCTAGAGTAAATCATTTTGTATATTCAATTCTACTAGAGTATATTCATAAATAAAAAAAGCCGAAAACACTGGCAGCTAGTGCTATTAATTTATTTATTAACTTTATAATTTATTATAAGTTAATAAAGTTATGAATAAATAAATAATAAATTTCAATCCCTAGACTAAGATATGGTGGTCCAATGTGTAGATACGTATTTTAGAAAATACACAGGTCTACCAACTCCTACTCTCACCTCTTCGCGGTGAACACTGTGTGGTAGTATATCAACTCTTTGCAATGTTGTTGATATCAGCAAATGAGAGTGGAAGAAGAGAGAGAAGAATGTTTCCAGTAACCCAATGTTCCTTGAATCCAGTTGGCAGCAGAACAAATTCTTGAGATGGAATTAGCGGTGGCGTCTCAAAAGCAATCGATCGAGTCTGGCATAGTGCCTTATTAAACAAGCTAACCACCTACCGCGTCAGCTCTGCAGTTGGATGGAAAATTGTCTTCATAAAAGATCAATCCAAGTTGGGTTCGATGGTGCTACTCCATATCAAAGATCTACTAGAGTTAACAAACAACACAACCTTCAGTTTTCCCAATGAAAGTACAATAATATCATCTTGCATGTAAATATATCACATCGTCAGAGATGCGACTAGACCAACTCATTAAATGAAGACCTGTAGAAAATCTTGCATTGGGGAAAAGCAAACTTAGCTAATTTCAATGCGAAGAAAGCCTTATTCACCGCCATCCCAAGGAAACCATGCATTCTTGGCGTCTCAGTCAACTCTGGTGTAACATGGCACGACAACATATCCCACATCGCAAAATCAGCGTCCATGAAGTTGAGCTACCTTTTTAGAACAAAGATATTCTGTATAGCGCAACAGCTCCTTCTCCTGTACAAAGAACAGCTCAGACCTGGAATTGAGTAGTGCTACCACGTTCGAAGTTCGGAGACAAGCAGATCGTTTAATAGAAGATCGTACACTATCTTCAAATCTTCAACCGTTGGCTCATCGAAAACTAGTAACAGACCTATGTCTGATGTTCTTAAAATCTCAATGGAATGATCGCTAGAAATGCGACATTTGAGCGCTATATATATAGGCAAGTCATCAGGGTCCACTCATCAACAGCGCGGGTATTCCTTCATCAAAACTTCTGCTACAGGACGAGTAAACGAGTAAACTTTGGAATTCATTCCCAGGAAACATATTTCCAGAAAACTCTAATCTCCAGCAATTCCTATTCACCTGGGTATCTATATGACAAATAGTTCTCTCGTGGCATACTTGTCTTATCTCTAAACGACAATTTGTGGTCTATGCTACCAGCCTGTGAAACTCTCCCTGGCTAAATAAAGCATTTAATTGAAATAGAAAGTTTCAAGTGTTATGTTTTAAATTATTTAAATAGTTAGTGGGCAGTTATTTTGACAAAGCTTTCGCTTTGCTTTAAATTTATTATTTTTAACTTTTTAACTATTTTTTTAACGTTATGCAATCCAACAATATCTCCAAAATGTTATGTTAACTTCTTTTAGCGATTAATGATTTTTTAAATAAATAAATTCAAATTCAAGTCAGGCATATATAGCAGCTTAAACGTACCGTATGTTCTGATGTATGATTTCCACCGTGTAATCTATCCTGATGTCGTCGTAACTCGAATTTTGTTGGAAACTGTTTGCAGCAAAAATCACACTCTAACTCCTTAATTTTGAAATGGCTTGTCGTATGCCGGACCAGACCACTATACGAAAAGTATATCTTCGTGCAAACGTTGCATTTGAATTTTTTAAAAACATTATGAATCCTAGAGTGCGACCTCAGAGCGCATTCTTGGCTAAACCTTTTGGGACATTTTGGACATTTAAATTGTACTTCGCTGTTCCAATGCCGTTCAGACGATATATGCGAACTCATATGTCTACGCACTTGTGAAGGTGTAAGAAACACCTTCACACATACAGGACACTTGAACGGTGGCGGTCCTACACAGTGTTGACTTTTGTAGTGGTTGATGATGTCTCGTTCGTATTTAAACTCCTGAAAAAGAAGAGAAATGACTATGTGAAGCATACATCTTTGGTAATCATTTTAACGTACCATTTTGCAATGTGGAATTGTGCATGTGAAACTAGCTGATGATATTTCCGTAGAGTCTTCTCTAGAATGCTTGAATGATGGTCCATCGTCACTTAGTGGCTCGATTTTAATCTTGTCGGCTTCTGATTTTTCTTTGTTTATAATAATGCCAGATTCTTTTGTCATTTCTTCCCAACTCGTCTGTGCAGTGTCTTGTTTAGACTGATCGAATAGTTCATTGTAATTGTCCGCTGCACTGGTGACATTAAACGTTGAAAGGTCGTCGTCTGACTTTTCTTCCTTAATAACAATATCAAATCCAACCGGTGGTTCTTTCACAATTTTGTGTGTAGAGTCTTCGGTGAGCTTATGAAATGGTGGGTCACTATCAGTGTGCAATTCAATTTTAGATAATGAATAACTATCGTCAGGTTTTTCTTTCTTAACTGTTACGTCAAATTCAACTGGAGATTCTAATGATTGTTCAGCGTCCATAAGCTGTTCATTGGTTAACATTGAATTCTTGTCGTCGACAGTAATATCAGACCCGATTGGCGGTTCATTCCGAATAGTTTGGTCCCATGTTGGTTTCACTTGTTGATTATCATATGAACTCGACACTTCGACGTTTTTCTTTTTTAAACAATTTTGTTCTTTAGACGTACCTAAGCCGTTTGCAATGTTGTTAACAGAGTCGGTGTTTGTGGAAGAGCTTATACTCACAACTCCAGGTACCATTCCACTGTCTAAATCAGCATAATTGTTAACCTCTTTATTATTCAAACTGGACTTCATATGTAACTCTGTTGCTTTGGCAGAATTTAATTTCAAAGCAAAATCATTCGACTCTTTTGGCATCTTTTCCTGACAGTAAATCACATTTTCTGATTTAAACTCGTTTATATTGATAGGCTTTTGCTCTTGCTCATGGGTCTTTGGATGCCGAAACAATTCTCTTTGGGAGCAATCATTTAGCTGATTGCCTAACGGTGGAGTATGAGATCGAATGTTACTCTCCAACTCAGTCGTTTGACTGTTTTTGTTACATTGCTCTTGTAGGTGGTTTATAAAGTCGGTTTCCATTTGAAATGTCTGAAAAAAAAAGATTAACTGATCGTTGAGGAATGTTCACAACTACCTTCGTCAACTGTGTGGTATTTGTTAGCCGATGGTAAATTTTAGAGCCTCTATGACACAAAACTATATGTCTACAACTCTGCAAGTAATGAACGTTACTTTTCTTCGTTGTATTCGATGCAATGCGGGTAAGCATGCCTAGCTACATATATATCTGGTAGATCATTGCACTAACTACAGAGTTGCCGTTTACTTTTATGAAAAAATCTGAGATTTAAAAAAGTAAAATGTGGAAAAAGGCTGACCCTCGCTAGGATGGGCGATAGAGGATCGACAGACGGATGGTAGAGTTTTTCTACAATAGACACACGCATAAGAAAATTAAAAATACATATGTACATCCCTGTGTTGTCGATACTCGATTTATGACGCAACAGATCAATTAATAAAGAATCAAGTTAATATAACAGAATCAGAACTGGGATTGATTAATTTCAATCAGCCAAAGAAAAAGGCAGCTTTGGTTGAAGAATTGGTATTGGCAGGAAAGGCTTCTCCACCAAGAACATGATTGTCGGAGTTGGATGTTGAAAGTTTCCATGGATTCGACGGCAGACATGTTGATTTGGAGTTTCTGTTTGGGATAAAACATTGTTCGATGATGAACGCCGTCACGTAGGAGACATTGGCGCAGCTGGTAGTTCTAAGAAGGAGACAGATGTAGCGGATGGGCACAATGGTGGAGAAAGATTTTCGGATAGGAGGTAGCAGAGATGATCTTAGAATTTGACCCCAAAATTTCAAACACTGGAAAGTGGATTACGAAATTGTTGTTTTCTGCATGTTCCAAATAGAGAGGAGCAGCCAAGCTTTGGTATGAATCGGATACCAGTATGAAAAAATAAGTGGCATTCACATCAAAATATAATTCGACTGATATTCATTTGCAGCTAAGTCAACGAAAGCGAAAGCATAGTGAGTATCCGGTTCCCGTTAAATATGTGTACACTATGAAAAGCATTGCGAAGAAAGGTGACGTCGATGAATCTGCGCTAATCAAGTACATAACAGCTGAAGTTAATGACGTTGAAGTGACGCACTCATTGCTAGCTCTTACGGATAAATCATTGAAAGGTTGAACAGATACGCTGGGTAACGTCAATGAAAGTGATTACTGAAAGAAAACAAAGCTCCAGCCTCTACAGGTAATGATGTATCTATTGGTGTTAGTAATAATAGATTTCAACCTAATCGGTGCTTCTCCTGTAATAAGCATAGCCATATAAAGAGGAACTGACTAGATAATCGTGGCCGTATTAATCATCCACAGTCACCGTCGTCACCAAGATCAGTAAATTCAATTCAATTCAGTTCAATTCAATTCAAAATTATTTTATTCTTCAATTCATTAACAATGTATGTATACAAAGTATGATTTAAAATCTACAAAAATAATCAAATAAATAGCAAAGAACTATTAGTACAATTTACAGAGAGAGAAGATTTTAAAGTGTTTACCATTGAAACTTGAAGAATAAATAGATACATTCTATGGTTATTAAGAAAACTAGTGACGAATGTATCGAGCTAAACAAAGTCCAATAACAAGCAATAACAAAAAAAAAAAAAAAACAATTTATAAAAAGTGATTGAGGGGTAATTATAAGTCAATCCTATAAATTCAAATTAAGTGTATTAAACTACTATTGTCATTGATTTCACTAAAATTATAGTTAAAAAGCCATTTCTTAATCTCGCGATTGAATGAAAAAGAATTATTTGAACACCTTAGTTGCAGGGGCAACGTATTAAATGGTCTAGGCGCTACTGATGTATAAAAATTGTGGAAATGATAGTATTGTGCGGTGGAACAGTAGCCAAAAATCGTTCGCTACTGCGAAGTCTCTGAGCCATAGAATTACGATTTAGAGAATACCCACTCCTTATAAACTTTTTTTGCAGTACCTTATAGAAATACAAGCAACAACAACAATAATAGCTATCTTCCATACGCCTTTTTCTCCATACTTGTATGCTTCGTAATATATGCTTTTGAGCAACGAGCAAAGGTTGGATTTTAATATTGTAAGTACTTCCCCAGCAACTTAGTCCATACTGTAATTTAGATTGCACCAGCCCATAGTATCCGGTTTCTAAGAGTTTGCGCGAACAAAACAATCTCAGGTGATACATAAAGCTTGATGCTTTCATTAGATACTTTCTTATTAAGGAAGTATGGGCGCTCCAATCCATTTTACTATCAAGACCAAGGTACTTGAAAACAGTAACTCTTTCAATAGAAAAACATTTAGGACAACAGCTAGTATCGAGATTACACGTTTGATAAGTACTGTGACTACTAGATGTATCAACACTTACTGATAAATGGTTACAGCAGGTGCTATGGTAGGTCAAGATAGGAAATTGACATTCCATTGCCGATAGATGAAAGAACATAATTTTTGTTTTATTATTTATAACCAATTTGTGAATGGAAAACCAATGTCTCAGAATTTCTAAATCACGGCAATTAGATCTAAAGGATTTCAAGTCGCAAAGCCAGTTTGAATTCCATTCAAATTTTGGTAAAAAATGGAATTGATAAAAATAAGAAATAGAACTGGGCCAAGTACCGAACCCTGTGGAACACCTATACGAATATCCTGACTTGCACTAAATTTAACGTCTGTTTTCACTAATTATTTCGTACCACTAAGGTAGGATTCAAACTATTTAAGCAGGGTTTACCCTCTAAAACACGCTTTCTCTAGTTTAAACAACAACCTTATCAAACGTCTTCGTAATGTCAATAAAAAGAGCTGCATATAATTTTTTACTATTAAGACTATCATAGATATAGATGGAAAAGTTTAACAGCGCATCCTCAGTTTATTTACCAGCTCTAAATCCAAATTGATTTTGACTAAAGAATGAACATTTTTCCAAAAACATGACAATTCTAGTTTTGATCACTTTTTCAAATATTTTAGAAAAAACGAGATGGGTCCATAATTATTAAAATTTTTTTGCTGTCGCCTTTTTTTAAAAATAGGTTTGACTTCCGCAATTTTTAGACTGTCGGGATATATTCCAGCGTAGATACTTTGATTAAAATCGTGGGCTAAAACATCAACAATGTTTAAGGAAATTTTCTTAATAACATTAGAATAACTATTCCGAGTCGATGAATTAGAATTGTTTAACGACTTACTCGTCTTATATAAATCAAAAGATGACAATGGAACAAATAAAAAACTAAGACCGTGCCACCTTTCCCCTCTATAACAGTATTGAGAGCATGATTCGGTGTAATCAAAACCGACATCGGAAAGATTGCTGGAGGTAATACTCGTAAAAAAATTATTAAAAACATTAGCCATTTCAACAGATTTTCCAATATTTCTACCTTTAAAAGTTGCACAAGACGGATTATTGAAGGATACTTTGTTTTGCTCAGTAATTCAGTAACAATTTCCAATTCCCTTTTTAAGTTCCTTTTAGCTGTGTGAAGTTTGTTAAGGTAATAATCGTTTTTATACATAAAAACTTCAGTTGCAATTTCCTAGCATATTTTTTCGTAACGATTACGGTAATATACAATATTTGGATGCTTTTTACATTTGATTCGTAATTTATTTTTATTGTTAATCTTTTCCAATAGAGCCTTAGGCATCCATGGTTTGAGTTTCTTCAAATTTTCAATACCATTATTTGAAGTAGACAAAGTACTCTTTTCAATGTGACTTTTTAAAATACTACAAAATGTATTAGGTGCGCAACTAAGTTCTCGCTGTTTGCCAATAGATGGCTCCAGCAGTAAGTGCTGCTCGATTTTGACATATTCAAAACGTCATGAACAGAGCTTAGACATATGGTAAAAAAACTGTTTTGACACATTAGTGATTTTGTTTTGGCATCATATACTCTTGGTTTTGTGATTTGTGCCAAATAATCGTCATATGCGAGGACTGTTGATTTTCTTCTTTCATTCGACGAAAACGGCGCCTGAAAATCCGTGGATAGCCTCAAAAGATTAACACTTTTATACCGTAACGGTATTTGAGCTCTGCCAGAAAGATGGGATAAAGTTATAGCTAGCGATGGACTATACTTTGAATGATTCATTTGTAACCATTTTTTCACAATAAAGTTGCATTTTCATCAAAAACATCTTAGTTGCGCGACTAATATCAAATGCGATGGAAGGATTATTAGAGCTATATACATTATCCCAACTTTCATATAACAGTCGCGTATTGAGAACATCAAAATTGACAGATTGCACCGATTCAAACGTTACATAATTCGAAGTAGGTTTCGACTTAATACATCGAAAGATTAGATTTGTTGCACACAGCATATTTATGTTAATGAAGCTATCTTAACGGCAAGAAAATGACAGCGTTTGTTGACATGGGCAGTGACTCCGTAACTATACGACACAAATATCATGCTACGACAACAATGCTAGGAGGATTTGGTGGTATTACGAAGAGAGCAGTAAGTAAGTTCTTTGCCAATATCTGTGTGGATAAGATGTCATCTTGGTGTGAGGTCCTGGTAGTACCGAATGATTCTTAATGTTATGCAGTGGTGATTGCGCGCAGTTTATAAGATCAGCCCCACGTCAAGATAATAAAAATATCAGATAGTCTTCAAATTATTGATAACATGGTCAACGAACAGCTTATCCAAGAAACAGTGGAACAACTTCCACTGAATTAAATTGACAAGGAGTTATCCCTCCTTCAAGATGCTGATCGACTATTGAAGAGCATCAACGAGAATCGGAGGTGCTTTGCATTGAACAGAGATCGGGATGTCAAATATCGGTCAGTTTGGTATTAAGCTATCATCAAAACTACCAATATGTGTTCAACCCTATAGAATTTCATTTTAGAAACGCACCATTATTGAAAGTGTGTTTAAAGATTTATTACGAAATGCGAAATACCATTCGGCATCTAGCTACTGCTCGAGGGTGCTACTAACCAGAAAGAAAGATTTGATTTTAGAACGCTAAACAAAATTACGTTAAAAAGACAGTTTCCAATGCCAGTTGTCGACGATGTAATGGCTATACTAGTCGGTTCACAGTCTTAGATATGGCGCCAGGATATCATATCTAAGAAAGCACACAGCATTTGCTACAGCGAGTAGTCTATATGGGCATGACTCTGAAACTGAAGAAATGTTCATTACTAAAAACCAAAATCGAATTTTTGGGCCATAAGATTCGGTGTAATGAGATTCACCCAGGCATATTGTAGACGGGAGCTGTGGTAAAGTTCCCAAGCCCCACAAATGTACGTCAGGTGCGTAAATTTTAGGACTGAGTAGATATTTTCAAAAATTTGTGCCAAAATATACTCTAATTGTCAAACCATTGACTCACCTGTTATATTAAATAGCCCATTCATTTGGAACAAAACAGCAGGAGACACAGTTCGACATGTGAAGCAGATCTTGAGTCAACCACCCGTCCTAGCACTTTTTGATGTGACTTTGGACCATGAGGTTCATACTGATGCCACTGCAGATGGTGTTGCGGGTATATTGCTACAGCGACGTGACGATGAAAATTTACAGCCAGTTTGTTATTACAGTAGAAGGACTTAAGAAGCAGAATCTAAATATCACTCGTACGAAGTGGAGGTGTTGGTCATTCTCGAAGCTTTGGAGAGATTTCGCATGTACATATATAGTATAGAAAGAGCTTCAAAGTAGTGACCGACTGTGAACCGATTGTGGCCACTAACAATAAGATCAAAATTATTCCACGCATAGAACGCTAGTGGCTAAAGGAGTTTATGTTCGAAGTCTTACATTGTTCAGGGAAAAGCTTTGCATATGTCAATGCAATGAGTCGCAATTCTGTAGAAGAACCACGGGAAATTGAGAAAACATCTGTAGACGTTAGAAAAGTGGATATAACTCGTGCTGATTGGCTAGTAACGATTCAACGATGCAGAATCTGCAGTTGAGGAAAATCATCGATACATTAACTTCCACGGCTGACAATCAGGAAAAACGTGTATTTACTGCAGAATACAAATTGGAAGAGCAGCGCTTGTTTAAAATAGTGACCCGTCAGCTGAGATGGGTAGTACCAATGGCAGTGCAATGGCGAATCGAGAAGACTTGTAAACGTCTGGAGGAAAATTACTAGTTTACTGGTATGCGAGTACGCAAAGGGGTACATCATGGCTTGTGTCGAGTACGGGTGCAACAAAAGGAAAGGAGAAAAACCAGAAGGTGGTCTTCATCCTAAAGGAAGGCATCCTTTCACGAAAGAAACAGGCCAAACTCAGTATGTATTGGCAATAGTGGACAACTTTACGAAGTATTGTACATTACGCAGTGTAAAATCTACGAACACAAAAGCGGTTGTGAAGATTTTGTCTAATATCACGTCATACTTCGGGATGCCAAGGCGAATTACCTATTCAAAAACATACTCGTATACTTAACGCAGTCCGATCTCCTCGATCAAATGGGCAGGTAGAGCGCCTGAATCGTACTATATTGGATGCTATTAAGTGCCTACATGAAAAAGAAGACGGAGAGGACTGGGGAGTACAATGGGGAGTAAATACTGTAAAGAACTCCACTACAAAAATAAGTCCGCATGATATCATATTCAGCTACCAGCCAAGGGACATTCTGCAGACCAAGGTATTGCTTTCACTTCAAACTAGATATAAAACCCGTGAGCTAGGTAACATACGCAAGGAAGTCATGAAGCAGATAAGCGATAATCAGGACAAGCAGAGAAAGTGCTTACGACGTCGGAAGGCCAAAGTCTATATGGAAGGAGATTTGGTGTTGGTCGAAAATGAGGCTAATTCCACTGGCGAGTCACAGAAGCTGGAATCTAAGATTCAAGGGGCCATATACGGTGAAAAAGTGTTAGAGCATGAAAGATATATCATCGAGGATATTTCAGGAATGCAGCGCACACAAAAGAGCATTTGTCAACGGTGTATGCTGCAGATAAGATGATATCCTGGTGTTCTTACGACAGCGAGCTAGATCCTGACGGGAGAGGTGAAGACAGCCACAGCACTCGGGGGATCAGGATGGGCGATCTGTAACACATAACATCCCTATATTGTCGATATTCGCAGAAGCGAAAAAAAGAAAAGGACAGCTACAAATGGACGGCGTCGTTCGGTTAGTTGTGAACAAACAAATAAAGAGCTTTTCTAGAAAACTTCATTACACACATAACTGACATTAGGTGTTGCTCCCCTGAGTTGTACGCGGTAACCCAATGGAAAATTCTCGATAACATACACAATTGCTAAAATTGAAAACCGAGCAAGCCAACTGGAAAATATATAAAATGCATACCCTTCAAACTACAGGTAATGTAAGAATAGATAAAAGCAGCAACAGATAGGCTACAATTTTCCAAAAATCTATACGAACAGTCGCTAATAAAACTATAACTCATTCCCCCCCCCCAAAAAAATGAGTTGGTACCATAAGAGCTGAAAAAGTTTAAAGTTGAAGAAAGTTCAAAAGAAATCTCAATAACCTTATCTCACACAAAAACGCAAATGCAATTTTCAGAGCTTTAAAAGTTAACAAAATAAATAGTCTTAATGATTTTACCTCTTCCATAAATTCCAACTCCCCTGTAACCAATATTTGGAATAAAATGGCTCAGCAGTATTCCAGACTATTAGCTACATTGATACCAATTCGGGCTCACAGAAATTAGTAATTATTTTGTCCTTAGATGGTCTGATTGTTCTAAGTATACAAAATTTCAGAATAACTTCACACTAAAAGGAAAGCTGAAGGTCTTCAAAACACAACTAAGTTTCCTCAAAAAAACGCCCAGTAAACGTATAGAGCAACCTATGTCACTAGTTCAATTAGAATCGTGCCTCAGCAATCTGTAACGGAATACACCCAATGTTTAAAACTTACCTCCCAACATATCAGCATGTAGTGCGGTCAGATTAAGAGAAACAGGTAGCTGGTGCGATAGTCTTTACGGCCACAACAGCATCATTAATCTGCCACCTCGGGAGTTAGCGCCAAATCCGACCGACTACATAATCCCCAGGGTGAACTTTCGCAATGATGTCACTGTGAGATTCTCTTCCAGGGCGGAATGGAAATGTGGCGCGGTGACTAACGAATTCAAAACAACCATTTTCACTGACGGGTCGAAAATGGAGTGCGGGGTAGGGGCGGGAATCTTCTCTGAATCCCTCAATATGTCTAGATCATTCCGTCTACCCAATTCATGCAGCGTATTCCAGGCGGAAGTTCTTACTGTACGGGAGCAGTGCCGTCTCGTCAAACATACATCGATACAACTTAACAGCATAGCCATTTTCATAGATAGCCAGGCCGCTATCAAAGCCATCGTATCTGCGGCTTCCTCCTCCAAACTTGTTGAACAATGCAAGGAGGAGCTTGCCGCACTCGGTCATCGGTGTAGGATCAGCCTCATCTGGGTGCCTGGTCATAGTAACATTGACGGAAACGAAAGGGCTGATGAATTGGCGAGGCAGGGATCTGCCATTGATTGCTCCCGTGCGGAGGATGTCAACATTCCGTTAGGGGCCCTTAAGGGTAGAATCTTTGCTCATTTCCTTGCAGGTGCTGGTAATAGATGGCGAGGGTTGCAGAACTGTGTCATATCCAGGCATATATGGCCCAAGTATAACTGGCGCAGAACTCAAGAGCTATTAAACAGAAACCGGGCAGATATTGCTAGAGTTCTGGCAATTAGCACTGGCCATTGGCCCATAGGGGTCCACGCAGCCAGACTGGGCATTACTTTTAATGCACATTGTCGTAGCTGCAATATGGCCAACGAGCCTGAAACAATCGTTCACTTCCTTTGTAAGTGTCCGGCCCTTAGTAAGGTTAGACACCGTATACTTGGCAGTCACCTTTTTGATAGTATTAGTGAGTTAGCAGAGACAAGCATCGGGGTGGATTTAAATAATCTTGTCTCTTCTTTCCCACAAGTCCAACGTCAGATTTTACAACAATTTAGGTCACTTGAGCTGTGGTATTAAAACGGCGCCTTTGTGCTAATTATGTTTCAGCATAGTATGCTGTCACAACCACACCTACCTACCTAACTCCCAAAGTTAAGAACATGCTTATTGAACTTTACAATAACATTCTTGATATAGGCGTCATCCCGCAAAGTTGGAAAACCGCATCCCCTTTCCAAAACCGAAAAAGAAATTTAATAGAATCGAAAATTAATCACTCCTAACCAAGTGGCATTTACTCCCAATAGTTGGACAAAACGACTCCTAGAATGGAGACCAAGAGAAAACCTGAAAAACAGAGGGAGACCACCATCGCGATGGAGTGACGATATAAAGAGAGTAGGAACAGAAAATTGGATCCGTACAGCACAAGACAGGACAGAATAGAAAAATTTAGGAGAAGCCTACGTCCGACTTTGGACACAACAGGCTACATGATGATGATGATGGTGCTAATGATCTACACATTCTGTGGGAAAACAATCATGTAGAATTAACAAAAACAGTTCTCACAAATGTTCTTCGTGATATAGCAGAATGATCTATATTTCCAGATGTCAATCTATCGTTGCAAAAATGTAAAACGTTTCATATTTGTAGAAAGAGATCATGTCCTAGGCGAAAACTAACAATAAACGATGCAAAATTAGGTACAATATGTAATTAAAATTTACATTTTATTTTTATAAACACCTCTCTTCCAAATATGTGACATAAAAGGGCTCAGCATTTACGGTTAACATTATCAAACCAATTTACCAACAAGCTGGAGGAAGATCAATCAACGCCTTCCCATCTACACCGATCAAAAGCATATTGGCAGAATCCGGCATTACCTTCTCTCGAAATGACGCTTAAACATGCTACAAAACTTATAGTTCCATCGAAATTAATAATAAACAAGGACACTATCACAGCTATTCGTCTCGTACGTCAGATAACAATTTCATCTGCAATCTCTCGCGTATGGAACTGTATTGATAAATTTGCCTAACAATATCCACTATACTCAAAGATCATTTTTATGGCTCAAAGTGATCGAAGATTGATGATCTAGAAACGAATGTTATTGAAATAGCATAAGTTTCAAGTTAGGCCAGTGAAAACGGAAATAACATTTTTGTCGAGCTTTCAACCCCCTTGTTTACGCCTTAGAGTTGAAAACTCGTGGGTTTTGTCCTTTATAAAAGATGGGGCAAAAGTAATGTCATAATGTGAATTGGCTGCCATTTTGTTAGAAATTAAAAAAAAAATGGGGCTCTGTTTTCACGAAAAGTTTATTTAAAGGTGTAAATTTTTTGACATTAAGTTGAAAAATTGGTGATTTCTTCTTCAATGTTGTCTTTCAAGACTTGCAAGGTTCGTGGTTTGTCGTGGTATATGCGAGATTTCAAAAAGCCCCAAAGGGAGAAGTCTGGGGCCGTCAGATCAGGCCAGCCAGTTCAAATCGCCAAAACGGGAGATCACACCAGATCAGTAAGTTAACTTCACTTGACGGTCAGCAAGCAGCAATTGGTGAACGGTTTGCACTTTATAAAGGAACATCTTCAGGTCTTTCACCAAAATTCGACACAACGAACGTCTGCTGATGCCAAATTGTGTGCATCGTTGTCTCGTCCATGCATCTGGACTCTCTCGGACATCCTCGGCCACAGCAGTGATACTTCTTGCGACATCCCTAGTTTGCACGAGGCGCTCAGTCAAACGCTTAATTGTTCGCGCACATGGTGCATGACGACGGGGAAAACAACGACGAAATTCACGCTGCGTTAAAACAACAGATCGGAAATTGATCAAATAAGCAGTAACTATAATTCCGCGTTCCTCAGGTGTGTATCGCTCCATTGCTTGTTGTCAACTAATTCTCTATCTGTCTACAATATAAATGTCAAAGCACAATGACATTTGACGCCATTTGCAAAAATTATGGCACATTCAAATTATGATATTACTTTTACCCCACCTTGTATTAGATATATGTAGTTTTATTAAGGCTTCCTATACTGACCAACTGAAGTCAGGCATATACAAAAGTTTAAACGTACCGTATGCTCCGATGTATGATTTTCACCATGAACTCTTTCTTGATGTCGTCGCAAGTTACTTTTTGATGGAAACTGTTTGGTGCAAAAACCACACTCTAACTCCTTAATTTCCACGTGGCTTTTCGCATGTCGAAACAGACCACTGTGCGAAAGGTACACTTTCGGGCAAACGTTACACTTGTATTCTTTAAAAATGCTATGAGTCCTGGAGTGTGTCTTCAGAGCGCATTCTTGACTAAACCTTTTAGGACACTTGGGACATTTGAATTGTTCTTCGCCGTTCCAATGCTGTTCAGACGTTATATGCGAACTCATATGTCTACGCACTTGTGAAGGTGTAAGAAACACCTTCACACATACAGGACACTTGAACGGTGGCGGTCCTACACAGTGTTGACTTTTGTAGTGGTTGATGATGTCTCGTTCGTATTTAAACTCCTGAAAAAGAAGAGAAATGACTATGTGAAGCATACATCTTTGGTAATCATTTTAACGTACCATTTTGCAATGTGGAATTGTGCATGTGAAACTAGCTGATGATATTTCTGTAGAGTCTTGTCCAGAATGCTTGAATGATGGTTCATCGTCACTTAGTGGCTCGTTTTTAATCTTGTCGGCTTCTGATTTTTCTTTGTTTATAGTAATGACAGATTCTTTTGACGTTTCTTCCCAACTCGTTTGTGCAGTGTCATGTTTAGACTGATCGGCTAATGATTCATTGTTACTGAGCGCTGCACTGGTGACATTAAACGTTGAAAGGTCATCGTCTGACTTTTCTTCCTTAATAACAATATCAAATCCAACTGGTGGCTCTTTCACAATTTTGTGTGTAGAGTCTTCGGTGAGCTGATGAAATGGTGGGTCACTATCAGTGTGCAATTCATTGCTAATTTTAGACAGTGAATAGCCATCGTCTGATTTTTCTTTCTTAATTGTGACTTCAAAATCAAGTCCAGATTCCATCCAACTCTGTCGTTTAGAGTTGGTATGCTCTAACATTGAATTCTTGTCGTCGACAGTAATATCAGACCTGATTGACGGTTCATTCCGAATAGCTTGGTCACAAGCTGATTGCACTTGTTCGTTAACGGATGTACTCGACACTTCGACATTTTTCTTTTTTAAACAATTTTGTTCTTTAGACGTACCTAAGCCGTTTGCAATGTTGTTAACAGAGTCGGTGTTTGTGGAAGAGCTTATACTCACAACTCCAGGTACCATTCCACTGTCTAAATCAGCATAATTGTTAGCCTCTTTATTATTCAAACTGGACTTCATATGTAACTCTGTTGCTCTGGCAGACTTTAATTTGAAAGCTAAATCATTCGACTCTGTTGGCATTTTTTCCAGATAAGAAATCGCATTTTCTGATTCGGACTCGTTTAAATTAATAGGTTTTCGCTCTTGCTCATGGGTCTTAAGATGGTCAAGGAATTCTCTTTGGGAGAAATAAGTTCTTCCGCACGTATGACACATGGATGCCTCTGACTTTGAGTGAGTCTTTAGATGATTGACATGTACCCTGTGATCTTGTAGATGCTTTATAAACTCAGATTCCATTTGAAATGTCTGGAAAAAGGGATAAACTGATCGCTAGAGAATGGTCACGACAGAGTGATATTCATAAGCCTATGGAAAAGTTTAGAGATGGCACATTTGGCAAAAAATACTACTACGCCCATGAACAAACAGCCGCAGGCGGGAGACCCGTGTCGTGGATTCTACACATGCTTCTGTCTGCTACGGATTCTCGGGTGAAAAACTAAAAGTGGATCCTAAGAGTGGTAGATTCTGTTGAGTATCTGCTGGGAACAATTGGTCGCTAGTAGAATCTATAGAATCAAGTCTGCGCAGCTAGTTAGATTTGGGACACCATTGGGACACCACAGACCCCAGAAGTCCCAGTCGGTTAGACCCACTTTCTGAGTTTCTCTTTTATAGTAATGTCAAGTTTGATCAAAATTTGGAGATTGACAATTCCAGGAAACCAAAAAAAACACTAGTAAAAATGTAAGTAGTATGCCTAGTACAGTGACACACATAAATAGTAGTGAACATGAGCTTAAAGATTTTAACATCTTAGTAACACGTCAAGCAAGCCACAGGCTCCGTTTACCCAGGCACCGTTGACCTAAGCACTGTTGGATCAAGCACCGCTAAAACGGGGTTTAAGGTTGCCCGCAAGTGGCCATGACGTTTGACCACTAAGCCGCCCACCATCGGTCCATCGTTCAAGGGAAAGAAAAGGCTTCATTTCCAGACAAGGATAAGGCGCTAGCAATGACACGGGGCGTGTCAGTCGAACTCCTCTGACCCGTGCAAAAACCCAATAGCAGGAATCTAGCTCTGATGCACCGGCGTTTCCTAAACACACTTGATAGCCGGAAAACATGCGAGATATAACTCAACACCGTATTCCACAGCGCAGAAAACACCTATACTCATACATACGTTACAGTCTGTTAAAGACACAGAGATACTGCCCACCGACCTAACCACTTGACAGTAGTACCTTACAAAAGCTAAATAGATTTATCAAACACGATTGTACAAAAACTTTGTCAATTTGTCTTTTCATTTTCTAATCTAGCGATAGAGGAAATAACGTCGGGAGAAGTGTAGCACGCTGAACTACCCCAACAGGTGTAAAAAGAGGTACATAATGCCAAAGTCCAGTGTCTTTTCTTTTTCTTTTGGTTTGGAAATGAATTCAGTTAGTATGTTTATTTAATTCATTGAAGGAGAGTTTAAGAGAAACCTAGGGAGAGAAATAGACAGAGAGACACACCTGGTGAGGATTGAAAAAATTGTTTCGCTGATCCGCTGACCGGGGGACTAGCATACATAGTAAGTCATGGCTAGTCAAAGTTGTGGTAATGATGCCACGTTGAAGGGAGGGTACGCCGGGCTGCAGACTTAACTAAGTACTACACCCGATGACGTTTAGATTTTGCTGCGAAGCAGTTGTTAGTCGGGAGATTGACACCATAGAAGAACGGTGATGACAGTTAAAAAAAATTTTGGAAAAAAATCCTTACACTGGGAAAACCGATTACCCCGAAGGCTTCACGCGTCTACATGCGAGTAAAAGATGCAGGTATAATGCGATTAGGGATAAGGTTACTACATATTTCCTGAATAACCTGAGTATAATAAATAATTCTCTAACTGTAAATGTTTTTTTTTTTAAATGGGTACAATCAAGAAAATAGAGGTATTCTTAATCTTATGAACAATAGTGTACATATTCTTGGGGGTCTATTGCACTGTAGCCAGATTATGGAATTAAACCCATTTTATGGGATTTTTTAGGTCGAAAGAGTGTAGAGTGTGTTCAGTTCTCACATAAAACATTAAAACACAATTTTTTTTTTTATATTTTTCTAATAATAATTACAAAAAAAAATACGATGAAGAGTTAATACTTCGCTAAAAGTTATAGTGTTAAATACTAGGATAGCGTGCAGTTTAAAACATACTTGTATGACTGTTTTCTTTTGGCGTAATCGGTACCGATTGGCAATGGATGTTACGACACAGGGGGCACTGAGAATCGCGACATGCACTGAGTTACAGTCGGGCCTCTCTAAGCATGCCATAGCTGTTACTACAGTCCACCGCCAGGAATTGTTCCAATTCCCAGTCAAGAGTAGGATTCGCGAGGCGAGACTATTCAAGTGGCGCCCAACACGGTCTATAAGTTGAATTTTTACATACCTCCTTTTACATTTTTTTTTTTTATTTTCCTCAAAACCTGAGAAAGTAAAAAGAGCGGAACTATATAGAGGGTGTCCCAAAAATTCACACAAAATTTGAATTTTGCACCATTTGTGCGGTAAAGTGTTGCCAACGCAAAAAAAAAAACAGCGTGACAGCTGACAGTTCAGGGTTATTAAAAGTTTGGCAGCTACAGTTTGCAATTTTCGTACAAAATATGGTCGGAATAGTGATTTAACTTTATCAACTGTGAAGAGATTAAATTAAAAATTCAGGGAGACTGGATCAATTAGTGATCTTCGACACTCTGGCCGTCCTTCAACAAGTCGTACAATACAAAATATCGGAGCAGTTCGTGACAGTATTGTTGAGAACATTAATTCGGCATCGTAGTCAAGAATTGGACATTTCGAGAAGCTCTCTACAGAGTATTCCCACGAAAGATTTACATCTTCATACATAGAAAGTGCAATTAACTCAAGAACTGACAACAAGTGGATGCTAATTTTGCAAGCAAAATCATCTTCAGCAATGAGGCTCATTTTGATCTTGATGGCTTTGTTAATCGTCAAAATTGTCGAATTTGGGGTTCGGAAAATCCACGAGTGATTGTTGAGAAACAAATATATCTACGTGCCACTGTTGTGCGGATTTTGGGCTGGAGGCATCATCGGACCATTCTTCTTTGAAAATGCGGCTGGTAAGGCAATATCAGTTAATGGTGCTCGATATCGCGATATAATTCATTTTTTTGTACCTAAATTTCAAGATATCGATGTGGACGACATGTGGTTTCAACAAGACGATGCCACATGCCATACAGCCCGAGAAACAATTCAATTACTACATGAGTCATTTCCTGGTCGTGTAACTTCCCGTTTTGGTGATCAGAATTGGCCGCCTAGATCATGCGATTTAACGCCGTTGAAATTTTTTCTTTAGCGTTTTTTGAAGTCTAAGGTTTCACTGTAGCAGATTTGCACTCAGAAACGCCCTCCAGAATTCCACTTCCACTCCTCCGCCCTAATCACTTTAGTTTTAGTTTTAAGTTTAGTTTTTAAGTACTTAGCCTTAGTCTTAAGTTATGTTTAGTAATAGTCTAGTTTTAGTGTAGTTTTTAAGTTCTGCTTGAATTAAGCTAAGCTAAATAAATAAATAAATATGCCAACAAGCCCACGAAAACACACGCCTTGAAGGAGCAAATTGAGCACTGTATCAACGAAATTCAACCTCATTTATGCAAAACGGTCAAATTTTGACAAGAGTGCGTATGTACCAGCAAACCCGTGAAGGCCATTTACCGGATATTCTATTCCATACATAACCCTATACTGAATACTTTATGAATCAATAAAACATTTACAATTTTTAATTAAAAACCTGTTTTCTATCAAAATGAATTCTTGCGTGAATCTTGGGACACCCTTTATTTTTGAAATCAGAGAACCGTCACCAAAAAAACTCCAAAAAACTTTTTTTGTTTTTGAATTTTATTCTTGGTGTCTTTGGGTTAGCAAAACTTAACTTTGGTCCACATTTCAACCCTCCTTGTCTAACTGTTTAAAAGGTATGAGGCTATAGCAGACAAACGGACAGACCGACAGACAACTAACCCTCACTTAAAGGTGCCGTTCTAAATTTTTTCTTATTTTGTAAGTACCGAAAACCCTGCAAATCAACCAGTTTTGCAATCGTTCACGCGCCTCCTTATACACTATGCTTGTGCGCCCCCAACCAAAAGATCGCAAAACAGATGCCCGCATTACAGAAGACACGCAATGCATTGAGTACAAAAAGGCGCTACTATAAAATTCAATGTAGGTCAATTTCGGAAAATGCGAATAGTCTTTTTTTTCGAAAAATAGCTATCGTTTCTTTCTGTTTGTTCACTAGGTGGAGTAGAATGGAGCTGACACAAACTACCTCCTTCCGGTGGGTAGATCAAACTTGTAGTTTAATGCTAGACACCAACGCTCCGGTCGGGAAAATATTCGAATCCATTCCCGAGGGATGGCGCAGTAGAGGAAGACCCCAATTCAGGTGGCGCACGCAGCTGGAACAGGACCTCAACCAATTTAGCGTACGAAACTGGAGGCAGTTAGCTAAAGATCGAACTGGCTGTAGACGCTTGTTGGTTGAGGCCCAGGTCTACTCCGGACTGTAGCGCGTAAATTTAGTGCTATAGAATCTTTCTACACCCCTGAAGATATTCAATTACAGTTCCGTGCCATAGGCCGCTGATGACACCCTTACCTCTGAACAAATTTTACACTTGAAACGCATACCAGATGCAAGGCTATGTGCGGCATTGTGCTTGTCGAGATCCATTTGATTTGTAAAATTCTAGAGCAAAAGAGTACATTTTAGAAACAATTTGTTGTGGAAGTTAAAATAAATTTTACCAAATGACACGCAATGCATTGAAAACTAGAAGTCGCAATTCCTTCGATTTGTAAAATATCCTTGACTTTCCCAGCTTTCGTGGGAATTACTACAGATGTACATGGAATGGATTCAATTTCAATGCATTTGTCGTTCTTTATGGTATGCATTCGCTTTAAGAGACATTTAAGTTTTCCATCTATTTGTTGGCTCTGATTACGAAATGAATAGGCAGCCTCTATAGCCTTTAGACATCCGTCGCAAATATGATGAGGCAGCTTGTCCTCAATACTAATCTAGAGTGGAACAAAATTACCAACAACGACCGTCATGGTATGAAGAAGAAGACCTTTAAAGCTGTGGAAGCTTCCAAGATAGCTTTAAGTGATGTTTTATTGGAATCAGTAGTAAGAAATAAGTTATGATCCGTTGTTCCACAGAGGCATGTACGGCATATTCGTGTGAATAGTTTGGGATTCCAAGAGATTGATGCTAGAATTATGTCCATCGTTTCATCTGCAGTGAAATTAATTCGCTGAGTTGAAACTTAACTTTAATTTGATCATTACTGTGTAGAATTTCCGTTTTGGAAATGTCTTGGCTAACAAATTAACAAAGTTTCAGCACACAGATCAAAACTTTAAAATAAATGGATCAATGAATGACTTTATCGAGCCTCTACGAATAGAATAATATACAAATGCCGACTAGGAATTAGAAACTTTAAAATACGTTTCACGAACACTGTAAATAACTAAAGATTAACAAAACACAGATGACAAGTAAATAAGGAAAAAACAAATACGTCCAGTCATGCCAGACTGCGTGCAAGCGAAACGACCGAAGAGGACAGTGCTGCAGAACCTTTCAGCTGAACTCTAAGGGTGGCGTTCCAAATCCAAGTTGGTATATTTAGACCAGATGCTTGCTTTTGTATGGCCTTCTTGTTGAACATTATGCCCAAATAACAATACTGTGTTAGTGCTACAGATGGCGTAAGTTAAAACAAAGGTATTAATAGAAATCTACCGCAATAGTAGTTCATACTTCATGATTGACACACGTAATAAGACGTATCGATAAAGTCGGGATGTGCTGAACTTTTGCGTTGTCACAGTTGGTTTGTAAGGGGTCCATACACGAACATACTCTGTAGACAAACCTTATTGCGCGCACGAAAATGTTCGCTCAAATTACAATTTATTTGCGGAATTTTGTTGATGTAAATAGAAATAGTTTTATTTATAATTTAATTTATTTAATAATATTTTATAATCTAAAATTAAATAATTTAATTGCATTAAGAATTGTTTTGGAATTCGTATTTTCGACAAACAAGAAGAAATGCGAACAGCTGATGAGTCAGGTGGCATAAATTCAAACGCATATGCGAAGTTTCTCCGAAGTTATTCCGATGCAACGGGATAACGGTAGCATTGTGATTCGGACATTAAAAACAATTTTATCCCCTTAAAAATTAAAAAAAAAAGAAAAACTTATCCAAAGTTGGATGTTGGTCTTCACATCTATAACATGGGGCACGAATGCAGTTTAGACCCAAAACTATTTCTTTAATTATTTGTTAATGTCAATAGAAGTGATTTTTGTTACGCCACGAGTAGAACACAATCATGTTTACCTTACTGAATAACTATTGCTTTCTTTCACAAAATATTTCGAATGAATGAAAAACTACAGTTTTCTTGCACGGAATATTCGGATTGAATAAAGAAACGCACCCAGGAACGGCTTTTAGATTTTTAGCAATCGGGTCGAATGGTTGCTCTCTGTAGAGGCTCAACTCATTTTCTGACAAATTTTGTGGTCAAACAGACTTCTTCCAATATCAAGGCAATTGATATTGCAAAAGTTCTTTGCCATTACAGTTTTCGATGCCGTGATTCCCAATCACATGCTTAAGAGGGGTATTGGTGTTTAAATCCACCACTAGCTGATTATAAACAATGTATTTTTCATCAGATTTTCTTACCCTGCTCTGATATGTTGCCTTTAATTTGCTATTACTTAAACATTTTCAATAAATAAGGCTCTTCCGTCTGTCCGAGTAGCAATATTACAATGCTTTCAGTAGATCTTCCAGAGCAGAGCAAGATAGTCTCTTATGTCCATAAATTGTACTCAATTGTATAACTACAATATGCATACTTTATACTGCGTGAATCCACGCTCTAGTTAGGGGAATCTGAAGTTTTGGAAACTTTTATCCATTAAGATCAGAAAAGTCCTAACGTTACTAATTTTTATCATGGTTCTTATCCATTAGCCAAAGGTAGTCGATGAAATATTTCCCAGGCATTGTTTTTATTATATATTGTAATATGCGAGCTACGGCTCGAGTAGATAAAACAATATTCTGTGAAATTATTTCTTTATTTTCTAGTCTATAGAACAATTCAGGTTCACACTATACTATTCTTCGCAATTCTTTTCTTACAAGGTCTCTGTCCTCTCAAATCACTTTATCTCCTTTCAATTACTTAATTCACAAATCCAAACTAATTACTTCTTCTTGTTGAATCTCAACTTTCAATTTATCACAAAATTACAACTTCGCCCATTATCACTTTTCTAATCTCTTCGCCACAGTTTAAAAACTACTGCTCCCCTTCTCAATCGCCATCTGTCCTTATATAGCAGAAGTTCCTGATAGCCAGAATCTTCTAGCAGATTCTTCGACCACTGGAACAAGATAAATTATGATGTAATAATTCTTGCAGTTATAATTCCCTCTTATCCGTGATATTATCCGTCTCTTTCGTTGACATGAGCTGTGGAGACTTCATCGCAGACACGAACCTCGAATGAAAGGACAGTTCGGACCAAAATTCTGCCAGAATGAAAAGACACTTCGGAATTTGTTTCCTCATACTTTTAGGGAGCGTAGTTATTATTATGCTACAATATGTATATATATTTTTTTACAGGCGCTAAATGCTGGACCATAACAAAATCGAAACGCACTCAATTATTTGATGCAGGTGAAGTGTCATTTGCTATTTTCAAAGAAGTTAGAATTTGGCACCACGTGGAGATAGAAGAAGAAACTATTAATAGAGCGGATTTGACTGTCGCTGCTCTTTATATAAATTTTACGAACTAGCACATTATTATTATTATTTGTAAGAAGTGTATCTTACATCTTACACTGCGACTTTACGCTCTATTGTGCCCCTACTAATACCTTGGAGAGGTTTATTCCCTCATTAGAGTTCCCATGCCATTACAATTCATTTCAAAATTAAGATTGAGAGTCTTGTAGCTTTGAACCTCTTTCGGTTGTAATAATGCGTAGGACAATGAGATTTTTGCAATTCCAAAGATATCTGTTAAATATGGAAGCAGATTTTAGTTTGTTTCAGCCTTTGTTAAGCGCTCGAATTGTTTTAATGTTCAGTTTTTGAAAATTTTAAATTAAATACTTTAATTTTTATTTTTTTAGTGACATTAACGGGGATCCCCTTTTTCAAAATTACCTGATTGGGAGAGATAATTTAGACTCCTGAATTTATAGATTACTAAATTCCTGCCATTCCGTTTAGAAAACAGCAACAAGATATACTGGTCGAATCGTGTGTTTTTGTGCTAAACATCAAATTTCACAAATTTTGATAGACTGAAGTCTCAGAAACATTGAAAAAGCCCTCGACTGGAGCTTGTGCTGACAAAACGGCTAATGAAATGACTTACTGTGTAGATGCCTCTAATTTCCGACTATGCAAATAGTATTTGTGATTAATATTATTGGTATGTGATTGGGCCTAGTAAACAAATCACGAAAAATAATTATTTTTCTGGTGGCGTAGGTATTCGTGGACATTTTGTCTAAAGCCTTGGGAAAACAAGAATTTTAAAGATCTCCAAGAAATGCAAGTGGTATGCGGTTAGAATTAGACCGTCACTGAACGCACCTTACGATTTCTTTAAAAATACTACTCTCGTAGACCAACTGAAGTTCATGCTCCGCCTTCCTGCTGTGAATTTTAACTTGTGACGTCATGGTGAGATCTTCCAGGCATCTTCCAGTCCAATTGGAATTTTTTTTTCTTGTACAACAAAAAAACAACAAAACCAAATGTCAAAACAATTCGTGTAGGATTGCTTAGTCAAATTAAGTTATTAATTTCCAATGTAAATGGAGAGATGGACCAAAATTTGACTAACGTAAATCTCTTGGAATCCTTAATTGAATGTAATGGGACAATTTCCGATCGGATCTCTAAAACTGAAGTGTTATTTACGCAAATATGCCGCACATGTCTCAGTCAAGCAAAGGACAACGATTTGTGGTATAACATATTTTTTACTAAGGACAGCAACGGTACTTCGTTGTCCATTAAGGATATGATAGAAGTGCTAAGCGAAATAAGGGTATTTGATTTTGTATTTATTGCTTAGCGGTCGTTGTAAATTCATCGTTTTGTTTTGCTCTAGATTAATGCGGAAGACAAGATGCCCCATCACATATGCCACCGTTGCCTGAGGGCTGTAGAAGATGCCTATTCATTCCGTGCCAATAGCCAGCGAATTGATGAGATACTGAAACGTTTAGTTAAGCAAATATACACTCCGAGTAAAGAGACGCACGCTGAAAATAAGTTGATTTCCTGCACAGATGTAGCGAATCCAATGGAATCTGAAAAAATCGATGAAACAACAGTTGCTATACACGTCGAAGGTTATCAGGTGTCCTATGTTAAGGAAGAGTTTGGATCTTCAAGTTTTCAATGCAATTCGTGTGATATGGTAAGAAGCGGTGCTGTCGTTTTTCAGTTTTCATGAGTAGCATAATTGTTTTTTTTTTTTTTTTTTTTGCGTCGGAATCGAAAACGAGACTACGCCCGTCCACAGTAACAGAGTAGCGTTCTTACACACTGAACCCTCCCCCATTCCTGTTACATTGCATAGGGCTAACGTTAGGTACTTCATCACAAGGTGGGGTTCAGCTTACACTGTTTTTCTACATGTCTTCACCTTCCCTTCTCTGTTGCCTTTGGCGTTCTATTCTGCGGAGTTCCTTCATTACTATTGCTGGCATGCTTTTAACCGCATCTCAGATCTCCAGCGATTATATCATATGGTCCACTATGTCATCCGGGGTAGGAGTTTTATTTTCACTCAGTCTTTCGGGTTCTATTGAAAACCTCGGGCAGTGGAAAAAAATATTTCGTGTAGATAATCCCGGAAGCATCCATGTTGTTAGCATTTGGCTCAAGCAAACTTTTTCCATGTGGGCGATATATCCAATTCTTTACGTTTTTATCATCTGACAGCACTTGACACAACCTGTTAGAGTTTCACACTGTCAAACTAATCGAGGCAATGACGAAGGGTTCATGAACTTAAATTGTTCGAACTTAAATTGTTGTACATTTTCAATGCTACAAAAATCTTTGAAAGAGGGTATCTTAATTGAAAGTTGGGCAGGATAGTATCATGAGAATTGCAACAGTAGCAACAGTAAGCAGTAGATTTATTGCTATCATTAATCGAATTTCCTGGCGTTTTAGATATTTACAACGCAAATAGATTTGGACAAGCACAAGACCGAGCATGTTCCAACAGAGGGCATAAGGAAGCTATTCAAATGTGGAATTTGTCCGAAGGAGTATAGCTTTCGTAATGGATTACATAACCACATGATGTCTGCCCATGTACAGACAAAGCAATTCCCATGCAATCAGTGTAATATGGTAAGCTACAACTACTATTGTTGTTACCCTTATTCACATTGCCTATCGTTTTAGAATTTTGCAAACCAAATCGATCTGGAAAAGCACAACACCGAACATGGCCCAACAGATAGCAAAAAGAAGCCGTTCAAATGCGGAATTTGCTCAAAAGAGTATAGCTTTCGGAACGGACTGCATAACCACATTATTACTGCGCATATACAGAAGAAGGAATTCCAATGTCCGGTATGTGGAAAAATGTTCAAGAAAAGAGATAGATTACTGCAGCATAAGAAATCCCTTTGCATCGCTCCATATGCAGTAACTAAGTTGGCAAAACCAATATCGCAAATTACGGTACACCCCGTTGGGAAATGGTTGGATGCTGCTAACATACGAGTGGAAATCAAAAACGTGTCGTGTTCTTTGTGTGAAGTGGTGAGTATTTAAGTTGATTTGTTTTTTTTATGTGCACCTATAAGGGAAAGTATTGGTATTACTATAATGGAGAATCAAAAAAAAGTATGTCCCACAATTTTGTCTGTCTGAACTTATGATCGACTGTATCTCCAACGGCTGAACAGATTTTCTTCAAACTTCATATTTGGGGTCTTGGGTTTACAATTCGAGGTGAAATCGGAATTTTCATTCTAACCCCAAAATTAACGTTACTAAAGGTATATTTTGTAAAAAAAAATATAGATTTTCTCTCAACCGGCTCCAATATTGTTCAAATTTAATATTTGGATTACAGCAGCCATATGCGTACCAGTTTTTCTGGTTGTATTTTTCGTATAACGGTACTTTACTTAATGGCGGGTTTATGAAAATTTGCTATTTCTTGGCTATGACTCAATCGATTTGTTTCAAATCAACATTTGGCATATACGAGGTTATAGCGTACAAGTTTTGCATAATTTTCATAACAATTTTGTTTTTTTTAATTTAAGATAATTTTATTTTAAGATTTTTTTTTAATTTTAAATATAAGTTATTCGTGGATAAACGACATATAGGTGCAAATACGTGCGACCCAGTCGTGCACTTTATATATTTGTTTGTTTATTTGGGGCTGTAACCAGACGCTGATGAATACATTTTTTATTTATTTAAATTACTTCATCTCTGGCTAAGTTGTACCTTATATTTAAACTAAATTTGTGGCTATTTTTCAACCGAAGATTTAATTTTTAATTCATGTTAATACTTGCAGCTATAAGGGCAATTATTAGTTTTTTGACAAATTTCGAATGAATTGCGTCGGGGTTAGATGCACTGCGACCTAAAAGATCTATGTATTGGTTCTCCTGGTGCCAGCCGATTTTATTATTATTATTATCGCTCTAAAGCAACTCGTTCAACTTGATTCCCCTTAACAACCCACATATGTATATTGGGTTCAGGGATAGGAGGTATTTCTTCTCTATCAGACAGCTTAAAGCTGAACCTAAGGAATTGAAATACATACATATGTATGTGTGTAACTCAGGGTGTCTTAATTGTGTCTATAGTCCAAACCATAAGGTCATGCAGCTAAATCAATTTAATGAAAAAAAAAAAATCGACCACCGATATTCGGAAATACACCAGTGTTGCAGTTTATTTTAATATTGATATGCACTTGTCTGATATTTAATATGCAGTTGTCTAATGACTAGGGAAACACCTCTAAGGTCTTGTCAGAAATTAGTACTTTCGTCAAAGTATCCATAAATTAATTGCATATCAATTAGTTCTTCAGATAAAAATTTGCCAAACAAGAAAGGTCAAAAACCATCGCTAAAGGGATGCGAAAAATCTAAAACAAATCACGATAGCTTGGTAGGTACATATCAGACCTGTAAAGTAATTAAGTATTTTGGTACTGAAGTACAACTTAAGTACAATTACCTCGTACTTATTTTTTTTTTAAGTACAAGTACAATTCCTTGGTACTTTTACTTAAAAATTGCAAGTACCAATACCGGGAATTGTACTTGTACTTGCAATTCCTTAGAAGCACTCGAAAAACTGGTTATGTACTTAGCCATTGACACAAATAGTGAAGAACGCATGAAAAATAAATTTTCATTAAGAAGTGTTTCATTCAAACACAACATTGATGTAAAAGCTAAGAAATATATTGCAGAAACTGGTTATGTATCATGCATAACCAGTTTTTCAAGGGCTTCAAAGGAAGCTTGAAATTTTTAAGTAAAAGTTGTTGTTGTTTTCCAATGAAGAAAGTTGGCCTAGGCAATTTTTCCTCGAGCAGTCCAGTAAAGGTGTGGGCGTCGTGGCGTAGTGGTTAGTGTATCGGATCACTACGCAAGAGGTTCCAAGTTCGAATCCCAGAAAACACCAAAAAGTTTTTTCACGATCCAACCTCTCGCGAACGTCTGACAAACATCTGAGAGTATTGTTGTCACGAGAAAGCTTCTGAAAACAAATTGCCGTTCGGATACGGCACTAAACTGTAGGTCCCTTCCATTCGTGTGAAAAATATAACGCGCACAACATGAGTGGTTGCGAGAAGCTAGACCCTGGCACTTAAAGAGCTGTTGCGCCAAATATTTATTATTTTTCTTTTTAGTCCAGTAAAGGTGGGAGATATTTGTGCTTTGTTTCCTAGCTTGATCCAACGCAGGGCATCTTGAGAGGTGGTCTTCGTTTTGTATTTCATTTGTTGTGCAGAGGCTGCATATGTCAGATTCTATTATTCCAATTCTTTTGAGATGCGAAGCTAAGCAGCTGTGTCCAGTTTTTAATCTAGCCAGTGCGACTGTTTCCTTCCTCGGGGCGTGAGATATTTTGTTGTAGAAGTCATGCTGCTTGTTCGTTGTTGGCTTTTTTGTGTATGAGATGTGTTTTTATTCTTTGCAGTCTACTTATCAGTGGCATCGTCTCTGGGGTTCTGCCTATGACTCCCTTCTTGGCTAGTTTGTCTGCTGTTTCGTTTCCTAGTATGTCGACATGGGCTGGTATCCACTGTAGTTTGACGCAGTGTCCTCTTTGCTGTAGGTGATGCATCTGATGTTCCTTGTAGTTTGTGTTTCTTTTTGGTTGTTGTAGTTGGTAAGTGATTGAAGAGCGGATTTTGAGTCCGAAAGGATATATATATCCGAAAGGATATATATATATATATATATGTCGTCGAAGAATTTGCTCTAGAACATACTCTATGGCTGCGAGTTCTCCTTCAAATACCGTAGAGTTGGCTGGTAATGTGAAATAGTGACTAAATTTTTCACAATGCACTGCTGCACCTGCACCGATACTATCTTTCATTAATTTTCATTAATTGTTGTTAGTGCGATTTGTTTAATGGCTTCTGTTGTTGTGTGGTGTTTGTTGACTGGTAGTACGAGATTAGTATTTACTTCCAGAGATATGAAGTCTAGTGGGTTCGTACGTGGTGGTATCGAGGCGATTTTTGGCGAGGGACCGATCTGTTCGATGATGTTTTTAGCTGTTTGCGAGAAGTCCGGGTATGTCTTGAGGTGGGATTTGACAGGGTGATTATTCAGCCACGGGAAGTTTTCTCGTACAGTTGTGCAGCTTGTATATTGTGCTCTGTTTTTGCTGTCGCGTTCCCTGTAAATCGTCTTAAAGCTGTTACTGGTGTGGTTTTGACTGCTCCTGTAATTATTCTGAGGGCGTTGTTCTGTACTGTTTCTAGCTTTTCCCTTTTTTGGTTTGAGGCGGTTGTCAATAGCTCTCCTCTGTATTTTATTATTGGTTTAATGTATGCTTTGTACGTCCGGTTTAGTAAGTCTGTAGTTCCGCCCCACTTGCATCCTGCAAGCCTTTTAAGTATGTTTGATTTTTGCTGGATCTTGGTCCTTATTTTTTCAATTTGCTCATTTGGGTTTGGTTTTGAGTCTAAGGAGATCCCGAGATAGGTGGTGGAATACTTTTGTTCTATTTTTTAATTAAAAGTACCAAGGAATTGTACTTGTACTTAAAAAAAAAGTACGAGGTAATTCTACTTGTACTTGAATTTTACAGCTCTGGTACATACATAGGTATGCAGCATGATGAGAAAGCTACTGCAAAAATATAAAAATCTGCTAACGCAAGCTGTTTCGAAAAAAAAAATCGCCCTACCACATCTTACAAATATAGAATCAAAATACTCTTATTATCAAATTGGAGACGAAGCAAATTTAGAATAGGAGGATCGACTCGCAGTTAACGAACTCTGTTATTCCGAGTCTGATTCCACACGACCCATGAGGTTGGACTCATGGTGCTTTTTTGTATTTTGTTTTTTGTCGAACATCATCTTCTGTTTTCAGGAAAGTTAATTATCTGCAAGTAATACGGAAATGTTTAGACCTAACATATTAATGGTTAACTCTGACCTTGACGTTTTTGCGATATGCGTATTTCTATTCCACGAAATAACGGGGGGCCATTAATTCTGGCAAAAGTCAGTCTTCATAGAAAACTGTCAGTTGCTTCATAATTTTTTTTTCCTCCAAAATTCGTCATCACTTACTACTTGTCCAAATTGCAAAACCGCAGACTTTTCTTTTGCAAATATGCAACTGTCCTTGAGTCTGGTAGTAGTAATGGTGGACAAATTAAGCCTATAATTTGTCCATCATCAGAAACGTTCATATATTGCAGTTTTGTATTGTTTATGGATTCTGTCGTATTTGTTCCGGCGATGGTAGAAGGACATTTGATTTCAACAAGAACCTCTTCGCCATTTAGACTATTCGGAGCAGCTCCCAGAAAAAAAGAGATTTTTTCTATGAACATACCACAATTCAGAATTTTTTCGCCAAACTAATGTTGAAGTCTACAACATCCTCGTTAATTTTTCCATGAATTAAGGAAGGTGCGAAAATGTCTGTAGGGTATGAAAGACATATCCCTCAAACTTGTTTACTTTTTTCACTAAAAACATATTTTTTCTAATTTCCCTTGTATAATTGCACCACTAAACTACTCCGTATAAAAGTCGTCACTAAACTAAACTCCCTGTCAATACGTCAACGAATCCGAAACGAAATATAATCGCCAAGAAAAGCAGTTAGGTCTGCGACATATACAGACTTCTTTCTGAGCGTAATTTTCAACCCATCACTATACCTAAGTACCTTATTATAAGGCACATATAAGGGTTTCCAGTTTTTTCTCTCCCGTATTTATCCCTTAGCCTGAAATACCTTATGATTTTATTTGCTGGGAATATATTGTTTTTGTTTGGTTGTATGCACAATACGTGCCATAAATGTGCGAAATATAATAAAATAAAGATCCAATTATTAATTTTCCATTAATTTTTTCGCATGTTTTGAGTAATGACGAAAAGTCAAATGCCGTATCGGACAGAACAGATCAGTTATTTCGCGCTTTAACCAGCCACGAAAAGTCCATAATTTTTTCGGAAATTCACGAAATATAAATACACACAATTAGTCACAAAATTAAGTACACAGCCTATACTTTACTGTGCAATGAATATAAGACAATTCTAACTGAATTTCGATGAAGAAATTAAATGTTTTTTATTTCACTAATTCATAATCTTCCTGTGTCCAAAAAAAAGTTAGCCAAACAAAGGAAATTAGAAGCACAATTCAAACATAATTAAAAATATTAGAACATAAATATCACAAAAGTAAGTACACAAAGAAGAAAAGCAAGGGAAAAGTATAATAAAAATTGAAAAAATTATAAATGTTATTTAGGAATTAGTACTTTGTAGAGTACCCTTTTGTCTTGATGACCACAGACATCCTGGAAGGCATTGAATTAACCAAGTTTGAGGTAACATCTGGGCCAATTTTTGACCACTCTTCCTGCAAGACACATTTCAGGTCATCCTTTTACTAAATGTCATGCTTTCTAATTTGTCGCCCCATATGTTCCCATAGATGCTCAATAGCATTAAAATCAGGCGACTGAGGGGGATGTTCGTAGTTGTTTTCGAACGTGGTAAAGCAACCATTCCTTAACCAAGAGCGAAGTGTGCTTAAGGCCGTTACCTTGCTTCGATAGTCTGCGACTTCTTCAAGAGTCTCAAGGAGAACTCACCAGCTCCGAAGAAAAGTCCCATGTATTTTTTTTTTTTAAGATGTCCGGCGATTCTGCTAGGACAATGAATGTGCCGTCTTCGTTCTCTTCCCAGTCGTTCATAGCAACCGAAGGGTTTTGTACCTTAAGGAAACCTTAGATTTCACCCTTTTCTAAGCACTTGTCAAGTACGGTCAGTTTAGCTTTAGGTCTCTCTGGTACCTCGTCCAGGGGGGCTGCTTTTAAGGCAGCTATCTCCTAGGGTTTGAAAGTTGAGATAATCCTTTTGCAAAGTCGTGGAATAGCTGATCTTTGCAGTTTAATCTGCTGATCCCGCGCTCCCAGTTCATGAGGCCAAAGGTCGGAGCAGATGGATTTGCTTCCCCTGTTCAAAAGTATATTGACCGCTGGGCTTCGTCATATCAACAAGAGCATGTCTCGCTGGGTTGAACCGTTGTATTAGCTATCGATATTTTTGTTGGGTTGCTTGTTTCTTCCTGAGATCTTTCGTCTGTAAAATCTTTCCTCTTATTTTTCCCGGCTGTATTGCTCATTGATCTATTCTGCACAACTGCTTTAAACTTTCCTGTCTTATCGACTTTCATTCTGTGTAGCTTCTTTTAGACCTTGGTGTCAACGGTTTTCGGTGCAGCTTTTCGCGTCATGGCTATGTTACTCGTTCGAATCCCACTGGGACTTGCCTTATCGGCGTCGGTTCCCAAATCTAGTCTCAATGTACTTGGCAGTCTTTCCGCTTCCTGTCAACGATTTGTTGACGGTTTCTTGCCTTGTCAAAGTATCTTTCTTCGGTCCACGCAAGTTTTTCTTTCTCCTTATCGGAGAGCAAGATAGGATCTTCGTCCTCCAGTATGCGCTTCAGGTGTACAACCTTTGAAGATGTTTTTTTTCTTTTTTTTCGCTTCATTTTTTTGGACTGTCTCCTTGGGGTCAGCGAGCAAACACTTGTCGAAGTTAGGCTGTCTTACCATAGGTCTCGCCTATGCACCTATGAGAGCTCATTAGCGGTTTATTTGTCCCCAACCTTTCATCCTTGAGCATGAATTAGCTGTTCACACCACCACTAGAAAAGGGTTGACTACCTCTTGTTTTCTGACTTCACTGGAACCTAATCGAAGTGAACGCACGTTCGATATGGTATCCTAGCTTAGCATACTTAAGCCCCGGCACCACGATAAGGTAGATAGTCACGACGGGGTGCTAATTGCTAACGCGTTATAGTGTGGAACAACGTCCACCAACGTCCACGAAATGAAAAGTTCGCTTTCTAGCTATTTTTCTCTGCCTCTCCGTTTTAATTATTCGACGTTGAAGATCAATTAACTTATATATATGCGATTTCGATGCGTTTCCACATGCTATACATATATATTTCATCTCTTAATCGAAAGTCGACTAACGAATGTCATATGCCATTGAAAACATAGCACTCTTGCCATGTAAAATGATCATCTATTATGAGACCTAGACGTTTTGTAGTTTTTACTGCTTCAATTCTCGTTCTTGGACATTTTGTATTTTGCAAGTGGTACCGTATGCTCGCTTCCCGGAGTGCAGACACAATCTCAGTAAAGATTAAATATGGAACAAGATTTTTTGCACCGGTGGAAATTGGTTACTTATCAGAGAATTAAATAAGCAATTGAATCATTCTCTTCCTACAAGTCTAATGAGATGGAGGGGATCGATCTCGATGCTATAAATAGTTTTAAGCAGCCCAATGTGTGGGCTGTACAAAGGGGATAGCGAGAGGAGAGAGGTCGTGGCATACGACTGCAAGTGACTTCAGGCTTATGCTAAAAACATTCGATAGTTGAGCAGAAATAAACATACGTAGTATAGAAATAACTAACACAATGCCAGTGCCAGTATTCTATTGATGTACAATCATCCCAGAGTCACTTGCCCGCCGAATTAAATGTTAACTTGGGCTACAAACACTCAATACCGGACAGATCAGAGTGAACGCATCGCTTCGGAGGACATGGACATTTACCTCTCCTTTAACCTTCCAAGCCATTGTAGCGTTTTCCAAGCTGAAGCCATCGCTGTTCAGCAAGGTTATTGTTAGCCATACTGTGGTCCTCCAGTATGCGCTTCAGGTGTACAACCTTTGAAGATGATTTTCTTCTTTTTTTTCGCTTCTTTTTTCTGGACTGTCTCCGTGGGGTCAGCGAGCAAACACTTGTCGAAGTTAGGCTGTCTTACATAGGCCTCGCCTGTGCACCTATGAGAGCTCATTAGCGGTTTATTAGATCAAAAGCGATCTAACGGTCTTCTCAAATACAAGAGAAGAACTTTTTCAAAACTAACTCACGTAATAACAGCGTACTGTAGGATGGGTAGTCTCAAAGATTGAGTATTTCCTACAATGACTACTGCGGGAGCTGCAAAGAGGAGGACGAAGAGGAAACAGTAACACACTTCTTGTTTAAATGGCCCGCATTCGCCAACATTAGGAAGGCTACACTAGGTGAATACCGTTTCAATGATCTTAATGATCTCAACAACACCTGCATGGGTAAAATTAAAAATGTCATTATGAAAAGTAATTTCTTTCCCAGGGAAGGCGATGTGAATCACTCGTCCTTATTTAGTTGCAACACAATGAACTTACTTTTGGTCTAAGTGTACCTCATCGAGGGCCCCTCCAATCCAACTACGCCTACACGAAAGAAAAATGCGTCGCATCGGCGCTCCATAATACAGTCAGGACAAGTCCTTGAAGGACAAGAAATTATTCTTGCTGCATATCGCATATCTTGACAATAAACGAGCTGTTAATAATGTCAGAACTACCGCAGTCTGACTAATAGGATTGTGAATTTGCTTGAAGAAATATATATTATTACAAAATCCAATTAAGGACTATTGCCTCACGGGAGGCTCTGCGAGTTGATTTTATTTTTCCATGCCTTGGATTCTTGTAGTAAATGAAACTCTTCAGTGCTCCAACTGAAATTGATGAATGTAGAATGGTTGTATAGCCAATTAAATTTCCTATCTACATATTTGTGTGTAATAGCGGATTCTAGAGTAGATGGCCTACTACAGCCTCAGGTGTAAAGTAAATTCCGAATGATTCGATCAGATTTAATCTAAGGAGGAAAGAAAGTGTTTTCCTCTGATGAGGCATTAGGTGTATTAGGAGCATTAGGTGCCCAGATTGGTTGCGAGTATTCTACATATGTGCATTTTACTTACCTTTCTGCTTAAGGTCATTATTTGAAATTGAGAATTTTTTTTCAGACATTTGAGCTTGAAGGTGACTTTATTAACCATCTGCCGGGACATTCAACAGAGAAAAGATGTCCCTACTGCAAAAAATTCTTTAGTCGTCCGCTAAATCTAGAGACCCATGTCCGATCTCATACTAGTGAAAGACCTTTTGTATGTCCACTGTGTTCGAAGGGATTTAGTGCTACTCGAACTTTGCGCAATCATCTGAAACTTCATACACGAAGACAAGGATACGAGTGTAACACGTGCGGAAAAAAGTACGTTTCCGAAAAAGAGCTTGTAACGCATACTAAAAGCCATGAGCAGGAACCAGTGTCTGTTGACTTGGACGAATATGAAGAGGCGATTTCTTTTGCAGAAAAAATGTCGTTAAATTCAAATGATTGTAAAGAAGGCGTATTTAAGGAAGAACTTGGCAGTCCTATAGATTTAGACGATAATAATGATCGACCATATAAGATAAAACCTGGAATTACAAGCAATAAACCATCTATTAGCAGTGTGAGTTGTAGCACATCTTCCCAATCGATTTGCAAATCTGAAGAAGAGGCAGTCATTTTTAAGAAGGAAAACGTTGAAGTCTCAAGTGCATCAGATAAGAATCAATTGCAACCATTTTCTGATGAATCTATTTGGGAAGAGCCGCCAATTGGATTTGACATTACTGTCAAGGAAGAGAAATTAGACGATTGCCATTCCGCGTTTGAAGTCACCAATGAACCACTCAGTGACGATGAAACATCCTTCGATCAGGACTCTACGGTTAATCAAGAAAAATCAGACGACAACCATTCTACGTTTAAGATTACCAATGAACCGTCGATTTGTCTTGAAGCATTCGATCAGCCCAACCAAGAACCAACAGCAACAACTTACACCAGCTTTACATGCGCAGTTCCAGAGTGCAAAATAGTACGTTAAAAAATATTACCAAAGATTAGGAATAACTTAATAATTTTTTTTTCTTTTTAAGGGGTTTAGATACTATCGAGACATCATCAATCATTACACAAGTCAACATTGCGTGGGACCGCCTCCATTCAAGTGCCCCGTATGTACAATGTTTTTTCCTGTAAAACTGGATGTGCGTCATCATCTGAAATCGCATTTAACGTGTGAATACAAGTGCCCCTATTGTCCCAGATCATATTGGCAGCTCGGTGACTTAAAAATACATCTACGCACGCATACTGGCGAACGGCCTTACAAATGCACAAAGTGTCCTAAAAGGTTCAAGCAGCGACCTGCTTTAAATGTTCACATTAAGACTCACAACATTTCCAAAGAATACAAATGCAATATTTGCTCCAAAGAGTTCTTTTCGTACAATGGTCTGTTCCTACACACGAAAAGCCACACAGAAATCAAGGAGTTACAGTGTAATATTTGCAGCAAACAGTTTCCAACAAAGACCCGCCTACGGCGACATCAGAGTGGTGTTTGTTCCGTTCGTGCTTTAACAAAAATTTCAAATGGAAGTTAGATGGTATTTCAGTATTTCGGCTATTTAGGTACATAAGTATTCACAACAAAGTTCATTTTTATTTATTTTTATAAGTGTACACAATATTAGCATGTAAAGATCGAATTAAGTATACCGAATTTTACTGTTTTTTTTTTTTTTTTGATCATCTCATATTTCCGTGGAGTGAATTCCAAAGTTTGCTTGTTAACAAAACTAATTTTGATAAAGATGTTCGTGCAGTTGCCAGGTGATCATATTTACAACAGACCGGATTACCGCATCAGTTAACAATTTATTTTCGACGTGTTTGAGATGTAATGCCGTCACGCAGAGCGGAATGCGCAGGTGAAGTGCACCTTCAAATAACAATGTTATTTATTGTACATACCTAGTTATTATTATATTACATAAAAGAACAAAGAAATTTTACATCATGTATCAAGAATAAAAAAAGGATGTGGTTAATTTGTTGTCGTTGGTTTTTTGTTTGGCAACTTGAAGTTTTTCTCAACAAAACCCCTTTGATCCGGCTCGAAGGACCAAATTTTTTGTTGAGAAAAACTTTGGGTTGCAAAAATTAAAATTATTTTGCGATCTTGGATATGTGGTCCAGCCGTGTTAACAGTAGTGTTGAATGTGACGTCAAGATGCATGATCGCTTTGGGTTTCGAAATTTAGATCTCGACTTGACCTTCGGAGACGTGAATAGCAGCAGAAAGGTAAGTAAAGAAACACATAATGACGAAATTATCTTCCTACTCACATCTATGGCAAATTGTTGTTAGCGATATTCATAGGAGAGGCTTCAATGTGGCGCTGATGATGTTTTCATTGCAATATCAGGAAAAGTTCTCCCAATACGGACCTCTGTTTGTAAATGATCTTGCTGTCTACTAGAAAAATATCATTTCCCTTATTGAAATCTTCGGAAATAAATATGATAATTCTTATGTTTATATGTTTGTTCCATAATAGTTTTTAAACGCTTCTGTTAATTTTTATACACGCATATAATTTTCCAACTTTGAAATTGTCTCTCTTTTCTTTGCTTTCGGAGCATTTTTGGTGTATAGCTCTCACAAAGGTCCCCGCAGAGTCAGTTTTTTGGATCGCAATTGAGTCAATTCGTTTTAAATGACTCTATCTCAAGCCTCCGGATTCAAAGGAGCTTCTGTCTGCTAGTGTAATCTTCCGAAAATCGAGTCTGAGTGCTTTCAAATTCGGAAATTTCTTTTTTTAAGATGAAATTCATAAGAGTAAAGTCACGTCATCAGCCAATAGAGCGATGGGGAACCCGATGCACTTGATTATTTCCAATGACCTCCTTGAATTTTTAGAAAGCATACAATAATATAGAAAACATGTTTTTTTTCTGCAAAATCAATTTTATTTTTCAACATAATCTCCTTTTAACTCTATACACTTAGACCAGCGATGCTCAAGCTTTTAAGCCATCCGAGTGATTAGATTTGTCGACCTCTGCAGAATAGGCCTCTGTTGTGGCGATAACCTCTTCATTTGATGCGAATCTCTTACCTCCAGGCCTCTCTCTGTTTTGGGTAACCCTAGCAGACAAATGCACTGATTGGTCATTCCACATTGGTATGCTCGCAACAGTTGTCGAACTTAAATTTATTACAGTCGAAGAAAATTTTGATCTCTCTTCTGATCACTCTCCGGTAATTTTATTACTTGGTGAAGCGTTGATCATTACTAGATTACTAGCGATAGAACAAACTAGGAGGGCTTTAGAAATGATTGCGAAACAAATATCGCCTTAAATGTATCACTTAAAACACCTTGTGAACTGGAGGACGAAGTTGATCGTTTCGTGGAAGCAATCCAAAGAGCGGCATGGAGAAACACTGCTTCTAGAAGCTATAAGATTAACCGCAACGAAAAGTATCCCAGAGAAATCATTGAACTGGTGAGAAAAGCTCGAAAGAAATGACAAATGAGTCGTGCACCGCAGCATAAAAAGGTCCTTAACCGACTATGCAATCGCCTTAGAGATAGTATACGGGAATTTAAAAGCAATAAGATAGCGACATACCTTGAAAATCTCTCCGCTGAAAGAAAATCAAATCAAGCGCCACCAATTCGGAAAAACGATGGAAATTGGGCCAAGAGCGACAAAGAAAAGGCAGAACTTTTTGCTTTGCACTTAGAAGAAACGTTTAAGCCATTCGACGGCCCTTTGATAACGCCCGACTCCCCAGTCACGACATCCGACAACTTTAAAGTAAAAAAAGTTGCACTGATTGAACTGAGGGAAGTGATCAAAAATTTAAAGATGAAAAAAGCGCAGGTGGTCAAGGAATTGCCAAATAAAGCTCTTATCAAACTGCTATATTTGATCAACGCTTCGTTCAGATTGCTCTACGTTCCGAGACAATAGAAAGTCGCCTAGATTATAAAGGTCCCGAAGCCAGGCAAATCTCTGAATGAGAAGAAATCATATCGGCCTATTTCCCTATTGCCGGTTATATCTAAAATATTCGAAAAACTACTTTCTAAACGACTACAACCCGTAATCGACAAAAGACTTCTCATTCCTGACCATCAGTTTGGATTTAGAATCAAACATTTTACAATCGACCAAGTCCACAAAATAACTGACATGATTAAGAAAGCTCTCGAAGAAAAAAAGATTTGTTGTGGTGTATTTCTTTCTCTCAAGCTTTCGATAAGGTTTGGCACGAAGGCTTGGAGTATAAATTGCAACTACTTCTGTCACGGCAACTCTTTATAATCTTACGATCGTACCTCACCGAAAGACTTTCGTGTTTAGCACGAAAATGATTACTCTGACATAAAGGAGATTGCGGCTAGAGTCCCACAAGGAAGTGTCCTTGGCCCGCTTCTATATGCACTCTACACGCGTGATATCGAAAGAAACTGCGTCGTTGCCACGTTTGCGGACGATACGGCGATATTGACAACGGGCGATACAATTGAAGCAGCAACTGAAAAGCTGCAACATGCTATTAATAAAGTCCATGCTTGGACGAATTCTTGGCGTTTTGTGCTGAACGAAAGCAAATCTACTCACGTCAATTTTACCTACAAAAAAGTGGACAGATTACCCGTATATTTAAATTCGGTTCAAATACCATACGCGAAAGAACCAATAACACAATTTGCTCGTAAACACAAAGATCGTGTTCACGGTCATTGTAGTCGCACCGTCATTCAACTACTTGACGCCAACAATTCAATTCGTCGCCTGCAAATGACAAAACCTTTTGACCTCGCGGCATAGTATACATATGCCGGTCGTGAAAACCGCAGGAACTTTCATTGGAATTTAACCTGTCTAAAGTGTTACATTCTTTTTAATTACATACGAACATCTTTTTCCAAAAAATCACGAGTCTGGTAAGCGAAAATAAAACTGCTGGACAAGCGTCGGCTTAGTTGTAGTACTAATCTTGAAGAGAGGTGTTTTTAGTGAGTAAAAATTTCGCACTGCGTACCATAAGCACACGCGGTCGGGCCTTATGGTGTCTTTAGAAGATTTTCCACCTGCTCTGGTAAAAAAAAAAGTTGTCGAAACGGTTTTTTAGGCAAGACGTATGAAAGGCAAGGGAAAATTATAATGAAATGGAGTGAGATAGCAATATACACACATTTATTTTTTTTTTTTTTTTGATGCATTTTTTATTTTTCAATTCATTATACCTTACGTGCTAGACCAAAAAAATGCTTAAAACTAGCTTAACTATGTTATTCTATTCTAACTTACTGGCCCTATGCGGGCGCTCTAAGCTAAACCTAATACTTAAAACTATGTCTTTCGACGTAACTTACTTTAGTTCTTTATTTATTTTATTATTTTTTTTATTGTTTATTACTAAGAAAAAATTTTAATTAAGTGAAAAAACTTAGTAAACGAACTTATTTTGATTGTTCTTATATATAAAACTTACAAAGCTACCTTAAAATAAATCTTAAGCTACCTTATTCTACCTTAACCTATCTTATTCTACCTTACGTAATTCTCTACGTACTATTTTTTTTTTTTTTTTTTTTCATCCAAGTGCTGCGGATTTTTTATTAAAATTTTTTTTTTTTTTTTTTTTTTTTTTTTATTATTATCTACAATCTACCTAAACCTAAACTATGTAAGTCGGCCATGGGCAAGAACAGCCAACTTTCAACATCAAACAGGCTACCCTGGATTAGGAGGAAACGACGAAGGAGTTTCCTCTCTTTCGGCCAGCCACCAGAAATGACCGTACTGACGTTGTACGTCATCAACATCCCGACCCGATACCGCCCTACTAAACCGGAGACGCTCCACACTGCCGTGTGCAACGTCTCTGTCGTAGTTGAGTCGCCTATCCACAACTGTCCGAGCAACGTGGAAGATTAGCGGCACCGCCAATCTGTCCTGGATCAGACCTTTCTCATCAAAATAGAGGAACGCCTCTGGGGGAACAAAGCCGTTAAGGCGCACTCTCTCATGATACTCGTAATTGGGGTAATAAGCCCCGGAGATCAGGTTGTTCGTCGAGCTCATTGCTCTTGCAATGTGCCTTCGAATCAGCTTGATAACGAAATTATCCACTCTAATTAGGTTAGCCCTGTTGTATAGGACCTCATTGGGATAGAATTTTATGTACTGGGACTCTGGTGTTCTGTACAAATGAAGGCAAGCCCGAAGGCAAGCCCTCTCAAACACCCGAATCTTTTCCAACAAGCTTGCTCCCACGTTGAACCACACGGGGCATCCATATACGAGCATGGGCCTAATGAGTTCCATGTAGCAGATTACCTTTACCCTTGCATCGAGTTGCTTGCTATAAAAAAGTCTCTTTGTAAGGGCAAAAGCACCTTTGGCTCTGGCCAGAGCAGCATCTATATGTTTGTTAAAATATAGATATTGGTCTAACCAGAGCCCTAGGTATCTGACTACATTTCGACTCGCAATTGGCTGTCCGTGCGGTCCAACGATTGAGAACTTTCGCCAATTCTTTCTGGTATCCCTAGAGGCCCCAGACAACGGCGTCCTAAAAAGAATGGTTTCCGATTTCTGGAAGTTGATCTTCAACTTCCAGTCATCGCAATATCGCTGAATCTTATCGAAGTCACGTTGCAAGAGAATTGCAATGACCTCGATTTTTGGTCCTGATCTGTACGCGATCAAGACGTCTGCGTACGCTGTGGCATGGTGAAGTGATCCTATGAGATCGCTCGTGTAAATGTTGAGAAGGATCGGTGAATTAACCGCACCTTGTTGCAGACCGTTTTTAATTAGAAATGTTCCAGCAGAAGTCACATTGCCATTTTTGACGATGAACTGTCTACTGGTGAGCATGTTATGAAGTATGTACAGCAGTGGTTTGCTTATGCCCAGCCTGCTCAGCTTGTAGAAGAGTCCCTCTAACCATACGGTATCGAAGGCCTTCTCCAAGTCAATCAGGCAGGCACCCGTGCATTGGTTCTTGCTTTTGTTCCATTGGATATCCGATACCAGTTTAGACGCGGCATGTATTGTATCATGCCCCGCCTTAAAACCGAATTGGTTATCCGGAATTATATTACTGTTCTCAGTCCACTTAAGCAGGGCTCTATTGATCACTTTCTCGAATACCTTGCTGATATTCGGAAGGAGACTTATCGACCGGAGATTTGCCGAATTGGAAGTGTCCTTACTCCGTTTGGGGATGGGTTGTATCACTGCTGTTTTCCAATGCGCTGGATAATGTGCATTATTCAGTGTATTGTTAAACAGAGTGGTGTAAATGTCCACCGCTTCTAGAGGGAGATGTCGAAGCACAATGTTCGACACTCCATCGATTCCCGCAGATTTCTTCCTCCTCAATGAGTCGAAGATCGCTTGGAGCTCCACCTTCGATATGAACGGGGGATGTACCCTTTCATCGGCGATGATATTATTTGATGATAACCTATGTTCTCGGATCGCCAGTGCTCTATATCATTTCGAAGGTAGAAGTTGTGCACAAGGACGCGATTTTCCAGGTCGTGGTTCGGGCAAATGGTATCATTCACCTTATACACTTCCTGGAAAGTCGCTCCTGTAGCCTCTACCTTCTCCTGCGGATCTTCGATCACAAAGAAGTTGTCATCCTCTACTGCGTTATCTGGATCTATACCTGCTGTTATAAGTATTCGTCCATTGTTCGTCGTTCGGGGGATCTTAAGACACGGAAGGTCGTTTTGATTATTCCTCCGAAATATTTTATTTATTTGCGGGAACATACTCGGGTTATTGGATTTTACAGCCCGAATTTTGTTGTTCCAATGCAAATTTACAGAAAGTCTGTAATTTTCTCTAATTTATTTTTGGAGGTTTTTAATCAACGACTTCAGCGTCCTAACCTCCGAGTTCTGTCTGTCAGTAAACTGTCTGTACAAGGTTTTTAGTCTCGACAGCAGTCTACTTTTATGTTGGTGTAGTGCGTCAATTGTTGCATTGCGGAATATGTCTGCATTGTCAGTGTGTTGATACCGAGGTATCGTATTGTCCATAGTTTGTTTAATTGTCTCGTCCATTTGTTTTAGGTACCAGTCAATTTTCTCGTTTGACAGATTCCTATTGGACGGTGGGTAGAGCGAATTCGAGGAGAGTGCTCTTGTCAAAGTTCTTGAGAAGCGAGTCCAACGCGTCCTACTATAATTGTAGGAGTACGTTTGGACAAACTCCTCTAACTCCACAATTTCGTTGGGAATCATTATTACGGCACTGAGTCCGCAATGGTCACTGTCATACACAAAAGTGTGCAGGCAGTTTATAGTTTGTTGGTCCATGTCGGTCAGTTGTAACCGTACGTCGAACAGCATAAGATCCAGATAAGAGCCACTTCTAGGAAACGACGGACTATCTGTTGCTTTCAAATCGAGTTTATACTCGACACTGTGCCGACCCCACCAATTGAATAGTAGGTTCCCTCTAGGATTTGGTGTGTTATTTCCCCAATCTCTATGTTTGGCGTTTAGATCTCCGGCCATGATGAAATAATTCTCCTCTGACTCCAGCCTTAGGAATCGAAAAAGTGTCTCGAGCTCTGAAATAAATAAAGTAGATTGAGTAGCTTCAGGTGCATAGAGTGCGACCAAGTACATTCTCTTTCCACTACGGAGAGGGATGCATACGATACACGCTTCCAGCTCCTGGAACCTTCGCACTTCACCGCTGTACATAACTTTAAATTGCAGTTGTTTGCGTATGAAGATCGCAACACCTCCTCCTTGTGTGGAGTTGGGTCGGTCTCTTCTGACAATATTGTATTTATTGTGCCCCAATTTGTGCTTCTGGGATAGCTTTGTTTCGCTAACCATAAGCACATCAGGGGTTTGGTCTTCAAGCAACTTAAACAATACGGCTCTTCGCTCGATCCTAATCAGTGAATTCACATTCACCGCAAGGATCTTCAAGGATTGCTCCTCCATGTTCGTACCCATTACGACTGAAGGTGCGTTAAGCCCGGCAGAAGTGCGTAGATCTGGTCCACCCGCTTCGCCTGCTCCTGTACCTGACGTTGAAGCTGCTCCATCTGCCCTTGGATAGAGAGCAAGATGGCCAGCAAGTCAGTTTGAGCCTCCGGTGCTCTAGGCGCTGGGGCCTGAGAAGCAACCTTCGGTCTTTTCTGTCCCGCGTTTCCCCGACCTGCCGCCATTTGGGCGTAGGTCACTTGGGGAGTCACGGATTGTGTTTGAATTGGAGCAGGTGGACGTTTCACTACGACCTTCTCCTGGCGAACTAGATTTACTTTCTTAATGTACTGGAACTTAGGACAACCCCGATAGTTTGCGGTGTGTCCCGAGTTCCTGCATAAAGCACACGAGAGCTCTTATCTGCCACTCCATCCTTACCCAGAGTGCATTCCTCTGCTTTGTGGTTCTTTCCACACTTGACACATCGAGGCTGCATTTCGCAGTTCGACGCGGCGTGACCGAACCTTTGGCAGCGAACACATTGTAAAATGTTTTCGCTCCTTCTTAATTTTTCCCAGGCGACAACCTGGTAGTCTAGGACTTTAATACTCCTTAGACCATCCAGCTTGCTATTGGGTGAAAGCTGAACTAGGAAGAACGGCAGTTTCCGCTTCTCCCTTTTTGCCTTAGCTGTGGTGAATGGCTTGACCCCTACAAATTCGAGCTCGTTGCACTCTTTCTCTTTAAGCAGCGCAAGGAGCGTCTCCGGATCAGTAGACGGGTCTATCCCCCTCAGCAGCATTGTTTGCCGCTTTTCCCCCTTCGGGGTGAAGGAGAAGAACTCCGTCGTCGTGTCCCTAAGTAACTGCTTAATTTTTTTATAATCTTCCACTGTATTACAGTGGATAGCATGCCTATTTTCATTTAATCTTTTAATATTAAAATTTTTGCCTATGGCCGACTTACATAGTTCGATGGTATCCTTCAACTCCACCTTGTAGGTATTTATTGGTGGCACCCTCTCCTTTGTAGTCGCCTTCTGTTGCTTCTGCTGTGGTAGTTGTTGCTGTTGTTTCTGCTGCTGCTGTTTCTGTTGCTGTTGTTTCTGCTGATGCTGCTGTTTCTGCTGCTGCTGCTGCGGTTGTTGCTGCTTTTTCTGCTGCTGTGGTTGTTGCAGTGTTTTCTGCTGCTGTTGTAGTTGCTGCTGTACTTGCGGCTGTATTGGGCTTTGCCGCTGGCGAACTGCGAAACAATTCTTATCGTCTCCTACATAGCGGCCTTCCCCGCCGTCGGAGATGTACGGGAAGTCGACAGAGTCATCCGACCTCTGTCGCTTCTTTTCTGTTGCTGCTGCTGTTGTTGTGGTCGGCGGCCCTTTCCTCACTCCACCCGGCAGCTTTACAGCTGAAGCTGATGTGGAGGGACGCTTAACCAAATTGGGAGATGGTTTCAATCTCCTTCTCCTCTTCGACGTACCATCTAGTGCCACTGTTGCTTGGTGGCCTGATTGCACTGCCTCATCGGCTGATAAATTGTTATCAGCTGGTCCCGCTACTGGGAGCGCGGACCGCTCACTTTCCATCGAATGTTTATTTATTATTAATTTTATGCACTAATTTAGTGTAAATTATAAAAAAAGTTTATATTCAAATTTCCGTGGTTGGGAATTGAACCCAAGACCCTGGGTTGACGGTTCACCACCACTACCAATAGGATAACTCGCCACTTGAAATAACACTGTCTAATACTGCACTTCAAATCAACCCGATTTTAAATGAGAAGCCGAAACACGTGTACACACTCTGAAAGTCTGTGAACGACTGGTTCACTACCACTCCTACTAGGCCAACTCGCCACTTGAGATCTTACTGTCTAACTTTCTACTTTAAAAACACCACAATTTTAAATGAGAAGCCGAAACACATGCGAACACTATGAAAGTCTGTGAACGACTGAACGGTTCACCACCACTACCAATAGGCTGACTCGCCACTTGAAATTACACTGTCTATTATTCTACTTCAAAGCACTACTGATTTAAAGGAGAAGCCGAAACACGTTTGCACACTGTGAAAGTCTGTGAACGACTGAATTCCACGGAGGTCTGTGAACGACTGTGGACATTCATCTAATGGAGGTGATGACTGATGCGAGAATATCATGCCCGATTCACAATGCAGCGTGAGAGCGAGACTAGAGCGAGGCGAGAAATCCTCGTCCTCATAAAATCGTTTCCCAGTTCACAATGAAGGCGATACAGCGAGCATGTGTTAAAGTGAAAAAAGCAACAACGGCAACACACCATCTTTCTCTTTCTGGCTACATAACGAAGTCGCATCAGCCTGCTGACAGGCAATCTCGTCGCGAGTTTTTCAATTTTCTGAAAAGAATGCGTTGCGATAAAACGAGTCTCGCATCATTGTGTATTGCTTCATATATTTGCATAGATCGAAACCTTTTTTGACAACTCGCGCTAGACTCGTCTCGCTCTCGTCTCGCTATCACTCTGCATTGTGAATCGGGTATCAGTATGGAAGCACTTACTGTTATTAAACCGGTGTTACAACTGTTGCAAGAATACCAGTGTGGAATGGCCCATTGAATGATTCATTTTGCGCAGTCTATTAAGCTGAACGGGAGGTTTTCAAATTTGTATAGGTACTAAATGTGCGAATACAATCGCTCTTTACTTAACCAACGACACTGGACAAAACCGACAGTTAATGCATGCGTTCGGCAACATGGTGCTACAGCGTAGCAAGCAATCAGAAGAAAAGAGTCCATTACCCATTCAATATTATCCAAGCTGAAAATTTTGCCGGATAAACATTTAACTCTACTAGCTATACTGGCAAACCTGACGCAAGGTTTCAAGTGTATTCACTCGGTTCGTTGTGTAGATGTGCCGTCAGCAATTAAAGCGATCTTTGGTATGAAGTCGTTTAGATACTGGCATGTCAGCCATGTTTTCGCACCATATCTTCCAAGCAGCTCTCTTTTATCGTCTCAGTTCTTAATTACATTCTGTAAGATCGGACCTGTATTCGTCCCGTCTTTTCATATATTTAGAGAGCTGATCATTCCACAAGGGAACCTTAAGTTTATAGGCACTGGTTTTATGGACGCAGGTTAAATTTAACATAGGAAAATGTGCTTAGCATAATTCATAAAGACAGCTATCCTCTGCCACGGATTGACGACACGCTGGACACACTATCAGGAGCCCAATGGTTTTCCACCATCGACTTGAAGAGTGGGTACTGGCAGGTACAGATCCATCCAGAAGACCGGGAGAAAACTGCCTTCACCGCAAGAAAAGGGCTATGGCAATTCACGGTAATGCCATTCGGGCTGTGCAATGCTCCGGCGACTTTCGAGCGATTGATGGAATGTGTCCTGCAAGGGTTAACATGGAAAACCTGTTTGGTGTACTTGGATGATGTCATCGTCGTGTTGTAAACATTGTGCGCGTCAGGAAGAACGGGAGCTGATTTCCATCCAAAGACTGAGAGCCGAACCTATCGCCGGCTGGAGCGTAGATGAGATCCGGAATGCTCAGAAGGAAGACCCGGATATCGAGCCGATTCTGGCCTGGAAGGAGAACATGGAGAAACCGGATCATCAGAACATCTCTCACAGAAGCCCGACCTTAAAGGCATATTTTGCGCATTGGGACTCCCTCCATGCCCAAGAAGGTGTTCTGAGAAGAAAATGGGAATCCTCCGACGGAAAGTCGTTTGTAATGCAGCTTGTCGTACCGCGGACGAGGGTCAAGGAGGTGTTACAGGAGATGCATGGCGGGGCGTCCGGAGGCCACTTGGGAGTGAATAAGACGCTAGAAAAGCTACGAGAACGTTTTTATTGGTTAAAAGCGAAGGAAGATATCGAAGACTGGTGCAGAAAATGCGACGTGTGTGCAGCTAGCAAGGGTCCGAGAATCAAAACTCGAGGTAAGATGCACCAATACAATGTGGGACCACCTTTCGAACGAATCGCCATTGACATCGCAGGGCCCTTTCCGGAAACTGACAATGGTAATCGGTATATACTCGTAGTGATGGACTACTTCAGTAAGTGGCCGGAAGCGTTTCCGATCCCTAACCAGGAAGCCAGAACCGTGGCGGAGCAGATCGTCTACAATTGGGTTAGCAGATTCGGTGTGCCCTTGGAATTGCATTCTGACCAAGGGCGGAACTTCGAGTCAAGAATCTTCCAAGATATGTGTCAACTACTCGGAATCAAAAAGACAAGGACAACCCCGCTTCATCCACAGTCGGACGGTATGGTGGAGCGTTTCAATAGGACTTTGGACGAACATCTCTCGAAGGTCGTAGGTGACTACCAACGGGATTAGGACCGGCAGATTCCCTTGTTTTTGATGGCCTATAGAAGTGCCGTGCATAGCACTACTCGACATACGCCGTTCGAAATCTTATTTGGTGGAATAGCTCGTTTACCCAGTGAGGCGAAATTTGGATCTCCTACCAATGAGCCCAGAAATGAAGAAGAGTACGTGGCGGACCTTAGGGAAAGGCTTAGGAACATACACCAAAGGACCAGAAACCAGATTAAGATGACGAGCGACCGCATGAAGACCAGGTATGATGCCAAGGCAACAACGTCAGGATTCCAGGAAGGAGATCTGGTGTGGCTGTATAATCCCCATCGCCAAAAGGGGAAATCACCTAAATTACAGCGGAACTGGGAAGGTCCCTACAGAATAGTAACCCGCATCAACGATGTTGTCTACCGCATCCAGCGAGGACCAAGGGCCAAAATGAAAGTGGTCCATGTGGACCGACTGAGTCGATACAATGGCCGAAATGAGGATGCACTTGTTCGGGACGAACACGTCTAAGAGGGGGCAGTGTAGCATAATAATAACTACGCTCCCTAAAAGTATGATGCAACAAATTCCGAAATGTCTTTTCATTCTGGCAGAATTTTGGTTCGAAGTGTCCTTTCATTCGAGGTTCGTGTCTGCGGTTTCCACAGTTCATGTCTACGAAAGAGACGGATAATATCACGGATGAGAGGGAATTATAACTGCAAGAATGATTGTCACCCTGGAATTATTACAGCAGAATTTTTCTTGTTCCAGTGGTCGAAGAATTTGCTAGAAGTTTCTGGCTATCAGAAACTTCTGCTATATAAGGACAGATGGCGATCAAAAGGGGGCAGTAGTTTTTAAACTGTGGCGAAGAGATTAGAAAAGTGATAATGGGCGAAGTTGTAATTTTGTGATAAATTGAAAGTTGAGATTTAACAAGAAGAAGTAATTAGTTTGGATTTGTGAATTAAGTAATTGAAAGGAGATAAAGTGATTTGAGAGGACAGAGACCTTGTAAAAAAATAATTGCGAAGAATAGTATAGTGTGAACCTGGATTGTTCTATAGACTAGAAAATAAAGAAATAATTTCACAGAATATTGTTTTATCTACTCGAGCCGTAGAACGCATATTACAGTATATATGTAGGTATTTTTATATGTTTACTTACTTTTAATGACCTTTGAAGCCAGAGAACAGATAAATCTCTGCTGCTTCAACACATGTAGCTATACCAATAAATGAAGTAAATAAATAAAACACAATGATATATGCATGCTCCTTGTATTATGTATATAAAAAAAAAAATAAGTTATACAAAAAAAAAAAAAAAAAACAACAAAAATGAATTTCACAAACAAAAAATTATCATTATTCATAACAGTCTTTTCTTTTAAAATCTCTGTAAATAGAATGTAAATTTGCATACACAGACAACTTTTTTCGAAAAGCGTTTGGACTTAAATACTTAGGTGTATACGGTACATTTAGCCATCATCGCCGACCTGTATGAATTGAATTTGGAACGTTTTATTTGGATTGGGATAGATTAGTCACATTTCATTTACCTAGTTCATAGGAATTTTTAACTCTCCTATAAATTATTCACTTTCATCAACACCAATTTTTCGAAATTGGCGTCCGAAAGAACTCCGCGTCGGGGAAGACTAATCAATCCTGCGAATGAAAATAAGAGCTCAACAGGCGTTGATAATGGTAGAGGTGTGTTGTATTTCATTTTTCTTTTAAAGTTCTGGGATAAGGTTCCAAAAAGTACTCACCTCCGATTTTCTTCAAATTGTTTGTCGTAATATATCAGAAGTAAAAATCCAAAGCGGTTTTTTGGCGCAAATTATTGGGACTAAAAGGACATACAAAGTTTAAAAATCCTGAAGAAAACAACTTAAATATCTTCAAAACTATAACACGTATATTAAAGCTTCAATTAAGGACTTCCAATAGAAATAAGAAGCTTTGTAATCCATTTACAAGTTTTGAAGATATAATATATTTTTGGAAAATGTGCTCAGCTTTTATTTTTCAAAAACAATTGTATCAAGGTACCTTTTTTTTACTGCATTACGAAACTACATTTTAAAACCTTTTTAACGGTACCAAACACGATGTATTTTTTGCAACATAATACTTAATATGAACAGTTTATTTCTCCAGAAACACGTAACGATTGTTTGACATAATTTAGTTATGTCAACAACTGTCAGACAGGCGCCTACGTGCAAGGTATGATAAAAGTGACTGAACCCAAGTATCTCTAAGCGGCCTAGCCTAAATAACTCCCTTTCTTTTTGAATGAAATAGGGAGGGTTGGTGGCACGCTTCGCGGGAAAAAAACATTTCAATTCACAGATTTAACCGTGAGTAAAACTTTCAAAATTAAAATTTTAAAAAGTCAATGAATGCAATCATAGAATTGAATTCATTGAATAATGCTTTCTAAAAATGATTGCATTCTTTTCTGTTTATTACTACACCACGGACGATTCCTTATACTAGGTTTCAGGAGACGGGGTCGATTCGGGCAACTGCAGGGCGGACTAGTTAGCAAAGGAGTGTGCAAGTCGGAATTTCTTTGTAAATAGGGAGCAAACATCTGCTTCTATAAGACCTATAAATGATTTCTTTTGTTCTAAGTGTGCTTTTCTGAGCGGGGAAAGCCGACTAATCTAAACCTAATGATGATCAGTTTTGTCTGTAAAGAGGTGCATTATTTGTTAAAAAATATCTAAACCAAACGTAGAAAATTATGAAACACATACATACCGAGTTGCAGAGGGAACACGAGAAATAGCATTTTTTTCTTTGTAATGTGTTCGCCTTCCAGTGAAATGATCCCCGCAAGCAGATTCAACATTTTTTCCCCAAATAAATATTCATGCGAACATCTTTGGCATGAAATTCCAAAAGTTCTTTGGCAACATATTCACTTTTCAGTTTCTTTGCGGAATTGTCACTGCGGGAGGTAATTCCTTGTGTTCTCCTTTTCTATACTCGATCCGCCATTTTGTACTTCTGAATAGTCTTGAACGCGAACTATCATTTTTTAAGATGATGGCTAAAAACATCTACATTGGTGAGGTCAGAGTGTCCCTTGGAATACTCGTTGGAGGTGGTGGTGCATGGTTTATGCAATTTATCAGAAATACTGTTTTTATCAGTTCTGACCATTTCACTGGTAAGTAAATTTCTTCTTCTTCACCTTTACACTTTATAGAAGATGAATCGTCAATGATCGCTTCCTTGACACAGCTTTTCAAAATTGCATCAACGCGTAGGCAAAATTGAGTGCTTTGAGGCAAACATTGCAGGTTTTTGTGTATTTATAATTCTTCAAATAAATAATAATTATTAGTCAAAATGCTTCTCTGTAACATTTATTTTATTTAAACAAGTTTCTGGCATATCACTGTTCATCCTTGTTTCGTTCATTCTTATGTTTATTTATATTACCGTTGAGGTAAACAAAAGATTGACTTCGAGTGCCAAAAATACTGCTAAAGTATCGAAAACTCACTTACCTTTGATATGAATTTTCACCGACAACGACTGCTTCTAATATTAACGCAGTACACAATCTCAACGATAGAAAATTAAAAGCAGTATGTAGTAGGAGAAAAAGTGAAAACGGATGCAATTATATATTTTATAAACAAATAATTTATAAACAATATATCAAAATTAAATGATCTATTCTTCTTCACTGTAAGCGCCAAGGATTAGCTTTTTATATTTTTCTCAAAAGTCTATTTCTGTCTCAACATACAGCAGCTTCTGATTTGAAAATTAAAATTAATAAATCTTCTGGCGCTAGCAGCCCAAAACAGGCCTAGTTTCTCGCAGACACTCGTGCTGTGCGCCGCACGAGTGATTGGAATTTATAGTTTTATGGCATTTCCAGAGGGCAAGAGAAGCTTTTTCATAACAGTTTTACTGTCGGATGTTTGCCAGACGTTCGGTAGAGGTAGGATAGTCAGAAAACTTTTTTTTTATGTGTTCTTGGGTTCGAACCTTGAACCTCTCGCTCAGTGGTCTCGCACTTAACCACTGAGCCACGGCGCTTTGAAAAATAGGTCCTCTAAAGCAATCGATCTTGAGTTTTTGGTCAAGTATTTCGGGGCCATTTTAAACAAGCTATGGAAGTCCCACACTTGGAGCAGATTTGATTTCAATGGTTTTTTTGTTGATTTTTTTGACATGAATATCTAATTCTTGTTCCACTTTTTTGAAGAAACATGGCCTGTTTTCAATTTCTCCTTTCCGTGCATAATATCTGGGTGGAGCCTCTAAACTTGAGAAGAGTAATATGGTTTTTCCACCGGCCCTTCAATCCAAAACTTTACTTCCACTCGAAAACGCTTTAATGGACATTTTCGTCTTTCCAACAGCCACTGTCGCATTTGGGAACTGTAGGGTTTTGAACGATTCAAATCCCTCAAAGTATTTCAAAAGGAGTTTTCTAAGAAAACCATAGCGTAATATAATGATTCGGCACTTTTTGAAAAGGTCGCAAATACCGTGAATAACCGTTTTTTTTTTTTTTAATTTTAATCGGTGTGGTTGAAAATGGGGAACTAAATATATAGCTGAATAAAAAAAGGATGAATGTCTTACATAAATGTGTGTAGAATAAAGGAAACAGATATATTGTCCCAGAAATTTTCGGAATCGATATGCTGATGAAAGCAAGTGAAGGCCTTGTTTGGTATTCTAAATTCTTGTAGTATTCTCCAGTAGCTAAAACAACCTAAAGCTACAGCTAAAGCTTGAGTGATATGGGTATTGTCATTTCTGTGTTATGATTTTCGATGTCAAGTATACTCCAGAAAGTTGAGAAAGGAGTTTTTGTCAATGCACAGATAACACTGACATCGTATAACCACAATTCGCCATTCAAAAAACTTGAATCAGCTATTTCTTTGCCTTATCATCCTCCATCTTTTCTTTCAAATTCTTTGAGGCAGCTAAACATATAGATATATGTTGCCTACAGGCATGCCAAATTGCGCTCACAATTCGTATTTCTTTACTTTCTACGAAGCAGCTGTCAAGTGATGAATAGCACTCTCAGGGGCTTATTGCGAGAGTCTATTCATAATAGAATTCAAGTCGAATAGAATTAGAATTGATTGTCAGTACTGTGAGTCTATATTGCTATCGATATTTTCCTATTTGACATAAATGTCAGTTCTATCAGAAAATTCTGGTCGATTTTTGTTCGAGTTGACAAACATGTCAACAACAAAAGGTGGAGACAAAATGGAAAACGATGGAAATAAGTATCTTCAAATAAAAAAAAAATTAATATGTTTTTTTACGTAAATAAGGAAAAAATTCATGAACAAGTGACTAATGGACAAATTAATGCCTTGCAAGAGCTTAACAAATGCATTTTTCGTTAATATAAAGTTATTTTTAAATGTTAACAAAACGAATATGGAAATGTACTTGGAATGGGAAATGTACATATATTCTTACATACTCGTATTATCATCAATTTCTAGAGGATTAGAGTGCAGTCTTAAATTGTTTTCTGTATCGAAGAGTTAATAAAACCTCCTTTAATCCCTCCTATAAGATATCGAACCAGATAAAACATATGATTTTGGATAAAAAGAAATATTATTTGCAAAACACTATTCAAAATTGATGTTGATTTGATATTTCGATTTTCGTCGAATCGATTTTTTTTCGAATAGACACAATAAGGTCCTCAATTCAAGTTTATGGATGCAAATAGATTTGGGATAGATATCCTTTTATATATATCTTTTTTCATCAATTCTACTGCGTCACGCCATACCACGATTTAGTCAAATAGAATCGAAAACAGTCGAATCGATTTTTCAAGTTTATGGATGCAAATTTTTTTTTTTTTTTTTATAATTTGCGCGCGCCAAATGGGATATGAATACCATTAAATTATTTCAGGGCACGGGCGTTTGCAGAAATTGAGAGAGAGAGAAAGGAAGATTGGTGTAGTGGGTTTGAAACTTAGGTGGTATTAAGTTTCAGTAAACTCCAAGGGTGGCATCCAGATAACTGGGGAGCTTGTTTGTTTTGCTTTTTTTTTGTCGTTGCTCATGATTCACAGTATTTTTTTCCCTCCACCTGATGTCATCATCACGATCAAGTTGCATTTAAGCCATATGACCACTCTACTGCCAGTGTTATGCCTTCGCAGTAGAGTTGACTAAGCTTTCGCAATTGATCGACTTTTTTATTTATTTCAAACGAAATAAATAGATGATTGTTGAGATCAGGATTTGAACCGTGAACCAAGAGCGTGACAAGCGTTGATGTAACCACTACACCACGGCCACAAATAATTTGGAAAAGCATTGCAATAAGTTGAACTGGTTCGTTTTATATTATTGGTTCCAATTAAAAAAAAGCTATCATTCGTGTTCCGATACGATACTGATGCGTTAATGGATAGTATCGATACTAAAATTGGTCGTATTGAATGAGCAATATCGATACTGGTTTTGTATCAGTAGTATCGAAACATCCCTTATAATGACGTTCAGCAAGCGATGGTGGTGGAACCTATTTGTGGAACAACATTTTTGGCATTCTGTTAAATGTGGGGGTCCATATAAACAAACATACACAGACTTTTGTTTATTGTTCCAATTCTGTAATTAATCAGTCTGTAATTTCTTAAGAAAAATGAATACGATAAAATGCGATAGTGACATTTTACTATCTGCTGCCTTTGATACATCGTATCCCACCGAGGGGCATGTTGATTTCTTAAACGTATGCCGCACCTGCCGGCGGTCTGTTACTGATGATTACCATAAACTAAATAAATCCATGCATGAAATGATTGAAGCATCGACTGGAGTGATGGTAAATTTAAAATACTTATATTTACACACATGGTGATCATTTATCCATTTATGCAGATGAACAGTAAGGACAATCTCCCGGGTAAGATTTGCAATATGTGCTACAGAACAATCCAATTTGCTTATGCCTTTCGGCTGGAGTGCCAGAAAGTAGATGCAATTCTGCGAAGTTGTGGCGAGGCCGCAGTCGCTAAAGCACATACTTCTGGTGAATTGCATCAAAAGTGTACCATCTGTAACAAGCTGTTTAGACAATCCTCTGAGTTAGAGCAGCACATAAAAGTGGAGCATGACATCAACAACCTAGACGTTTCGAGCGATACGCTCAAGACTGAACAAAGTGGTGTTGGTGTTGGTGGCCATTCGGGAGAAAGGAACCAAGAGGTTCCAACCAAAACACAAGCGTTTTTATATTTCAGACGTCCTTCTGTGAAGGAACCACTACGAAAATTAACTAGAGAACCACCTGAATTGCACCGAAACTCCCAGAAGGGTAAACACTACTTCTCTTGCAATCTCTGTAGCTGGGTTTGTTAGAATAGTTTACTTTATATACTTTCGCTGTTTAATTGTTTTGTTTCCAGAAATCCGAAATATATCGCTCCGTTATTAGTCATTACATAAATTACCACACCAGTAGGACCGCGCCCCATCAATGTCCTCTCTGTAGCGACAAACTGAATCGTAGGACAGATTTGCGCAATCATCTACAGAGACATGTCAATCTAACATACAAGTGCAGATATTGCGGTGTACATTGCGGACAGGCATCTACGCTAAGGCGCCATTTGCTATGCCATATGTATGAACGGCCCTATAAATGCACTGATTGTAATAAAACATTTAAGCATAATAATTCGTTAAAAGTACACCTACAAGGGCATGTCCGAAGAAGAAACTTGACTGGAGAATCACTTGAAGTTTGCAATGAACCACTGGAAGCTGAAGAGCTACAGGAATTGCATTATTTCCCGATTGTAAAACGCGAATTGTTAGACGAATCACTTGAAGTTGCCTATGAACTGGAAGGTGAAAATATTGAAGATTTGCATCTCTTCCCACCTATAAAACGTGAATTATTGGATATCAAAGAAGAAGAAAATTAGAGATTTAGATAATAATTTCTAATTTTATTAAAACATTTTTAAGTTCCCAAGTGGTGGATAGGGATACTCTGTGGATAACAAGACCATAGCTTCCTTAAGTAAAAGATTGTCATGGACTAAACCTCAGCAAAAAAGCTGACAAAAAAAGCCTTTACTCTGCATGGTGTAACCAAACCAGTATACTGAAAATCCTCCCACTGCTTTGCCTACACAATGAATGGACCGGTAAACCTCATGATAAAGTGATTGGGATGCGAAGTCGTGGTGTCAGTGAAGCTCCAGAGATGTGTCCATGCATGCATGGATATTATGCGGATAATCTGGAAAAATTAAATATCCATATTCGCTTCCGTCTCTTCTCACTGATACCATCGCATAATTTGTGAAAAAAAAAAAATATTAATGTGCAATCATAATCGATATTACTATATAATATACAATATAATAAAAATTTTGTTTTTGTCTGCAATTTAGACTTTTTCTTATTCTGCATGGGGCCTTATAATGTTTAACAATTCTCGTAACCTGGCTATCGTAAAGGCAAAATTGCGACTATGTGATACTTTTGTTTGTTGGCGGAGATTTGAACGGACATTTTGGGAAGACAAATGAAGACTGCCATGAAGGACTGGAATTCTCCAGGTGATCACTTACAGCAGAGGCGGAAATAAAACCCAGATTGACTACCATTTGGTAGCCAGTTTCGTGAAGCCCCGGGTTAAAGGTTGCAAAGTGATCCTGGGAGAGGCAATCGCCCAGCAACACCGTCTCCTTCTGACAGACATTTTTATGAGAATGGGGAAGAAAACAAATAAGCAAACAAAGGTGGCTGAGAAAACCAATTGGTTCAAGCTGAAGGAAAAGGCGAAGCTTTTATTACCATCATGACAAATTACCTCTTTACCATCATTGATGAGGTCGGTGATGAGGAGTGCAGAGCACAAGATATGTGGGATTCCCTACAGCGATCTTGCTTGGAGAGAGCCAAATCACTGCTTGGAACATTGAAAGGCCCCTGCCAAACCCCAAAGAAACATGGTGGTGGACAGATGAAGCTAAAGTGGTGATACGGAAAAAGAAAACGGCCGTCCACAGAAGAAGAAATGTTTAGAAGATTCGTTCCCCAAAGTTCATTAACAATGCTCAAGGCCAGCTTCTTGTGGAAGACGACAAAATTCTCTACAGATGGCGGCAGTATTGTGAAAGACTTCTGAACCAATAGTTTCTCTGGGTATACTTTCCAAGAACCGCGCCTAACCATGACGAAGTATCCGACATTACTGTCGAAGAAGTTAGGACTGCGGCCAAATACTCAAAAAAAAAAAGAAGAAAAGCGGTTGGGCCAGACGAGATACCCTCCCGATCGTCCATTATCAAACCATGGATTTTGTCGACCATTTCTGGTGTGGTGACCTCAATTGGGCGACCAGAACGTTCGGCGTCACTTATGCTTGAACGACCGCACCGAAATTGAGTAAACCAGTGGTGAATGATTGCGTGATAGTTTTTTCTCGCAAAAAATAGTGTTTAATGAGCACTCGACATTCACTTTTTTCCATTTTAACGAAAATGCTAGTAGGCGTCTATATAAAATGGCTGCCACAAGAAAACTATTTGACAGATCTGTCTGAAAATTTAGGTGCGTTCTTTTGAAAGATGATTCTTGACAAAAAAAAATTAATTTAAGGTGACGACACAATTTGTGTTAATTTTCAGGGACTTATTGACCCACTCTCGTACCTAGGTGGATGTTAATCTTATCCTTACTCGTATTATTCTAGATTCAAAGAAATACTTCTTTTACTTCTTTTACAATTATGATGATATTTAAAAATTTATGTTTTTTCCATGTTTTCAAAATTTCTTGAAACAAAAATAACATAAAACATTTGGGAAAGATTTTTAATGGAACATTTTGAAAGAGTCCTCTGTTTGAAGTCCTCTGGCGCTTATAAATTAAAATATTTTGCATAGTGCTGTAATTTGAATTCTCCATAAAGACAAAATTGATTAATATAAATTTTAGCCTATAGGTAGAAACCCATTAAAGAAAGGAAGTTGCTCCAAGCGAGGGAAAACCGCAACGGAAATGGAAAAGACCTGGTCTTTACCATCGATAGGCATTACTCGCAAATTTTAAAAGAGAAAGCAGGCATATTAAAGTTTGGACTGGGGAGTGTTAAGGTATGAGTAGATGATGATGGTGAAAAAGAGTCGGAATCTACTGGTGATGCAAATTAATTTACATCACTCCAAAGCAGCAACCGACGACCTTTTGCTATTCATTAATGAAGAGAATGTAGATGTGGCTTTGATCCAAGAACCCTGGATTGTAAAAATAGGATGCATGATTTAAAGTCAAAACTGCGCAATCTATTCTAGACCACGTAAAAAAGTAAAGCAAGAAGTTGCATTCTTGTAAAGAAAGCTATTAATAATTTTTTGGAGACACTGTGGCAGTCAAGATGGAGACTAGGACGAAAAACTTAATTCTAGCCTAGCACGACAATGAAAATCCACCACCAAAAGCAGTCCGAGAACTGGTTGATTATGCATCAACACGGAACACATCTTTGGTGTTGGGAGGTGAAGCTAATGCTCATCACACTCAATGGGGCAGCAAAGATATCAATGAAAGGAGTGAGTCTATTTTTAAGTTCTTTCTACAAATCTAGTATTGTGTAATAGAGGTAATTCCCCGACCTACCATACTAGAATCAGGGTAGACATTTTAGACCTTATCCTAGTGAATAATAATGAGAAAATTGTAGCTGAAGATTGGAGAGTGCCACCTAAAAATTCCTCTTCGGATCACCTTAGGATCCTCTTCTCAATCAACATCAATCCTACGATACTGAAGGAATATAAAAACCCGGCTGGAACTGGTCGGAGTACGCAAAATGGATTGGCAAACGAATACCACATCCTAGTGTGGTCACGACTCCGAACAGTCAATCCATTGACTCTAACGTTCAGTTTATAACCGACACAATGAACAAAGCCTTTAACAAATTCTGCTCCACATCTCGTAATCGAAAGCCCATCAAAGCAACATGGTGGACAAACGAACTTAAGAAGCGAAGAACAGAGGTCAGAAAACTACATAATAAGGCTAGACAAAGCAAAAAGAGGAAGACTGGACTGTTTACAGATCCAAACTAAACTTATACTTTTGTCAATCCATGGAGAACACGAGCGACGCGCCCAGGCTACGTGAAGTCCTATCTAAAGACCCAGTGGCCCAGGATACATTATGCGTCCTGATGGCTCCTAGACGGAATCTGTCCAAGAAACCGTACAACTGTTGATGAAAACCCACTTCCCAGGCAGTAGTGATCTAGAACACTCAAAATATAGATCCAATGAATTCAATGAAAACACAGATGATATTGACACAGAGGACAAAATAGTTTGGACTGTTAATTCGTTCAAACCCCACAAATCCGCAGGACTAAACCAGCCATGCTTCAACAGGCTCAACAGACAATCATGCCCTGGCTGAAGGTTATTTTCGAAATTTGCTTTATGCTAAGATACATACCGGTCAGCTGGAAGAAGGTGAAAGTGGTATTTATCCCCAAGGCAGGAAAACCTACCCATTCAACCGCAAACGATTTTAGACCAATTAGTCTCTTAATGAACAAAACTTCTGTAACACCCAACACACCTAACTAAAAGGTAAATGCGTGGAGATAGCTTTACACGAGGTTGTATCAAACATTTTCTGTTTGCCTTTACTACAAGGAATACACTCTAGTTGCATTCTTGGACATAGAAGGAGCCTTTAATAATGTGAAAACAGAATCTATTAAAGCGGCACTAGAGGAAATAGAAACTAGGACAATCGTAACGGAATGGATTGCAACAATGCTTAATAGCAGTTATAAATTTACAGATAGGCGAGAGTACAATAAAGAAAACAGTTACGAGAGGTACTCCACAGGAGGCAGTCATTTCACCTCTCCTGAGGCTTCTTGTCGTTAACAAAGTTCTTAAGGCTCTAAAGTACCAAGAAAATAAAGACGGTAGCATACGCAGATGACATAGCAATTTCAATAAGCCAACTATCAGCGATATTATGGGATCGGCACTGAAAGATCTTTTCTAATGGGTGGTACCAAATAGATTACAAGTCAACGCAGAGAAGACTGAACTGGTCCTATTCACCAGAAGAAGGAAAATAGATAATTTCAACTTGCTAAAACTTAATGGAATACCTCTGAATCTCCACTCTTATGCCCAAAAGACAAGAATGGGAAACCAGTACATTGATGAATGAACAGGACATTTAGATCTACACTGATGGGTCTAAAATGGAAACAGGAACCGGAGCAGGATTATTCTACGAACACTTAAAGATTAAAGACTCATACAAACTCCCAAATAAATGCAGTGTCTTTCAAGCTGAAATCTTTGCCATTGATAGAGCAGCGTTGACAACCCTAAGAAAGAAAATAAATCCATCTCGGATTACAATTGTTGTGGACAGTCAGGCAGCAATCAAGGCACTGGACAGTGAGACAATAAGATCTAGGACGTAAAACCCTGAACAAACTTAGTAATGTCAATGTGGTCAATCTCTGCTGCTTTCCCGGACATAGTGATATAAGAAGGGAATGAGATAGCAGATGAACTAGCAAGAAAATGATCAGCACTAGGTACAGAGCATATACACACGCATATTGGTGTAATGTAAAAATAATTCTTAGGACCAGGGAACTAACCAACACTGCCTGTTTATCAAGAAGGGATTTTGTTATAACCTGCAGCCTATGGCCACAATTAAATGATGAGAGAACCAAATGCTTACTAGCTATGGGGAAAAAGGAAATCCGCCGCATCTTGATTGGTGTACTGACGGGACATTGTGCGATTGGCACTATAGTCAAAAGGCAGTGCATAAACTCCCCGGACTACTGCAGGAGCTGTCAAGATGAGGAAGAAATAGAAACCATCAAACACTTACTCTGCGACTGCCCTGATCTCCACAACCGTTGCCTCCTCCATATGGGAAACAGACTCTTCGGAGAACTGGTTGAGTAGGCACATGTTTCGTTGATGGACTTAACGAGATTCATAAGGAGCACACGCTGGTTCGAGTAAGAACAAGCTAACTAGAAACAGTGTTAGATGCGGTATCATAACCCAAGGGTTACCACAATGGACCAACAGGCCCCCGTGTAAGCTCACTTTGAGATGCACAGTACCCCCCCCAATATAGCCTGACCAAACCTATAAGAAGAAGCCATAAGATCTGTTTTTCTGATAAAATCTCTTAAAAGTCGCGGAGATGAACTCTGAGTAGAACGATACACATATCATTGAATGAGAAGTGAAAATTTTACAACGCCACGCCCGTTTTATTAGGGATTAGAAGATGAGGGATGGAGTATCACATGATCCGTTCCAAATGGATTGTATTTTTCCTGTAGGTTTTTTGTTCCGTTTACTAATGATAAGCATTTAAGAAATATAATATTTTGCAAACTGGCGGCGAAATCGTTAAGGGGATTTTCTCATTACCATGTACCGAAAATCATTACTGGCAAAAATCCTCATCCTAACCCTCCACGTGGGTGTCAGCCGGAAATAACCACCACAGCAGTCTTGTGCTATGTCAAGATGGGGTTAGCTAAGATCAGAAAGTTTTGTTTAGGATTCTTAACTCCTCAATAGTTCAATTCTTTATATAAGCTTTCTGATCATCGGATGGAGGTACCTAATTTCAGTGGTGGTGTGAGCGCTCTGCACGAAACCGCGCCCAAGAATGCAAGGCTGGGGGTTAAACCAGTCATTAATGAGCTCCTTCAGATGCGGTGGCAGGTCTGCTGTAACTGATGCCTTATCCTGTAAATCGGCCCGGCAAGGACCGACCTTGGTTTCCGAACTACTCGTGGGAATAATATCTTAAAAAATGAACCAACAAAAAAATAAAAAAGTTAACCAAAATAAAATAAAAAACATAATCAGCACCTCATCAGAAGAGGAGCTGCTTTCCTTAAGCCAAGAGGCAGGTGAACCTTTAGGCAGCATGGTTAGTACCAGCCAAAGTACTCACCGACGCCTCAACCAGCCACATCCATATAGCCATAGTGTCCCTAAACAAATACCAGCAGTGAAATACACCAGCCTCCAGAAAAGGCATTTCTATGAGAAGGCCCTTTTTATTCTTAACAAGATTGCTAATAATGAAGAGGATAGAACTACAAATGAGAGGGACCAACAAGACAAGTTAAGGTACCAGGCCATTGTTGAAGGCTACAACAAAAGCATTGCTACTAAAGCAATCTCGAGACAACTTGTGGAAGCCACGAAGAGGAACCGTTCTCAAGAAGAGATGGCTCACTCTAGCAAACGCAGCAAACTCGAAAGCGGCGTAGCAAAAAGGCTCCAAAATAAGGCTCAGCCAAAAAAAAAAAAAAAAACCAGCGTCATTGTTTCTACGCGAACCGTCAGCGAAGTGGTCAGGGATGATCTCCAAGTGGCTGTGATGGATGAGCTGTCTAACAGCGGCAAGTCCATCTTGAATATTTGGGGTGAAATCGAGGCCAAACTATCGCAGATGGTGCTGGATCATCATCACCTTGAAGCAAGGCGGGACCCTACCCTATTTCGACTCAGCTGAAGTCGTTAGAGGTTACAGGGTTATCAAATGGGAAGACAGGTTTTCAAGGGACTTTCTTGGTGTTTGTATCGCTAAGATAAGTGATGCATGGAGCGGCTTGAGACTTAAGCTAATCCAAGCGAATGATATCCCAAGGAGACCGAAGGCTTGCATTTGGCTTCCCAATATGCCTTTAGACAACGAAATGCTGATTCAGTAACGGTAAGCCCAGCATTTTAGCTAAGAAACATTTAAAAGCTTTTCTATGTCCTAATCTTAGCTCCGCCGACCTAACAGTGATTAGATTTGAAACTGCAAATGGAAAGGAAGTTTTCATTGCATCCGTCTACATGGACCGAGATCGGCAAGCACCGCCCGAGGAAGTCCATCATCTAACATCCACCATCAATGCAAATAAGGCAAACCTTCTGATGGGCTGCGATGCCAATGCCAGACATACGCTATGGGGCAGTGCAGAAACTAACGACAGGGGTGAGTCTGTCTTTGACTTCATTATAACAAATAACCTCTATGTGGTTGCGTACGCGGATGATGTGGTTCTTTTAGTGTCAGGAAAGTTCCTCTCCACGGAATCATGGAAAGTGCTCTGGATAAGATACACTCTTGGGCTACGAGATGTGGCCTGGGAGTAAATCCAGACAAGACCGAAATGATGCTATTCACCACAAAAACCAAGCTACAGGAATTCACTCCCCCCAAGCTAAACGGTCAACCACTCTCACTAGGTTCCAGTGAAAAATACTTAGGCACGATTCTAGATCCGAAACTTAGTTGGAAACTTAACATAGAGCAGCGGGCTAAGAAAGCAAGTGCGGCTTCCTATGCCTGCAGCAGAACATTCGGCAAAAAATGGGGTCTCCAGCCAAAGATGACCCTATGGATGTACACAGCCGTTGTGCGTTCAAACGGTGGCCCGCCTTACTTAAAAAAATATAACATCAACAGAATCAAAAAGTACAAAGATCGGCGTGTATAGGCATCACAGGAGCATTGAGATCTTGTCCAACAGATGCTCTAAGCGTGATCTGATCCCCCTTGAACTCCATATTAAATATTCAGCTATATGTAGTGCAGTCCGACTCAGGGAAACTGGGTGCTGGACAGCAAGGCCATATGGCCACTGTAAGGTCCTGGAGACGATACCAAGTGAACTATTGACATCTTCGACCGATTACAGGACTCCCACACTCGACTTCATCAAACCATTTTCAGTAAAGTTCCCTACCAGAGCAGAATGGAAGAACGGAATGGTAATCAATAACTTTGATATCTGTATATATACGGATGGTTCGAAAATGGATTGCGGAGTTGGCGCAGACATTTTCTCGGACCAACTGAATATATCGAAATCCTTCCGTCTCCCAGACTCTGCTAGTGTATTTCAAGCGGAGCTTCTTACGATTCGGGAAGCCTGCCGCATGTTAAAAAATCTCCCAACGTCCAACCTAAATATAGGTATCTTCTCTGATAGCCAAGCCGCAATCAAGGCCATTGATTCGGTTACCATATCCTCAAAACTGGTAGAGCAATGCCGGTTTGAAATAAACGAACAAAGTATCCATTCTGGAATTACCCTCATTTGGGTCCCAAGACACATCAATTATGAGGAAAATGAGCGAGCAGACGAGCTAGCCAGGCGAGGGTCAGCCCTTAATGGCTCGCTAGCGGAAAGAGTCAATATTCCGATAGGAGTCGTTAAGGGCAATTTACACTTCCACTTCCTCCAGCTCGCCAATCTCGGGTGGAACAACCTTACCAGTTGTGGCATATCAAAGAAGATATGGGTCAGTTTCAACAAACCTCCTAAATCAAATGATCTACTAGGCAGATCAAGGCCTGATATTGCCAGAATTGTAGCCATCATTACAGGGCAATGGCCTACAGGGGACCACGCGGCCAAGCTTGGCATTCATCACAACACTTTCTGTCGCAGCTGCAAAGACAGTAACGAGAGGGAAACTCTTTTCCATTGTCTTTGCAGTTGTCCCGCCCTAGCAAGGACTAGACAACCCACGCTAAGTAAACCCTTCTTTGACGATTTCAGAGAGATAGCTTCTAAACGGATTTGAGAACTAATCCTGTTTCTGAACTCCACGGGCTGGGTTTAATTATATTTTCTATCTCCAATAACACACGTTAACAAACAGGGTACACGAGTTTTTGTGGTATCAAAACGGCACACTTAGCGCTAATTGGGTTCTTCTGAACCATCACTTTACCTACCTACACTTAGAAACATTCAGTTTCGTACGGAGTGTATTTTCACAAAAAAAATTAATTTAGGTTAAACGAATTGCAATTCGGTTTATAAATTATCATATGATCACGTCATTTTTCCATGTTCTTCACGGAAAGGACAAAAAACTGAAGTAAAACAACATAACGGTGCATTTGGCATAAGTTATGTGTCATCACTCTGCAAAGAGAGCAAACATTCAATTTCGTACGACGCAAGTAAGTGCATCTACAGGTCAGGATTTTAGTATTTAGAGCTATATTTTTTCAACTTTATTTAAAAGGGCGTTATTTTCAGTAAAAATTGTACTTTTTTGTTAATGGTTTCATATTGTAGAATGGGTAAAAATATAACTGAAGAAGTACGATCGTTGGCAATTTTTCATCGAAAGGAAGGAAAATCGTTAGCCGAAATAGGTAAAATATTAAATCTAAAAAAGTCTACTGTACAATATATTTGTAAACGGTACTATGAGGAGGGAAGGATACAGAATGTATCTAGTAACAAAGGACCCAGAAAAATGACCAGATCTTCTGAAAAATTTATTCTCCGTGAAATAAAAAGAAATCCCAAGTTAACTTCAGTCGAATGAAGTAAAATGCTTACTGATTTTAACGGAATCAATGTAAACCCAATTACAATAAGGCGCACACTTAAAAAAAAAAGGTTACTTTTCGCGTGTATGTCGTAGAAAACCTTTGGTCAGCAAGGTTAATAGAATCAAACGACTAAATTTCGCTACGGCATACAAGGATAAGCCGCTAGACTGCTGGAAAAAAGTCATATTCGTCGATGAGAGTAAATTCTCACTCTTCCGAAATGATAAAAAACAAGAAAAAGTATACCGGAAACGTAATGAGGCTTATCTTGTAAAAATCTTATCGGCGACAGAAAAACACGGCGGAGAAAGTGTTATGATTTGGGGAGCTATGAGCTGGGGAGGTGTTGGAAATTTAAAATTTATTCAAGGCAATATGGATAAAACTATGTACCTTAACATTCTCAAAGAAAATTTAAAAGATTCAGCTAACAAACTGGGAATTAAGGACAATTTCCACTTTTACCAAGACAACGATCCAAAGCATAAGGCTTTGGATGTGCGTCTCTGGCTTTTATACAACTGCCCAAGAAAGCATTGAAACACCACCCCAGAGTCCGGATATTAATCCCATTGAACATCTGTGGGAGCACTTGGAACGACAAATTAGGAAAACAAAGGCAGTACGAAACAAAAAGGAGCTTCAAAGACTCATACTGGAAGAGTGGAATAAAATTCATCCTGATGTTACCAAAAACCTGGTTGAATCGCTTCCAAGTAGGCTTGCTGCTGTAATAAAGCACAAAGGAAACCCAACACCTTATTAATTTTATTATTTTATTCTTTTTTGAAGTAAAATTTTAATTAACTGAACCACCGTACGAAATTGAATGTATCTTATTTTCTTACCTTTTTATTACTTAACAGTTATTTTACAGATATTACGTTGAATTAGAATTTTCTTTCTTCTTATTCCCAGTTATTGTATTGCATTGCAATAAAAATAATATTAAAACTGGAGATTTTTTTTTTATATTTTTAAAAAATAACGAACAGTTTGCAAAAATTATCATCGTACCTATGTACCGAATCATTTCTAAATGGTTCCATTTTGTTATTTCAAGTCTCTAGGTTTGGCTCAAATAGAGTTAATTTGACTGGACTAACTGTGATGTCGACAATGCTGATCGTACTAGACATTCATAATACCGAATTTCACAATGGATGATCAATGATCTATAATATAAACATCACTTGTCGACCAATTATCTTCAATAACAATATGGCCCCAGCAATTTTTTTTTAAAAAATCCATATATCTTACCTAACCTATCTTCTTAAAAAAGAACTTATATGGACGAACACAAATTTAAGAGAAATTTATGCTAAAAATTTAGTGAAATATCAAAACCTTTTGAAGGACGAAACAAAATGAGTTTAGTTTTTGTAAATTTTTATTAAATTTCTTTTGTTTTCATTTTTTTTAGTTTTAATAATTATAATATTATTATTTGTATATGTATGTATATAACGTATAATCACTTGGCTATACAAATAAAATGAAAATTAATCTAAACAATTATGTGCTAAAATAAACACATGTTTTGACATTTAAAATATATATTGCTCATTAAATTTTTTGTTTTGTTTTGTTATTAATTTATTAAATATATAATACATAGATTTATGTAGGCAAAATAAAATATATCTGAAATTCAATCGTTAGTTAATGTTCCACTTCTTTGTTTGCTTTAGGAATTATGACAGTGTAAAAATTTTCTAAATTTAGATTAACGTGGTATACGAGTACCTCGAATTGAGCAACGAGTTAGTAACAATACGATTGTTAACATTTTGTTTTCGTTTTTTTACAGCATTTACAATGAGTAGCATTGCTTCACGGTTTTAAGAGCCATGGAAAAGTGACACCTCTACTCCCCAAGTCGATTCACGTTTCAGAACTCGACATTCAAGTCAAGTCAAGTAGTGTGGCAATCTATATTCTGTAAGTTTGTGCTTCTTGCCCAAATTGTAAAAAAAATATGTAACCTCATTTGCTTTTAGAAGTAGAGATCCTAAAAGTAACTCTTTAAAATGGATCTTAGTTAGTTGATAGTAAATTGCTTTTAAAATTTAGTAATAGAGGCAATGCAACAAAAGTCAACTATTGTGACAAATTTTTACATTTTCCTACTTTGAGCCTACTTATTGAATGATTAAAATGTTACTGATTGTCCCGTTAAATTTGACTTAAACGGTTTGCTAAATTAGAAGTAAAAATTATGACTTTTTATTGTTCTTAGGGTGCTATGGTTTTGGAGTTGGGGAAAGTTTGATGCAAAACTGACTTTAGATTGTACTATTACTAAAAACCAAAACAAATAATCTGATTCTGCTCCTTACAACTTACGAAATAAGCATATTGTGACAGTTTTCACTCTTAACGACTTAGGGAGATAAAATGTTCTCTGCCAGCGAAAATTATGATCGACATAAATTACAATTTTTGAAATTTGCAATTTTTTCTTGCTTCTTATATGTAAATTTTTCACTTAAGTGACGGTTCTCACCCCTAACGGCATGGGGAATATAAAATATTCTCTTCTACTGAAATCTCTTGTCGACCCGATTTACTAAGAAATAAAATAAAATTGCATAGAATTTGAAACTTCTTTCCACTTTTCACGGCTTACAGGATATGAGAATTGCTAACTTAGGTGACAGTTTTCATCCAGAATGACTTGGGGAATATAAAATGCTCGCCTCTACTGAAATCTATCGTGGAATTACTAATAAATAAAATAAAATTGCATTTTCAACTTAAGTGACGATTTTCACCCGAAACGATTTAGGGAATTGTCAAAGAACTTTATTTTCGATTTAGTTTGAGCTTTTTTTCAAGTACCTAGCCATACGAACACAGTTAAACCTTATCTTCTTTCTTTTGATTATACCATTCAAACAAAGATTTAAAATCTTTAAGGATGCACTCAAGAGTATACTTGTCACTTGCCAAACATGTTCGTGTAACACACCTCTCGTTTTGGACTATTAAGTAAGACGTATTCTTAAATATGTCGAAATTTTAGAAGCAACGTAAGCCAAGATAAATCCATTTCTAAGGTCTCTTTTAAAATTGAAATTACGGCTTCACTCGGTAATCTCTTCCAAAAATACTTTCATTGGTGTTGGAAAACTTTTGTTAAGCTTATGTACCTAACTTTGATTTAAGTTATTCTCTCAACAGCTGGCTCAAAATGATGCTTGCTTTCCTGACTCTTCTTTAAGACCGGTAGTAAATAAACTCAGATTTTTATAAAGTCAGCCCTTCTCAGAAAAATTGAAAAATTGAAAAATGTATGCCATACTTCTTTTTTATAAATTTTTTACTAATAAGTCTTCACAACAAACAAAGAACGAACATAAAAGCTACTAATAGCAAAACTATTTTATTAATTTTCATAAATATACTATATATATATATTTTTTTTTTTAATGTTAAACATTTAAACGAAGTAACGATTGCGCGCGCTACAAAATAATATTATCATTTCATATAACTTACTTTTAATGATTTCCTAAAACAAAAACCTAGGTATTTCTTAACACAAAAAACATTTAAATATTTATATTAAACTACGGAGCTATGGTATAAAAAAAATAAAAGAACAGAACATTTATCATTAATAAGGCATTTTTGAATTTGATTTTAGTTTTATATTATTACATGCAGCAGGTATAAAAATGAATTCAACGACACAACTCTTGGCCTAAAAAATCCTTCTCAATATAACAATTATAATAAAGATCGTTCTCATTTGTTTATCCTTATAAAATATCAGTAACAAATAAGTTTTCACAATGGGATTTCGATTTTTAAGTCAGTTGTTTTTATTATTTATTTTATATTCATTTTGATTTTTGTTTCTTGTGGATGCATAATGATGTGAGATTGATGCTAGAATCTATTTTTTTATTATTTATTAAAATCTATTACTTATGGTTTAGTGGTAGTTTTGTTTTGTTGATTTGTTTTAATTTTGCGCACTCCGATTGATGGGTTTCACTTCGAGCAATTGTGGATAGTTTTCAACGATGTTGAGTAGGATGGTGTCAATGTAATGTTTGAGCCGCGTATTCTCATCTTCTTTCTCTTGGAAGGCCTGTTGGAGCTGGAAAGATAATAACGAGAATATAATCATCTAATGTCAAAGAGTTGTAGTCAAGCAGGATAGCCTGATCGTAATAAATACACAAATTGGGAAGGCAGAAAGCATCAGTTAAAGAAAAGTATAAAACAGGTTAATAGCTAAGATATCTTTGTTATCTTTGTGGCGTATTCTTTTATGTACACTTAACGCCAATAAGTTACGAATTGATAGCAACAAATTTGCATTCCCTTCAATATAGTTACGACAAGGTTTTAATTAAGAATATAACAGTGTTGAGCAAAAGTCCTTTGCAGCTGAAGTACAACTAAATTGATTGAATTTTAGTTGTAATTACTCAAAACTGAACAATTATTTTGTATGATTAAATTATTTTTAGTAGTTATACTGTTATATCTTTTAGGTGGGGAACAAATTAATTGGAAATATTAGAACTAGTTATTTTAATCGTAGTTGTTGACTGATAGTTAGCAACTATTTGTTTGGTGTTCCTTACCAGAATGGTATATATGGAACACTAATAAAATAGAGCAGGAATGATGTTCGAAACTTTTACCAAAAGGTTAAAAGAGCATGGCAAGGCTACAAAACTCGAACAGAAGCATGCAGGGATGAGTAAGTAAATCTAGTAGTAGAATCGCAATCGGTGTTGGGAATTTGGAAAGATCACTTCTGCAAAATGGCAATCAAAACTCCGCTTCACCCGAAAAAAGTGAAGTGAAGATAGCAATATCTAAGCTTAAATCCAACAAGGCTGTTGGAGCTGACGGTCTAAATGCCGAGCTATTTAAAGCAGCTGGAGATGATTTGGTACGGAGCATACATCAAAACATATGTAAGATAAGTTCCGATGAAAGTATGCTCAACGAATTGAACCTCAACATCGTTTGCCCGATCCACAAGAAGGGATACCCTCTAAAATGCGTGACCTGCACAGGTATTAGTCTCCACAACATCGCATATAACATCCTTTCTGATATATTATGTGAATGCCTTAGATCTTTTGTCAACAATCTGATTAGTCCGTATCAGTGCGTTTTAGGCCAGGAAAATCCACCACAGATCAGATAATCACGACGAGCTATGTAAAGTCATGTCTAATTTTGGCATTCCTATCAAACTCGTCCGTCTGTGCAGGATGACGATCGAGAATGCACGCTGCTCCATCAAAAGTCTGTACAACTACTCGCGTACGACGACGACATTGACATTATTGGAATAATGCAGCTTTCGGGAGTATTGGAACAGAAGCGACGAAAATGGGTTAACGAGGGAAAAACAAAATATATACTGTCACCAAAAAACGACAGTCAACTTCGGCGACTTGGACAGAACGTCGCAATAGACAGCTATTATTTTGAGGTAGTTAAGGTCTTTGTCTACCTAGGCTCTGCTGTAAATTCAAACAATGACAATAGCACAGAGATCAAAAGAAGAATCACTCTTGCCAACCGGCAGAAACCAATTAAGACCCTTATAATCCCAGTTCTGCTATCTGACGCAGAAGCACGGGCGTTATCAAAGGCAGATGCACAAGATCGAGCTGGTTGCTTTGAAAAAAAAAAAAAAAAAAATACTTTGAGTTTGGTTCCATTTATATCGACGGGAAATGGAAACAGAGATACAACTACGAATTATACGGGTGGTACAGTGACATCGATCTAGTCAGAAGGGTTCAAATACATTGCATGAGATGGCTGGGACTTGTAGAGCGAATATACATCAACGCTCCGGCCCGGGAAATCTTTGAACCCATTCCGGAGGAAAGACGTGATAAAGGAAGACCTCACTTAAGGTGGCGCACCAAAGTGCAAAAACACCTCAACCAACTTCATGTGCAAAACAGGAGGAGATTAGCACAAGATCGAGCTGGCTGGAGGCACTGGACCTGTAGCACCATTTAAAGTAAAAGTAAATAAGTCTTTTAGGGGCATAATGTACCCCAAGAAACAAAAAAAAAAATTTGTATACTCTAGCATGCGACATACTCGTATTAAATTAAAGCTGAAATCTAAAATTGTAAAATACATATACGAGTATATCACCGAAACTATAATATTAATGTGCAAAATAAAAAATATGGGAGCATGTAAGTTCATGAGGAGGTAAGAGGAAAACTATAACAAATCTTTTGGCATAAACAGTTCTCGAAAAATATTGGAATACGTGGGATGAAAAGTCACCTCAGGACCTAAATTTCATTAAAATCCGTTGAGTGATTCTTGAGTTAGGCATATGAGAAAAATGATTCGAAAATGTTTTATAATTCTCCTCATATCTTACTCTCGTTCTATTCGATTTCGATCAATTTCAAGTGAAACCACTAACGTATCAGTCAGTCTAAGCCTGCATGCCAAATTTCGAGTTAGGGGGCTAGCAAACATTTTTGAAACCCCGCCCCCTACATCCTACTCGATTTAGATAGTTTTTAAACCAAATGACTTACGTATCAGGATATATGTATACATATTTTACCCCGTCTGATCTGGCCTTAATTTATAAGGCATTCATTTGTCCGAAGCTGGAATATAAGGCCCACATCTGGTCTGGTGCACCCAAGACCGTTCTGCACATTCTAGACAGGGTACAGAATCGCGCGTTAAAACTTATAGATGATAGATACATTGTGAATTCCATACATTCACTTGAACATCGAAGAAATGTCTCGTGTTTCTCCCTATTTTATCGCTTGTTTTTTTTTATTTTTGCCTGTGCCAACGTGCCTCTGTCCCTCCTCCCCATTTTCCTAAACGCCCTTGCCCTGAAAAAATATGTGGTAGTTGAGCGAGCCGCCTAAGGGCAAATATACACTTAAAATAACGGTATATAGAACACTAATCGCGCGAGCCTTGTCTCACACTGGACTGGATTATTTAATGTCTGAACCCACCAAAAGGTGGACTGTTTGGGGGGAAATCTGGCAGACTTGAGAGCCTACGCTGATTTTTTTTTTAATCGACATATTACGAAACTGAAAGTATTATTTCGGTTGCTACGCGTTTTCAAGTCACAACCATTTAATGTTTCCTTAAACTATCTGAAAATGCACGTATACCCCGTAATTTTAAAAGAATTTCGGCTTGTTTCGGGCGCTAAGTTAGTCCTTTTTGAACAATGAGACGCAAAATTTAAAAAAAAAAATAAATAAAAACTTCGATCATGACTGTTAAGGCCCACTTGTACCAAACTAGGAGATAAGTAAATAAAATACTAAACAGCTACATTGCGCAATAATTAAATTGTAGTGTTAAGCTTTTAATACTTTATTTTAAGTCGCGAATATTTTGCTTTAAAGCAAATACATATCGGAAGGTCACAATCCATCGGGAGTGGATTGTATGATATCATATCCTTTCTTCTAAGAACATTTTAGTATATATATTTGTGTTCAGCATCGAAAATCTGTCTATATGTCACCATTTTTTGAACCTTAAATTTTGAGCTAGGAAGGTGAAAACTTCATATATAAGCTTTGTACTATCAGAAGCTGTATAAGTTTAAAAAATTGTGAAAAGTTCGTACATGGAGCTACAAAAGAGACAAACCTGACCTTAAGTCACCAACTTATAGCTTCTGTATCACAATTGCATCCAATTCCAGAGCCTACATTTTGCTGACTGGTTTGCGATAAATTACTAGAAACTGAGCATGAAATTTGTGGAGGAGCTTTAGTTACCTACCTACTCTACTTTTAGCCACAGAACCACAGCACCACATCTTTGCCTGCTACAAAATTATTGTTTGCGTATTCGTACAGCTATGATTGTGTGCTTGGAACCATAAACCGTAGTTACACTTGCGTAGCACAGTGTGCGAAACATGAGGAAATACAAATCAGTATAACGAGTTCATGACTTAAATCACTTTCCAATATGTTTAATTCTGTGTACCTACTGAAGAAACTCAAAAAAGTAGGTCTCTCAATTCTGTCCGCCTACACACTGCAGCCTAAATTGTTGGATGGGATGGATTGACTCTAAACTTCATAATTGGGGTCCATACCCCGAGGCAAATTCGGAATATTTCTAAAAATTAATATCTAAACAATATTTCGCCAAGGTCATGGCATAATTTTTTAAAAATCATTGAAAGATTTTCTTTTGCTTTTTAACAGATCTTTCAACAAAATAAATCAATTTTACTTAAATTTCAAATCCGAAAAGTTTGAAAAGTTAACAATGTGTATTACAGGAAAAAGTAGTAATTTTTTTTAGAAAATTCAACCGTTTACGAGATATCGAAGAAAGAATGACTACTAATTTTATGGGCAAGTAATACCATGAACTTTTCAGCATACTTTTTCAAACAATATCATGAACGGAGTTTAAAAGCACCTCGATTAGAATAGGGGTTTTGAATTAATGGCGATAAAATGTACGAGTATCTATTCGAAAGCTTTATTGTACACTGGGGTGGAAGTGAAATCCCAAAATCTTTAAGAAAGCGTACAAGAGCTCTACTTTTACGAACATATTTTTTGCCTATGAAAATTATATTGGAGCGGTGTAATCAAACATGCTAATGATCTATTAGATTCAGCGCGACGTCTAGACAGTGCATAATCGTTAAGTTTTGGATCACTTAAATTTTTTAAAATTGTTTGAATCGAAATCAGTTAAATTTAAGTAAGGTATGGCTCACTGGTTGCGTGCTGACTTTGCGGATCTCGCGGCCCAGGTTCGAGTCCGACATGCGTCATTGTTCATTTAAGATTTTTACAAAATGAGTACCATTTTCCATGAACTGCATTTCAAACAAATGCAGTTCGGTGGAGCAACAATGACGTTGGGTTGGTTGACATGAAGTCAAACAATAAAATAGATCGAAGTTATAGAAAACTCATTTGAGTGGCCCCAAAAGATCGTTACTTAGAAGGTAGCTCCAGTCTGAGCAAAGGTAGTAATGATTTGGTTCGTATAGAGGCACATCACATGCCTAATTTCGGGCTGTTTCATGCCGAAAATCACGAATATGAGCTATTTTGAACTTAAATGGAAAAAGCATTATGGAACTGCTAGGATTAAAAATCTTAGCAGTCAGATATCAATAAACATTTTAAAAAAAAATTAATTTCTAATTTCGAAATGATTATGAACAAGCTTGTTCCAGCGGACAACTAACACCCTCGCAATGAACAAAAATATCTTCCACTTCTTCTTCTTTTCCTTAAGGCGAGGTTATGATCCGGAGTAGAAGGATCACAACCCTCTCACTTTACTGCATCCCTTCTGGTCCGCCTGTGGGCATTGCCGGTTTGATCTCAGGAAGTACAGGCAGGCTTCCCGGTTTCGAATCACGTCGTCACTGAGACCAGTCAAATGCTGGTGTTTTTGCATTTGTGTGATTCAGTAGTTTTCTGGTCTGCCTTTTTTGCGCAGAATTAGGCCGATTGAAATAGGCTTGGTGTTCAAAATAAGTTCGAAATTTGTTTGGCATAGAAAAAAAAAAATGTTCTTTAAATATTTATTGGCACTTGACTGCTAAGATTGCAAATCCCAGCAGTGTTTTACGCTGTTTTCATTTTACTATGTTCAAAAAGAGCTTGGATTTCGTGGATGCGGCATTCAGTAGCTCAAAATTAGTTCGAAATTCCTAAGTAATTTTATTTTCCAAATTTTATTAAGTGACACTGCTAAGCTTTTTTACCTAACTTTGCGCGCAATCCAAAAATATTTTTTTCGAATTAATTGTTTTTATGTTACGAATATGTGGGAAAAATGGGTGTCCCCTCTCCCGTTTTCCAAAGTACGTGACCAAAAGACTTGAAAAAAAATCATGGTAAGTACACTTTACACTACGTAATCTCCCATATGTATTGAAAATCATATACATATGTATGTAGCTTTTAATTTGCAAACGGAATGACAATTCTCATAAAAAGCTAATTTCAAATATCATACATACATTTAGATCCTGTGACGGCTCATATGAGTGAAAATGTAGAGCATACAAGACATTTTTACTCAAATGAAATCACTAGAGTAAAATATATGGTATTTGAAATTAGATGTTCTAATTTCGTGTGAGCTGTCATTTGGTTTGACATTTTTTGAAAATTCATAGCCAACTTTATCACTAAATCACAACATATTCATGCGAATCTATCAAATATGTACAATGTAAACACATAAATTGAAAGCTACGTATATAATTTTCAATAAATAAATATAAATATATATAGAAGCCTGGCCTAGCTTCTCGCAGCCACTCGTGCTGTGCGCCTTACGAATGGTTGGGACCTACAGTTTTATGCCGTTTCCGAAGGTCCACTTTTTCGATTGAGAGAAGCTTTTTGCTGACAGTTTTACTGTCGGATGTTTGTCAGAGGTGGGACCGTGAGAAAATTTTTATTTTTTTTTATTTTTGTGTTTTCTTGGATTCGAACCTTGAACCTCTCGCTCAGTGATCGCGCACTTAACCACTGCGCCCATATGATTTTCAATACATGTGGTAAATCACATGATAGCTTCATAGGAGAGATTGCGTAGAGCAAAGCGTACTTAAGTAATGGCTTGTTTATTTCATATCGCTTCCACCCTGAATGAGCGACCAAAAATTTCACCCAAATCGGTTCAATAACGTTATACTGAAAAAAGACCCGCGAAATGCCGTTTGATTGTCGTATGAAATATAAATAGTTAGAATTTTTAGGAATATTTGTGCAAATCCAATCGCGATTGAAATCTGTGCAACCTGTTTACCAATAGCAGTGTTTTCATTATTTTCTGGGCTCGCTAGCCGCTGGCCTTTTTGTAAGTTCTAGGCCTTACGATTATAACGTTCAATAGGCATAGGCTCCCCTTATTATTAGGATACTTATTCATTATATATAATTATTGTTAAAAAATGCGGAAACAGAACACAAAGCCAATAGAACCACCAACGGATTGCGGTGCAACTCAAAGTGAAAAAAACATTTAAAAGAACCCAAGCCAATGTTAATTGAAATAAAATAATGATTAATGCCGGATGTTTACAAAAAAAGCTTTGTTAAATCAAAGGAAAATAGTTAAAGAAAGAAAAAAAAGCAGGTAATATAGAAATGATTACACCTCCCAATTATTACCTGGCTCAATGATGCCAATGTGGCTGAATCCACAGAGTCCTGGAAAATAAACAATATAACGTGTTGTAAAAGCCATTGTTTTCGATAGTGTTTGTGTGAATGTATATGGTGAAGTACATTAGAGAGAGCGTATTGTGAATTTAAATTTAACGAAAAGATAAGATCTATAAATACGTATTGTTTTTGCACTAAACAGAAAGATGACTACCGCCCGCTGCCATATTTGTTTGCACGACAGATAAAAACAATTAATGTGAAACATGCCTTTGTGAACAAGTCCGGAAGGACTTTTAACAATTGAGAAACATACCTGCGCTTGGGACATTTCTTCCAGTTCTTGAGCCAGACTATTCAGAGTGCCATTGAGTAAATGTCTACCCTCTTCCACGCCACGGGTCAATACTGCCGCTTGGAGCTCCTCATTTTGTTCTTCGAGAGCTTAGGGAAGATGTAGGTGTACACTTTTAGAAAATTGGGTTCCCATTTAAATGCATCATAACTTACTTTTATTTTTGTGTCTTAATTCGTCCAACTCCTGATGCAGTTCTTCCAGTCTTAATGCCTCCGGTGATGTACTTGGCATTGCCGGCCCAGTTTCCGATCGCAATCGTTCTACTTCACGACTCAGCTCCACCATTAGATCTTCGGCTGCCTTCTTTTCTTGCTCGAATTTACGTTCGTGCAATTTGGCATCGGTGAGATCCTGTTGCAGTGCCGCTATACTGTCACGAGCAAGTTCCAGCTTCTCCTCGGTGTTATGTAGATCACTTGCCTGTTTGTCACATAATACTCGTAATCTTTGTGCTTCTTCTCGCAAGGCGTTCGCCTCGATCTCAATAGTCCTTATCTTAATTTGGCAATTCTCATTTTGTAAAGCGGCTTCCCGCTCGACACGAGCTAGAAGTTCACGATGGCGTTTCTGTTCCTCTGCTAGGCGCTCTTCGGCACGCAGTTCCGACTGGAAATAAAGGAAATGGGGAGGTTTTGCTTTTTAAATTGTTAAAGGTTTAAGTATAACTAACTAACGATATCGAAGTTGAAGATGGAAAAGATGTTCTGGATTGTCCATATAAACCTTTTCAGAGAAGCTAGCATTGGGCACTGACAGATAGGAGGGCTGTTTAGAGAGCAATCCTAATTAATTGACTCTTTTGTTAACGGAGGCGTATGAGTGCCTTTTTTCTTTTTTTTTTTGATTAAAATTTATGAACTTTCATTTTTGTAATTAAAATTTTATTTCATAGTACAGTAGTGTGGAAAAGTATTCATTTTTATTTAGTGCAGGAGTCGATATCGGAATGCTAGTCTTCGTACTGCAGTTGCCCGAGGAAGTGAGAATACGTTTTTCAGGAGCAAGTAGATATTATACCAGCAAATCTTTCAGCCCGTCATCAATTTAGGGACCATCTTGTGCAAGGACAATGAGTAGCTGGAGTGCTGGAAAAATCTGGAAAACTGCTCAGAGATACCAGAATGTAAATCGAGGAGTAAGCACGCAATAGACATGCGTCGCCCACCGATGGTAGAAGTCCCTGCACCATATGAAGATAAAGGATGAAGTATGCACAGTGACAAGCAAAATGCCAGTAATGTCTGGCTGTAGGAATCAACAATAAAAGAAAAACTGCAAGTAGGTGGTAAGAGCTAGACACAGCTTGTATGGTGAAAATTTTGAACTTTTAGCAACTGGTTTTGAATGTCCTTTTGCCGTGAGTTCGAGGGCATAAGTTTCAATAGGGTACGCTGACTTAACCAATTAGCTCCTGGCAGTGTCATCCACGTCAGACTGTTGATGAATTACGAATTAAGAAATTTACCAACCGATTGTTGTTTCTATAACTCCTCACGAGACTAATCCATGACAAAAATTAACAAGCAAACACCTTAAGACTAGTGTCCGATCGAAGGTTCGGTTTTAGTTTCGGTGTCGGCCAAAATGCTGCCGAATCTTCGACCATCGCAGAATACGCAGCTCAGAACCCGTTGATAGACGTCTCCATGGTAATATGTTTATGCATGATTCTTGATGAACGTTGTCGGTTTTACTGTTTAGGAGATGATTTTTTATAAAGGTCTCCAGCGAAACACTTGTATTTAGTGTCCTCACGAGTAGGTTCGGTTTCGGTCGAAACAGGCATTAGGACCGAAATTTGGTTCCGGTTTCTGCTTCGGGCCAAAAACCCAGTTTCTGATTAATAACTCTATTATGATGCTCCAAGAATAAGACTGGAGCGGACTTTCAAGTCAAAGTGCAAGATATCCGAATCGTTAGACTCGGACGAGAAAACCTCGCAACTACACAACTAGTTACAAAAAGAATCCATAAAGACCGACAGTTCCTCCTACTACCAGCTCAGGGACAACCGGCTGACGACCTGTGGAGACGGGGCGGACACCGTTAATTAGGACAAGAGTTTGTTCAATCTGGGATGCGAACCAGAGTAAGCACGAATGAATGTACAAGAACACAAGGTGCTGCCGAATCCCACAAATATTCAAGAAGCATTGCAAGGAAAGAGGAAGAACAAACTGCACAAAATGTAGAGATGAAGCGCAGAACGGGGGAACCAACACACGTTGTGTATGGAAGATCCTCAGCTTTCAGTTCTCAGAACCTAGTCCAATGATTTTAAAACACATAGTGCAACCCCCTTCTCCCTACTCGATAGTGACAAAAAAAACTCTTTCAGGGTATGATACAAAGATTATTGTCTTACCGTTTCTTGACATGAGAGACCACAACGATATTCGTAATCTACCTACGGAAGAGGAAGAGCTGCTGAGTGAGGAAGGGGCAACAGCCCTACTCGTAAAAGACTAAAATAGCCAATCTATAATGCTAAATTTGCATCTATTGCATAAAGCAACATATATGTAGGGCTTGTGCTAATTCTGATCTGTCACGTAAGCATTCAAAAGTTACTAATCATCGACGATATTCACCGAACATAAGCAGGCTACCGGACATTGCATACTACGTGAGCACCTCAGTAAGTTAGATCTAGAATGCAATGAAAAGTGCAGATTTTGCACTTTGTCCCACATTCGGTGGGACATTGACTCGAATCAGATTAAGTTGTCTGAAAACGTACCTGGTAGTGTCTTATCTCTAGATCCAAAATACAGGCCCTTGAGTACCTAAGGGAAACCAAGTTGAACGAGGTGTTTTAGCTTAATAGCAACCTCGGCTGACATTAGAAGGGGGCATGATATGATAGTTCTTTTAGATCGCAATGCACTTAACCCCGCCGCAAGAGAATCTCAGATGAGCATTCCATGTCCAATCACAAAGAAACATCTATTCGCACTGGAATTAATGTATGATTATGGTACGGAGATCATATAACCAGGGAAGTGAAAGTATTACCTCTGCTCCAGTAGCGGCCAGAATAAAAGGGTAGAGCGCGAGTGGAAGCTTTAATGTCACTGAAGTAAACGAATGTCAGCTATATGGAAGTTGAGTAGTGAAGAGCACTGCTGCTACTAGAAGAGCAATTTGAATGTAGCTTGTCGACCAGCAACACGGAGCATGTAAGATGTCCTGTAAATCAAGGAGAAAATACCGAAGGGCACCAAGACTATCTGTACGGAACAGCGTTTAATGGATTCTAACCTTACAAATCAACAGAAGTATATGATATTATGTGTGCCCTGTTACATAAACGGACACACAATTTGCATGCCATGGTACATAAAAATAAAACTTGCATAAAAGTTACAATTTGTTTGAATGAATCCTATGATATCCCTCGAGTTTTTACCCATCCCTAATAAAGTGACATTTTGTGCTGATGAGCTGGCAGGGAATGGCGGGAAAAAGTCACAGAAAAAGCCACCTTGATGCAAATTGAAGGCACTAATCAAAGAAAGTATCACCACAATGGCGAAGCAACGCTGGTTAACAATAAGATGACACACGGTACCTAAAGACTTATGGTCTGCTTAGATATTACAATAACTGGAGTAATTCTAAAACTACAATATATAGGAAAAAGCTAAGTATAGTAATACGTATTCTATCAGGGCACTGCATCCTGCGAAAGTATGCCGAAATGTTAGGGATTACAGATATAATCTTAATATTTTGCATAGCTTAAGACTATGTTCTTTAAAGTCTATCAATACAGTGATCGAGTGAAAGGAAAGGGTTTAGAGGAGAATCAAAGATTAGAAAAAAAGGGATATATTGGAGCAGATTTGGAGACGCAAACGGTGTTCGCAGCCGTCCATTATCAGGTCAGAGGCTGCGGAGGGAATTATGGCTTGATGGTTATTTTAAAGGGGCATCTGTAAGCCTTGTCGATATTTTAGCCAGGTATGTATATGTATGTGGTTATAAAGGGTGTGCCAAAATTCACACAAGATCTAAATTTTGAGTCATTTGTGCGGTAAAGTGTTGCCAACGAAACAAAAAAAGACAGTGTGACAGCTGACAGTTCCGGGCTATTTAAAATGGCGTGCTACATGAAAGAACAACGCGTTTTCATTGTTGAGCAATATTTTAAAAATAATGAAGGTTTGGCAGCTACACTTCGTAATTTTCGTACAAAATATGGTCGGAATAGTGATTTAACTTCATAAACTGTGAAAAGATTAATTCAAAAACTCAGTAGGACTGGATCAATTAGTGATCCTACGACACTCTGGCCGTCATTCAACAAGTCGTTCAACAGAAAACATCGAAGCAGTTAGTGAGAGTGTTGCTGAGAGTCCAGGAACATCAATTCGGCACCGTGATCAAGAATTGGACATTTCGAGAAGCTCTCTACAGCGTATTCTCACGAAAGATTTCCATCTTCATGCATACAAAGTGCAATTGACTCAAGAACTGAAGCCTACTGACCATGCACAGCGAAGAGAGTTCATTGAATGGATTATGGAACAACCACAAGTGGATACTGATTTTTCAAACAAATTCATCATTTGTTAATCGTCAAAATTGTCGAATTTGTGATTCAGAAAATTCACAAGTGATTGTTAAGAAACAAATGAATCCACAATGTGTCACTGTTTGGTGCGGATTTTGGGCTGGAGGCATCATCGGGCAATTTCACTTTGAAAATGCGGATTGTCAGGCAATAACAGTTAATGGTGCTCGCTATCGCGAAATGATAATCCAGTTTTTTCTTCCTAAATTGCAAGATATGGATATGGACGACATGTGATTTCAACAAGACGGTGCCACATGCCATACAGTCCGAGTAACAATTATATTTTTTCAAAACTTTTTTCTTTGGGGTTTTTTGAAGTCTAAGGTAGTAATAAGCCCACGATCACACACGCCTTGAAGGAGCAAATTAAACGCTATATCAACGAAATTCACCCACATTTATCCAAAACGGTCATAAAAAGTTTCGACAAAAGAGTGCGTATGTGCCATTTACCCGATATGCTATTCCATACATAACCCTATACTGTAAACTTTATGAATCAATAAAACATTTACGATACGAAACAAATGGGCATAGCTTCTGAAGAATGCCAAAAGAGTTGGAATTACTGACTTTGGGGCGTAGCAGATATTGTAAAGAAATGTGTGCTCGTGAGGACAGTACACAGATACGAATTAGGTAAATACGGGTACTTTTAGAGTGAAACGCTTAGGTATTTTTTTTATTTTACAGTAATATGAGGTAGGCACAAAATCATTTGAGTTTTGCATGAACATTGTATGCTTTGAGAAATGTGGTTAGGTTAGTATTTACATACGAGTAGTTTAAAAAATGTTCTTTAACCACGGTTCCTAGGGTTTTAAGATATGATAACATTTAGTGTACATTAAATTACAAATTCATTCATTCGACAGTTATTAAGATTCGTTTAGGTTTTGGATGGCGGAACGATCTTCAGATATAAAGGTTACATGTGTATAAGAATGTATTTACATATAAACAGTCCCGATGAATATGAATGGATATGTACATATATGTATGTACCTAGGTCGTGTATGTAGATGCCGCCTTGAAATAAACTCCAAGTCATGATCGGCTCTGAAATGTTTCTTCTATACCCAATCCTCTCTCTCCATCACTGGGTTAATAAACTTAAAAGGGCATAATGCAGAATACAAAAAAAAAAAATCGTATTCTCCATTCGTACATAGAGGGTTCCGTTGGAAAGGAGACCGGTCAGACAAAGTGTTCTGCCGGTCGATTTAGTGTATAATATTATTGAACCGATTTTGGTGAATTTTTTTGTTTTTGGTTACTTAACTTATATTAGGAAACCAAGAAATAGAAGCGATAAGCAATTCGTTACTTACATAAGAAATGTCATATCTCGCAAATTAATAAAAATATCAAAATTAGACTTATTTGTTATTATATAGGTAGACTCGAAAATCATCTAGTGAGAGCAATAGGGTGCTGTGATCTATTTACGGGGCCCTGACGAAAAAGATCAGTATCGATAGCGTAATTTGTATAACCGATTGCAACCGTCCCATATGTTTTTATTTATTTATTTATTTCTGAATGACTGAATGAATGAGTGGACGAAATCAATCGATAATTAATTAATTCAGTTGCTAGCTATCGATAGTCGATAGTTCACAGCACTAACAGCATTACTTTACAACCAGGTCTAGCCGTAGGTGAACACGTTTTTTTTAAATAAAAGATTAAGTTTTAGCTTTCGTGATATATCTTTTAAAGTTTTATTGCATTCTTGAGTCCCAGAATTTTTCCTTTCATGAATGCTCTATAAATAGAACGCAAAAAGTTGATGAGTTGATCTCAATTTTATGGCATAGAACATTAAAAATAAACGTCTTGAATAAATTGAATACAAAATTGCAACACCACCTTATTTGTTTGTTCACTTTTTTTTATAACCGGATGTTGAGCAATAATATTGGCGCATGTGTCTTTAAACAGCTGTCACAGATTGATGGTTTATTTTTTATTTATCTTTTAAACAGAATACGAGTATATGCGGCAAATAAACTACCTATAAATAAAGCAAGAAACTTCTAACCAAACTAATAAATTTCGTTCTCCCGTGACAGTATAAACAAAAATATTCATTAAAATATGTATATCCCGGGAAAAAAAAACCGAAAATAAATGTAGATATGAAGTCAATGAACGATTTGTTTTGACCAAAAGATACACAAAACTAAACAACAACGAATTTACTTAAATGTTCTATTTACTCACCTCTCTGTACTGCTCCTCAAGCATATGGTACCGAGCCTGTAATACAGCATACTCCGTTTTCGTACGCGTTGTTCTGTCTTCAGCTATGTTTTGTGTATCCGCCAAGTCTGTAACTTGTCGCTGCAGCAATTCCAACTGAAAGAATAAGAATTAAAAAAAAAATTAGAGAAATCAAATTAAACAGAAAATGTCAACAAAAATGAACTGACTAACACAAGAACTCTTCAATTGACGTATATCATCCAACAGATCGTCAACATCCATTGAACGTTTCAGATACATTTGCAATGAAAGAAAAAATACCCTAAAATCGTTACTCGTTCATGGGTACACAGATTAAGATCGACATTGGACAACGATAACAGATGGTGAAACGTGAACTCGCGAATTTACATTCTTCTGTTATGTACAGAACAGCGTTATAAAAGCTTCGTAGATGCGCGGATACCGCTTCCCTCACATCGACTGATCGTCGTCACAGTTTTGCTTGTTGTTGCTCTACCACATACAGTAGAATATATAATTTATATTCTAATCAGCAATGTGATTCATATTTTTTTTTTTATTTCATTCGGTATCCAAACACAGAGCAAAACACATAGAGTCAGCGAAGCACCCGCAATAGAACGTTCATCCGTTGTGTGTGCGATAATTTGAGGTCAGTTGAACTTTTTCGGTTGTAGATACTCGATGTTTTTGATGATTGTTAGGTTTATTATTCTCTCAATTTAACGGTCGAATCAATCATTCGCAATAATGACGGGCGAATGACGTCAAGAGTTCTTCTTTGTCTGTTGCTCTCCAATGGTCTACTGAGAAGCGGGCAGAACATTCTATAATGACGGCCGGCACTATGTTCTATTTCCGCACTCACGAAAATTTTATTCGAGAGTTATGGGCCTGTAGAGCACGGCAGCAATGTTTTCCGACGAGAAATTTTCCAACGAAAAACTTGGGGAATTATCTGGATTTGAAGTGTGTGCGCACGCTTCTCCAAAGAGCCCACCGCCATATCCCTTCTACGTATCTTTGCGGTGCGTTAACTGGTAGCGTCTTAATGGAGTTCTAGTTGTTGTTGTTAAGTGCTGTCCCTAACAGTCGCCAGTGGATGCACTCTTTTTCTCACTCGTATGCCATTCTGTTTAGGCCACTTAAGACTTTATTTATTTTTAATGTGGGACCGTCGCTCTTTCGTTATGGAGAAATAATAAATTTAGAAAAACAAAAACAATGTAAGTCACTTAAGCTGTTTGGTGCTGTTTTTGGCAACTGTCGGACACAGACGATTTTTGGTGCTAACTAGGGAAACAGACAGAGAAAGAAAGAGGAACAAACGTACCGAATAAAAGTCTGAGAACTGATTTTTTTGGGGGGGAATACACTCTGCCCAGCACATGTGAGTTATGCGAAACATATGTTCGAGTTGTTCCTCATTTAGTGTTTTTTTTTTGTAGTTCTATGGAATTTTGGGTTCTCTCACGTAATTTGTGTACGGCTATGACTGTAGTACAAATGAAAGACAGGTTCCTTTTAATGGAGGGAACACCCATCACCACTCGGTAAGAAAAGTTCATGTCAACATGACATTAGTTGATTTTCTTTAAGCTGTTCTCGTTCTTTTGTTGTTACAGGATTAGTGACAAAAATGTTCGGCATTTATACTGCGAACTAAATGTGTAACCTAACGATTGACAATAATAGCTTTACATAAAATATAAAAGATATACTGCGAGAAAGGTTAGTGCACTCCCGCCTATTACCTATAAATTACATGTAAGATTTACGATATTTGGATTTTAGTTATCTATGTAGGTGGCGAGTGAAACTACTGAACTGACAGTTCAAAAACTTGGACAATAGCACAGCAACCATGTTCGTACTGTTGTGTTGGTTTCTGGTGATTACATGTATAAGCCCTTGTTATAAACTAAAATTGCAAGTGCGTGCTCTGATTACAGTCGAAAAGCACAGCTTGTACGACAACACCTCTGGAAACGGATTCAGGCTAATCGACTTTGTACCGATGAGAAACATCATCATAGCCAGCACTCGCTTCCCGCGTCTTATCAAAATGTCAACCATATTGATCATATTGCGATCGATGCCGTTTACGCAATTTTCCATCTTGATTATATCCAAAATATGGATGTGGATATGCGGTACGCCACAACATCACCAGAATACTGTGACAGGATTCAAAACGGCTACCTTAACAATAGATTACCAGAACCTTCACCGATCTATTTTTGTTAACCTCTCGACAAACTCTTTGCCACCAACATAAAAAAATGCAGAAGAAGAACTCTACCAATAAATCATCAGAAATACTGCTTCTGATGTTTTCGGCAACCCAATAAAGACCCCTGGTTTGATGAAGAGTGCCAACAAGCACATGCAGCAGAGCAAAAGGCAGTGCTGCACATGTCACTAGAAGAATACGTTTGAGTCAATAGAGGTGTTACTGCGACGCTTGAAATTTTTACCAAAAAGCAAAAAGAGCACCAAGGCAACAAGACCCGAACAAAACCCTGCAGAGACGAACATGGAACCCTCATAGTAGAGCTGCAATCGGTGTTGGAAAGAACATTCATGCAGACTGATAAATGGCTTTGAAGAACATCAGACCGATCAATATGAGTTGAGGATAGCAATTTTTAGCACAAATCAAAACAGACTACTGGAGCTGATAGCCAAGCTATTCAAAGCAGAGGGAAATGATATGAAAAGGATTTTTTTATTAAAAGTTTCCGTTCATTATTCTCGCATTAGGTGTTAATGCTGTTTTTCAGTACCAGAACAGTTTTGAAACAATAACTTCATTCAGGAGGTATACTGTTTGGTACTTCGCCAAAAATTACTACCAAAGCCATGCCTCTCGATTCTCGCAATATTGGACATTTTCCGAGGAAATTAAAAATGTCCTCCACCTCCCTATGAGGTAAGAAATTAAGCATTGATATTTCGTCGATACTCTACTCATCACGGAAATAATTATGAAGCAAATTGTGATTCAAATGTAAATAGTCCAGTGAACCAGATTCTTACTCTAAGAACCTTAACCTTTCTTGTTTATCGATCAATCATAATCATATAGTTTGGTGTATTTGATGGCAGGTGAAATGACTTCTTAACATAATTTCTCATGAGTTTTTCAATTGATTTGGAGATTGCTTCAAATACTTTACATTTAATATTATTGTTAGCCGAAAATCCACACTAAACAGTGACTTTTTCGGGATGCATTGGCCGCTCTTGGATCTATGTGGATTAGTATCGTCCGAAATTCGACAATTTTGTTTGTTGACGTACCCATTCATCCAGATGGGCCTCATCGCTGGAGATGATTTTTCGATGAAAATAAGGGTCAGTTTCCAACTGCTCCAGAGCCCATTCAGCAAACACACGTCATTGTCTATGGTCGTTTACCTTCAGCTCCTGGGTCAGCTGAATTTTGTACGGGTGCAGACCCAAGTCACGACGCAAAATTCGACAAGTTGTGGTCTGCGAAAGGCCGAGTTCTTGTGAGCGACGTGAAATCGACTGCCTCGGATTCACCTGCACATTCTCACGGACAGCGGCGATGTTTTCGGCAGATCTTGCGTTTCGTCAACGTACGAGTGTTGGTTGATCGTTTACTGAAGTGGACTCAAATTTATCCACCATACTGCGAATTGTCCTCTCGGAAGGATGATTATGGCAACCGTAAAATGGGCGAAGCGCGCGGAACGTTGCCCGAACAGAACACACATTTTGATAAAACAATTTTATTATTTGCACGTGTTGTTGAACGCATGTGACGACGACTGAATAAATGACAGCCAATTTGACAGATGTAGCTTCAACAATATGGCCGCTATCAACTGTCAAAGTTCGGAAGTCCCTATTGGAAGACCCTGTATCTGACTTTCGACTTATCTAAATTAACGATTAGGCTCCACAGTTGATAGTATTCATGAAGTCGATTCGCCGTTAGCTGCAAGGATTCAGGAAAGTAGGCAAGCAAATCTATATCATCTGGAAACAAAAGTATCGTATCCATACCTCCAGGCAGAAAATTAACTATACTGATATCTTCTATGAAGAAAGCAAAAAAGCTTGGACTTAAAGCACATCCCTGTCTTACTTTTAACTTGGATTGGAATCATTTTGACTTTGCTTCCTCTTCCCACATTGATACCTTGGTGTCTTCATATAGGTTTTGAATCACCCATTCGAACTTCAGCGTCATGCCCATAATATAAACCATCGTTAAAGTCTACGAACAATGCAAAAAGCTTCATATCCTCTGCGATAAATGATCCCACAATACTTCTCAATACAAAGATATGATCAACGGTGGAATGTCTGATCTAAAGCCGGCTCGAAATTCCTTCAATAAGTTACCGTCCCTTAATCATGCGGTGAGTCGTCGTTGCAATATCGCTGTAAAAATATTATACGACGCATTCAAAAGTGAAATACCTCAACAGTTTGCTAGGTCCAAAGTGCAGCCTTTTCTGTGGGTGGGAGAAATATACGAATCCTTAAACTGATGAGGAATTACTCCGTATTCTAAAATATTGTTCAATAGTAGGGTGAGTTTGTGGCTGATCTTAATAATAAACTCGGAAGACACTCCGCTTGATACAGCCGCTTTACCATCTTTAAATAAGGACAGGGCCCCCATAACTTTTCGATGGGAATTGGCCTATCCAATATATCGTTCTGGAAGCCAGGCCTTGCGAATTGGAAGTCCAGCATGTGAACCAACGGATTTAATATTTTTTTAAAGTGCGCCAATAGGATGTTTGAACCTAACTCCTTCTTATAACATATCTTCCACCATTAAGTCTTCGAGCTAATTTCCAGATTTCAGACGAATTGTAACAGTGACGTTAATCTCTGAGCCTGGGATTCGTAATAATTTCGCTTCTTTACTCTGCATATTGACTTCAAATTTCTATTGGCTGCTAAATATTAATCTTTCAAATAAATTAAATGACTTGAGACGGGCAAAAGGAGCAATTCATCATCAACGATAACTTTCTTGTCTTCTCGCAATCCTTGTTAAACCATGGCTCCTTATATTGTTTCCGTTGGTACCCCAAAGACTAGAGCTGGAGTATGCTTCTTTAATAATGAGTTTAGCTTTATTGAAATCTAGATTAAGCCGCGACTGCAGTAATGCATCCATCTATACATTGATCTTGCGAAATTTATAAACATCATTATCCACCATCGTATGCCCATATGCAACAACAATAGGGAGGTGATCACATCAGAAACGTAAGTTTTCCATTAACTTCCTATAAGGCTGTCGTCGACAGCAGAGGTTCTTTGCTAGTCCACAAACGTGAAGTCCTCAAATTAATCGCCTCGGCTGGTTCCATTTCGCAGTCGTAGTCCAAAAGATTTCGATCCTTTGATTTCCTCTTCATGTATGCAATATAATTTCGGAGGCCGGAGAGTCTTTCAATGCCCTCCGGTGGGACAATGCAGTAGAAGATCTCACCTTGGCGGATGAAAATGGAGGCAGCTAGTATAGGTTCGACCTAAATGGATAGGTTTGTTGACTGAGGTCCTGGTTCACCATAGACTATAGCGCCAGTAGCCAGTAAGTAAGTAAGCTGTGACTAGTAGTATAATACTAGTTTAGGAACGAAAAGTGTAATCCTACGTCTCTGAAAAAGCAGTGTGCCTTCGAAACCGACAGAACACCTCGGATAAGGACTGATCACATGATGACAAGTAAGAGTAAAACTGGTTTTGGAAGTAAGGACCCCTCCTAACTCAGATTCCTCCAACTTGAACGATATAGCTAAGTGAAGTAAGATGGTTAGGTGCGAGAGAGTACCAGTAGCAGAAGTATGCTTGAATCCGGAGTGAGTCTGCTACTAGTATTGATACTTAAGGCCAGTTTTCGCACGATAGGGAGATGACATGACGGAATGTTTGTCTGAGGATGATAAAGATAGCTTATACAACGTCGCTGCATCTGTTTTCAACAGTTTCTACAGGAAGTTTATTTGGCTTTGGTGAGTCATTCCTAGTTAAACTGATTGCTATTATCAAGGCGACTTACTCATATGTAATAGGGCAATTTCTCTGAGCAATTTAACACCAAAGTGAGGTCCGCTAAGGAAGCAATACTATCACCATTGTGGTTCCTATCGGTGATTAGCGATCCTTCGCCCTGCCGGCCAACATTTACTCGTAATGCAGGAATTCAGTGGGTTCTTATGTCCTTCCTCAAACATCTGACAAAGGCTCACTGACTGAATAAATATGATGATCTTAAGAAAATGCAAAATGTAGGCTTTTACACAAGTTATGGGAGAACGCATTAAAATTGACCGATTGTATTACAAGATAGCTGCAGGCGTGTGTTAAAGGTTTTCTGGCCTAATCGCGCATCTAACGAAAACCTTTATGAGAGGAGGGATGAGGAATCAATGCCAACATTAAATTAAGGAAGTGGCAGTGGATTGGTGACACTCTTCGAAAAGATGACCATTACTAGCTATGCAATGCAGTGGAATCCGCTAACGCACCTGACGATCGAGAAATAAATGGCGCAGAACAGTTTAAAAGGAATCACGACAACTTGGGAAGTTGTACGATTATATTGCTATAAATCGCACTCGGTACCGCATAGGCATTGTGGAGTTCCTAAGATTTACAAGGGGAAACATAACCTAAATGAAGTAAGTATACCATCGAATATTTTCATCGAATAGTAGTTTTTGATGAAACCAAACTAAAATCAAAATTATCATTAAAACAACCACAGAATCAACATCCTCAGGTTCTCTAACATATGAGGGTGGGTCAATAATGAAATAAGGAGTACTCTTTTCGGTAAAAAAAAAACATTTTATTTTTCAACATAGTCGCCTTTTAGCTCTGTACACTTCATCCAACGTTTCTCCAATTTTTTGATGCCCTCCAAATAATACGATTTCTCAAGCCCCTCAAAATGAGCGTTTGTTTCAGCGATGACCTCTTCATTCGACCCAAATCTCTTACCTCCGAGCCATTTCTTCATGTTTGGAAACATTAAATAGTCGCAGGGGGCTAAATCTGGGGAATATGCTGGATGAGGGAGGAGTTCGTAACCTAACTCATGCAATTTTGCCATTGCGACTGCGGACTTGTGCGCCGGTGCATTGTCCTGGTGAAAAAGAACTTTTTTCTTCGCCAAATGCGGCCGTTTTTGCTTCAAATCGGCTTGGAATCGATCCAGCAGCTCTGCGTAATATGCGCCGGTGATCGTTTTACCCTTTTCAAGGTAATCGATGTGAATAACACCGCGCGCATCCCAAAAAACTGTCGCCATGACCTTGTTTGCTAACAAACCCGCCTTAGCCTTCTTCGGCTTCGATTCACCAGAAGAAGTCCATTGTTTTGACTATTCCTTGGTTTCTGGTGTATTGTGGTGAATCCAGGTTTCATCCATGGTTACGAAACGGCGCAAAAACTCAGCCGAATTTTTCTGGAACATCGCCAAACATACCTTTGAAGTTGTCAAACGAATGCGTTTGTTGTCGATTGTGAACAAACGCGGCACTCATCTTGCGGAAAGCTTTTTCATGTCCAAATATTTATGTAAAATCGAAATCACTGAGCCATCTGATAAGCCTGTGGCCTCTTCAAGCTCGCGCACTTTCACTCGCCGATCGTCCATGGATTTTGTCGACCATTTTTGGTGTTGTGACCTCAATTGGGTGACCAGAACGTTCGGCGTTACTTGAGCTTGAACGACCGCACCAAAATTGAGTAAACCAGTGGTGAATGGTTCCAATCGATGGTGAAGAGTCCGCATAATATTTGTCAAGCTTTTGTTTGGCTTGGGTGATAGTTTTTTCCCGCAAAAAATAGTGTTTAATGAGCACTCGAAATTCACTTTTTTCCATTTTAACGAAAATGCCAGTAGGCATCTGTATAAAATGGCTGCCACAACAAAACTATTTGACAGATCTGTCTGAAAATTTGGGTGCATTCTTTTGAAAGATGATTCTTGACAAAAAAAAATTAAATTTAAGGTGACGACACAATTTGTGTTAATTTTCAGGGACTTATTGACCCACACTCGTATACTCCCCCTGAACTATATGTGAACCTAACGTTCAATGTCATGAACACAAAGCATCAATCGCACACATTTAATATTTATCAGATGTATGATCTTTTAAGTTTGTGCTTTGTCGAATGATTCAAGTTTTTAATGAATTTGATGTGCCATTCAATTTGTCGACTATTATTAATCGACAAGCTTAATGTTAAGCTAAAAACTCTATTAGTATTTCTTTACATATAGCAATAAAAATGAATTACAAATCGCATTGACTATGAGTAAGTTAAACTGTTATCAGTTGAAATAAAACATCCGGTTATTGTACTGAGTGAGTATAAGCACTGACCTCACTAGTTTTGAGATAACTCTTTGTGTTGCATGGATGGAATCGTGACGGAAATTGCATACGAATGAGAAGTGATAAAGTAAATTGTTGCAAATAAATATGTTTTACAATTTCTTCTAAGTGGAAAACTGATTTCCACTTGTCTGCCTTTCATCGTGTCATCCGAAACTTCTAATTCGATAAAAAATAGTTTGAAAAACCCTTTTTCGCTAGTTTTACATTGTTATGCCTTACATATCGTAAGCCTTTCAGTATGATGGTATGACCTTTTATGAAGTACAATGGTAGGTGCAGCTTTAAAATCGATTTTAAAACACACGTTACTTGTAGGATTCCTTACAAACAAAAATTATTTTTCACCGCTGACATTTGGAATAAACCTTGAAAAATGGTCTTCTAATAGTACCTACCCTTGCTATCGATCAAACTAAAAAGGATATGCTTGTTTTATGTTCACAAATCATTTAAGACAAATGTTTTTATTATACACTAGTTCCCAGTATAATTTCACACTCGTATAATGACCACAAAACTATTCCCATAAAAGTGTCGAAAGGGACTGTAAATTCAATTTGTTTTCTTTAAATTTAATATCCCGATTCCCAATGTAAGAAATACAGCACAGACAGTGCAACACGAATGTTATACGTGAGACTAAAATTAAAATTTTCTATCGGCTCCGAATGACGCCATTAGATTTCAGCCGGCTATTTTTGTTTAAATGATTTGTGAATGGTGGGGGTGGGGAGAAAATTCATTTGTTTACGATCAACAAATTCTAGATGATATACATAGGTACAAAAGCCAGAATGCTAAATTATTTGCAAGCTCTCTTCAATAAATTTTCAAAAATTCCATTGGTAAATAAATTGAATGACAAGTAAGGCATTTAATTTATTAGTACGTATGTAATCATAAGAGAAGAATAAAAATGGTTTTGATTGGATTATTTATGAAAGCTACAAAATAGGGATAGAGAAGGAGGATTATTGGAAGAGATTGAACTGTCAGCTCATTACTTCTTCTTATAGAAAGGACGTTATACATAAACTACAAACTAGGGACTGAAGAGTGCCCCAGAGCGACACTTTTCAGACTACAGAATTAATGAAAAGTTTTCAAACATTCCTTGGCCTTGAAATTAAGCAGATGTGAGGAACCTTACCACAATAGACACATATTCAGCAAAGCCAAAAAGCATGCCAAATTTACAAAAAGTAGTAACAAAAATAGGACATTGTTATATTTGGATCAAATATTTCTTAATATGACGCAGTTGGTTAGTCTACTCCATCTGAGAGGACGTGTGAGGATATTTTTTTTTTTTTATAGCTCCCATCGAAGAGCTGAGCCTCGTCTGGCTAGTTTGTAGGCGCGTTCATTCCCTTCAATGACGTTATGACCTGGGACCCAGAGCAGAGTAATTGTGATAAGATTGCCCAGTTCATCAGATAATTTAGCTAGTTCCATCTAGTTTTGACAGTCTAGCTCGTTCTGACTAGAGCAATCTGTAGGAAACGCAAACAATTCAGTCGAAAGTGAATCTAGGATATTGCAATGACCGTAGTAAAGTCCCAAAATTACACGGCACACCGAGGTGTTTTAAATATATATCATAGGTCGAGAAGAAGGAGGTTCAATAACCCTGTAAGAGTATCTGTGGGAGCTGACCATGTTGTTCTTTGAACCCTGTTAAGTTTCATCAGGCGTACTACGGCTGTGTACATCAATAAAGTCAACTTCGGTCGAAGTCTCGGTTTCTTACTAAAGGATTTGTCACAGGCATTGACGGTGGCTGTGGTGTAGTGGTAACATCATCGCTTGTCACGCTGTTGATTCAAGGTTCGAATCCTGATTTCAAGAATCATCTATTTATTTCGCATGAAATAAATAAAAAAGTCGATCATTTGCGAAAGCTAAGTCAACTCTACTGTGAAGGCATAACACTGGCAGTAGGGTGGTCATTTGGCTAAAATGCAATTTGAACGTGATGATGACATCAGGAGGACGGAAAAAAAAATACTGTGAATCATAAGCAACGACAATAATAGCGAAAACAAACAAAATACTCCCCAGTTATCTGGACAGCCACCCTTGGAGTTTACAGAAACTTAATACCACCTGAGTTTCAAACTACATCACTCTGTCTTTCTCTCTGTCTCTTCCCCTTTCCACAAAACGCACGAGTTCTAAAAATTAGTATAAGGGTATTCATATCCCCTTTAACGCGTGCAAATTATAAAAAAAAAAAAAAAAAATAGAAAGCTAAAGATGCTTTTCCCACCCGTTGTTCCATGTTTATTTCCGAGATATATTTTGGATCTAAGATGACGCCTCGATACCTGGCATTAAGCGATAGAAGCGTTCAGTCGGGTATCATGGTAAAAAGCATCAGTTCAGATTTGCTCAAATTGACCCCGAGGCCACAGGCCACAACTTGTGGCCCAAGTGCCTACCTTATCCAGAACGTTTTCCATGATTTCGCTAATCCCTGACACTAAAATTCACACACGCAACCACCTTGACCCTTTCTTTGTCTAGTCTAACAAAAATTCTGTTCTTTATCATCAGCCAAAGAAGAGGCGAGATAACACCACCCATGGGTGTTTCTCTGTCGGCGAATTTGATATGAATGATTCTAGTTGCATGAATGATTCCAGTTGGCTAAGATACTCCTCTTTAATGGCTTCAGTGTGTACATTGTTGAAGGCTCCCTCTATATCTAAGAAGATGGCAAGAATGTACTCTTTAAAGTCGATTGATTTTTCCCTTATTCCGCCTAAGAAATCGCTAGACTAAGAAAAGTTCTTAGTCAAAGGTCAGTCTCAGTATTTCTTAAAAAAAAAAAAAAAACTTTGGAACATGGAAAGAAACATTGGCAGCCCTCAACAGCACCCAGTGGTCTATACTACTGTGTGCAAAGCCTCAGCTTTCTGGCTGATCTAGGAGCTAATGATGAATGCGAAAGGTCTTACATTCGGAAAATTCAGCTTTCTAGTTGGGCTTCGAAGGCTTCTGTAGCCCTCGGGAGGTCACAATTAAGTAAACAATTTCTTAACAAATTAAATATTGTGCAACATACTGCATTTCAAAAAATTGGGCTGCATACAAACCCTCCTATCGGGTCGTACTATGAGTGTGCAAAATCCACAGCTTCACAGGATTCGAATATACGAGTATTTTGTCTTTGCCGGGGACAACGGCACCGGTAGAAAGTATTTTTTCTGCAAATTGAAACGCAATTATTCGTGAATAGGAACGTAATCCACGTATACTCCGATTTTTTCATTAATCTTCAGATTGGGGCGCTCAAATCGAAGCTAATTATATAATATGTAGTGCTTGTGCCTAGACTTATACAACCATCTCCAGACAGCTTATTTTAAATGACCTTGCATCAGCTGTAAAGTAAAAGATTTTCGACCACCAAAATAAAATTATTTGATCAGCAATTTAATAGACTTTTGATCAGCAGAAAACTAAAAATAAAATAAACAGAAAAAATAAATAATTAACAAGAAAAATTAAATATGAGCTGAAAAAATGTATTCTCTACAAAAAATAATTATTTGACCAGCCGTGGGTTTTTTGATGAGCAGAAGCTACTTTTTTTTATTACAAAAGTAGAACTTCACAGATAGCCTGCATAAATAAATTATTTGATCAGCAGAACATATACATAAAATCTACAAAAAGAAAACGAAAAGAAAACAACACTGTTTCCTTCTGTTCAATTTAAGTTTTTTAGGACACTGTTTTTTTCTGCTGATCAATTAATACATTTTTGCTGAGACTTTTTTTTACAGCTCATCTTTGATTTTTCTTGCTACTCGTAGTCATTTACTTTTCCTGCTGACATCGTTTTTTTTTTTTTATTTTCTGCAGATCAAACAAATATTTTCTGCTGATCAAAAAATTACATTTTGCTGATTGGAAAAATATTTTCTTGCACACTAATAATATTAGCGTTGATTAAATACGTGCTGTAAAATACTTGTATCTTTCTATCGATTTATCCTGTATTTCACTCCGCTTTCACATATAAACCGTTATCTATGAGTATTACCACAATTTAGGGAAAACCAGTCAAAGACGTGAATATAAAATGTTTGGTCTAAAATTAAGTCAAAATTTACATAGCTTCGTTCAGATTTTCTAAATCAGCTTTTGCGAAAATAGAATTTGAATTTCTATCTATCTGTCCAAACAACTTCCTTTTTTTTACAGGTTAAAAAATGTACATATGTAGTAGTACCACAAAATAATGATTAAACATAAAAACTACGTCTAAGTATCATACCTGTTCATTGAGATTCTCGCACAATTCTGCGTTGATTCCATTCATTTTGCCGCCAACAACTCCCCCGCCGCCGACACTCTGCTGTAATCCACTTGTCGGTTGTCCACTAACACCGTTACTTTTCTCCGAAAAATCACTCAAAAGTTTGTTCTTGAAATTCTTCAGATTTTCCAACTTAAAACCATTCGTATTATTATTATTTGGCTTGCAATTCAATTTGTTCGTTAAAGCTTCAAGATTAATCAGTTTACTACCACTATCCGTTGTCGCCGTTGATGGCGATTCGTTGAATTTATTCTCGATAAATACCAGCGAATTTGGTCCCGATGACACAATGTCATCGAAATCATTTGGATTTAAACTCAAAAAAGTCTCCTGATCGATTAGGATTGGTTGCTTACTGAAGTCACTTCCACTCCACGTTGGTGTGAAGTTTAGATTCAAATCCTCCAGACTTTCGGTACTACGGTGTTGACTAGAATTTTTATCACTAAATTTATACTGTGGATTGTTGTTGTTTAGAACGTTATTATTGTTATTTGGTGTATTGTTGTTTTGTGGTGAACCGATAAATTCAAATTGGCCAGCCCACATATCATAGGCTAAGTCGATACTCTCGGGCTGGCTCGCCGGTTGGCTATTCATGTTTGATTGAGTTTAAGATGATGATGATGATTTTTTTTTCGACGGCTTTCCTTTAATTGCACTTAATCACTATTATGGCAAGACAACGGTAATAGCTATAGATACTATTATTATAAAATTTTAATCTCTTTCATTTCTGTGTCACACTTTGGACTCGAAATAGTTTTTTGTGTCACATTCCATGATTATGTCGTATATTTTTGTCAATTTGTTCCGCTGCGTTTAATTTCATTTACTGGGATTGTCACTACTTGTTGCTACCTTAAGGTTTACGTCAGCTAGATAGACGGAAGTTTTATGGTTCGATTAGTTTTGAGAATTTTCTCTTCTGGTATCTTTTCTTCCTCATTACCACTGGAGAGTGGTAATTAAGAAAAAAAAAGTAAATTAATCGGGTGCACATACTACATTACACACCGTGGAATGTGGAACACTACCACCTTCCGCGGGAATTTTTCTTTTTTCGTGAGATACATTTTTCTTTTAGCCGTGAGATACAAGAAACCTTCATGCATACGCCTAATACTGCACTAATATGTGTACCTATGCAACTTAAGTTACATTGCGTAGAGTTCAGTATGCGGTCCAAGATACAAGTGAAAGTTGTATCTCAAATCGGATAGTGTAAACATTATGGTTCGCTATGATTGCTATTTACGAGTAGATGAATTTATGAGCCTTTCCGTGAGGTTTATTATGATACTGACGACGATGCTTGTCAGGGATGGAGTTATAAAGAGAAACAAGCGTTAATTTGAGAGGAAAGCTATATTATTTGATGGGTAAACATTGTAAGATGCATAAGTTACAAGTTGCCTGCAGTGATTTGGAATTTCGCTGTTGTAATTAAAATGTACTCAAATAAAGAAACATTTTTACTGTGCTTTAACGTTTTAACAAGCCAGGCGCATTGACAAATCTAAATTAAATAATAATTTATGGCGAAATTCATACTTAAATTGGAAGATGTATGTATTTACGTACTCAAATGGCCAATTACATGCATCTTTGACTTGTTGTTGTACATATATGAATGTAGGTGAAAAGGTAGATATTTTTGTAGATATACCGGAAAATACAATACGAGTAGATGAACCTATTCTAGAGCTTTACGTAATATAACAGTCATTTCATTTACAGTTATCGATTCGTATAAAAAAAAAAAAGATTAGGTGCGATAGTGAGAGCGTCCATGGCTATGACCTTGCATTACTTATAACCCATTGTACTCAGTGGCGGCTCGTCCTTAGGAGCACATGAGCACGTCAACCCTCAATCACACATTATTAAAACACTCTTTAACAATAGACTACTTTATTAAAACATCACTTGCCAGTTTTTCTACAAGTAAAAGTAAGTAAAACAACTAACTTGCAACTTCTCTTGCTTTCCTTTAGATACATGTTCGGATACGTGGTTCGCATGTTGGGATACGTGGTTCGCAGATTGGACACGTAGTGCTTAAATATTGTAGTTAGAAATTGTATTTCTGGAAATTAATGGGGGGTTAATGTCCTTGATATTCTTTGTTGCTACTTTCTTTACTATTTTTAAGTGTTCAATACCTAAGCCACAGTCTGGTTGGCAATCGTTTTTTAGGGGATGGCTACAGATACATTTCCAATAAAACACGACAAATGCATTTGTAAAAAGCGACAAAACACCTTTTACTAACATTATTGCCGACAATACGAGTATATTTTAAGGGAATGAAAAAAAAATCGAGAAACATGCACCCCCCAATTGTCTGCAATGGGCAGAATGTCACGTGCTAGAATGTGCTCATCTATACTTAAGGTCAATATAAAATGCGTGTGTGTCTGAAAACATGTACATATATTGCATAGCTACGTTGGTTTTATACGGGAAAGAATTATGCACAAATAACTTGTGCCTAAAACAAGCAATGGAAAATTGCATCGTTTTTAAGTTGCGCCAAGTACATATACTTAGGTACCTGGTGTTTTCGCTGTCGTAGTGAAATTCGCTTATGATGGCGTTCACAGAAAATTACGTGAGATGATATCTGAAATATCGTTGGCTTTCAAACAAATCTGACTATCTGCAATCACATCATAGCTCTTGAGAAAAACAAAATACATAACTCAGTTTTACCTGAATTTGTTTTCTTTAAATAATATAGTCAATATAAGAAACTAATATATGATCACTTAGTCATTTCTGGCACAATTTTCTTAATATGTATGGATGTATCCGTACATTTTATAAAAAACAGAAGAAATGTACCTTTGGATCGCAGTTTATGGAAGTCGCTATTAACTGCGATATCTCCAAAAGGGTGCGTCCTACGAAACAAATTATTATGGTCGAAATTAAGGGTTTTCATATTTTCTACAAGATGGATGTTAAATTTTCTAACATTGAAGGTTTTTTTTGTTTGTTTATGTATGCCAATGTTCAGGGGATAACCTATGATGCTTGAGCACAGCGCTAGCAGAAAGGACGAGATGAGGTTTCAAGGTATGAAGCGAGTGGTTCTTAGGTATTTGTGTATATTCTGCTTAAATCTCTACGGGAAAAACGTACCCGGAAATACGGTCGATAATAATTTCTTCCAAAGGCGAATTGAACGGGTTAATAAAGAATCTTTGAACATCACAGAACGGCCGAAACGGGTTGTAGGAATATATGGATGTGCATTTGATAATGTCCTTGTGTTACGAGAAAATATTTTATACATCTGTTTCGAATGAGGCTGAATATTTTGGCGGAACCTTGGTTCAAAAATGCTCTAAGGTATCAAGTCTTGAGGTGATGTAATGTTGGAGTATTATTCTCCAAGGTGTTTTTTGATTTTATCTAGTGCAGACAGTGCCGCTGTTCCAGCATTTGCCCAAACATGATAATTGTATTCCAGTTTAGGTCTTAAATTGGATGTACTCGTATACCTATATACATATACATATGTGAAGGATATCGGAAGGTGAGAAATATTTTCTATATCGATAAAGGAATCCAAGACACTTCATTGCATTTTTTGCGCATATTAGTGGCTTAAGCAGGATAATTTATGAGAAATTTCCATGCCAAAGATGTTGCGACCTGGTTTATCGGGTGTATTCCCACCACCGATTAATAAAGTTGAAGTTGGGCATTGTGAATGATTTAACGAGATAAGCCAAGAACATGTTTACGAAGCATTCAATTCAATTCGGTTCCCCCCAAGCCAGAATTTTAAATATATCATTATTTAAGGATCTGATTGTGCAATGTCGATTATAAGTTACACTATCCCTTAACAGCTTGGTGGAAACCTTGGCTTTCCCCTGTAGCTGAAGTCGAATGTGCTCGTGCTGTCATCTGCGAAACTATGTATCGGGTTAGTAGTGCAAGACAAAAGGAACACCGGCGTTGATTTTGGCAGAATTTGAGTTGATTCCATCCAACGCAACTCGTGCAGTACGGTTGAAAAGATAATTCCTTAGAAATTAAAGAAGAAAATGGCCAGGAGTGCAACATGCGAAACCCTATCGAAAGTTATTGAAATGTCAAGTGGCACGATCTGGGTTCAGTCAAAATGTTGAAGGCTGTGGTTCCAACGTTCAGTAGGTCCCCTTTTTTACCATAATGGTGGTCGTTGATTATTTTGTTCCGCTAGAGGTTAGTTAAGGAGCAGTTAATGAGCAGCTCAAACACGTCGGATTGCATAGCAGTCAGTGCGATACTTAGAGGGGTTAGTGGAATCACTTGTTTTTTTTTTGATACAGGGTAGATAAAAACGATTTTCCACTCAGAAGGATAGATACCAGTGGAATTAGAAAGACGAACGAGTTTCCGCAGAGGTATTGCTAAGGACGAGCCCAATTTATAAGTATTGCTGGAGATACACAATCAGGACCTGAGGCTTTGCTACGCGAATGCGGAAGTGGAGAACGCCCATTGATGAGTACGGAAGTTAATGAAAAAATCGTTTTCAGTGCGAATATCTCGGAAACCTTGCATCCTACGAACAAAATTATTTTTATCAAAATTTCCAAAAATAGACTTTTTATTACTGTCCTACTTTCCAAAGATTTCAAATACGAAAAGCTCGCAAATGGTTAAATCTTAGGCTTCAAAATTCTCTATAAGATAAATGCTGAATTTTTTATTGCACCTATAGAGCAAGTATTGGTTTCGTAAAAATGTTCGGTCTCAAGATTTATATCAATCTATACGTATGTATACACTACGAGTATAACACATAGAGAGAGCGTCTGTCTGTCTGCCGTATGCAACTTCATATCTGTGGTCTGTGGGGTCCTAATTCGAGACGAAATAGGAATTTTCACTCTAACCCCAAAACTAACGTTACTTCACTAATGGCCAATTTTGAAATCTTGTTAAAAAGTGCAACTTGCCTTCCTCAATATTTCCATGACATATCTTTGGAAATGAAAAAGTTCATGAGGACACACCTTGCTTTCCTTTATGAGACTCTGATTCTTGGGAATACATTTTTTTTTGTACAGCGAAAAATGTATTGAGGAATGTGATTAGGTTTCCTCATCTCAATATCCACAAAGGGACATGGCAGTTTCCTGATCATGAAACGGTAAACCAAATTGATCACATTGCGATCGACGCAATGCATGAATCCAGTATTCTGGATGTCTGAACTTTCCGAACAGCCAACATCGACTCGGATCATTACCTTGTTACAGCAAAGGTACGAATGCGGATATTTCAAGCGCTACAACAAGGAAGAATTACTGTGAGGAGATATAACGTCGAAAAGCTGCAATTGCAAGAAATATTCATCAGAATGTTTGCCGACCGCGTATCCCGAAATCTCTTCACAACTCTCATGCCGCCAGTATCAAGTGCCGAAGACCAGTGGCAACGTTACCAACATGCCACCAGACACGCCGCAATAGATGTACTGGGTTTCACCCGACCACCACCAAGAAACCCCTGGTTTGACGAAGACTGCACCCAAGCATATGCAGCCAAACAAGAAGCATACAAAGCGGCGCTGCAAAGAAGGACGAGGGCTGCTCGTGAGCTCTACGAGCAAAAGAGACGGGAATACCATCGGCTTCTCCAAAGGAAGAAAAAAGAACGTGAGAAGCGCGCGATCAAAGATATTGAGATGCTATACTCCAGGAATAATGTACGAAAGTTTTATCAAAAGGTAAAAAGAACGTGTCACGCTAACCAGACTTGTACAGAAACCTGTAGAAATGAAGAAGGAAACCTCGTAGTAGAGTCACAGTCGGATCTGAGAATATTGAAAAATTTCTTCTGCAGACTATATAACGGCGACGAAAACCAACATACTGCTGTCAGGCAGAATGGACCATTCAACATACACGATGATAGCCAAAACTTCCGTTTACCTGACCAAAACGAAGTGAGGATAGAATATCCAAGCTTGAAACCAACAAGTCTGTTGGACCTGATGGCCTACAGGCCGAGTTGTTCAAAGCACCTGCAGATGACATGATAGAGCATACACCAACTCATTTCAAAAATTTAGTCAGACGAGTGTATGCCTGATCAATGGAATCTCAGCATCATTTGCCCGATCTACAAGAAAGGAGCCTCCCTCAACTGCGCCAATTACAGAGGTATCAGCCTCCTTAACATCGTGTACAAGATATTATATGCCATATTGTGTGGATGCATGAAACTCCTCGTTAACAATCTGATTGGCCCCTATCAGTGTGGTTTTAGGCCACTAGTAAAGGCCACAGTCAATTTTCACACTTCGGCAGATCCGCGAGAAAACCCAAGAAGTTGAAATCGATACCTATCATCTTTTTATCGATTTTAAGGCGGCATTTATAGAGATGAGCTATATAGAGGCATATCTAGTTTTGGCATCCCTGCCAAACACGTCCGTCTGTGCAGGATGTCGATGGATAATGCTCGCTGCTCCATCAAGGTCGGTAACGACCTCACCGAGACCTTCGTTGTCAAAAAAGGATTTGGACAAGGTGATGCGCTGTCATGTTACTTCTTTAACATCATACTTGAAAGAATTGTGCGAAGCTCACAAGCCAAAGCCCGGAGGCACAATCTTTCAAAAATCTGTGCAACTACTAGCGTACGCTGACGATATTGACATAATCGGACGAACTCAGCAGGCTGTCACTGGTGCGTTCGCTAGTATTGAAACGGAAGCTGCCAAAATGGGTTTAGCGGTAAATGAGGGCAAAACCAAGTACATGCTGTCAGCAAGAAGGGACACACAACATCGACGAATTTGACAGAACGTCACAGTCGGCAGCTATAACTTCGAAGTAGTAAGGGACTTTGTCTACCTTGGCTCTCCTATAAATTCTGACAATGATTCCTCAGCAGAAATCAAACGAAGAATAACTCTTGCCAATTGCTGTTTCTTTGGGCTGATAGCGCAAATGAGTACTAAGGCCCTATCTCGAACAACTAAGGAGACTCTATACAAGACCTTAATCATCCCAGTATTGCTTTATGGCGCTGAATCATGGACACTGTCGAAAGCAGATGCAGATATACTTCGTAAGATATTCGGTCCCGTTTGCGTTGACGGGCTTTGGAGGAGAAGATTCAACGAAATATACGAGCTGTACAGCGACATTGAATTAGTCAAAAAACTGCACATCAGTGCGAATAAACACCAATGCTCCATAGAGTCTTCGAATCAAACTCGGAGGAACGACGCAGTAGAGAAAGACCTCGCCTTAGGTGGCGCGTACAAGTAGAACCGGACCTCAACCGACTTGGAGTCCGCAACTGGAGGCAGTTAGCTAAGGACCGGGCGATCTGGAGAGGATTGTTGCTTGAAGCCCAGGTTCATCCCGAACTGTAGCGGCACCTAAGTAACTAAGATTAGGTTTGTATTTTTAGCCCAGTCTCAACTTAAACTTACCTAAACTTCCACTTGAAATGTTCTATTAACTTTTCAAGTAGTCCTCTTTTTGTAAATTCTTCACCGTCATTTAATAAAGAGATTGAACAGTTCAAAATATATTCACGAGCACCTAAAGCCCGCAATCAACAACATAATATATAGCTATAATATCATACTCGTATTTAAGAGGACCTTCTATCGAAAATTAAATCAAATCACCAGAAATTCGTTGGTATGTAAATTTATATGGATAAATACTTTCAGAAAATAATATAAATTGTGTTGCACCTATTCCAAAAGTACAATATTTTCAGGTCTTAACCAACAAAATTTACTAAACTGGCTTTTTTGATTCACAATAATAATGAACTCACTAAATTCTAACAAAGCTAAAGATAGTTAATCAAATATTCATAATACCACAACTTACGTAATTCAAATTTTTTTTGTTCACCTATCAATAAAAACTCATTCATTATATTCATTACAAAGTTGTTTGGTTATTATACAATACTTTGCAAAACTCCCGTAGACATTGGTCCAGTGATCTAATTTTGTGTTCAATGGACACAATTCGTGTCACTTTTTTGTTTTTTTATTTATTTTCTAAAATGCGAACAAAGAGGTTTCGCTTTAATTTTTTTGTTATCATATTATACAAATAATTCAAGATTTTGTTGACCGTCTACAAAGTTTATGGTCATATTTTAAAACCCTACTTTTCCACACATAATTCGTTGCCGTGCGTAAATAAACAGAGTGAGTAGTTGCAAAACCAAAGAGGATGAGGTTAAACAGTTCAAAATTAGATGCGCTTTTCAATAAATAGTTTAATAAAATTTATTGATTATTAACAAAAAAATTACACAAGAAATTCGTGTATTACTAACGAATGCAATATCCAAAAATATTGTTTGTATCTTTTATTGTAAAAATTTCCATCTGTTTTATTTCAGTCCTATGCATCATCCATCCGTTATATACACTTTTTGGAAAATTGCCGACAAATAAATTAGAAAAAATTATTCTTTTTCTTAGGACTCATAAAGAGTTCTCTGTAAATCGTTTATACTCATCGTCAATGTCGTTCACTTAAATTTAAACGATGAAATCAGCCTTTAAAAATTTGCATTTGCGCATAGCATCATGCTGATGGATACTGTCGTTGAATGAGCCACCAACGTCTATTCATGTTAATTGGGGGCACATTGTACCTATATAGTACAGAGAATACTATATAAATATTTAGTACTTTTTTCCACAGTAGTTGATAGATACATTTTTTTATGATCATTTTTATTGCAAACATCATCTGACTAAAGTTTGACAGAGGAAGATAAATGTTTATGTTATGTCATGGAGATGATGGTGGTTTTGTTTACTTAAATTATTTTAACGTGCTTATGTTATTTAAAAGTGGCGTGGTGCGCAGGGAGGAAGATTATATCGTACTATATGAACAAACTCAAGTGCAGTATGGCAGTGCTCTCTCATGGTTAAGCAATTGCCTCAACATGGCTTATAAATTGAAAAGCACTTTAAGTTTCATTACATATTATGTAACCCGAGTGGAGGACTTCAATTATTATGACCACTAAAAAAAAAAAAAAAAAATTAGAAAAAAATATATCTTAGCTCAATTATGTGAACCACTTGTGATTTAATTAACTCGAGTACATGTGCATCTGTGAGTTACTCATATACATTTTGGTCATACATTTCTCTTGGAAACCAATTTGTAAGTTTCCTTACATTTTTAACATAAAACGAAATGGACAGACACCAATAATTCAAAGCTGTGGTAAGTTAGTAAACTGTTCACAGACTTCGTAATGTATCTTCTTCTGCAGGGCCAATACCTGTAGTTTCATCTGTGGTATTATACATGTAATAAAGCTTTAATTTTCTTGGCTGTCAGTGTCGTGGAGGACATTATTTATATGTTTTACGTAAGTTGCTTGAGGTTTTACAATTAGAAAACCGCAATAACAAATTGTTTACACTGGGTACCGGATTCAAAAAAGGCAAACCGCTATTGTACGGATATAGTATAATACTTTCCCATTTTTTCATAGATAAATACTCGTACATATCATATAAAGTGCCTAGTCTACATGACGTTAGATTTATTAGTTAGTATTTATCTATTTTCCGAAATATACATGTTATTTTGTATTATTTTGTAGAAACTCATTAGATGCCGAAATGATACAATAGTAGTCAGTGGTGTCGTTTTCTAATCTTCAAGAGTACTCGTAGCATAATTTGTAATTTTTGAGTAGGAAAACTTTCTACAAAAGAAAAGTACCTCATAAGACCTTACCTCACTCTGTTTAAGGATCAGTTTTTGAAAATGAGTTCTCTATAGAACTTATAGAAAACTGTCTAATAAAATGGGAAAACTGGTGACCAAACTCCAACATTTTAGAGAATCCGACACCAATATTGACTTATGTATGTATGGAGGTCTGGTTTTGTGGCAGGTGAGGGCCTGCAAACCAGCAACCTTAAGAACTCAGGAACTCAATTCTTAGATCAGTCAGTCGGAATGCCGGAAAACAAGTTCGCAAGCTTGGCTACCGAATATGTAAATGTTTAGGCGCAAATTTTATCTCTGACTATCTAAAGTCTTATCTGAATTGTGAAAGACTATACTCCCTCAGGTACAAATGGGAAATCAATGAATTTCTTTAAGTCTTAAAGCTGACTTCAAATCCATCGACACTGATTACACTAAAATGTATGATTAATACATATTGACGTAGGTTTCCAAAAACACTAGATCTACACAGCTCAGCTTAACTCTTCAACAACAGTAGCAGTTGTAATGAAAGCTACCAATTTAGCCTCAATAATGACAATACCAACAGATCGCTTATGTTATTGAAATGAATCTAAAGTTTGCCAAATGCTGTGCCTAGGTTAGGTTAGGTATGAGAGTTGCTGAAATAGTCGTAGCTACCAGCTCACCTTCGAGTTTCCTTAGTGTTACTCTAAGTTAGAAGCCTGCAAAGAAAGAGAGTGGGTATTTTACCGTTTGCATCGAACAGACATTTTTCTGGTCGCTATGACCTGGTACCTGAGTCCTAAGTTCTACGCGACAGAGTTCAACTACATTAATGCTTTGGCTAACTAGGTAAATGGAGATATCCCGTCAGGATATGCCCAGTAATCTCGCCCTGGCGGCTTCCAGGATAGCTGTGGCTAAAAGCTCAAAATTCTTTAATTTAATTTTTAACTCTAGTGGTCTCCATGACAATGATGCGAATAGTTAAATGGCAAAGAAAGTGTTTACATTAAAATGGGCACACATATTTGGATATGCTCGGCGAACATATTCGGTGCGTCGTATCCAATGAGCACGGACCGGAGCATATTCGAAGGTGTGTGGCCATGGCGAGCATGAAATAGTAATTTTTCAAATTGGACGGTGTGACGGTGTTGTGATGGGGGCGGTTTTCAGTTATATTCATTATTATTTGAAGCTCGTTGTGAAAGAGACTTAACTGATGTTCATCAATTCAGTCCGTGGAGCACAGTCGGCGAGCATGTTTGCCTCGTGGTCCGGTCCGGTGTAATTTCAGTTCCACCAAACACTCCTATATAGTGTGTGCCTATTTTTTGGACTGAGAACAAACTGACCGAATGGTAAATCTCCACTTTGTTACCTCTCCGAGAAAGTGGTGCAAATGGTCAACGTATGACTAAGCAAGAACCAGTAAACTCAAAAAAAAAGATAGAAAATTACTGGGCACAATTTTTACATGATGACGAAGAAGTTCATAAGGAATCAACACAGTCACTGCTACTTATAAGAAATGGGACCTTAGGAAAACAATATTTCCAGAACATTAAGGAACTATCACAATGGACCTATTATTAATCTCAGTGTGTTGGCTTCTTTTTGCTGACAGCTACATCAACTTAAGGAACTATCTGATGGTTAGGGATCCCATCTAAATATAAACCGAGAAGTTGTGTAGCTGCCAAGAATAGATACTACATATTATGTTTTTGGAAGCATATTACATATTACATATTACAAAACACAATAAAACTTTAAAAACAGAGAAGCACAATCAAAGTTTGAGTAGCATAGTACATAGTAGTTTTACAAGAGTAGGAAACACTACTATAGTATCAACTTCGGCAGCGCTGATACTAGTATCAGTAACTTCCTCTGCTGCAAAAATTTACAATCGAACAATTGGCAAAGCCCAAGGAACAATATTTGCTTTTTGCATCTCTATTTATTAGGTTAATAACTTTTATAGTTGATCATAAAATAAAATGATGAAACCTCCCAAGTATAACATAGTAAACCACAAATAACGTAAGTAACCCGGAGGTCACTTAAGAAATCGGAAGGGTTGACTTGTGCCCTCGGTAAAGCCTAAAATATTTTAGTTACCTACACTGAATCCAGCTCCATTTCAGTAAACAAGGATAGTCAAAGAAATTCCGGCGACAGAAAATATACAGAAAAGGTACAACCGTCTGGAACGGATCATATAATACCTTATACCCTCATACTTTTACAAATCTCTAAGGAGATTAACATGGCGTTCTGAAATTATTTATTGAAATCCAACGATCTTTTACTTAGAGGTTAATTTGAATCATAATGGACCCGTCCCCGTGTAAGTACCCATCGAGGATTCGTAAAGAACCGTTAATTTTGGGGTTAGAATGAAAATTCCGATTTCGCCTCGAATTGTGACCCCACAGACAGATATGAAGTTTGAAGAAAATCTGTCTCGCCTTTTAGTCTGCAGTCGTGCGTACAGACAGATAGATAGACAGACGGGACCCTCTTTATTGAGTTTCTCTATCATTGTAATGCCAAGTTCGATCAAAATCTCGAAATTGACGATTTTGAAATTTGCATGTACATACATATATATACATATGTCAAATATGATTAAAAATCGATCGAATCATAGTCAAATAGTCAATTTTCAGATACCGGTTAATAAGCAAAGTACCGTTACACGATTTTTTTTGGAAATAACCTGGTAACCATCTGACAGCATATATCCACTATAACTCAAATATCAAATTTGATCATCATAGTTAGAACCGTTTTCGAGAAAACGATTTTTTTCAAAATCGGCCATTTGTAAAGTACCGTTAATTTTGGAATTATTGTTTTTTAAACAATTTGCGCGCGTTAAAGGGGATATGAATACTAATTCAGGGCACGGTCGTTTTGTGGAAAGGGGAAGAGACAGAGAGAAAGAAAAATTGGTGTAGCTGGTTTGAAACTCAGGTAGTATTTAGTTTCAGTAAACTCCAAGGGTGGCGCCCAGATAACTGGGGAGTATTTTTATTTTGTTGTTATTGTCGTTGCTTATGATTCACAGTCATTTTTTCCGTCCTGATGTCATCATCACGATCAAGTTTCATTTCACCCATATGACCACCCTACTGTTATGCCTTCGCAGAAGAGTTGATTTTTTTATTTATTTCATGAGAAATAAATAGATGATTTTTGGCATCAGGATTTGAACCGTGAACCGTGAGCGTGACAAGCGATGATGTTACCACTACACCATGGTGACTCTCTTGAAAATCCGACAGACAGCCAGACAGAAATAAGACGAATCCAATACTTGGCCTTATGCAAGTAAAAAACATGACAAAATTGCACCAAATTAACTTTACTTTTAACCTCTAATCAGATTGTCACCAAAAACAAAAGTGTTTGAAGAACAATGTGTATGTAGGAGCAATTGCTGAAATCGGTACATTTTTGAGCAAATTTCGTGCACGAACAAAATGTATGCTAAAAAAAATTTCTCAAAATTCGTCGGTGTAAAGAATGAAACATTGTTATAAAATTGCACAAAGAAGGAAACATTTACACAAGGGCAGGAAACGATCCTGCGGTAGATATTGTTATCACCATCACCTTCTCCAACATCACAAGTCGCTGTCTTATGTGTCAACTGCTATGCGTTTTGTAGCTGATCAAGAACAGTAAATCATAGGCAACAGAGTGCCTAAGTCATAATGTAAATAAGCGAAACAAAATTTCTCAAATTTAACTTTACAAGTCTCTTGTTCGATTTGAAATAAATCTTGTGCAAAAAAAAAAACCATTGAAATCGGTGCATTTTCACCGAACGAAAGAGATGAAAGAACATGCCACAATTTGTTACTTGCTCATATAGGGCAAGTTGTTTTCGTATCACACATAATCGTCATCGAGATTGAAGGCACGTTCAGACCTACATGTACGAGTATGATAGAATCTGATGTATGAAACAAGAAGATGTTGCGAATTCTATTCACCCGCGGGAAGAATGTCTCTGTTTTATTTTATGACTATAATTCTGTATCACAATGTAACATATTGCTTTCTTCATTTCATCCAATAAAAATACATGCCGTAACAATTATCATTCTAAGAGGGCAATTTTTTTCGAAAACGGGTCTAACAATTTTGATCACAATCCGTTTCTGAAATAATGTGAATGTTTGTAATAATACTACGTGCTCAGTTTTTCCCTCAAAAACTACATTGCATTTAAATTTTGGACGTATGGTCAAACTATGTTTGCCCAGTTACGTATTTAAAGCATTTTCCGAAGGTATGCCCCAATACCTTCCATTCTTATAAATTTCTCGAAAAGTTAGCACATATGTATGTATGCACTAATCCATTCGTGCCATTTATATCTTTTTCATTTTAGTACATTTAAAATCCAATCTTATTCCGGTCACTGGATAACAAAGTCCTTGATCCACAATTTTTCCAAGATGACGAACGTTACACAATGCGGATTTTCCAGGACTGTTAGTATGTTGCTTAGGAAGGCAATTACAATGATTGTGCACAAAATTTGGAGTTAAAAAATCTAAAATCCTTTCCCCACAACAATCAATCAAAACATAAATAATTCGGTCCGAAAGAATTTCGATTAAATTCAATATCCACAGTGAATTCCGATTGCGAAATTCAAGATTATAGCATTGCCCCTATGAGCATACTCGTATATGAATGCATTGCAAACTGTATTGCGTGCAACTATTTCCAGGCTAATCCAGGCTATTTAACCACGACAGCGACAGCAACTACTGTGACTGCAACAAGTGTCATTAGTCTCGTAAAAAGTAGTCACCCACTGGGTTATGTTAGCTTACTATAGCTTAAAGAATAACATACCTTTGCCTTTCTCCATGGCTGCCAACTGATTACTGCAGATACAAATCGATGCTCAGCAACACTTTGTTAGGCAATACTTCATGAGAAGTGAGATACAAATTCATTTACGCATCTTAGCACTTCTTCCGTTATTTTATGAATTAACTTTTTATTGTAAAATTACCTTTAATAGTTATGACTTGACGGAAATGTCAGATACATATCTGTGTGAATCCCTGTTCCGCAAATGGTTTCTTTAATTACAGAGAAATATAATTTACATAGAGAACCACGAAGAAGTATTTATATAGTAATTAATGTTAAGGTCAGAGTTCTTTCGGGATGTGTGTTTGGTGTATGCCGCTTCCATTGACCCGAGCACGAAAGTGTCTGTGGCGAAATGGCTTCTAGTAAAAATTGGACGAAAATTCAATGATAAAGCGAAAGAAAGACTGTCTTAGAACACAATTCGTTATGATTCACTAGCAGCTCGGGGCCAAACTCATTAGTTGATTGGGCTTGGACGATGGTATGGCTTCCATGAGGAAGCGGTGGATGGGTAGTGCCATTAAGAAAGAGGTGCGCAAATAGTGAAGGTTACTTCATTGTTTGGAATGGTATAGCGTTACAATAATGTAAGTTGAAGTGATTTCTTGTTAAACGGGTCGATTTTGTAAATTTTAATCGCTACAAATTGTATAACGCAATAGGGGTGGATATTAACATAATTTCATAAAGTGACACCTACCAAGTGTACTTATATCTTAATGACAATTTTTTCTTAAATTATAGCTTATTCGCACGCTAGGAGTATTTTCATCTTTTATTTTTACTTACTAATTTGGTCAACTATTGTATTTTATGGTATGTTATGTTATGTCTTTAAGTCACGGTTCTTATTAAACTAATTGGTCCTGCAGAGTTGGATGAAAGCGTGGTGGTATTAACTTTATCACATCAAACAAAATTTATGTGAGAGCAAGTAGCTTTAAGTTTGTGTATTAACAATCGAAATTCTGGCCATCGGGACAGAGCCAAAGTTCGTAGGTATGTATTATCCATAATATGACAACAGTACCTACTACTGAAAGATTAAATGGCTGCTATTTTTAGGTACTGGATGTGGGTAGTATATCAGTCGTCGAAGAAATCCTATCTTTAGTGGATCGATAGTAGCAAAGAAGAACCTGCATACGTTTTTATCAAAAGAGCTAAATATGAACAGAGCGAGTAAGTAGAAGGCTGTTTCCTCTTCTTCGGTATCGCCACAGCTGTGACAAGTCATTTGCAGTAATACCTACTAAATAAAATGTCTGCTAGGGTGCTAAGATATGATAGTCTTTAGGACTCTATCAAGGTTGAAAACAAGAAAGGGAGATGTAAAATCATTTTTAAAATATTATTCTGGGTTATCTGGAGTTTTTTATGTGTGTTTTTGCTCAAGTACACCAAATTGGAGACTTATACAAGATAATTGTCTGAAAAAACAACTTTAAATATCGTTATTTTGCTATAGTTGCTTAAGCAATGACCTTCGATTAATAAGTGGATATAGCAACTTCATTGAGTGATTTTGATTTCGTTTATGGTCCTTTTGGTGTGCTTACCAAAGTCAATGTCTTGTCTAAGTAAACACCTAAATATTTCACAGAATCTGCGATATCTAAAGAGATATTGTCGAGTTTTCTGATGCAGTTACAAAGATTTTAACAAAGACACTACAGAAGCGAGTACAAGATCTCTCTATGTAGGTACGACGATGTTTTATACTCGTATTATTAAAAATACTCGTCTTATAGCTGTTTATACCTCTTGTACTCGTAGCTGGGGAGAGAAGAATCAGAGGTTTTCATTGCAAACATACCGTCACTGGAAGACTGTGACAGTTGTTCTCAAATTTGAACACAATAGGGCCCATACACAACCAGATCGGTTTGTTCGACGTTACGTCTATCCGACCAATTTAATTGTGTATAGGTATAGGTAGCGCAGTCAGGATGTTGACAGAATGGGAAAACATATCAGATATTAGAGTGAAAGGGTAGGGGTCACTCTGTGTCGGTTGACCAATGGTATTGTGTGTGTTTTTTCCTCAATAGTTTTCACTTCAAACACAGTGGGACACACCTATTTCGAGATACCGATTTGATCGTGCATAAGTACCACAAGGAAACATACAAAGGCCCATAATATTTGTCGTTTAGCTTAGCTAAACTATAATAGTTAAATTATAATTTTTTAAAACAGTCACCATTTTTAGTAATACGCTTTTCCACAGCCAGAAGCCTATCATCAATCAAAAATTTCCATAACTCCTTTGGTATCAACCTTCGTGACTATATACCTTGCCATGGTGTAGGGGCTTAATAAAGTCAAAGGTTCTCAAGATTGCTCCGCAGAATAGTCTCGAAGCTAAATATAGGCAACCTCGAACCCATTCTATCCGTACTCCATCTCCGTCTTATTCCCAAGCTGGATCGACATGACACATACGACCCGTGACGAGGATCAATCTAGCTGGATGACCATAAACAATAGCCCAGTCGCCAACGGAGTATCCAGAATACCTGACGACATCCGGCTTAGCCAGCCAGATTACTGAACATTGCGGATTTCTCCGCCACTCGTGTAACGCACAATGAATTCAACATATTTAAAAAAATTAAGAGACAATTATTGAGACCGGTATTCCTTTAAAAGGTTGTACGGCATTTAAGATGTCTACCAGTAAGATGTCTACCAGAGCTGGCCAGCAGGAGGACAATGGTTTCACATGGTCCAACTAATGCCAAAAGGCACATGCCGCCAAAGAAAAAAAAAAAAAAAAACACTTCATAATCCAAACAGGACTGTTCGAGAACGTGTCGTAGCACTAGCTCGCGACATTTAGCTCCCTCTAAACAGGCGTACAAAGATCGCCTCACAGCAAGCCGTATTCTCCAGCAATTTGGAAATATTTCGGAGAGCACCCAACTCGAATTGTCGAAACAGATCGCCAGTACCAAACCAGTTGTCACAAGCAGCGACTCCACAACAAGCAATAGAGACGTTAGAGAATCGGTAGGCCTAAGGTGAACAACACCAGCATCTCCTCCAGCCCGTCTACTGCCACATTTTTTTAAGATCTACAGCGAAATCCTAAAAGACAAGTTCGTATGTGTGTCATAGACAAAAACGATATTGATACACAATCGCTCCGAATAAATGGAGCGACAGGCTTCCTGGAAATAATGAAGGAGAAACCCGGCCCACCTCCTTAGTTGTTGCGACGGAAGACGACATCAAGGCCATTTCAAGCTGATCGCTTTCGCTGATCAGAGATCTTGCGATCTCTACAAGTTAGCGATGGGAAAGTTAGGGGAGGTATGGTCTGGCGCTAAGCTCGAGCTCGTTTCAATGGAGGATATCCCATGTAGACCGAGATCTCGCACCTAAATCCCAGCTGAACCCTCCAACATGCATTAAGTATTCCAGATTTTGCAGATAAGCAATCCATCGCTAAGCCGCAGGAGCAAAGAGGTCTTTATAAATGCTTATTGTGTTCAATAAAGAATCTCGTGCTCCCTTGGTGAAGTCCAAAGATGTAATAAGCTATGGGTTCGATGCAATCACCGTAAAGATATACAAAAAGGACGGGTTGGATGCAAGCAAATTGTTTCCCCATTCGTTAGACTCGACTCCAGAGTATAAAAACCCTGGAACATCAATTTCTTATTTTAATTTACCAAAACTTATAAAAACACTAGAACAACTGATTGCCACTTACGTGGCAGTATCGACGAACAACTACTATCTGCGGCTCAATATGCATGTTTCTAAACAAAGTGGAGTATTCCCTACATCCTAAGGAGTACACAATAGGATTGCTACTATTGTATACTCCTAGACGTAGAAAATGTTTTTAACAACGTCAACACATTAGCGATAATAAATGCACTATCAAATCTGAAAGTGGATAGCTCACTTTGCAAGTTGAGCAATTTACTGCTGAAAACCCAAAACACAAGAAAGAGTAAAGAAAGCCACGGTAGCACCTTTCTTTTGTCTGGTGGACTGCCTTAGATAAGTCGATTATTAAAAAAAAAGAAGCAAAGTCCAACGATCAGCTTGTTTCTGCATAAGCGGAGCACTGCGCATGACACCCTCTGCAGCACTGGACACTCTGCTTCATCTGACACACCTCGACATCTTTGGCAGGTAAATGGCAGCTAGTGCAGCTATTCGGCTTAAAGCAACAACACAGTGGTCCAGTAAAGCATTTGGCCACGCCTCCATTTTGAATAACTTGAAAATCTTTTCTGAAAACATTGACTACACCATACTCAGGCTAAATTTTGACTTCCAAGTAACCACCCCTTCTTCCATTCTGGGAGGAAGATGTATTTCTAGAAGACAACTCGATACATTACTACATTACTTCAAAAACTAACGACGGGGTTGGTGGAGGCGCCTTCTCTGACAGGCTTAATCTTAGCCTCTTAGCGTGTTCCAGGCGGATTGTCAAGCAGCAATTAAGTCCTTGGAATTGTTTTCTCTAAACTCAATATTGCCGTTTGTCTCTTAGAAATGGCACAGCAGTTCAGAATTGACTTTTGTTGGGTCCCGGGTGTAGGGACATTCCAGGGAATTTTATGCCGATGAACTTGCCAGACTACATGACAAAAATACCCATTCTACCAGATAAAGGTACCTTGGGTATACCAATCGCTACATGTAAAGTTAAATTAAAACTGAATGCTATCGAGAAAACAAATCTTAGGTGAACAAGTGGTACAACGTGCATAGCGACAAAACAGATTTGGCCTAAGCTGGATCTGAAAGGCTCTGAGAATTTGATTTCTCTCAATAGATTGCATATGAGCGCTGTAATTGGTGCCATCGCTGTCTTATAGGCAAACATACAACAAGGCTTGGACGAAGAAGAGGAGGAAACTATTCTTCTTCTTCTTTGCATTTGCTCCTGAAATTTCACTTAAGAGCCTTCTGTTTTAGCGACCTAAGCGTTCTGATAAACGCAGGCAGTAGATCATCAGAAGCTTCAATTGGTTTAACGAGTAGGTAATGAAAATTTTCCCTACAAGATCCATATGGTATCACAACGAACCTATCATTGGTCAGTGTGGCGGCCTTTTAGCTAGCAGCCACTACAATTTAATCTGACCATGATACCAAATCACGCTCTTCAAAAAATGTACGCACGGTGATTTAAAAGACTTATGCCAATGCTCCTCAAACAGTATGCAGTGAGCCCTGCTCTGTGTGGAAATGCATTTTTTTTTTATAGATCTCACGAACATAGCACACTAAATGTGCGCAGGTTTATCAGGGATTCAATTGAGGAAAACACTGTTCCATATATCAGTCTGCAGTGATCGTCGACTAATGTTAAAGCATAACTGCCTTCACTAAACTCGTTTTTCTAAAAAAAAAAAAATACGACTATCATTCTTTTGTTAACCGAACAAGATCTTCGGGGTTGAGTCGGTACATCCTCACTTGATGTAAACTGGATACATTAATGTCCAAGGACTCCTTCATCTACCAATTGGTCACTCCTTTATTTTGGAGCATTAATTCTCGAATCCAGGCCCCCGTTTCAGGACGACTGGAATGGGGTTGGTCATCCAGGTCAAATCATTCCCTCCTAAATTTCTAATACCGCCTTTAGATGATTTCATGGGATTGAAGCTATCTCACTGAATCACTGTTCTTAAGGCCACGTAGAAATCGCGTAGATTTAATTCTGCCGAACTACTCAACAGCTCTCATTCAAACCTCCATATCTAAGCAAGTATTAGTATTAAAAATAAAAAATGAGAATTTCTATATATTAAAATACTTTCAACAAATTTCGAAATAATCACGGTATTAATTCAGCAGTTACCCAAAAGCTGGACTTTGATCATTCCTCCTGTAAATATCTATTTTCTCCATTTAAGTCTTACATCACTTTGTTAAAACCTTCTCTAAGAGTCGTAATTATGTTATAAAAACACTGACATCTAGCGGTTTTTTTTTTTTTAAAACCATCTACAATCTCTCGCTAGGCATAAAAAGTATAGTACAAGTATTTATTACTTGTACTATCTAATCTATAATTTCATGATTTAAACTTTGTACTCAAATTAACAGAACTCAATGGGAAAATATTAGTATTCATCACAAAAAGGTATAAATTAGCACACATACCAGTAGATACATATTATTAAGTATTAATTATACAAAATAAAATTATAAGCAATACATTACATATACCAATATAGCAAGCAAAACTGTAATTTTAATTTAACCTTGCGCCTCGAACGAGTGGGTAAAACGCAATTCAAACATTCTAACTTACTATTAAAGATATATATCAGTGTTGAACCTCAGTACTATTCACTTATATAAAATATCATTTACAATCCAGTAATAGACTCCAGATGCTTTTCAATAAAACACAAGTTCCTCTGGAAGATCTCTAAACCCCTTTGCCAGAATAAATACACTCAAAGTTCGTTTCCTTGAATATTTACTTCTTAATGCCTTCCTTATTTCCATATCTCGCCTGGGAACCACTTCAAACATAAAGAAAATCACTCCAACATGCCGCCCCTATTTATATATTTTATTCGACAAAGACCCCACCAAGACACTCAGGAAATAATGATGGCTACAACAATTATACTATTCTTCAAATCAGAAAATTGCATCTGGAATGTTGGCCCGTAGCCGCCTCTACCCTATCCGTTTTCTTTGTTCGAGCAAAGAGTAGACTTCTTTTGCACTTGAGCGCACACACTCAGTAGATCCCGCACAGAACAATATGAAAGCCATCAGATGAACCAGAAATGGAACCGATTTGCCCCCAGATTTCATGATCTCTTCGCTGTATTCAACAACGTGCAACAGTGTATCCATCAAAGTGGAAAATGATTCGTCTGTCCAAGGGAAGGCAACTGACGTCTGCTTGTCTATGGAATAAACCAAAGACGACTCCATCTCACACAATCAGAATCGTGTTCTGGTTCTGGATTTTATGTGTTCTTCTGACTTGGCTTTGTGCGCTGCTCAGTGCTCACATTGTTATAACATTCATAACGCAATGCTTCGATGGACAGAAGCACGCTTGCATGTTACTTGGTTATCTTGAAAGGTTGAAGTTTTCAACAAGTTACAATTTTTAGTGGTTTCTTCTTCCCAATGATGGCAGTTAATGTTCACATTGGGGCGATAGCAAAATATTCAAGGGATTTTTAATAGATCATAAAATTTGTTGTAAACAAGTTACAATGCATAAGTTTACGGTGGCTAGGTATTGGTTTGTTCAAACAAGGTGATGTTGGGATGTTCTGCCAATGATTTTCGTGTCTTACTGCATCAGAGGATGCTGATGGAATCTTTCTAGGTTGTTTTTAAAACGAAAAAAAAAAAAAAAAATATGAGCGATGGATTGCTTGGAAGCAATGGAAATGGTGAGGTTTAATGAACAGAACCAATATAAATAGTTTGGTACATACAATTTACGATACGGTCGTAGAAAGAAAACTGACCTGAGGAAATGCTGCAACAATTCAACAGAGAACAAGATTGATGCCCGACATATCGATGAGCCTTCCAATTCTGTTGTACAGTCACGAGTGCTGGACGATAAGGCTCGTTTGGCACTTCTCTGGAATCGGATATCCAACTCGCAGTGTTTAGAAATCAATGAAAGCGTTCACATATTTCCGATACCGGATATAGAAAACAGACGCCACTATTTGCATCCCGGAGAAACTTCAGTGCAATACTGTGTCGAATGACACATATCCGACACCGGGTGCATCGAAGTGTATAAAACTCAATGGGAGCGTTCACACGTTCTGACTTAACTTAAGAACATCCTCACATATTCTGATCAAACTAGTTCCGTTCAAGAGCAAGATATGGATGGTTGTAAGCTAAAGGTCTATCAATTTCGGCTTGGTACCATCTGGGGTTTCTAAAAGTATATACGGCATCTGTGTCGCAAATTTGATGCCGGAAATATGTGAAAGTTCTCATTCAGTTTTATACAGCCAGTGTCGTATATCCGGCGTCAGATACGAGTGGAAATATTAGAAATTGTGTATTCGACGCCGTTTATCCGATGTCGGATATGTATAAAACGGGCATAAATGATAAAGCAAGAAAAAATTCTTCTAAATTCTAGACTGAAAAGCACGACGACTATATTCGCTTGACCACAATGAGCATGTGGACGATAGCAATGCTTCAACCAAGGGTGTCCTCGAATCCCGGCGCCCATGTTGGAGACGAGGCAAACCAAACCATCGATAGCGAATGCAAAAGCTTGCCCCGGAATAGACGGGGATGAAAGGGTGCGGAAGGCAGATACTCTTTATGGGTGCCTGATAAAGTACTAAGGGGCTCTCCTATGAATCTAGGAGGAACAGGAAGATTTGTCCAAATAAAAGCAACGTTCGGATTTATACCAGTTTATAAATAATGACAGTTTATAAAATGAAATCTCAATTTACACAGAAAAAGTCAAAGGTAAAAGGAGAAACACGCGCGGGTGTCTTCACATGAAAACTCGGTATTTCTACCTCCATAGGTCCTCCGGATTCGTGCAGAGTCTTTTAACCGGAAGCTCCAGACATCTTAGAAGTCGCCTAAAGTGCGGCGGTATATACCCAGTAGGTTATATACCGAGAGGATGTCTTAATTTACAGCAGAAAAATAGCCTTAATGGCTGCATTAAGGCACTGGCACCAGTAACTATAAAATGGAAAAAAGTTGGACAGACAGAACAATGTGCAAATTATTTGAGTTTCAACCATAGTTGAATTTCATCGGAAATTAAATAAAGGGCACAACTAATCGCACGCACTTACTCCATATGTGCTGATCGTTTGTAAATTTGTGTTTCTAAATTTAATAAAATCGATAAGAAGCGAAGATAAATGCGTTAAAAAGCTTTACAAAAAAACAGACGGACACATTGTCAAAACAATTTGTTTAAGTTTCTCTATGATAGCAATGCCAAGATTGATCAAATTCCCGACATCGAAAACTTTCAGGTCCTTCGGAGAGTTACACGAAGTGACTGACATATAGTATAATTCACTTCTATCTTGAAACTCTGTACCAGGCCAGAATGAGAAATATGCCTGTTCGAGGTAAGCGGTGCAGATCCTAACACTATAAATATATCTCAACTTAAGGGTTTGTCGTTGGTCTATTCATGGGAAAATTGTACGAACTGACAGACTAGTTAGACCCATTAGGCCATACAGACATGGAAGGCACAAAAGAGAGAAACCTGGAATTAAGTAGCTTTTGTATCACCGCTAATGTTAATGAATGGCATTCCGCATATGGGCCTACATCTTCTTGACCGGTATGCGAGGCGTTCGTGATAATTTTTTTTAAATTACTGGAGACTGAGCATGCTGATTGCCGTTTCCTACTTTTACCGACACAACCTTAGTAGCACAACGCAGATCATTGCCAAAGCCAGCTCCTCAGTGAAGCTTTTGTTTGTATATACATATAGCGATGGAGATGGTTATGTGCGTGGAACCACTGCAAAAACAAACCACAGTCGTGCGTACTAAATAGAAACCGAAGTTATATTTGTATAGCATCGTGTGCGAAACATGAGCAAATTCACTGGCCAGTTCGCGACTTTAATCCTGACAAGTATCATCACTTGTGTGCAGTTCCGTGCGCGAACGGCTTTAGGGAGGCGCATGTCGAAGTCGAACCACAGATCATGAGATCCATAAGCCCGAACCTAAGATGCTGAATTATTACATTAAAACCATACTAACTTAAACGAATAGGAAAGCAAAACCAACACAATATGACAATAAATGCCGGCGTTCAACTAACAGGTTAGTGATAAGTAGTTCAAGGTTCTCTCATACTCGTAATCCAAGCCATATAGCGGGATCTTGCTATCTCCAGATTGTTGAAATACTAACCAAATCGCGCCAAGTGCTAATTAATACAAAACACGCATCGAATGATCACATCCGATTTGAATGCGTGCCTTGTGCGCATTCAGGAAGCCACTTTTCAGAGCTTATGTCTCCAACAAAAAGAAGCAGCGACACGTCGAGTAGAACAAATTTAACATTTGACGACTAAACATACGCTTGTTTAAGTATTTCTACACTTAAATTATCATTCAGACATAACTATCTACATATCTTCAAGTCATTCGAGATATACGCTTTATCTTGACGACATCAAAGTTCAACAAATTTTATTGGTTTATGGGTGGCAATCGCAAACGCCGGTCGCAAAACTCGTTAAAAATTTCTGTCACTATTTGGCAGAATGCTCTGAAATAAAACCAAACAAATGCCCTTCAAAAGTTGTAGACAAATTTGGTGCCGTCATAGCTGCTATACAATTTGTACAGCATTTGTATCCCCAATAGTTTATTTACTTATTTTCCTGGAAGTATAAACAGTCTCGCTTCGAAACCATCCATTGTTGGTTTCGGCCAATTGAAATTTGTTTATCTTTTTAGGGTAAAAAAAAAAACAACCATTGTGTCTTGACGTCCGATTTCCATATCTAAACTGTTATCGATAGAATGTACATATGTATGTTTTTATTTGTGTTTGTATTATTGTAGTTCCCCGTTCTGTAGCGATAAGTAAAAAATAATACCACACAATATTGTGAAATTCCTACACATGTCTGTGACAGAGAATTGCAAAAAAATAAATAAAATGCAAACCTCATCTGGGGTGCGTCTATTTACGTTCCTAGCTTAGCCAAAAAAAAAAAAAAACTTATTCAATAAAATGAACTTGAAGTGCTTACAGAGATTCACATCCGAATACCCTAATTCGAAATGTATATATAGGTAGAATGTATGAGTATATGAATAAAACAAAACCGAGGGTGAAGTTAACGAATTATTTGAAGATACAAATAAAAAAATATTTTTTCGGAGGCTATGCCTCTTTATTCATTGTTCACCACTTAAAAACTAAACACAATTTTTCCTTACGCTATTACTTATACTGTTCAACCTGCGACCTCAGCATTAAACGTGCATGAGAAAATATTTCAGACGAAATATTATCTCAGCCGATGCACCCAATTGATATCTGAGTTCTGCAGCGCGTGTGCTGACATTGCACCTAATTCGGTGCGCGTGCAGAATGCAGTGTGCTAACTCCTCCCTCCTTAAAACTGCGACCCGCAGATCAGATACTTAAAATCGGTGGGGGGTAGAAGTCGCTTGTTTGTGGTACTACTGGAGGTGGTTGAACTTGTATAGGTTGCTTTTTTATTTTCTTACATTTATGCTTATATACTATGAAAAAAATAATGACGATTAACAAGTATATGATTATATCTGAAATGATGGTTGAATTAGTTACAATGGAAAATTTCTTAAGTTCTTTAATATTATTTATATGTAAATCATGCAAAAATTCTAGGTCCAGTTTTATATCTTTTACGGTTATGTTTTGTTGGATTATGGGTGGCAAAATATGGAAGGTTGTTACTTCTCTGTTGCTGTAGCTGTTATCATTAATGGTTACGGTTTCATTATCAAACTGCACTAGGAATGTCCCGTTAAGTATCTTGGTTTCATTAGCATACTTAAGAGTTCCGTTAAAATTTGTTAGGAAGACCGTGTTTTGCGTAAGGAGTTCAATAACTTGCTTCTTTTGGAACTGATAATCACACTTCGCACTTTTTCCTCTTATTAGTTGGTTAATGCAATTTTCAGGGGGCAACGTCTGCAGCTGATATTCGTTGCAGATTATTGTACCTCGCATTTTTGCACATGTTTGTTTAATACCATACATTTCGTCATGAGCCAAGAAGAGTTCGCTGGTGTCGAGGTGAATTCTCCTATTATCTTTGACAGTAGATTTGATCATCACGTGATTGAATTCCTTTGTTCTGGTTTTCGGTAGAGATATGACATAAAGCAAAAGTGATCCCTTTTGCAGCATAACTGGTTCTGCATACTCGACGGCCTCTATTTCAGTTTCATACGGGAGAGTCTCTACTTGGGAAAGTACGTCTTGGATTTCTTGTCTATCCAAGAGATTGGTGTTCACGATTCCCCTTTTTGCTAATTGCGCTGCTGAGGCCACTTCATTGAGTTCTTCTTTGATTATTGTAAGCTTGTTGTAGAGCATTTGCTCATATTTGTCAATGCTGTTGTTTTTTATTCTTCTGATTATCTTGTTGTAGTCATCCAATAATCCTCGAGTGACCGTCATCAAGCGTTCGTTTATTTTATACTGGTCGTTGTTATTCTCTATTACAGTATTTTGACTTTTCAATATATTGTCCCAATCTGTCGCGTCTGGAGTACCAGCTATCCACTTCCAGGCGGAACCAATCCAATTGATCGATCTTGTTTTTCTTAGTCCTTTCCCGTGCAGCCTTACTAATAATTCCTCGATGCGTTCAAGCTGGTGGATCAGCTGTGGACGTAGAATACTGCTTTTGTCTATTTGGTCTTCTATTGTGGGTTTGAGTGTGTTGGTTATGTTTTCGTACTCCTTCAAATTGATAATATGCACTATTTTAAATGCTCCGCTGATAATTCTGCCATTTCCTAGTTTTACTGTCACTATGGGTGTATTATATTCGAATACATTAACCGCTCCAAATGTCACTCCTTGAATTAGCCTGGAACGAGAAAGGAAGTTGTTCTACTCAGTAATGTTTTTAATCTGGGACTTATGAATTTTCTTCCCGGTTTCCGTAATAATTGTGACCTTGTTGTCACGTAGTACCTTCTCTTTCGTGTATAGAGGTTTCTGTTTACCGTCTCGACGTTTAACCGCTGCATATATTACCTCTCCAGGTTGGTAAGTCTTTGGTGCATTCCTCTTACGGTTTTCTCTGCTGTTTTTCCTCTTCTGATTCCTTTTGATTAGTTCGGAGAGATCTTCGTTTACCTTGGACTGAAAGTCCACGAGATTACGGTAGTTGATTCGTTGGCTTCTTCCGAGAAATATGTCGCTCGGTTTCCTTTTTGTAACAGAATGTATGGTATTATTATAGCGATCGACTGCTATATCTATAATCTCCTTCAGGGTCAGGTCAGGATATTCCTTCCGAAGACATCTGGTAATTTCTACGATCGTTGAGTGGACCCTCTCCACTGTTCCATTCACTTCACTTTTTTGGGGTGGAGTCAAATAGATTTGAATACCAAGAGATCTAATGTAATTTGAAATGATTGGACTTACGAAGCTCCTCTCGTTGTCTGTTACTATGGATCGAGGCACCGTGAAATAATGTAGAATCTTTATTATCTTTTTTCGTAGATAGAGCGCTGACTTTTCCTTGATATGGAAGAACTTTGCGAATTTTGACAGCTTATCGACACAAGTTATAAATTTCTCTCGATTTATTTCGAAAATGTCCATATGAACTATTTCTGTCGGATAGGTAGGAATCGGCGTTTCCTGAAGTTCTGGTTTCGAAGGGTGTCTGTCGTACTTGTTAGCTTTACATATTTCGCAGTTCCTCGTGACCTTCCTTATCAGACTGCTCATTTTTGGGAAGTAGTATCTTTCCAGGATTTGTTCTTTGTTTTCCCGGTCATTGCGATGAGCTCTGTTATGTTCTTCCTGGATGATTCTCATCTTGTTTTCTTCATTACTTAGGTCTTCCACTATTCTCTGTGTAATACGAATTTTAAACTTACCAAAGTTTTTTTTATAGATGTCCTGTAGGAGCGGAATGTATGTTTCTGGTAACTTGATCCCATTGATAATATTTGGGTTTAGCTTTTTTTTCATGGCCTGTGTCAGGTTTTCTTTCGTGACTTTTTGGAAACGAATATAATGCCTATGGAAAGTCGGATGGGGTTCTTCATGTGCGGTCATTTCGCGTCCCTCTGAGATGATTATTTGGTTCCTGAACACGTTCAACGGGACTTCGCAGTGAGGAATCAGGTCCGAGCTGTCTTCTTCGGCGCTGTGCATAGTTTGCGAATCCGATGTTAAGCTGTTGGCCTCTGTTTTCAGTCTAGACAACGCGTCTGCTACCAAATTTGTTTTTCCCGGCTTGTAGGTTAGCTCGTAGTTGTATTCTTCTATTCGCGATTTCCACCTTTTAAGTTTCGCATTCGTGTTTCGGTTGCTCAGTGCAAAAGTCAACGGTTGATGGTCAGTCAAAATCCGTATTTTCTTTGCTCCGTATAGATAATTCCTCAAATTATCAAGAGCCCAGACAATCGCCAGCATCTCTTTCTCATTGGTGGCGTAATTTTCTTCTGCCTTGCTGAGCGATCTAGAGATGTAGGTAATTGGCCTGTCTTTTCCTAGTTCCCCCTGGGAAAGTACTGCTCCTATCGCAGTATTCGAGGCATCCGTTGTTAGGATAAAGGGCTTCTCGAAATCGGGAAATATGAGAATCTCGGATGATGTCAGAAGTTCCTTGAGATTTTCGAAAGCTCTGAGTTCTTCGGCGTTCAATTGGATTTTGACGTTTCTTGATGCGCTGGCCTTAACCTGGGCCCTCTCCCCTCTGGTGAGATTTGTTAGGGGTTTGGCGATCTTGGCAAAGTCTTTAATAAATCGCCTGTAGTAAGAGGTGAGTCCTAAAAATCCTTTTAACTCCTTGAGGTTTCCCGGTGGTTTTAGCTTATGAATTGCATCTACCTTTTTCCTATCAGGTCTTATACCCTTATTTGTTATAAGGTACCCTAGAAATTCAGTTTCTCTCTTCAAAAATTGGGTTTTATCTAAGTTCACCTTGAGATTTGCTTCCTCTAATGCGGACAGCACGGTTTCGACATTCCTTAGATGTTCCTCCTCGTTGCCACCGAATATGATAATGTCATCAATGTAGACGTAACATATTCTACCTATGTAGGCCTTCAGGACATCATCTATGGTCCTTTGGAAAATCGCTGGTGCGTTCTTGAGTCCGAATGGGAGCCTGGTGAATTCGTACTTCCCATTCATGGTGGAAAAGGCAGTTTTAGGAATGTCTGCCTCTTTCATCCGTACTTGATGAAATCCTGAGGTGAGGTCTAGGGTGGTGAAGAACTCCGAATTTCCCAGACTGGCGATGGTGCTGTTAATATCCGGAATCGGATAGGTGTCGGATATGGTGACGGCATTGAGCCTTTTGTAATCTATCACGATTCTATACTTCCTTTCTCCCGTGGCGTCAGGTTTCTTAGGGACTATCCACAAAGGGGAATTGTACGGGCTTCTCGATCGCCTTATGATACCATCCTGCAGCAATTTTTGTATTTGGGACTCCACTTCGGATCTCAGATTAACAGGGTATGGGTAAGACTTCGTGTAAATGGCTTCTTCCGTTGAGGTTCTGATTTCAGCTCTTATATTTGTATCGATGAATTCTGTATCGCTGATTGGCCCAAAAACCTTCTCATGCCTGTCGATAATGCACTTGAGAATTTTTTTCGTCTTGTCGGGTAAATGCTCATCCTTAACTTCTATATTATTGACTTGGACCGATTTCTTTTCTTCTAGGGGGATTTTTATGCCTGGACTGATAGTCAAGACGTTGTTTTTCCTGTCTATGATAGCTTCCAATTGCTTGAGCGTATCATCGCCTATGATTCCGTCGAATGTTTTCAAGCCGGGCAATATGAAAAAATCCAGGATAGTGTTGTTTCCCGCCTTTTCGAAGAATTTTCCGGATACCTTCTTGTCTATTCGTATTTCACCTCCCGCTGACTGAATCTTAAAGGGTTTTTGTGCCGGTTTTGCATTGACTCCTAGTTCAGGTCTTATAAAATTTTTATTTGCCCCAGTATCGATAAGAAATCTGAGTATGGAGCCCTCCTTGGTGACATACCTTATGTAAGGTATGCTAGAGAGGCACTTGTCATAAAATTTACCTCGGTTTCAGTTACTTCTTCCTCTGGGTCTTCTATCTCGTAGCTGGGAGTCGCAGTCTCCTCATCGACTTCTTGTTCATATTCATCTAGGTACTGTTCCTCTTCCTGAGTTTCTGTGTTGTACAGCCTCTGCTGTTTTTGAGGGTAATTGTCCGAATGGTTCCTGAATGGGTTGTTTTGATTATAAGACTGGTAGGGGCCAGATTTTCCGGGACGATTGGGGGCTGGTCTATTTATGTAATTAACCTGTCTTGATTGGACAGACTGGTCAACGGACATGGGCACCGGGGGCTTAGGTCCGGCTGGTCGCGGTGGTGGAGGATAGCTTTTCTGTGGCCATGAAGGCTGGTAGCGATTTCTCTGCTGCTGCTGGTGATGAGCATTATATGCTATGTTCTTTTGTTGCGGAGGCAGAGATCTGTGTAGATGTGGAGGCGGTAGCTGTCGGTGTCGCTCCTGTCTAGGTGGCGTTGGTATTTGGTTTAATGGAGTAGTTATGGTATAATTACTCTTCGGATGTAACGCCACGCCTCTAAAATTCAGGTTTTGCATTTCCAAGCAACAAGCATACGCTTCCGGTAGCGTCTGTGGCTTTTGAATCATCAAGATTTTGGATAGTTCTCCGTTCACTCCTCTTATAAAGACGTCTAGAGCTCGGTATCTGTAATTCTCTATTAGTGCTTTTACAGTCTCGGCACTATAGTCTTCCGTTTTGAGCTTATTTATGATAAGCGAGAACTGATGGTTCACGCTAGCGTAGTATTCATCGATGCTTAAGTTTCCTTGCGAAAGGGTGCCGAGTTGATGTTCGAGGGTTCTCACATCCCTTTTATCAGCATAGTGTAAAGATAAGCAAGTCTTCATGGTCGACCAATCATCATCGAAAATATTGTACGAAATGAGAGCGGCGTCAGCTCCGCCTCTTATTTTCTGACGAATGCTCTGTAATATAGCCCTGTAAATTGGCTTTTCTTTTACAACCTCATAGTCCCTCAAAATGCTTTCAACGTTGTGAACCCAAGACACGTATTGTACAGGATTGCCGTCGAATGTCTGCAGGTCCTTGACGCTGTCTGGCAATCTACTAATTTCCTTCAAATCTGACTCACTTATGGGCGGTTGTAGACTTGTAGTAACCGGGTTGCTTGTCGTTGCTGTGATTTCGAGGGACGCTAGCCTTCGCTCTAGTTCCTTTGACTTTTCAATCTGGGCATTTATTGCTCCAGTAAGCTGTGTGATAGCGTTTTCAATCCTCTCCATATTGCCAATTTTAGTAATTTATACTTTTATTTTTATGGGACCGCTATAACTTAAATGATTCTTTAGCTTAATGTAATAATTGTTTGTGTGTGTGTAACAATATTCTGTGTTCTTAAATCTATTTTATTTAATATTTGTTTTTAATCAATGTACTTATTTGTATGCAATTGGAATGATTTTTTTCACTTTTAAATGTTTACCAACAACAGTCAATATTAAAATGTACATATACGCTTCACAAATTTAACTACAATTTTTCTCTTTAAAATGTTTGATATTTATTTATTTAAACAAATTTATATTTTTTTTTTTTTCTTTTAAATGGTTAGTATTACAATAAAATCGCCTTATTGTAGGTTTGACAAATTTAATAATTTTTTTTTTATTAACCTAGTTTGAGTTTTAAGTGGCGCACTTACATGAAAATTATGATGCTGAACATAACTTATTGTTCTTTAGGTTCTTCGGGACGCTGGAACTAGTTGAATCGATGGTAATCTTCTTCTTCAGCTGCTTCGTAGAAGTCCTCTGTTGTAGCGGCTTAATGTGGTTCGCACTCTTGTTCACACCTTCAACACTTGTGCAACTCGGAAGGGGTGTATGTATCCTTTTTGACTGCTTCGTAGAGTTTCTGTCTCTTTTGTAGCGGCCTACTGCGGTACACTCTCACTATCACGTATGCACTTTTATATCCCTTATCGCGGATTTATATTATTTTTACTAAATTACCGCGTGTCCCTGCTCGGGCGCCAGTTAACGAATTATTTGAAGATACAAATAAAAAAATATTTTTTCGGAGGCTATGCCTCTTTATTCATTGTTCACCACTTAAAAACTAAACACAATTTTTCCTTACGCTATTACTTATACTGTTCAACCTGCGACCTCAGCATTAAACGTGCATGAGAAAATATTTCAGACGAAATATTATCTCAGCCGATGCACCCAATTGATATCTGAGTTCTGCAGCGCGTGTGCTGACATTGCACCTAATTCGGTGCGCGTGCAGAATGCAGTGTGCTAACTGTGACCTTGTCTATATTTTAGAAACATTTGTTGCCATTTGGTATTTTGGTATTTTGTCTTTGAATCTCAATTTATTTCTTATTTGTCTTCTAAATTTATCAATTAACGCATAGTTTATGAGTGTTTTTGTCGTTGAATCGTGATTGCACGATATTTTTATTTCGAATTGCCAAAGAGAGAATGTAAATGAATATAAATTCCTCAGCTATAGCGGTGCGGATCTAAAGATACTTTCTTAAATGAAATATCTGTAGGTACTCTACAATTGAAATATGAATATTTTCTCATCGTTTAGCATGCATGTATAAATGAAATTTATCATGGTATTCGATACACTTGTTAATAACATTGCTTCTTTTTCTTTTTTTTTTGAGTTAACGACATGAAGAATTGATTTTTTTCATTGTGCAACTAGGATTTTTAACACTTTCATTTTCTCTTTCTTATGAAATTGGTACTTAATTTATTTTTCAGATATAAATAGGTGCAGGTGCATACATATTGCCCTTTTGTTTTAATAATTATGCAACTGAAGTAACCTACGTTTATTCACAGTTGCTTAGTTATATTTTAATTTACCTGTCTTATCTAATTTTATTGAAAAAAAATCTTTACATGAATTTTGAAAAACTACCACTGTTGTGTAAAAGGCAAACATAATTCAATTGTTTACGACTTATAAGAACAATAACCAGAGATAAGATAAGTTTATTGGAAGTTCATAGTTTCACCATGACTATTTAAAGGGAAATTGATTTTATTTTAGAATTCTTTGATAAGCTTAAATATAAATGTGAAGAATCGGAAAAAAAATTCCCCCCACTTTATTATGCCTAGTTTTGATTATCTTAACCACACTTAAGGAAAGATACGAAAACGAAACGATTACTTTATTTTCTTAGGAAATATTTTCAATATGTGAGGTCAATTTGAAAAATGCATTTGAAGTGGCACACATGGCTTACTGCAGCCTTATCTTACGCATTATTGACAAAACAATGTGGAAGTTGAATTGTGCAAATACGAGCGTGCCATAGTTTGACAGATATATAGATATACTCGTACATTTCACTACAATAATCCATTGATATGTATACACAGAAATATATCTTACTACTGAAAAATATTTACAAAAGACTTTCAAATTTCATTACTTAATTTAAAGGGATTTTTCCGTTTTTTGAGCGTGGAGTAAACATTGGATAGGTGAAATCTTCAACCATCATCAACTTATTTTGAATGAATTTGTTCAGACAATTTCGGTTAGAAAGGATATTACTCACGCTGATATTTTTCCTATTTGATACTCGTACATATGTAGAACAAAATATATGTATTCTTTCCCCAACCAATTTAATAACTCGATTTGCTAGGATTAGCCTGCGCTTTCATATGCTACAGCTTTATACCTCATTCGAAGAGCTTATTTTTTTTATAATTTGCACGTGTGAAAGGTGTTATACTAATTTTAGGACACGGGCCTTTTGAGGAAAGGGGAAAAGACAGAGAGAAAGAGAGATTAGTGTAGTTGGTTTGAAACTCAGCTGGTATTAAGTTTAAGTGAACTCCAAGGGTGAGTGTCCAGATAACTGGGGAGCTTGTTTGTTTTTGCTTTTGTCGTAGGTCATGATTCACAGTATTTTTTTTCGTTCTCCTGATGTCATCATCACGGTCAAGTTGCATTTTAACCATATGACCTCCCTACTGCCAGTGTTATGCCTTCGCAGTAGAGTTGACATAAGCTTTCGCAATTGATCGACTTTTTATTTATTTCATGCGAAATAAATAGATGATTATTGACACCGTGAACCTGTAGCGTGACAAGCGATGATGTTACCACTACACCACGGCCACCCTCATTATCAAGACAATTTCACTTTCTAAGGTTTGTCAAACATTCGTGAAAAGTGGACCCATCAACAGATTATTTGATTTTTTTTCTCCTGGGATTTTGATCGATAAGAGATGGAGTACTCACCAATCATGCCTCACTTCAAGGATGCTGTAGTTCATAACACAACAAAAAGACATTCTCACGCTCAACAAACTGCACTTGGGACTTCTAAATAAATAAGTAAATATTTTGGCGCTAACAGCCCAATGCAGGCCCTAGACTTGTTTCTCGCAGCCACTCGTGCTGTGCGCCTCACGAATGGTTGGGACCTACAGTTTTATGCCGTTTCCGAAGAGCATTTTTTTTCGATTTAAAGAAGCTTTTCATGACAGTTTTACTCTCGGATGTTTGTCAGACGTTCGCGAGAAGTGGAACCGTGAGAAAATTTGAATTTTTTTTTATTTGTGTGTTTCTTGGATTCGAACCTTGAACATTTCGCTCAGTAATTGAGACTTATAATAAGTATTTTAAAATGTCACAGTACATTGGCGGCCCACCTAACTAGAATGTGCTTCTAGTTAAACGAACAGACCTCTGCAGAGGCTGTGGCGACGTGGAGGCAGAAGAGGGCACAGTCAACTTTCTCTGTGAATGAAATTGACCAAGCCTCAGCAGAATCAAAATGACGGCCCTTGGAAAATATTTCTTCAACGATCTGGGCAAACTGTTAACAAAGCCACGAAGAACTGTCTACAATTCATTCTGCATTCGGGATGGTTTAGGGAGGTTCCAAACTAACTAAGTTAAAGCAATTGACTGGCAATTCTCTTTCTCTCTTTAAATGTACGGTTTTTATATCCATCCCACAACGCGGATTATAATGGATCCATCGAGATCCGAGTGAGAATGCATGTTTTTCCGTAGTGTACGAGTAGTGTGTAGCTGCCTCAACAAGCTAAACTAACCTTAACCACCCTGCTCAGTTGTCCAATGCACTAGCCATTGAGCGCCCTTCATCATATATTTTACATTGAGACACGAACCCACCAACCCTGGTAGTAGAATGAACCAAATTTAATCTGAGATTTGGAAATTTTCTTTAAAAAAAAAAGGATTGCATGATGCATGACTTCAAGTTCAAGTCCAGTTCGCGGAATAAGGGGAATTCTGTAAAAACTGAGCTGCAAGCTACCGGACGGGTCCACAGGTTGTGGATGGTGAAACGGCCTTTAAATATAAAAGTTAGTTGTGAATACGTATTTATTTACTAATAAACAGTCCCGAACAAGCAGTGGATATTAGGTCGGTGTGAAACAATTTCCATATCGGCATATGCATGGGTCAGATATCAACACGGTAAGACAGATGTCACCTTCTTTACATAACGAGCGGGGTCTCTTAATTTACCATCAAACTATTTGATCGACTGAATTAGTTGTTTTCCTCATTTATTTTCGTGTATTTTTCGGAGCTCTTTCCAAATTGATGTTGCTTTTGACGTTAATGCAACTTTCGGTGGGGTTCACAAGTATTCACAGCCCCTAGCCAAATTTGTTGTTTGTGGATTTGCGGTGCAGAACATTTGCAGGTCGTTTGTCTCTCTATTGTTTGTCTCTGGTATTGTTGTCGTTCACAAAGCAAAATATAACAGAATATTCAGCCTATCTTAAGTATTCCTGAATTAGCGCCATCAGGAATGAGAACACCGAAACGTTTGTAATAGTTAGTACAACCGACTTCAAAGTTTGCTTGTAGCTAATAAAGCCATATATTTTCAATAATGAGAAGGCATGAGTGTCATCGTGGACATCAAATTTATCTGGAATTCATTATACGCACACCCTTTTAATAGCCGGTATACTTGAATATTGGGGTCTACACTGGAGAAAACTATCTTCCGATTTTTCTTGAAAATAACCTAGTCATCCTTCATAGGATTAACTGGTAAAAATATGGCTGATTCGTTAGCCAAAGCCTGTGCATCAATTTGGGGTGTCCCAAAATTCACACAAGATTTGAATTTTGCGCCATTTGTGCGATAACGTATTGCCAATGGAAAAAAAAAAAAAAAAAAAAAGACAGCGTGACAGCTGACAGTTCAGGGTTATTAAAAATGGAGTGCTACACGAAAGAACAACGCATTTTCATTGTTGAGCAATATTTTAAAAATAATGAAGGTTTGGCAGCTACAGTTCTCAATTTTCGTACAAAATATGATCGGAATAGTGATTTACTTTATCAATTGTGAAGAGATTAATTCAATCAGGGATACTGGATCAATTAGTGATCTTAGAAAGTCTGGCCGTCCTCCAACAAGTCGATCAACACAAAACATCGAAGCAGTTAGTGAGAGTGTGGTTGAGAGTCCAGGAACAGGAATTCGGCACCGTGGTCAAGAATTGCACATTTCGAGAAGCTCTACCGCGTATTCTTACGAAAGATTTACATCTTCATGCATACAATGTGCAATTGACTCAAGAAGTGAAGTCTATTGACTACGTACAGCGAAGAGAATTCGTCGAATGGATTATGGAACAACAATAAGTGGATTTTTTAAACAAAATCATCTTCAGCGATGAGGCTCATTTTGATCTTGATGACTTTGTTAATCGTCAAAATTGTCGAATTTGGGATTTAGAAAATCTACGAGTGATTGTTGAGAAACAAATGCATCCACAACGTGTCACTTTTTGGGGCGGATTTTCGGCTGGAGGCATCATCGGACCATTCTTCTTTGAAAATGCGGCTGGTCAGGCAACAGTTAATGGTGCTCGATATCGCGACATGATAATACAGCTTTTTCTGCCTAAATTGCAAGATATGGATGTCGACGACATGTGGTTTCAACAAGACGGTGCCACATGCCATACAGCCATTTAACGCCGTTGGACTTTTTTCTTTTGACTTTTTTTAAGTCTAAGATTTATGCCAACTAACCCACGACCACCCACACCTTGAAGTAGCAAATTGAGCGCTATATCAACGAAATTCTGCCACATTTATGCAAAACGGTCATACAAAATTTCGACAAAAGTGTGCGAATGTGTCAGCAAAGCCATGGAGGCCATTTACCCGATATGCTATTCCATACATAACCCTATATTGTATACTTTATGAATCAATAAAACATTAAGTTCCGTCAGAATGTTGAATGCTTTATGCTCCTGTACTCTTATTTCTACCGTAAACATTCGGACGAAATATATAATTGTGTCCCACCTGTCCGTCTGTTTAAGCGTAATACATGTGTAGCTCATTCTGCATACGCATGTAGTTTAGAGCTTAGACTCGCTCTGACCTACAATTTGCAAAGATTTAAAATTAGCGCGCATCGCAACCTCATTCTCTCTCCTTATCTGTCCACTCTTTAACTCTCCTCTATACCTTCAATCCATCACTGGGTTCTAAGGGGTGAATATTAAAAAAAAAAAATTGGCAGGCTAAATGCATAAGTATAATGAAAAGCTTATATCCATTGAAGAAATTTAGAGCATAACTACGGATATACTCGGTGCATGTAAACCAGCTATATCGACATATTTATGTCGCATGTCAAGTTCGCATAACGCTTTTGTTGGTGTTGTAAAAGCGAATCCACTTCCTGATTCTGACGTGGAAGCATAAAGCCAGTGACCTATTTTTTCATTCCTCATTGATAGATTAAATGATAGGCATAGGTCGGTGATATATTCACCCTATATGTGTTTTGTCGTAACCGATGGTTTGATAATATTTAGCGAAATCTATGTCACAAAAGGCATAACTATTTAAACCCAACGAATTTAGTTGCACAAAAAGATGCTATTTGCCTACAAAACATCATAATCTAGGTACGTATTTACAATATCCTACTCCGCGACCAGATATCTTGCGAGTTTCCCATTACTAATGGAAAAAGATAACTATCTAAGGCGACGTTCTATTATATTCATATTTCACTGAAATTTTATTTTTTTATCCATGATAATTCGCTTATTAATACCTCGCTCTGTAGGGCATCTGGCACTGGCACCCGCAGATTAAATCATCATAAACCCACATGCAACCATATATCATTCGTTAAGGGTGTATTATTATTAAGTGTGGTCACGTGTAGTGAACATCTCTCAGTATACCTATAGTATCTTTTCTCTTACTTACTTTCATTTTAAGGTAAACAAGTCAAAATAGAAAACCCTGCGAAAAAAAAACGATAAATTATTTTCCAAACCGCGAATTCCAAAAGAAAATATAAAACCCAAATAGTTTTTCGCATAACATTTGTGATTTTTCGTTTCACAAAAGCCATTTGTTTAAACACAGAAACTGAAGAGAAATGAATTAATAACTTATTCATTTTGTATCTTAGGCATTGTTAGGTATGCAAATGAAAGTAAAAGTTTTCCACGGAGACGAAGTAAGCAAAATTACAAGACAAAAAATAAACAAACAATGTAAAAAATATGCAAATATAAAGAGGCACATACTCGTACATCACATTAGTTAATTAATGCAAACATTTTTTGAGAGTGTTTTTTGAATATCTCCCAAGATACTTATCTCTGAAAGAGATACAAATTTGCATTTAAACAGTATTGTTCACTCGTTATTAGTATTATGTGTTGACTTTCTTATCAAATACCAATGTTTTCATTAGTGGAACTAATTAAAGATTTATTTTTCTTATAATCGCCTTGAACTGCATCTATTGCTTAATTGGCTTATCTTTTAAACGTTTCGAAGTTATACAATTAATGCTATTTTTTTGACAATCTCAGCGTCTGCGTCTTATCAAGTTGTGACCTTAATGAGTGATGAATTTGTTTTTCTGGTTTTTGTTGGCTGACAATACTCACAAACAGAAGTTATTTGTAATGGGTAATTATCACTGCGGGTATGAAATTTATGGGGTATAAGGTTAAATCGGCTTAAGCAAAAACAGTCTAAGACTGCTAACTGGATTCCTTGCAGGGCATTGTAAAATCAAAAATACTCCAATGAGCTAAACCTAGTAAGTAACGGTGCCTGCATATTCTGATGACTAAAAACAAGATTCCCGAAAGTCTTCTAAGGACCAGTGGCGCACTGATTCCCAACAGCGTTGCTGCACCTAGGTATTCCCTCATGTCGCAAACTAGGTGCGGGATCAAGCATACTGACACTGCGCGTTTTAATGCGGTTTAATTCAAAAAGCTTTGTGAGCTTGAGTCATAAGGGTGGTCTTTGAAGCGGTAAGGTTACGAGAAATTTAGGTGTTGGCTCTACATTTGCTCATGACAAACTTTCGTCGTTACCGCCTTTTCCAAAAACTCACGTCTACTCTACGAGAGCTTCAAATGAACGAACGAACCATTCAACTCAGGGAAACAGTCCATCTTTTTGGCGTTACAGTCAACTCTAGTGTAACATGGTACGACCGACCACATATCGAACATTGCAAGATCGGCGTCCATAAAGTTGAGCTATCTTTTTAGAGCAGAGATGCTTTACAGCGAAACAGCTCTTTGTTCTGTAAAAATACAGGTTAGATCGAGGCTGAGTATTGTTAACATGTTCGTTCCCTAAACATTATTTTCATTAATTGATGACCCCCGTACTAATATCTAATCTATTTAACGTTAGCTCATCGAAGACTGATAAAAGACTTATGCCACTATAGATACTATTACGGCATATGTGCCGAAGAACCCCTAGAAATGCACCATTTGAGCGTAGGTTTTCATACATTTCCTCATTTGCTAAATTATCTCATTACCACCAAATTAGTACAATGGCAAATGAGTTCAACAAGGCAAATATACCTTTTATTGAATTGAATTGAATAGAAATCTGTCAAAAGAAGTAAATTATGCCATTCAAATGTAGTTCCATGTTCAGGCATGGGAACAATAACTTTATTTGCAGTCATTTCGGACGTATTTGAGGTAATATTTAAGTGTCAATGCAGTGCTTGATTATTACCTCCTGCACACGTATGAGCCTTAGAAATGTCAGGTTTGCGAATTGGTGTTTCAAATAGATGATAAGGATAACTTACATATGAGTGGAGTAACAACATGTAACATGTTGTCGTGTTTGAAACTGAAATGTCATCTTATTGTGTCAACTGTCAAACCAAATGAGTTGAATGTAGCAAAAATACATATACCTTGAAATGAGTCATTTGAAATCATCTCATTTGGGTCTAGTGAAAACGTAGTAAACGAGGGACTGAAATTACAAAACAGTTAAAACGACGGTACAGAGAACTAATGACGGGAGGCCTGACTCGTACTTGACGATTTTTATACCCTATCCAGAGTATATTAAGTTTCTGTATCAAACTTATAACATAGAGAAATAAAAACGATAGATCCCCAAAAAGTATATATATTTATGGTCAGCATCCGTCCGTCCGTCGTTTGAGCTAGAACAATGAAATTTGGTATATAAGCTTTCTAGAATCCGAAGAAGTACAAGTGTAAAAATTGTTAGAATCCACCCATAGCCACTCCCACTTTTAAAAAAATTTAGTTTTTCTCAATATTTTTGCTAGAAAATGAAAAATATTATCTAAGTAAAATATTTAGACGTTCACTTTGTCTACATTTCTTCCTTTTCGGAGCCGTTGTCGTAAAAAAAACATATATTGCTTTTCAAAGCTATTTTTACGATAATGGCTAAGCCTTATTGTGAATATATCATCAGAATCCGTGAACTTCGGTTATAAATTTCGGGAGCCACACCCGCTTTTTGCTAAGAAAAAGTTGTAACGACAGTTTTGTGATAAAATGCAGGATAAGGTATTATGCGATCCGTTCTAGACGGATTAGTATGTTTTTTTTTTATTTCACATCTATATGATCAATCGCGAAGTTAATGATAATTAGTATCTCTTTTCGCCTTCCAGATCACTGCAGTAGTATAAGTATATACGGAACTATTAGCGATTAAAGATAACTTTTCTTTTAAGAAAGTGGAGTGCATAAGGCGTGTTTTTTTGGGAACTGCATATACAGCAGTGTTCGAATTCACACAAAAATCAAAAACCAAAATCCTTCAATCATTGAAGATAATACCTGCAGTAAACTGCTGCTTCGAACACATTGTACTGATAATTTTAATTTTATATATTGTAGACAACCAAAACCAGCATCAACAATACGAGTATCCGTACTATTGCCCATATTACCCAACACCTACTTATGCACTTTTGACAGATTTGGCAAAAAAAAAAAAAAAACAGGCATGAAGTTAACTAAACTAGCTTTGTTGGCGTCATTAATTATTTGCGTATTTTAACTTTAGGCAACTCATAATTCGGCTTCGGCTTCAGCATTGTGTTCTGGCAGTACAAAGCCAAACTCCAATGAAGTAGCTGAAGTTGGTCTCTTATACATTAGACAAAGTTGAAGGTTGTCACTCGTCTCACTTAAGCTGTTTGCATTCAGCAAAACAAACTGTAGATGGGCAAATGGTATTACGTGCCATTCTAATAGCTAGGTTTGGTCTGAGTTCGAGCTATTTATGTAGGTAATTACTGTAAACGTACCATAACTTCTAGAAACATACGAGTATACATACATATGTACATGGGGATGTATCACACACCCCTTCTGAATTAAAAAAATGCGAGCAAGGTCATAGACTAATGTGCAATACTCTCACAAGAGAATCGGAATGACTGAACTGAACGTCATCAAGAAAACCGAAAGTTGTTGGTGCCATATGTAGGTAGTCGCCAAAGAGAAGCGCAATGATCGGTATGAAGTAGACAGGAAGTAGGCAATCATGAAGAAGCAAATAGTACAGCATCGCCTGCTGATATGGATGCTTTAGGAGAAAAGAGTTAGCGATCACAGTGACGAGACCTATGAAGAGTCCCCTCTGGATCAGGCGATAAGCAGGATGGTAGAATGTAGGGTCAGCATGTCATTTTATAAAACGTAATAACTCCAAACTACGAGTATGTAGTTTGTAAGATCCCACGTGAATGTCTTACTAAAAATCGCAGAAGATCAATTATGGAAGGAGGTGTCTTGATAAGCATACGAACTACTGACGTTCACTAAGTTGGCTAAACTAAGAACTACGGACAAATATTGTTGTAGTATATAAATATTAAAAAAACAAATAAAGTTTTTACCGAATCTTCGAATGTTATTCTTTCTCATCATGGTTACTAAAGTTAAAGGCATTCACCTATACAGCAGCTTGTTGATAGTTTTCTATGAAATTCATGTTTAGACGAAAACGAAACTTAACATATTCTCGAAATCAGCCAACTGATAAGCTTTCATCTAAGGTGTAAGGAAACAAAGTAGTCTGATGGCCGCAGTCAGAGGACGATAAAATTAAATAAAACGTAGAAACCCTTGACACTGTTCAATGTGAAAGGTGTACGAAAGACTACAAAATTTATTGATTTCAATATGCCTGTAAACTCATTCACCTATTAAATTGGTTGAAATACTTTTTTAGTTTTCACAATTACCTAGGCAACTTGTTTACAAATTATTTATTATGACTTTTTCTCCAATTCAAAATCATTCAATTGAGTCCAACATTAAAGCAATAAGATTAAACATTCGCACTGCAATTTGAATTAAATGTTCAATCAATTTTATAGCTGAAAAATCTAGACTTCAACTTGCAGATGGTGCTGCTAAGATAAGTGCCAGATACCACACAAAGTCGAGCTACTTAATGGAAACTGATTTATTACAAAAAAAAAAAAAAAAAGATTCAAAGGTTGAAACAACTTTTTATTTCCAGTAGTATTAATTACAAAATCAGAAAACTATTAGTCAATCAATTTTGGTTCGAAACAATATCAGGAAAACTTATACCCTATTAAAATGGTTTAACAAAAAAACCGCTACCATAATTCAAGATACATAGAAGATAACAGATACTACAAGATTTTATTATTTTAAATTAACTTGTTTCGCAATTTTGCCATCGGGGTCATTGGAATTAAAAAAAAAAACTCCTGATTTATCATCTAATTTACGATAAAGAACATGTGACAAAGAAGCTTCAAATAAAATCTAAATATTTCAACAAAGAAATCCATCTCACAATTGGTAGAATCAATTGAGGCCCATTGTTAGCCGGACGGCAGTCTAAAACTTTTGTTTTACACTAATCTGTGATACGAAAAAACACATACAACGACTACAGAAGTATCTCAATTATTCAGACGTGTATCTCACTGATGAAAAATGTATCTCCCCGATTTTAATTTAATTCAAATGTTTGTATTCATTCTCAAAAAAAAAAAAAATCTTTGAAAATTTTTTAAATACTTGCAATTGAATTGAAAAAATATTCTGTAAGTAATCCAATAAAATGACCGTTGAACTTTATTTAAAGTTGAATTGAAACACTATATCTGAATATGCACTCGTTTAACACACTTTTCCCATTTTCTTTTTTTTTTCTTTTTAATTAAGGCACTTTCAATTGACTTTAATTAGGCATAATTTCCGACGCCCTTATCACACATTCCCCCGGTCAACTGACATCAAATATTTTTGCTCTTTTTGCACTCACACGCTCGAGTTAACTTCAATTTGTTTTAATTTTAACTGATGATGACCGATGCGATGATTAAGCGAAAGATACAATTTTTTTTTTCTTAAGTTGTGTGAATTTTTTTTCTTTCAAAATGTAAACAATTTCAACCGAAAACGAAAGAAAAAAAAAAAACCGCAACAACTGGTAATGAAAATGTAAACGAAACGAAAATAAAATTCAAAATTTATTCGGATGGCGTCTAGTAGTAGTAGTTGTTGGATGGTAAGCTTTGTCCCGCACAAAGACGGTCCTTACGGATTAATTTTACTTAACGACCGGGCACCACAACATGGTGTGTGCTATCGTTTCAAACGCTTCAGATACTCTGCCAAAGATACTTCGAGCGCATGCTGAAGATTGTTTGGGGCTGGTTGGCTGGCGTGACTGCTACGGTTTGGTTCGAATTTGTTGGATTAGATCGTTGTTGTGTTTTGCTGTGTGCTGTGCGCTTACGAACGAATACGGTCGATGGAATTAGTTTGATGCTTACGAACCGAACGAACATGAATAGCCAAGTAGTACAAACAAATTGGTGTTGCCATGGTGCAGCGATGTGTGTTAGTGAGAAAAAATTGATTTATTATAATAATTTTGTAATGAGCGAGTTTAACCTTTGAAAAGGGGGTGTTGGGTTGTTTTATCGATTAAAAATACATATGACATATGTACATCTAATATGTACTTGATATGTATCAGGCAAGGAACTGGCCTAATTTTCGAAATTACAAATTAAAACAGATATTTACTTCAACCAATTTGAAATGACAAACTATTTTGGATATTCTACAAGGTGTGAAGGCCCAAACGTTAGCAACTTCACTCCATGTGTGGCTTACAAGCCATTGGAAGCATTTCGCTCCAAGGCCTCCGATACACTAGTCATGTAAGCAACTTCTAGAGGATTTGAGAGTGTAAGCATCGCCCGTAAGCTAGTTAGCATTAGCTAATGTGTAACATGTTTCACAGTCTCACAGTTTTCTTATAGCTTATCAAATCGGCGTCGATAAATTTACGCTTACGGTAAGTATTTGATTATTTATTTTTTGACTATTTCCTTGATTCGATTTTTATTTTCAACTGCGAACATACGTGTATGTACATATAATAGCTTTGTTCAATGACTGAAAAAGTAGTACAGCACAGCACACAACAGCAAAAGTTTGTGAAAACTGTCAGAACAATTAGAATAGAAAATTACAGCCTTGCCACACAAAACAGCTGATTTTAACACTTCTCACAAATGTGTTCTACCTCAAGAGTATGTCCAGAAAATCGTATGCTGGACTGTGCGACACAGAGTGATTGAACAAAAAGAACACTTTTGAACTAGATATTTTCTCATTGAACGCAAAAACCTGTAATGTTTTGTATTGGACTGTGCAGTACAGAGTCACTGAACAATGCTAATATAATTTACTCCTAAGACAATATAAATGGATCTGTAATTACTTACGTAAGTTTAACATACTTTCAACTTAAGAAAGCATTTCTTACTGTAAGTTAATCTATAGTGTAAACATTTTTGTAAGTAAAACTTAAGAGGACTTTTTTTCAAATTTTAGAGAAGATTTTATAAGGAAGATTGTTGTTAGGACTTAGAGAAATTGGCGTGAGTCACTGTAACTAACGACAATCTGGAGTAAAGAATTGCAGTCAGCAAGTACGAGCCGCCGTGTCAGCTAAAGGTATGTACATACATACAGTGGTGGAAAAAATAATAGAAACAAGCTTGTTCTTCACCGTTTATCGGAAAAATAAAAAGTATTCGGGATAAAACATAAATTAAACACATACTAATAGATTTGGTACAATGTAATGCAAAAATGTAATATTAAAGTATTTAATAAAAAATAAGAGAAATGGTGAAAAAATGTCGATTCTTGGTTTTCCTTGAATTTGGCCTGGAAAAAATAATAGAAACATATTAGTTTTTTTTTTTTTTGTGACGAATTAATTACGGTAAAGGTGTTTCATATCTTTTTAATACTTGGTCGTTTGGCCTCTATTTTTAATAATTGCTTCACATCTTCGTCCCATGGAATAGACCAAATTGGCACAAGTCTCGGGAGGTATGGAGTGCCATGTATTTTGTATATTTGACTATAGCTCTTCCTTGTTTTTGACTTTGCAGTCCCCGATCTTGCGCTTAAGAACACCCCATAGGTGTTCTATCGGGTTAGGATCGGGGAACTGTGATGGCCACTCCATAACATCGATTTTGTTTTGATGAAACCATTCTTTAGCCAAATTTGAGGAGTGCTTGGGGTCATTATCCTGCATAAACTCCCATTTAATAGGCGTGTCCTCTTTAGCAAATGGCAGCATCACCGTGTTCAGGATTTCCACGTAGTCTATGGCACACATTTTATCCTTTATCAAGAAAAGTGGACTAACCCCAGATGTTGAAAGCACCCCCAAATTATTAAATTGCCTCCACCATGTTTCACTCTCTTCTTTGTGTATTTGGGATCGAATTCGGAGTTATTTGGCCGTCTGACGTACATTTTTCCATCGGAACCAAACAAATTGACCTTAGTTTCATCCGACCATAAGACGTTATTCTAATTAGCACGGTGGAGGTGTTTGTTGGCAAAACTAGTCTCTGTTTTATATTTTTTTTGCTTAAGTATGGAACTTTTCTGGGACTTCTTGCAGGAAGACCTGCTTCCTTTAATCTATTTCTTATTGTACGACTGGTCACTGGTGCGTTTAACTCATTTTTGAGTTCTGTGGAAGAAGAAAACGGCTTACTCCTGCACAGTCGTATTAGCAGTTTATCAAATCGCGGAGTTGTTTGTCGTTTTTTGCCTCTGGTTTCTATTTTGGTACTTGAATGGATACTTTTTTTTAACACTTTATGACCTGAGCTATTACATCCATTGTTTTGTCGTCTTCTCTTAACTTCTTTATCAAATCACGCTCAGAACTGGTGCAATGGACTCACCGACCCATTTTAAAAAAAATTTCGATTTCAATGATTAATTTGTTCTTCTAAATAACACTAAAACACAAGACACACTAGTTTACGACTATTTCAATTAAAACAAGACTGTGCTTTACTTCAGAATCACTGATGCGGACTGTGGTAATCGTTTGTTTCTATTATTTTTTCCAGGCAAAATAATCCTCTCGGTCGCTTTTTTTACTGTTAGGCGAAAACAAAAAGCTGATACGAGCAAATTGTTGCAGCATTTCAAAGTACCGTTAGGTAGCATTCGAGTATAGAAATATTTTCGGAGAAAGACTAAATTGTATCCAGTTATTGATAGTTGAGCATTATGTAAACATTTGTTTCTATTATTTTTTCCACCACTGTATGTACACATGTGTCTAACATATTTTATTAGATATCGAACCAGACAAGGTGGGCCCTTTTTTTTGTCCCTTCCACAAGTCATCTTAGAAAAAGTTACTCTCTGCATTTCTCAAGAGTTCCTCCCTGACCTCGATTTCTCATGTCAACTCTGGCAATTGCTTGAAGGATATCTGGTTAATCTTTCCGTTCGTTTCATCGACCAGGGTATGAAGTACAACAAGTTTGTGCAGCACCGAAAAGCCTTAAAAATAGCGTCGATAAGCCCGTGAAACTCAACAATTTCCGGGGTTAATTTCGCATATTCGCATATTCCTCGATAGACTCTATTTGAAGGCCAGGTTGTACTTTAACGAATTACTAACAATTATTTGATTAGGTGCATTTACTATACGTTCAGAGATAGACACACTTGTACTAAAATTGACTCATTGTGAGCTTCTGACGAAGTTTTGAATTTCGAAGAAGGAAAGTTCCTAAGTAGGACTTTCATTAAATGGTTTGGTTGGTTGGTTGGTTTAAGAGGGTGAGCTTATGCTCTTCACTTAGGCCTCCATTGGGCCCGTTGTGTTCCCCACATGTAACTGTAGGGAATAGTGCTGTGCTTTGGGAATTATGTGTTGAGAGGATTTAGGTATTGGGATTATGGGTAGTATCAACGGGAAACTATATCGTATAGTGATCAGGGAATCGTAGTGTTCGTCTGGCGAACTCCAATATATCCCCGATTCCTTTCTTACTGAGGTGTATAATATACGGAATCCTTGGAGATCCCAGAATTTTCAGTCTGGTTGGTTAGGGAATCTAAAAATGATGTGCACAATTCTACACTCATTGTTTTGTTTTTTTTTTTTTTGTCGCAGAGTGATTAATGGTTAAGACTTCCACCTGGAGAGGAAAGCCTTTATTGAAGCTCATTGAAGAGTTAGGGTATCTAATTTAGATCCATTCATATACGAGCACCAGGCAAGGCCATATTGCCATACATAGAGGCTGTAATTCCCCCAGAACCTCACTGAAGCGAATAACTATAAACAAAGTTCTGTTGAAGCAGAATTTCGGCGACGTGTTAATTAGATTACATTGAATTAATTTTTCAACAAAAATATGTGATCTTCGTGACAAGATTTTGAGTCCATTTAGTTGGAACGGAAAGACGGTGGATGTTTTAATGTTTTCCTCTTTAAGGACTTCAACAGATTATGAACGACAAGGAGCGGGAGAACACCTCTCAGATGATGTCACAAAAAATCATAACTGTTCTGTTATTTACCTGCATAGGCGTGAACACAGTTGACTTAGGGAGGGGACATCTCAGGAAACTGGAGATATTGAGGCAAACGGAAATTGTAGATGTTGCGGAAACCTCAGCACACCTTAGAAATGTGGAACACTGATGTGCAAAAAAAAGTTACTACCTAGGAGCCCATCAACTGTCAGAAACCATCCTTAGATCCATAGATCTAGAGGCGTTCTAGCAGCTCGAGCACCTCATCGAATACAGCACAAACAATCTATTAAAGGAGCAGTGCACTTGCACCCCTATCTATCTATCTATCTATACATGCATGTCCAATCTTATAGCATTGAGATTACAGATGTTCCAGTTTGCCATGGATGACAGCGAAGTCGCCAGCTGTTAAGGAAAAGCATTCATTGTGACAGCGTCAAAAATTAATGGGTATTCATACTCTACTAAAGGGTGGTTAAGTTTTAAGGGCCGATGTTGATTTTGAATAAAACACAAATTATTTAGGAAATTACTGTCATTTCTTTTTATTATGATAATATTGGTATGGTTCAATTATGTATGGAACAAAATATCGGCCAAATGGCCGCCGCGACCTCGGCGGCACACCTCCATCCGATGGTCCAAATTTTCGATGACGCTGAGGCATAATTGAGGTTCTATGCCGTTAATGTGCCGAATTATCTCATCCTTTAGCTCTTGAATTGTTGCTGGCTTATCGACGTACACCTTTTCTTTCAAATAACCCCAACGGTGTCAAATCACATGATCTTGGCGGCCAATTGACATCGCCACCACGTGAGATAACACGGCCATTGAATTTGTCGCGCAAAAGAGACATTGTTTCGTTAGCTGTGTGGCAAGTGGCACCATCCTGTTGAAACCACATATCGTCCACATCCATATCTTCCAATTCGGGCCATAAAAAGTTCGTTATCATCTCACGATAGCGAACACCATTCACAGTAACTGCCTGACCGGCCTCATTTTGGAAAAAATACGGCCCGATGATGCCGCCAGCCCATAAACCGCACCAAACAGTCACTCTTTGTGGGTGCATTGGTTTTTCGACAATCACTCTTGGATTATCATTCGCCCAAATGCGGTAATTCTGCTTATTGACGAATCTACTGAGGTGAAAATGTGCTTCATCACTGAAGATGATTTTCTTCCAAAATTGATTATCCACTGTTGCCATTTCTTGCCACCATTGTGACCATTAACGACGCTTGAAATGGTCAAGGGGCTTTAGTTCTTGAGTCAATTGCACCTTGTAAGCGCGTAAATGCAAGTCTTTATGCATAATGTTCATCAACGACGAGCGTGAGAGGTGCAATTGTTGGGCACGACGACGAGTTGAGGTGGACGGCTCTTCAGCCACACTATCGCGAACAGCAGCAATATTTTCTGCAGTACGAGCTGTACGAGCATGCACTGGTGTTTTCACATCTCCTACAGACCCGGTTTGCACAAATTTTTGCACGATTTTTCCGATTGTACGCACATTTGGACGATTAAATTGACCGAAAGAATCACGAAATGCACGATATGCATTTTGATTTGAACGCCCATTTTCATAATAAGCCTGAATAACTTTAACGCGTTGCTCGATTGTGTATCTTTCCATGGTTCAAATTGAGTTAGTCTGAAATTGAGAAATGTCAAATGAAATGCAGAAAAAAACTTGACGTTTAGGTGTGGTTCACATTCAACATCGGCCCTTAAAATTTAACCACCCTTTATATTCAGATGCCCTCAAAATCATGCAGCGTCTCTGATGAACTGATTTAGTATTATCTAAGTATTATGGGATTACGCTTTATCAGGATATTTTTCTTCATTGTAAGGAAAACTTTAAACAAGTCTTCAGACTAAGTACTATTCACTCGTCTATCACTTTAAGAAGATATCTAAGACTTCCTTGCCTCTCTACTGACCTTCGTTGTAGTAGATCTCGCTTATAGCAAAACCTAACTACACGTTCCAGTGGGAAAAAACTAATTGAAGTGCTCTGCACTAACAGAATTAAAGCGCAATGTTACTTCAATGCTTACACTCCATTTAAATTAATACGTTTCAAAAAGTATTTTTCGAAGTATTTTTTTCGAACATCAGCAACATTTTCATCTACAGCTTTGTTTATAATACCAAAGAATAATGGAGTAATGAATGAAATAATTTGTTGCTGTTCGAATAGCTGTGCCGCCGGCAGCACAACGATCATTTGGCATCAAAAATTGAGTGGGATTTTTATTGATGCATTAACTTTGTTTTTTTTTTTTTTGTACCCCTTTTGTGTATCTTTTTCCTTTGCATTACACTGGGGAGTCAGTGATCGAATGCAAAAGCAAAGAACAAGTAAAATATCTATGAGATACTTCATGGTATCGCATAGTGGTGGGTTGTTGCATGTGGAATGTGTTTACTGTAGCAGTGTTGTGGTGGTAATTGTAAGCATATTGGATACGCATTCAATGGAGCACAACGAAAAAAATAACGATATTTTTTTTTTCTTAGTTTATAGATATGTGTATCCGAAAAAGGCTTACAGCAGTTTTTCTTATATTAGTAATTGGACGAAATGAGTGGACATTAATTTTAATCTATTATAAGAAAGTGCACTTAAATTACCAATACATCTTGCGCATTGTACTTAACAAAATATTATTGAGTTCTTAAAAGAACTGTTAAAAATGTTTCGGGTGGAAGAAGAATATACGTCAACTGTTCTTAATCTATTAAACTTACGCATTTTGTTTTTTTTTTTTTCGTTTTTGAAGACAGTTCTTACCTGAAATGAAAAAAAAGATAAATCCAATATTAAAAGCGGCATACAAATAATTGTAACATATTTTTTTAATACCTTTATTAAACAGAAATCTCGTAATAGCATTTGCCTATTATTGCTTTTTTTAGTTTTCCTTAATCTTCTAATTATGAGTCATTAGTCAAATCATGTAGGCAAAATCGCATTATCACCGCCACGCGCTGCCTGCTGGATAGCTATCTAATAGTGAACTAACGATGAGCTTATGCTGAGTCTGACTGTGTCTAACTGAGCACTGGAACCTGTGCAAGGACAGCTGGGTGAACTACAGCATACATATATCAAACCGGACTCTTGTTGACCTGATTGGCTGAAATTTTCGTCTCAGAAGTCTAAAAGAGTTCTTTAGAAGGCAGACGTGTGGCGAAAGAATTCTGTCGATGGAATCAACCGTGGCATCAACATTCAGCTTAGCAAATACCTTATATGAGCTACTTCGATATATTCGGAGCTCAAGTCAATTAGGACTTTCAAAACTTCGTCAGGGTGTTGAAAAAAAGATAATGGCGGATGAACCCTTAATGGGCGAACTATAGCGCTTATATCCCCGTAGTGGGTTACTGGCATCAGAATATCCGGCCCCTTATCGTAGGAGTTTTAACAAAGGATTTGGGCCTCCGGATTGGGGGTTATGCATCAGGGGAACTGCCCTATCATGGACAAATAAGCTAGTTATAAAGGAACAATAAGCCTCGGATAAGGATGATTTTACTGTTGATGAACCTTGCAAACGAAATAACGACAACGACCTTCGGACTCCTAACAGGCCACGTGCAGCCGAGTAATTAGCGGAGGCCTTAGACTGCTCTAAAGAAGATATCACTGGCATCCAAGAAGTACAGTGGGATAGGTCGGGCAAAAATCAGATGAAAAACTGTGACATTTACTACGGTGACTGCTATAGGGAGCAGAAGCAACGTTTATTTGGATGATCATCAGAGGCAAACTTAGGCAAGAAGTCTTAAGCTTTAGGCCTGTGAGCGAACACCTGATGACAATCCGCTGTAAAGCACAATTCAAAAATATCAGCCTAACATTCGCATCACTGTAGCTAGCACACGATTTCTGCACCTCAATACTCATAAACCTGGCACTCTCCGGATCAATTAACTGCAAACCAAACTGACCACATCGCGATCGATGCAAAGCACTCCTCCAGTATTTTGAATCACTACCTTGTTGCTGTTAAGGTACGTATGAGGATATCCTAAACACCACAACACTAAAGAAGTACTGCCAGAACATTTAACATCCAACGGCTAAAATCGCAAGAGAGGTCAAGAGCCTTCGCCGATCGAGTGTTCCTGAACTTCTCAAAAAGTCCAATTCCATTATTGTCAGTAAGCCATAAAGAACCTTACCCCTGATGTGCTGTGTTTCTCGCATTCACCACTCTGGGGCTACTGGAACCTCAGCATCGTTGGCCCGATCCTCAAGAAAAGAGATCCTCTGAAATTTGTATAAGATCTTATCTGCCATATTATGTGAACGCCTTAAATGGTCTAACATAATGAGTTATAACTGTCTGCCCTAGTGGTGTAAAAAAAGAACTTATTCTGTACAAAGTATCCGTTACATTCAGGTACTCATTCGAATTCGTTGCATACGAGGTATTCGGTTATGTGCTCTTCAAATGTTGTCATACTCTTTGTATTCCCCCAGGTTCTATAATAGCAGTTCCTTCGACTGCACGCCATCTTATTATTTATATGCCACAAGTATTTACTCGTATTTTATGTGATCTCAAATTTAAAGGAATTCGTATGAGTGGCATTGAATCAAAAGATAATTTCCTCATTTCCCGTACATTTCTCTCACGAGACACTAATACATACTATTAGCGATTAATCACTATATTTACATTCACTACCCTTTTTTCGTTTTATTTTATTCTTTTTGTTACTATGGTAGGAATATTACATGCACCCGATAGTGAGGAACGGATATACTGAGTGGATCCATCAATACTTTAAAATGAGGACAATCCCCAGAGCGGAAATCATTTCAAATGTACATGTTATCCTACACATATGTATGCGAAAAAGCATCATTGGGGAATGAGTAGTTCTGGCCTACCTTATTCCTGCAAATGAGGAGGCACGAGATTACCATTTATCCGGTACAATTGATATGAAGGAGTGACATCATCATTGCCTGAGTATATTTGATAGGATAAGGGTTGAACTATGAATCAATGTGAACAAAATGATGATTTTATTTTGAAAACAAAGAATTGATACATATTAGGCTTTTCACAGCAGGTAGTGATGTGGGCAACGATCAAATTAGAAGTGAACGAGAGAAACAAGGCAACGTTACGAAAAATGCTAGAAAGTCTCAAACTCTCCCTCACTGTAACTGCAGTTCCTAGTATGGTCCGATCCAAGTATTGCACACAAGTTAGTGTTAAATATAAATGATGATTAAAATCAATTACACTCAATAAGAAAACAATACGTACAGTGAGTAAGAGTTCCAGTGATACATTGTGAATATAAATATAAGTCACATAAATATATATTTATTTAAGTCAAAACATTAAGTACTCGTTACTTTTATCTGGATACTGCCGACAATGTAACGAATGAGTATGAGTTGTTTAAAGTGTTCACATGACAGTCTGCGCTGCCAAAATTTAACTTCAAATTAAAAAAATCGTCCATTTCAGCAGAATTAAAAATTAGTAAAATCAATTAATAACATCAAAGAATATATTTTCTTGGGACAACGGAGTAAATTAACCTGTTTGGTTTATTTGTAAACAAAAAATATTTTTAGGTGCCACAGTTTTTTGCTGTTTTGAAGTCCTAGATTTTAATTAATGCAAAACAGATGCAAATGTGTGTAGTCTTATTAAATTTTAAATTGGAAACAAAGAAAAGTCAACGACTAAGACCAAATTTTTTTTATTTTTAATTAATATAAAATACAAAATCGCTAATTATGTATATGTACATACGAACATATGTTTCCGAATGTCATTTAGGACTGATGTTCGCTCTATGACTGCATGCACTTTTTGCAAAGCCAAAAGTCGAGCACAATCCATTCTTAATTCAGGAGGACGGAATTACTCGTACTTTACGAGTATTGTCTCCCAAATTCGGGCGAAAGCGGGGTATGTATTTACGTATATAAAGGGTGTCACAAAATTCACACAAGATTTGAATTTTGCGCTGTATCAAAGAAATTTAGCCACATTTATGCAACACGGCCAAGGAAAATTTCGACAAAAGAATGCGTATGTGCCAGAAAAGCCGTGGAGGCCATTCACCCGATATGCTATTCCATACATAAACCTGTACTGTATACTTTATGAATCAATAAAACATTTATAATTAAAAACCGATGTTTTCTATAAAAATTACTTCTTGCGTGAATTTTGTGGCACCCTTTATAAAGTACTCTTTAAGACACATCTATGGGTGGCCGTGGTGTAGTGGTAACATCAACGCTTGTCACCCTCTTGGTTCCTGCTCTCAACAATCATCTATTTATTTCGTCTGAAATAAATAAAAAGTCGATCAATTGCGAAAGCTAAGTCAACTCTACTGCGAAGGCATAACACTGGCAGTAGAGTGGTCATATGGCTGAAAATGCAACTTGATCGTGATAATGACATCAGGTGGACGGAAAAAAATACTGTGAATCATGAGCAACGACAAAAGCAAAACAAACAACCCTTGGAGTTTACAGAAACTTAATACTATCTGAGTTTCAAACCACTACACTAAAATCTGTCTTTCTCTCTCTCTCTTGTTCACAACGCCCGTGTCCTGTAATAGTAGTTTGGCGCGGGCAAATTATAAAAAAAAAAAAAAAATGGTACCTGGAATCAATCTGTACAGTCAATACGATTTGTAAGAACAGGTGCCATCAAATACAACACGATTACACCGTGGTTATGAAAAAGAAAGAGGCTATGAAGGGGTAAACTTAGGAGTATTTGCTGTCCTGTGACAGACATTATTTTGTCTGTAACAGGACAGCTCTTACTGCTTTCCAGTTGCATATTAATCTGATATATCTGGAAACCGCTGTGCAATATCTCAAAACGAAGCACTGTGGAAAAAATTTCCGGTGACTGTAAACTTGAAGTTTTTTTTAAAAACTTCTTTCAGGATAGGCGAACTTATAACGCTGTGGCAACGCTCCAAGAAGCGTGATGTCATTACTGGAGAATATTCTGACCTAAGAGACAGAGTTTTTTGGAATCGGGCTGGAAAATCACTATCTCTGGAAGCCAGGTTTTAATCGTGTTTACTATGGCCAATCTTATAGCTAGGAATTAGCCAGTTTACGAACTAACTGAGTAATCGAGCTTTTTAAAAAGCTATGGGTAAACAAAAGATAGTGTTCTAGAGAAGAAGGCCGATACTTTTGCTTCCAAAAGCCTTAAGTTCTTTCTAAAGATGGGCTTTGCAACCACAATTTGATAGGTCATAAGAGCATTTATTGAAAGTGGTCGGCATTAACTTGCAGATAGTTCTAATACCTAATAGTTCTAATACCTAAAGGAAGAATTATCGATATGGTCGAGGGAAGAGTGCTCAAATAATTATGACAGCGCGCCTGCCCGTCTGTCCATATTTGTGTTCTGAATATTAATGTCCGAACTTTAGTTTTAAACTCAAAATTAATGGTAACTTACTACCTTTGGTAACGTTTTAAGATAGAAAGTAATATGGATTATCGATGCATCTTCTAATCTAAACATAAACATTCTGACATAAGATACGAAGCTAAAGTTTAAACATTATGACAAATGAGGCCGTGATGGTTGACATAGAATTTTGTATAAGAAATATTTATATTTCACGATGAGGCAAAAGTTTTTAATAGACTTATTTCCAATTGTCTTACAATACTCGAATACCAGTTCAAGACTAGTATATTCTGTTTTAAGGGTAAAGTTCATCGAATGGAAGTACCACTTAATCCCTTAACCTAATAAGCTAACCGTTGATCAACTAGTATGCCTAAACCACCCCAAATTACTTACACTAATTTAATTTGCTCACTTAGTATCGTTCATTTCGATGTCATGGCTAGAAGTTCATTTCTTAGCTTGGAACTCTTTCTTCTTTTTATATCGCACGCTGACCGCATTCGTCAGGCTAATTGTGTTGAGTGTTATTTCAAGTGAATATGTAAACGACTTAAAATTCCTTATCTGTGTGAGTGTATGTATTTATACTGTCTATCGATTTGTGTTTGTGGCTTCTTTCTCAAGACACAAAAAAAGTTAACATGAGCACATTATTTCTTGTATGGTGCATTTTTTGCGTCAACTTTAGCCCTTAAGCGGACGGTCTGATATTCTGAATTGCTTGGTTTGTGGTTTGTCGTTGGAGTACTTTATTTAGTTAGCTTCTTTTAATGCATTTATGCAAGGGAGGGATTATATAAAAATATAAACAGACACATGCGGGTAACAATATGCGATAATATCCAATAAAGTGGAAAAACGATTTGGTCGGCGGTGCGCACATGGAAAAATAGAAAGAAAAATACAAGGAAAATAATGGAAATCGTTAGAGGTTCATTTGGGTTACGGATTTAAAGGTCGAATGAGAGAATTTGTACTCAATAAACATAGAATATCTCATTGCATATACGGGTTGGTGTGAATGAGATTTTTAGTCTATTCCAATTGTGCCATAGAGTGATTGACATACTCGTATTTTTGCTCAAAGTTTCAAGAATGCAAAAGTTTAAGATGGTTGGTTGTTGTGGAAACAGGGTAGGCACTAACTGGCTTTAACCTGGCAATGCCCAGTGCTGTAACTGTTATTCCAAATGGTAGCCATCGGGTACTGGTCGTTGTCCACCCGGACTCGGCTTGCCAAACTTATAAGCGCGAGTGTTGATCAAGAGAAAATAGCAGCACTATAAACATGTCAGCGGACGATTTCCTTCGATGGAAGCAACGGTAGCGTCAAACTTTCCAGAACGGAAACTACACCTTATCTGGGCTACTTCGACATATTCGAAGTTCAAGTCAATAAGGTTTTTCCAGCTACTAGTCAGGGTCTTGGAAAAGAGATGGTGGCGGATGAGCCCTTAAAGAGGTGCAATGGCAGCGCTCACAGGTTACTGACATCGGTTATAAACCGGCCCCTCGTCATAGGGTATTCGGCAAAGGACCTGGGCCTTCAGGTTGGGGATTGTGCCGTCGGGATAACTTCCCTACCACGGAAAACAAATCTAGTTATGAGAAAGACACAACATATGTATAACCCTCATAAAACAACACGACCCGAAACGTTAAAGAACTACGAACTAATAGTATGCACCTGGAACGTACGTACACTGTACACCACCAGTGCTACTCAAAAACTTGAATCTGTCCTCGAGCGGTATAAGGCACATATACCCACGATCCAGGAGATACGATGGATAGGATCAGGTATACAAAAACGACAAAATGTTAGGATGCGGATTCGTCGTGGGAAATCGACTTCGGTCAAAGGTTGTTGACTTCAAGCCGATAAGCGATCGTCTAGCTGTGATCCGCATCGGAGTCGCTTTCTACGACACCAGCCTTATATGTGCACACGCCCCTACCGATGAGACTGAAGATCCCGTCAAGGAGGAATTTTATGACCTTCTGGACGGAGCTGTCCAACGAGAAAAAGCTGCGAACTGCCAAGGAAAAGGAATTTAACGTTGGACGCCTTAACAAGCATGGAGAAGCCAGACGACTACAGAGCGCCTGAGCGAGAGACTCTCCACTGTGCATTCACCATCCACAAACGCCAACAATCTGTGGAACCAGTATCGCGACATCATCAAAGAGGTAGCCGAGACCACCGTTTCAGCGCAAAACAAGAGCAGCGATGGAAGAGTATCGAGCCAAAAGAAGGGAGCATAAGTCATACGCAGTCTCCCAGCTCAAGGATATCGAAGAGTGCTGCGATAGAAACAACATCCGGATGTTCCACAGGAAAGCCAAACAACTGGCAGCTGGTTTCAAGTCCGAAATAGTGAAGGAAACCTAGTCACTGAAGCTTAGGGAATAGTAGATGTCTTTAAGCAGCATTTCCAGCAGCTGCTAAATGGGCATCATGTAGAGAGAGTATTAGGGAAAGAACAACAACCACATCCAGTCAACGAAGACACGGTCCCCCTCCAAATATAGCAAAGGTCGGCACAACTAACAAAAATCTGAAGAATAGCAAGGCCGCCGGCTCTAATGGACTGTCTGCAGACCTTTCCATCTACAAAAAAGGCAAACCTATGCCCTAGAACTACAGAGGCATATCCCTGCTAAATGGATATGCAGAGCCGCTTTATACGCCACTTGATTTGCTACATATGCTTGCCCGCTTCTTCGTCAAACCAGGGATTTCGTAGTGGTTGTCGAGTGAAATCCAGCATATCAGTTGGGGCGTTTCTAATCGCATGTTAGCAACGTTGCCAATTGATGCTGGCATATGAGTGATATGCCTTCAGCAAAGAATGGTGTGTAGATAGTTCCATAAAATTGGATGTAAGGAGCAAGATATAAGGGGTGGGTTTTTAAAAATCGTTGTAATACTATATATCTAATCCGAGAAATACTGAACGCATTTTATAGAAATTTAGTGTAACAAAATAGATCACGAGGATACGATAACTTGGAAAGGTTTTTTTTTTATATATACATACATATGTACATATATGCATGTATAACGAAATCATTCAGTTACTGACTACCTATAGTCGAATTCATTCGATAGTTTCCAAAACTACATACAGGGTGCGGTATATAAACATTGAATAACTTTGACATTTATCAACCGATTGACTTGAGTAGACATGTTTTTGAAACGTCAATTCAGTACAATTTTCACCACGAATCGCTTCATAACGAAACAACGCGCCGAAATAGTGACGCTGTAAGTCGTAATAGTCATTCAGTTGTGTTAACTCAACGTGCATATCGTCGAAAATATCGTGGCCAACAAGCACCGTCTGACAACTCTATTAGTCGTTTGATGTCGAATTTTGTTAGCACGGGACAGTGGGAGAACGTCGACATGCCGTTCATCAACACCCAAGACGTTCCAATGAACTGGTTGAAGCGGTAAGAGAGTGTTGCCGAGAACCCACATGTGTCGTATCGTCACCGCGCACAGCATTTTGGCGTCAGTGGAACCACCTTGCGGCGCGTTTTGAAGGATGATTTGCATTTGTTTCCGTATAAAGTGCAATTGACGCAAAGAATATTGCCGACAGACCGTCTACGTCGCTTGGAATACGGCCAAACAGTCGCTCGAATGGTTCACAGTGAACCTGATTTTTGGAAGCAAATTTTGATGACTATTTCGAACTCTCTGGCGCCATTAACAAGCAAAATTGCCGCATTTGGGAAACAGAGAATCTACACGAGATCCATGAAACACTTTTGCATGACCAAAAAGTGACTGTTTGGGCCGGCGTTTGCGCCATTTTTCTTCAGAGAAGGCGAAACAGTCGATGGGGATCGATATCGGTGGATGTTGGCTCATTATGTCTGCCCACAAATGTGTGAAAAAGGTCTGGTTTCAACAAGACGGTGCGCCATGCCACACTGCAAATCAAATAATGCAGTTTCTGCAACGAAAATTTCCTGGACGTGTGCTGTCAAAAAATGGAGACATTGACTGGCCACCCAGATCTCCAGATTTGACCCCTCCGGACTTCTTTTTGTGGGGTTATTTGAAAAGCAAAGTGTACACCAGCAAGCCTCAGATCATTGACGAGCTCAAGGCAAACATTTGTGCCGAAATCATCGCTATACCGCCCGAGATGCTCGAAAAAGTGATGAAAAACGCAGCAAAAAGGGCAGATTTTGCTTTCGTCAATAGAGGCGGCCACTTGACTGATGTTGCATTCAAAAACTAGTCAAAATAAATTGTAAAGGACCAAATTAAATAAAAATACCTCATTTATGGAAATCGGTTATTCAATATTCACATACCGACATAAAAGATGGTGTACGCTATATAATTAATAAAATAAAGCTAGTATGTACTTTCGTGGCATGAGGTTTCGAACGAGTGTCGTTTTTAAGTCCATAAGATTTATACTTATAGATAAAGTGTCAGATGTTTTTGCTCAAGCAAACATTCTTTATACTCAACTATAAATAGATGTCATCCTGGTCACCTTCTACTGTCACAGAATGAACAGTCACCTGCTTAGATACGGTGATAGGTAATTAACACCGTATTTAAGAATGGCTATGGCCCATGTCCCAAATAACACAAACATAAAAAAAATATCGCAATAGTCACGTCAAACATTTGTTTTTGCTCTTTCAAGGTGCACATTTAATCGAAATTCTTTGAATTTAATCGCCAAATAGATGACAACTGCTCGCTACCCACTTTTGTGCAAAACAATACAACAATGGCTCGGTCCACATGTGCCCCCCCTCCCCCCTTTGATAGCAGAAAATATGCGCACGAAATATAAGAATTCCATGCGGTAACTGAAGCCCAGAGAAATGTCTTTTTTAATTGTTACGTAACTCGATCTCTGGCGAGTGCAACTACGGATAGATATGCTGTGGCACAGAGTGTGCCTAGATACTTCTTGTTTTTTTTTTTTTGTTAAACACGTTTTTGTTTGCGGTGCTACAAAAATGGAGAAGTCACATTATAGAAGAGACACCGGTATCATTGTCAAAGTATAAAAAAACAATTTAACAATACTTTTGTCGAGTGGTGTACCCACCACCTTACATAGTACCTACTGACGTAGGAGGTGGTATTGTTATTGTTGCCCGACGTACCTTGCGTTGTTCAGTTGGTGGGCTGGTTTTGCTGGTTAGATGACTGTGTGTCTCTTGCTGGTGTTCTGCCAGGTGGAGTAGTAGTTATTAATTTATGTTCTCGCATGTGTTGCGTGGTACACTACCAGTAGTTGTGTTGATGTCATATTGGCTTAATTTTTGTAGTTTTTTCCTTTTTGCGAAATGTAAATTTGTTTCCTGTAACCAAATTAGTTTGGGTAGGTCTAGCAAGTTTTCTCTTATTGGTGGGCTGTGGATACATCGAATTTGACATAATTCCTTATGAAATACAATCGACATACATATTAAGAGGGTGGCGCAGTACATGAGCCTTGTCACTGCATCTATTGGATTTGAATCCAGGTGTGAGATGGAGTAAACCAAAAAGTTAAAGACTTAAAAGAGATTTCTTTAAAACTCTTACCACAGCTGCTTATTGTATACCGTCAGAAGCTGAATCAAAGTTATAATCTCCCTCACTTTTCTAACTGCTTACATTCTTTCCCTTGACATAACGTTTTTATGTATTATCTTACTCACTAACAGATATGATGCGCGCCGGAAAAGGCATGCAAGAATTAAGTTTCATTTTTATTAACGGTCTACTGAACATAGGTAGCAAACGTTTTATTTTTTTTCTTTCTTTCAAGAAACAGTTAATTAGTACATAGAAAAATGTATGTCGAAGAAATTTAAATTAGCTCAAGAGATGGAATCGTAATTTCGTAAATTTTTCAGATGTACGTATAAGTAGATACAGTATAATGTAACAAACAACTCTAGCAGTCAACAACTTAATTTGAATGGATTTATTATACTTTTAAATAATAATTATTCATTGCGTTAATATACTGACGTATACCTCAAGTCAGTCTTAAAATCTGGGGGCGCCTATACGCCCATCTCGGGAACTTTCGCAACTGTACATTCCTTAACTTTTGTTCTTTGTTCATTTGCATTTAATGCACGCATACGCATGTTGCAGGTATGAAAAAATACATAGTTAGGAATGTGAATATCAGATATGTATATATGTATGTAGTGTCTTCGTTAGTTGCACTTGGCTAGATGTAGTGATGACAGTTAGAAGTGTTGATATGAATTCATTCGTTACATTACACTGACATGATTTAAATTTCGTAAGTCATAAGTTAATAACTGTGACTGAATTTTGAGTATTGGTATTTACATCAATTTTATAGAAACTAACTGGTTCTAGTTTTATAGAAATCGTTAATCACTGTCCATTTGTCTGTCACACGCTTGTTACTTCTGAATCGTTGAACAAAAATTCTCAACAACGGTCGCTAAAGCGATGTCATCCGTCCTCTACTACGGACAGAATCAATGCGAAAAATGTGAAAGTATAAAATCCTCCTTAGATTAGGTGTATCTTCTATCATAATATGTATATGCATTTTTATTAATAAAATATTAAATGGATCCATATTAAATGGATTGTGGCATAAGCAATTTCAAATTGGATTTTCTTGCACATCTACGGCATTGGTCACCGAGCCAAAATATAGCTCAATTTAAGAGAGTTTAATAGACAGACGTGCACACGACGTAATCTTATATTCGTTAAATAAAAATAAATAAATATTTTGGCGCAAAACAGCCTAATACAGGGCTTGGCCCAGCTTCTCGCAGTCATTCGTACTGTACGCCGCATGAATGATTGGGACCTACAGTTTTATGCCGTTTCTGAAGGACAAATTTTTCGACTGAGAGAAGCTTCTCAATACAATTTTCACTGTCGGATGTTTGTCAGACGTTCACGAGAGGTGAGACCGTGAGAAAACCTTTTTTTATTGTTGGCTTTCTTGGATTCAAACCTTGAACCTCCCGCTCAATCACTGAGCTACGGCGTTAAATGGGTTCATACATTTTCTTACATTTCTTGGTATGCTGAATATAAATCCAAGTGCAAGGTCATTATCTAAAAGGACAAGTATTGGTTTCGCAAACAATTTAAATCTCGAGATTTTGATTTAAAAAAAAAGACACAACTGGGTCGCGCGTACCTCTTATTTCATGTAGATTTCAAATTTAGGTGGTCTTAGCGCAGGCGTTGTTGACGTTTTTTTTCTTTTTTTTTTTTGGGTTGGTCAAAAATAGCTTGAACGATTTTGTTAAAAATTCAAAACTAAGTTAGGTTAGATATATTCTATCAGATGGCGTACCAGGTTTTCAATTAAAAGTTTATTCAAACATTTTCAAACCATATTTCTGCATACCTAACTAACATACAGAGTGATAAGATTGTTGTAAAAAATTAAAGAACTTATAGTACTCATAATATAAGTAAGTTAATTATTAATATTATATTTTCCGAAGAATCAAAGACATTGCACCAGATTTGTAGAAAACGGTTTCACTTTACGAACAAGTTCCTACACAACTGATAATTCCGCAGGCATACTAACGTTTATAAATAAAATCAGGCCACCTATATGTAAGTAGTCTTAGCAATTAATTCTTAGCCAGTTGGTTTTAGCTGGGAAGCAAGAGTTGTAGCCAACCGGTCGTTTTACATATATATTTTGACGTTTCTGGTAGCCACTGGCTAACTAAGGTTTAAAAAACTATGCAAACTGTATTACAGACTGATATCATTATATACATATATCGACAGTCAAGCAGCCATCAAATCCCTGACATCCAGCACTATAAGATCTATGTCACTGAAAGACAGCCGTATATCTCTCAACGAGAAGTCAGCACAATCTCACACGGAAACTGTGACATTACGGGATTGAATTGTTTCTGGGGTTATATGGCATGAGGCACCGTCTTGTTGAAACCACATATCGTCCACATCCATATCTTGCAATTTAGGCAGAAAAAGCTGTATTATCATGTCGCGATAGCGAGCACTATTAACTGTTATTGCCTGACCAGCCGCATTTTCAAAGAAAAATGGTCCGATGATGCATCCAGCCCCAAAATCCGCAACAAACAGTGACACGTTGTAGATGCATTTGTTTCTCAATAATCACTCGTGGATTTTCTGAACCACAAATTCCACAATTTTGACGAATATCAAAGCCATCAAGATAAAAATGAGTCTCATCGCTGAAGAATGACCACACCAACTTATACATACATACGTTACATGTAGAGACAGGACTACCATATTTATACCTAACCACTCTTAAAATGCATTTCGATTACATTTTAAGGGTCTTTAACATGGAACACACCCGACTACCAAGAATCGTAGCAACACAAGCGCTCAACAGAAATGTATCCCGACAGGATGGATTGTCAGCTTAACCTTGGAGTTAAGGACGCCCGAAATATGAGAATCACTCACAATTGATGAAGTTAAATCACTATTCCGACAATATTTTGTACGAAAATTACTAAAGCTGCCAAACCTTCATTATTTTAAAAATACTGCTCAACAATGAAAACGCGTTGTTCTTTCGTGTAGCATTCCATTTTTAATAACCCTGAACTGTCAGCTGTCACGCTGTCCTTTTTTTCTTATTGGCAACACTTTACCGCACAAATGGCGCAAAATTCAAATCTTGCGTGAGTTTCGGGACACCCTTTAGAAACATCTAGAGTCAAAAACGGGTACTAGATGTGAAAAACAAGAGAGGAATCCTTTCAAAACTAACCAGAGGTTGGACATTCAGTACAATGATTACTGCATGAGCTGCAGAGAAGCACCTGTAACAGACTTCTTGTGTACGTGAATATTAAGAAACTAGGCGAATATCTTTTCAATGATCTCAACAACGCCTGCACGGCTAAAATTAAAAATTTAATTTTGAAAAGTAATTGATTTCAAGAGTAGGCGTTGTGGACCACTCGTCCTTACTCAATGGACTTACTTTGGTTTAAGTGTACCTCATCGAGGGCTACTCGAAACCAACCAATCATCTGCATAGTTATCTCGCCAAATATTTAATTCTTTAAGGACTCTTGGAACATTCCTATCTTTAGGCAGTGCAAAAAGCTTACAAGTATGCAACTTGAAGACCAAATACTTTCAAGAAAAGTCACTGCGATTGGAGTTTGAACCTACACACTGCATTATTATTCAAAGTCGTTTCAAAAAAAAAAAATATTTACTACGCCACTGATCGGATCAGACAACTACAAAAAAAAACGAGATGAAATTAATCAGCAGATTAATTTAACACTTGAGCAGGCATACGAGTAGGTTCCACCCAATTCAGTATGTAATTAAACAAAAAATAATTTATGTAACTTTTTTCACACGGGTTCCATTTAAACATGCAAATTAACTGTAGGTTGTTGGTGAAGTGAAGAAGAAGAGATAACAAATAACAATGAAGGAGAAATTCCACCATTAATTTGAAATAATTTTTTGAGCAGATAAGCGAAATCGAAATAAGGAAACTCTATCGCTGCATTTTTCTTCGTTTTTTCATATAGACTTCTAAAAAAGTATGTACCCGCCTACATACAGATACATATATCACATGCAATTTCACTTCTTTGGCAAACAGCTGCTTACATTTATACAGAGCGAAGGATTAGGAGTGATATATATACGAGTAACTACGGCTAAGCAAAAAATTTGTATCTTTCATCTAATTCAGAAAGAGTACCTTCTCAAGTTTGCCTTATATGGTTGCATTAACAATTAACTTAAGCCAATGTGTTAACAAATCGACATAGCTTTTGAAATAAAATAAGAGAAATGGTTATAGATATTTAACACTTATAGTGCTTCTTATAGTGCGTGCCACGTACTGGTGCCTTTTGTCTAAAGCATTTAAAACTAATTTTGCCTTTAGTTGTCCTTTTTAATCGATTGGATTTTTTGGTTTTATTGTTTGACATGGCAAGTTGTAAAATGGCATGAAATAGACAGTCCTTTAGAATCAACTGAATTGTACACCTTTGAAACACAGTTTGATGTGAAATTACGCCTTGCTAAGTCATTCAATAACAATTTTCGTTCTTGATTATCCCTTTACTACCAGAATTTAAGGGGACCCCAACTAAAACATACTCGTACATTGTTTTATTAGCATTGCATGCGTTAAAGGAAACTTGGCTTAACTTTTCTTTCATGAACAGCGAGCTATTGTCTTTCGATTGTGAGGTCTATAGAAAAGATAGCTACTTAAGGGCGGTGACGCTCTTGCTATTTGAAATTCCTTACAAAGTTATATTTTTCCTATTCTCAAAGCAGATTATGTTAGACGCAATTTGTGTTAAAGTGAATTTGGGATCTAAATCTGTTTGCTACAAATGCCATAAACTATAATATCCGATAACAACAGCCCTCTTTTCTCTTGGGTGATTCTAAAGTACCTAACATAAAAAAGGATTTGCATCTTCATCCCAAGAAATAATGTTGGTGGATAAATTAATGTCTTGTGGATTACTGCAATTAAGCAGTATAAAGGATTGTTTTAACATACAGCTTGGCCTGATTTTCTATAGTAATTCTAGTAGTTGTGTTGTGTAATCTAGTTCCACCCCGATGACTAGTAATGATTCTTATCATCGTCCAATTTATGTAATTATATATTTTCCATGAGAACGGGGTTGATGACGATATTGAAAATCTCAATCTTGAAGTTGATTTAAAAAAAAAAAAAAAAAATTTACGGTTACCCTTCTACTACATATTTCTTATTTGAGTTAGTCTGGGAACGATCCTGATGTAATTTGCAAGATGTTTTTTTTCAGTTTATCTTCTTCCACCTATTGCAGCAATTCAATACATTTAGCTCTACTTACCAGCGAAACTACTAGCCGTCCGGATTGATAGCACCTTTAACACTCTTGTTTCAAACTTTATTGAAGCAAAGTATTTTCTTTCAAATTCGGAAAAATTGATTTATCATTTCAATTCGCAAAAACGGGAATCGAGGTGAAGTCTCTAACTATAGACCAATAGCCAAACTAGAATGTTTGTTAAAACTATTTGAGGCTATAGACTTTCAAAGTTGTTACTTTAATAACAAGACCAGAGGCCATGGGTTCATAAATAATAGATTACTAATTTATTGGAATTTACTTCCTTTATCAGGAAAGCTGTCGAAGAAGGTAATCAGGTCGACTAAATGCTTTAACATTCTTTCTCAAATGGCATCTTTGGGTTTCCCTGAGCCTTTCGATCGATGGATATGTTCTTCCATTAAAGGACACACGCATCAGGTCTGATTTAAGGGAATAACTTTTGGGAATGATTTATGCCACATCCGGCGTACTCCAAGGAAGTCACTAATTGCAAGTAATGATTTAGTGGCAATAATTAAACGATCTAATTTACTGTTATACGCTGATAACATTATAATCATTGAACATGCCCGCAGTCAGTCTGATTGCATTGCTATGCAGAATGATTCAAATGCATTTGCGGAATGGCACATCAACGATAACTTATTTCTGAACGTGGCTAAACTTCAGTCGATATCTTTTTTAATAAAAGATAATCTTATCAGGGATGAAAAACGATTTCTTAAGACCGTACTAAAAACTATAAATTGTGCCATGTGGAAACTCACAAATTTCTAAACATTAGATCAAATGCATATGGGGAAAGAGTATTTCAACTTAGACACTTCGATCTAGGCAACAGAGTAAAAATACTTCAATAACAATAATACAATGGTGCCTTCTTTTTGAGGTATGCCTCAAGAACAAGACCGGGCCAAGAACACTATCTTGTGGAACTCCGGCAGCGATTTCTTTAAATTCTGAGTATTCGGTTCTGTGTTTAACACGGAAAAGTCTGTTCACAAGGTAGGATTCTAGAATCTTGTATAACTGTTCCGGAGAAACTGTCTTTGCTTATATTTCAATCCTTCGTTATATTTCCCATATCTTGTCGAACGCTTGAGAGACTTCAAGAAAAGCGTTAGAACATTATTTTTCCCTTCTAGGGCTTTCTCAATTTCATTGATTATTCTATTAACCTGGTCAATTGTACAATGCTTCATTCTGAAGCCGAATTGATGATCAGGAATTGAACGTTTTTCTTCAGTGACCGCTTTAAGGAGCTTCCTCATATTTCAAATACCTTTAATATTATCGGTATCGGCAGAAGGGATATCGGTCTTTACGATTTTTTGTCTTTTAGGGATTTTCCCGGTCCTGGAAGTATTATAATTTGGGCGACATCCCCATTGTCTTGGAACGTATAGTAGCCTTAGCGAAGCATTTATAAGATAAAGGGGTTTGGTTAAAGCTTTATTTGGCAATTCCTTGGGAATCTTTCCGGTTTTTTTTATATAATTTACACCTACCAAAGGGAATATGAATACCCTTATACTATTTCAGAACACGGACGTTTTTGGGGAAAGGGGGGAGAGACAGAGAGAAAAAAAGATTGGTGTAGTGGTTTGAAACTCAAGAGGTATCAAGTTTCAGTAAACTCCGAGGATGGCGTCCAGATAACTGGGAGCATTTTTGTTTTGCTGTTATTGTCGTCGCTTATACAGTATATTTTTTCCGGTCTCCTGATATCATTACGATCAAGTTGAAATTCCAGCCATATGAAGATGATTCTTGACAGCAGGATTTGAACCGTGAACCTGCAGCGTGACAAGCTATGATGTTACCACTACACCCTGGCCACCCCAAACTTTTTAATCATAGCAAGGGGCCTTGTTATTTTTTAGTTTCTTGGTTGCCAATGACACACTTTTTATTTTAAAGTTATCAGGTGTCGTAATTGTACCACCAAGATCATCTATCAATGTCAGTCCGCCAAATGACTTCAACTTTTCTTCTAGGTGCTCAGCAAATAAATCCGCCTTCTCTTTGTCTCTTTTTACCCATTCGCCATTGTTTTTTCTTATTGGTGACCATTTGTATTTGGGGTTGATACCTCTCATGGCTTTCCAGAGTGAGTAATTTGAACTTTTTCCGACAGTCAAGTCTTCTAGATATGTAGAAATCTCAGACCGCTTTTCTGAGTTTATTACATAGGTGATTGGGAGTGTTGTTTCATGCGGCATTCTGTGAGACTTCAATAAATCTGTCGACATCTGCTACTTTGTACGGTGTTTTAAGCGACACATTCAGAACAATATTTTCTTCGCAATATTTTTTAAAGCCGTCCCTGTTATTTTTGTTGCTAGTTAATCTAGGCGCTCCTTCTTTTTTTATTAAGCTTTCACTTATTGTCAATACGACTGGTGAGTGATCTGAGGAGAGATCAAAACCGTCCTCGATGTTCGTAAAGTCCTTAGATACCCCTTTTGTGATAAAGAAATCTATGAGGTCAGGTGTTTTTGCTGTATTGGGGGGGCCAATATTTCGGCATTCACGTTGAAAAAAATTCAACACTAAATTGCATGCCGGCTTCGGTGAATTGCATCTTGAACCTTAAGCTCTCGGTAGAGTAGCTTCATTTTATTAAGCTTGATTTGGAGTTCGTTGTTTTCCTCCTCAAAGCTTTTGCACGTCCCATTTCTCGTGCGCTGGCACTTCCTTTTCCACAGACATTCGTGATTGGTTTAGTCGAGATACCATTGAACTTTTTATAAAGGGGTCACATGATAGCAATAAATGGCTTTTCACAATAAATGGCTTTCCTTATAGCCGACCTCCGAAGAGGGTTGATTTTCCAGTGAAGCTGAACTTCCACTTGGGGTGTTATATCTTATCGTTTTCTTCATTGCATATTTGGTATACCACTATACTCGGTATACGGAGTGTGGATTTAAGTCGCCACTTACGACAGGCATGTCTACCTCGAGTATATTCTAACCCCTACTCTAAGGGGACGTCTCTATTTGAAGGCAGAAAGCTGTTATGTAAGAAAATAAGTATGAAAATGTGCCAGAACAATCGAGAATTTTACGCAAGTTTCCAGAAAATTGCCCTCATAGTGAAAGAAGTTCGCCATGTTCCAAAGCATGCTTCAAAAATATATTGGTAACCTGTCGAATGGGAGATTAGTAGGTTAAGCAATGAACTAATTAATTCAGCCACCGGAGTTGCAACTGCCAATTTATGGATTCGCTATAACGATGGTCTTGAAGACGCCGGTATTAATGCACGTTTGACACAGTCGGGTACTTTATTTTGTAATGAAGTTAAATAGTAGGTTTCGAAAAATTACAGCCTTAACCAATTTGTGCTTAAAAACATTACATTAATATACGTATGTGATTAAGGAGTGCATTTCTCGTCAGACATAAATTTAACATCTCACATTAAACAAATTGTAAAAAAGTGTTGGAGTTAGGCTTGTCAGATTGGTAAGCTTTGATTCTGAGACAAAGTCTTAAAATTCCGGGATTTTAGACCTTTCGTCTGCACATAAAATTATCTACCAATTGGTGGCACAGCGCTTCCTCGTTCTAAATTTTGCAAATATTCGTAAATCCCACCACCGTTTTTGAGGATTTTTAAGTCTGACGTTCTACATACTAGGATAAACTTTTAACAAAACTCTTACAGTGCGTCATTAGCTGAACAAGTAATAAGCTATATTTTTGAAACCCAAAAAGACCGTACCCTTATTTCATTTGAATTCAATGACCTCAAAATCGGTCCGGTTATAAATCAGAAAATGTGAGACATTTGAAAGAAACACCAATGGGTGCAGTTCGAGTATACCAATATCTTTCCCAGTGGCAAAGAAAAGGAGTAAAAGAAACAAATAGGTAACTAATTGGGACAAGACTGGTACACGTTTAAACGCACTCATCGTGAAACTAGTATTAAACACTTGCATTCTATATTAACTGAGTGTCATTTATACTAAGTTAACGCGCAAAAAGATTTACACAAAAGTCGTTTGTAAATATGGAGTGGGGCGATATTGAAAACCGTGTTGTGGTAAACTTCACAAATGTAATATGGAAAGAGACGATATTTTCCTGACCTTGCGATCGCTGCGAAATTGTATGTACCGAACTGTTAAAGTATTTGAGGACACTGACCGTTAAAGATCCGGACGTTTCGCACTGTCAGGACTCCACAGGTGATCAAAGCTGCTAAAGCCAGGATTAATCGGAAACCACTGCGAAAACAGAAAATCTTGGCACAATGTGCCGGACTTCATAGCAGCAGACGATTGGTCGTCAGGCAGTCCAGACCTCAATTCTTTGGATTATTAGCTGTAATTTATTTTAGAGGCGATGACTTCTTCTACTCGACACGCAAAGATTGAATCCTTGAAGCACTCATGTACCCGTGTAGTGAACAATTTTCCAATGGACGAGGTGCGTGCTGTGATCAATGAATGGCCAGAGCGACTCAAGGCTTGGATAGATGTGAATGGCGGACATTTCGAATAAATTATTTAAATATTGTTTCCTCAATAATCAATTAAAGTTTTATAGAAAAAACAAAAATTTCACCAAAAATGCGTGTACCAGTATTTAGCGGAACATAGTGTTCGCGGTCGGGACTCTGGACATAAGAGTATGTACATAAATAACATGAAATATCTGGATAAAAATATCAGATATCAGCTGAATCCTGACCACCTGGCAACCATACCTGGAGTAAAAAAAAATTCATGGATTTTGGTTCTTCTAAATAGAAACGGTTTGAACGTAATTAGCATCGAACGAAAATACTTGCCATAAACACTACAAATAGTTCAAAGAATGTCTTTATCTTAAGTGGGTAGCTTATAGTATTTCTTTGAATGATTTACTATAGAGCAAAAAACAAAGTTGGAAAATGCATACACATTTTTCCGCATACTTGACATCCTTTTGACATTCAAACACCTGCACCGTATCGTTCAATGATCTCAAGCAATTTGCGTCTCTAGGCCCAAAAAAACCAGCGCATTTTTCACTTCAAATTATTTTCAGCAGCAACTAGTTTCTTGGAATTTTTCTTTTTCCATGTTGCATGCGATTTTCCTCAACCAGCTGTGGGAGTTAGCCACGCCAAGATCTCATTTCGTGGATAACTCGTATCCTCTAAATTTCCGACTACTTGAGCGAACTCCCAGTGGTCTCATAGTCGGTTTCGTTTTCATTTCTACAAGACAAGCCCCCAAGGAAAAAAATGTAGTGTATCTTCAAGTAGTGAAATTCACTTAAGATGGGCCACTTAAAACTTTTTTTTTTTTACAAATCCAACTACATACATATATGTATGTTTCTCTCTTTTTTTTCTGGGTTTAGTGATTAATGCTAATGAAGAAATTTTTTCTTACAATGAGTGATGGAAAGAAAAACAATTTATAAAGTGTAGCACTTTCCATGGAATGCATAGACTTATATATACGATGCGATGCAATGGCAAACCTTCTTTGCGCACCACACACAATGAAGAGACGGTGGAAATTAATTACACGAAATTCATGTGGCGGTGGGCGAGAGCGAATGCGAGGGATTGCCTGACGGTTGAGTGATAGCTGGCTGTGACTTCTGATGGTTTGACAGTATGTTGGAGATAGAAGAAGGTTTTCTCTGTGATTTGGCAATCACAGCAAAAAAAAAAAAAAATACACAACACACGTGTGGTTGAGCCATTATCGACGTATGTCAGATGAGTTACTTGTAAAAAAAAAAAAAAAAGACATCATTTTGCAGTATTACCACGTACTGACGTTTGAGAACGTGCCGGGAAGCTCAACAAGTGGTCAATACTGTTTGATGAACTCGGCATCCTGTGTAAGTACTTGTTTTTCACTAAATGGAGAGGAAGTTGAAATCCGAATAACTTCCTAATATTGAAATTCAAATTGAATGCATGTAAGTGAAGAAGAAAATAACAAACAAACTTACACAAATGGCTCTGAAAATATAAACAAGTAAAGAATGAAAAATAATGTAGGAATAATATTTAAATTCCGCTTCACAGATGGATTCACAACAAATGAAAGAATCAGAGCCAGTGTTTACAGGCTAAGTCCCAGAACATCTCATGTCCATGTAGGTATGAACAAAGACTATTCTAGGCTTGAGCAAATATGTAGACGGAGGCAACAAAGACCATATATATACCTACATATGTACTCGTATATACATAAAATTAAACGATTTTTGTAAAAGCAATAACTTCAGTTTTTCTACTCTGTATCGATAGAAGTTCTATGTGTGTGTAGTGAATTCCAAAGCTTATATAAAGTTCATATAATTTCGATATTTGAGGGGGTGAAGCACTATGCGGCTTTCACCAGGTCAGCTTTGTGATCCCTTCATTCCACGAGAGGATAAATGAAGGTAATCCAAGAAAACCTTTAGCACAGAAGGGCGGCAACTGCCAACCTCTGTGCTTACCTCTCAGCAGGGAAAGTCCCTGCATACCTTTTGCTCATTACTGGCCACCATACATTCCACAACTCGGAGGAGCATCACTGCAACTCCGTGACAGCGTCAAGTATTGGACAAGAAACTGACCTGGAGAAAGAACCTGGAAGAAAGAGTTACCAAAGCTAAGAGATCATATTGGATATGCAGGGGAGCCATCGCGAAGTCATGGGGCTTGAAACCGAAACAGGTCCACTAGATATACGAATGCGTAATAAAATCTATCATCTTCTATGGTATAGTTGTATGGAGGCCAGTAAGGAGCATAAAGTATGCAAGAGACTTGCTAACAAAGGTGCAGCGTATGGCCTGCTTGGGTATTACAGGAGCACAATCCTCTATACTAACCGCGGAAGCGATCCTAAATATCCTACCAGTGCACCTCGAAGCGAAGAATATTGCCGGTCTTTCAGCCTCACGGCTGGCTTAGAACTATCGGTCATTTCATTGAAGCTGCAAATACGGGACATCGAAAAATCACGGAAATAATAAGAGTAATGACACCACTCATCGATATTGTTGAAAAATCGTATACGTTCTTCATCAACTTCGAAACAATTTCCCACCGCAACAGAATATTGGACGTATGAAAGAACGACAAGAAATTCCAATGGGGTATCGGTATACACAGCCGGCTCTAACATATCAGGGGAATCAGGGGCTGGCATCGTTAGTGCTAACCCCGGTGTTCCAAGCAGAAATCTATGCAATTATGAAGGTAACTGAAATACTCGCAAAAGACACCAGCGAAGGGAGACAAATCGATATCTGCTCGGACAGCAAAGCAGCAATTAGCGCGATCACAAACCCCTTGTCGAAATCACGACTAGTAAGGGAGTGCAAAACTAAATTGAACTTACTTGCCAGACGCAATAGAGTCCGTCTTACATAGCTACCGGGGCATAAAGGTGTACCGGGTAACGAAAAGGCAGACGAACTGGCAAGGAAAGGAGCGGACAATATAGAACTGAACCTTGATAATACAACAGGGGTCCCTCTGTCAACTATTAAAACAATAATCAATGAGAAGATACAACAGGAGTTCAACAACTACTGGACGAATCTAGACACGTGTAAAGTGGCTAGATCTGTAATAACAAAACCGAGTAACAACACAGCAAAAAGAGCTCTCAACAAAAGCAGAGATTGAGATTGATGGTAGGACTATTAACAGGGCACATCAATCTCAACAAACATTCGTTCAGACTCGCCCTGCTACAGCAAGGTTAAGACTGAAAATTCTGGGATCCCCAAGGATTCCGGATATTACACACCTCAGCAACAAAGGAATCGGGGATATATTGGAGTTCGTCAATACCTAAATCCCCTCTTAACGCATAATTCCCAAAGCACAGCACTATTCCTTACAGTTCGATAGAGGAGGGGAACACAACGGATCCAATGGAGGCCTAAGTGAAGAGCATAAGCTAACCCTCTTAAACCAACCAACCAACCGTATATAATTTTGATATAAAGATATTCGTGCGAGTTCATCAATTGAGCGAACTGATCATCTCTATACGGTGTCAAGTAGTTGAAGAGAATGTTTAAGCGCCGAACTGCATACATGGATACGTGATCGTGCCACGTTACACCAGATTTGACTGTAACGCCAAAAACATGCGTTGGGGTGAATGGTTCGTCCGTTAATTTGAAGCTCTGGCACAGTAGACGTGAGTTTTTGGAAAAGGGGTTGAATTGGGTATTACTCGCATTGAATCCGCTAAGTTCGTAGCTTACCCCACTGCAAAATTCTCTACAGATCTTCATTTAATGAGCTAATTTGGTCGTATCTTTGCATTTACTAGCATTGCTAAAGTAGAAACATAGTTGGTGAAAGTATAGATCCCTGTGGGACTCTCGCATTTATAGCAAAGGTGTTGGAAGATACACCATCGACAACAACTTGAATTGATCTGTCCTGAACAAAATGTTTCGCCCAGTTACTGACCTGATCTGGTAGCCCATAGGAAGTTAATTTATCCAATAGGGCTTTATGCCAAACTTGATTAAACGCTTTTGAAATGTGTGGATGATGCGTTACATAACTCTTCAGTTAAACGGCGGTTGCGAAAACCGTACTGCCTCTTCAGAAATTTGATTATTTCGGCATCGATGGCTTTTTTCATCAATTTGGATAGCACAGACAACAACCCTATGGGACTATAGTTTTGAGGCATGTATTTCTTTCCTTTCTGGTAATCGGTTGAATGCGGATAGTTTCTCAGCATGAAGGAATGTCTTTTCTGCGCGTAAGTCTACAAAGTATCGATGTTAGTTCTGATACATAGTTTAAAGACTATAACTGATATTCCTTCGGGACCAAACGCCTTTTTGCAAACTAAATTATTAAGGATGCGTCGGATTAAACGAAATCGAAACTTTACATTTGGCATCGATGACTACACTTCCGGGAAAGTTGGTAGCACGTGAGTCACTGGGACATTCTAGAAGCTTGTTAGTGACTCTCTCATTAAGGTTCGACCGTTCAATTACACGTGTTTCGGATCTTGTTTATGGGCCCTGTTATTAGCAGCGATGGCTTGCTCACACTTTCTGTTGAATCAACTTTTGTTGGAGATCCGAGTGGGAGACTAGTTTACCTCCGGAATATTTTATCCCCAAAAGTGACATCATGACATTTTTAGTTCGACCATGCTCCGAAAAGTAATCATGACTACTTCACGAATCCTATAAATAGCAAGCGGATGACGGATGTATTAACTTTAATATTATTTATTCACCGCTCCTACGAGAGGTCAAAACACTTGAAATTCCACAATAATTTACAGATGTTGTTAAACCATTAGATACTGATCCGTTTCAAATGTCTTCAAATGTGTACCAAGTAACAAGTAATGGGCGTTACAGTTAATGGTAGATAGGTACCTAGGTGGACAGGGACAGCCGCCCGGTGAGATACTACCACATTTTGCTATAGTATCCGTGAAGGAGTTGTGACTACATTTTGTAGCTTGAGAGATGGGCCGATACTAATAGGCATCATGGGGCGCTGCTACTACGTTATAGGTTCGCCTTTCATTTATAAAAAAATAAAAATAGACGTCATAGGAAATGGACTTCACAAATGAAAGAAAAACAAGAACCTGCAGTTAATTTAAACATAATAGTTCCATATTCCATTCCAGTGTTGAACTTTCTTAGTGAGAACGTTGTACAGACGCATCATTGGATGGAGGTATTGTGCAAAATATAAGGCCCGATTTGCTTGATGTTAGTTTATATACCTGTCGCACCGCAGTTCATCAAGGAATATACTCTTCTTGTAACTGTATAGGTTGTGTAAAAATGTTTTTCCTCTAAAAGTAATGCTTGAAAACCTTTACAGTTGCCCTGAACCCAGATATTTGGAACAGTAGTTGTGTACTGGACTTGAGAAGTATTGCGAGTGTAAAAGGAAGAAATCGCAAGGATTACACAGAACAGAGATAAACCTCTTATTTTGATTTACAGAAAACTTCGTCAGATATTCTTATACACTCACGAATCTCACACAACCGCCAAAGATTGAATATTTAACATTTCTTATAAACATTTAATCTAAATCTAGGGCAATGCATACATTCGTTTAACTTGCTCAAGCTGTTTCAATAAATAAATGTTGGAATAAATTTATTGGTCAGTTTTATTTTTGATTTCATGGCTGGAAAAAAAAAGAATGGAAAAGTATGATTTGTTGTTATTGCCCTTTCTAAGGTCAAAACTGAGTTCTCACATACATACAATTAGTTTCGAGGCCATTTAGAAAAAATTTCAAACCAGCTGGTAACAGAGTGATGTTTACATAAATTCAGTTTATTTTAATCGGAATTTCTTTAATTATTTTCATATTTTTAAAAACCTTGAAAGTAATTAGTTATTTTCAGATGACTTTGATTTCATTATAAAAATGTATTACAAGTTAGTTATTATTTGGTTTGGCCTAAGGCGGTCTACAGATTGACAACTATTTATTTATTCGATATTAAAATAATTATTATAAAAAAGAGTATAGATAACTTAAAAATCTTCTTCTATGATGCGTTTTCTGTAGTGAAGTGCGTTCACGTTTAATTGCATAACACGTTCCAGCCTTTTTCCCCGTCCAAAATGTTGATCGTTTCAATCATACTTAATGTGTAAGTCCCAAAAAAAAGACGAAACTCTTTTAGAATCGGACATATTGCGACAAAATGAAACACATCCTCTCTATCCTTTTACATAGATTGCACAAATTGGGAACCCTCTCATTTTGAAAATTGTGTTTATCATGTCCGTTGCATTGTAATTTAAGAACTTCATTCATTCTTGAAGATTGTATTTAATTTTACTGTAGTACATTCCATACTGAGATGACTGAGTTTCATGTAAGTACTTGTCATAAATGGTAGGTAGAATGAACTTTATTTTCAAGGACGTATTTCAAGGACATCGGGTGTAATACACAGATTCATTTCGCAGCGCTAGTCGCTCCCACTCGATGTCAAGGTTTTGTCTAGTTGTTAGGATATGAGAACGTACTAAATTAGGTATCCTCGTTCCATAGCTAGTACTTTTTTTATATTTCCCCATTGTCTCTCAAGGTGTGACTTTCATTTCAAGAAACCTATTTACCTTATTTTTCGGGTGACAGGACTATGAGAATACGGGTGATTATCGGATGAAGGTATGACCTACATACATATTTACGTACCATCTGTCCGATCCCTAAGAAAGGACATCGGGTTAACTGCGCCAATTAGAAGTGTGTAAGTGTGTGCAAAGGAGACAATTCCTCACAATTACTGTCTTAACAATGTTTTTGTCAGACGAATAGTTTTCGAGTTACAGCGAAGTAAAGGACTGCATAACTCTATAATAGGAAAGTATACTTTGAGAATGGGTGTTCCCTCAAATAATTTCATTAGGAGCTGTACGAGGAGGAGGTAAAAACAATAGCTCACCTTGTGTGCAATTGCTTTGCTTTGGGGACTACTTCTATGAAAATCTCAGCGACTTAGCCTAACTGGATATTTATAAAATAATGAGCTCTGTCTCCTGGTCAAAATGGCTTCTAACATAAACGTGTAATAGGAAGGAGTTAATACTATTGCAGTTATTCAAAACTATCTTCTATCAGGAATTTTTTTTTTTTGGTATCACAATAGATATACCTTTTGGTCTAAATGCGTCCCCGAATAAGCAGATTTTGAATGAGTGCACGATAGTATGGGTAATGAAAAACAGCGCAGGGAAGCCATATTTTTGATTTATGAAATACAAAATACCGCAAAATGAAATGTCCTACTTCGGACAGACCTATATACGTATATTATAGGCATAAGAATTCCAAGGAAAGATTTTGATTATAAAATATCAAGTTTCAGCATTTATTGTCCCTTACCAGGAAATATTTAGCAACAAAGTTGATTACGAAGCAAGTTAGGGGTCCTTAGGTACTTTGTTCACAAAAATTTATCGAAGCCTGTTTGTAAATTTGCAGGTTTACTTTATATTTTCTGCGTAAAATACCTAATATTACTTGGCTGTAAGCTTAGTTGGTTGATAGTTAATACGACTTGAAATAACAAAATCTATCTAGTAGTCAATATATGTACATTGAAAAATCTAAGCGGAAGTATGCTCTTCTCTATCTCGCTGTAAAGCGAGAACTATTCATCTGGCAAAAAAGTGTTAAGACAATAATTCTGAGGAATTGTCTTAATTTGTGGGGCGATATGTCATTACACTTGGGTCTTGTGGCATTCCTTTATAATTTTCTTGCAATGTGACATTTTGAAATTTGGACTCATGACTTTAAGGGTTGATACACTACGCGTGGTATTTATGAAATGAAGCTTTTGAGCCTTTGCAGGAGAAGATTTAACCACAGTCCGTACAGCGACATCCATCTTCAGAACAAAATATTCAACGCAAATGAACACCGCGTCATTTCAGAGAAATTAAGCTTTATCTTTGGAGGCATGTGCAAATTGAAGGGGATCTCGGCCCGCAAGTGACTTGATAGTTGAGGGTCAGGTATCTGTTTACATTGAAGTTTCATTGATTTTGAAAAGTTAATTCGAGACCATAATATCATCTGGAAGCTCCATATTTAACCAGTACTTCTTAATAAGTTGAAAGAGCTCTAACAAATATGGTTGTGTCTACTCCCATTCAGTTCAATCTACCAAGATGGAGAATAGTATAATACAATTTTAAATTTCAATAACAACACTTTAAGAGCGAAATCTAATTATTGACTGTAACAAAACAATCGTCGTCAAATATAGGTACATATTGCAAAGAAGCCATAGCCCGAATAACCTATCAAGATTTCCATTTATAGAAAACGTTGAACAACTCCATTGAAACGACGCACTTTTCAGGCGGTGCGCTCAGCACAGTTTAATTGGATATAGAAAGGCCGATACCTCATCGATATCAACCAAGCAACTTAAAGACACGGTCGTTGTACCGATGGGTGGGTCAATAAGTCCCTGAAAAATGAAATAAGGAACACTCTTTTCGGTATAAAAACATTTTATTTTTCAACATAGTCTCTTTTTAGCTCTATACACTTCAAAGAACGTTTCTCCAACTTTTTGATGCCCTCCAAATAATACGATTTCTCGAGCCCCTCAAAATAAGCGTTTGCTTCAGCGATAACCTCTTCATTCGACTCAAATCTCTTACCTCCCAGCCATTTCTTTATGTTTGGAAACAAGAAATAGTCGCCGGGGCTAAATCTGGGAATATGCTGGATGAGGGAGGGGTTCGTAGCCTAACTCATGCAATTTTGCCATTGTGACTACGGAGTTGTGAGCCGGTGCGTTGTCCTGGTGAAAAAGAACTTTTTTCTTCGCCAAATGCGGCCGTTTTTGCTTCAAATCGGCTTGGAATCGATCCAGCAGCTCTGCGTAATATGCGCCGGTGATCGTTTTACTCTTTTCAAGGTAATCGATGTGAATAACACCGCGCGCATCCCAAAAAACTGTCGCCATGACCTTGTTTGCTGACAAACCTGCCTTGGCCTTCTTCGGCTTCGATTCACCAGGAGAAGTCCATTGTTTTCACTATTCTTTGGTTTCTGGTGTATTGTGGTGAATCCAGGTTTCATCCACGGTTACGAAACGGCGCAAAAACTCAGCCGAATTTTTCTGCAACATCCCCAAACACACCTTTGAAGTTGTCAAACGAATGCGTTTGTTGTCGATTGTGAGCAAACGCGGCACCCATCTTGCGGAAAGCTTTTTCATGTCCAAATATTTATGTAAAATCGAAATCACTGAGCCATGTGATAAGCCTGTGGCCTCTTCAAGCTCACGCACTTTCACTCGCCGATCGTCCATGGATTTTGTCGACCATTTCTGGTGTGGTGACCTCAATTAGGCGACCAGAACGTTCGTCGTCACTTGTGCTTGAACGACCGCACCGAAATTGAGTAAACCAGTGGTGAATGGTTCCAATCGATGGTGAAGAGTCCCCATAATATTTGTCAAGCTTTATTAGTTTTTTCTCGAAAAAAAATAGTGAAAATGCTAGTAGGCGTCTATATAAAATGGCTGCCACAACAAAACTATTTGACAGATCTGTCTGAAAATTTGGGTGCGTTCTTTTGAAAGGTGATTCTTGACAAAAAAAATTAAATTTAAGGGGACGATACAATTTGTGTTAATTTTCAGGGATTTATTGACCCACCCTCGTACGCTGACGATTAATAATATTTACGAAATGCGTATATCTTACGGAAGGCTCTAACATCTTTTACAACATACTAACAGATCGCAACAATTGGTGTAAGGCCTCAGGGTCGAAGATCTCATTAGAAAAATGTAAAATTTTGCATATTTGTAAGAAAACCAGCTGCTCTAAAAATATTTCAGTTACCTATAATCTGTCAAATATAAATATCGTCAATGGGTTAAATAAAAAGGGTGACCAGGTAGCAATGACAGTTTTTCCAACTGTTATGTTTTAACAGCTGTCAATGTTGGCAATGACATCTAGCTGTCAAAATATTCAGTAAGGTTTGCCATTTCACCGGTTCCGGTTCAGATGTAAATACGCAACGTGAATTTCGTCGTGAGGTCGGTCGTCATCATGGATTGAGCGTGCGTACACTCTTTTGGACCTTAAGCCACCAACCAGACAGAGATCGGTGCGAAGACAACATAGCCGCCGTAGCGGCCAGTATCGAAGAAGACCCAAAAATATCGATTCGGCACCGATCAGCTGAATTGGGCATCGCCAGAGAGTCAACCAGACTTATTTTGCGGCTGGATTTGGGACTACATCCGTATAAGATTGTGCTGACGCAAGAATTGAAGCCGGACGACCATAGACAACGCCGTGAGTTCGCTAATTGGGCGCTGGAAATGTTGACCGGAGATCCGGATTTTGGCCAAAAAATCATCTTCTCGGACGAGGCCCATTTTTGGCTCAGCGGCTATGTCAACAAGCAAAATTGCCATTATTGGAGCGACCACAATCCAGAAGTGTTCGACCAAGTATCAATGCATCCACAAAGATTGACTGTGTGGTGCGGTTTATGGCACGGCGGCATCATCGGACCTTATTTCTTTCAAAATGAGGAAGGCGACACCGTTACCGTCAATGGTCCTTGGTATAGAGCGACGTTAACCGATTTTCTGTGGCCAGAGCTCGACAACATCGATATATCCGAGCTGTGGTTCCAAAACACGGCGCTACATGCCATACAAGCGACACAACGCTCGAAGTGGTGAAGGAGAAATTTGGTGACTGGGTCATCACACGGCAAGCGTTCATCAATTAGCCGCCGCGATCATGCGACTTGACAATGTCAAGTCCTTAGTTTACGCTAATAAGCCAACTACTTTGGACGTACTCGAGGCCAACATCTGAGACTCTATTGCCGGAATAACGCCCGAGTCATCAAAAATTGGACCGACCGCTTGAAGCACTGCCAGCAAAGCCGAGGAGGCCATTTAAATGATTTGCTATTTCATACATAATGGCATGAATGTAGCTTCAAAATAAAGCAAGAATCAATTTGATATCTTACACCGTTGTTGTTTTATTTAAATTCCTATTCCTATCGTTCTTATCTGGTCACCCTATAATTGGAGTCATTTTTGATAGTAAGTTTACTTTTAAGAAACTTAAGCAGAACCTAACTGCCAGGGTTAATATTATTAAGTATTTAGGCTCTAAAAATAGCTTCTGTCACGATAACATCTTAATCATCATCATCGAAATCATCCTTAAAGATAATCGAACCAATGTACCACTCTGCAATAAGAATTGGGTCTACCTTCCATCAAGTACAGAGTCGATCACCTCACTTCGCTGATTGCATTAAAGCTGGGTCCAACGCAAAAGCTTCAAATTGCTGCTGATTGACGCACTGTCTCCAAGACAATATGACACTACAAGGATATTGGTGTTCCATTAGAAACTAATGTAAGCAATACGACAGCTTTTCCTCCATGGCTTCTCAGTATTCAATCCATAAATACTGCTCTTAATGCTTTATCCGAGGCGTCAACTCCCAACGAAACGTATTAATAGACTCTAATCTGTATCGACAGCCTCTCAGTTTCATATCAGCAATTAAAAGTATAAATAACAATACGCTCTTTATACAATCTATTCGAGATAAGTTAATTGCCAATGGAATTCAATTAAAACTTCTTTGGCTACCTGGCCACGAGGGGATAAAAGGAAATGAGGACGCGGATAAGACCGCCAAGGCAGCGGTAATAGAACCTCTTCTCACTCATTGGTCCTTTAACAAAAACGACATTAAAAGGAACATACAACGCATGACAGTATAAGGAATAGGTGGAACGAATATTCCCACCATTATGCAACACTCAATCCCGATGGCCAAATAGTCACCTATCCAACTGACTGTCACAAGAAAATGATTAGAGCCTTCACCCGTCTTCGGTTAGGGCACACATCCCTCACACACAGCCATCTCCTCACTGGAAGCAATCCACAACGTTGTCATCAATGCAACACGATTCAAAAAAAATCAAAAAGTATATTTTCCAATTCTACTTACAGTTTCTAGCGATCAGAATATTAAAAATATATACAAATGTATAAGTTACTTTCTCTACAGGAGCTAGACTTGAGTATCTTAAACATTCTATAATAACCAGCCGAAAACCTTGGCAGCTAGAACTATAATTTTACCTATTAACTCTGTAATTTATTATAAGTTAATAAAGATTATAATAATAATAATAATAATTGATAATGAATGGCTTAAACCAGAGAATTTTAGTCTACATGCCGACCCTAAAAATACTTAAAGGTTACATTCAAATTTAAATTTGTATTTATGTATACTCAATAATTTATTTATTTTTAATTTACGTGCCACTCTGCTCTTAACAAACAACTCTCAAGCGTCACAATCAATATCCAAGGCAATTTCCTAATGAAAATCTAATCCAATTAAATGTCCACAAAAATAGTAATAACAACAAAACATACTAACTGACAATTATTTCCATTAAAGTCAAACTCACTGAGCCTTAAAGAAAACTCTCAGTGACTTTCCATTACCAGGCAACCAACTATCCTTTGGGCTATGGAAAAGAAAGCCCCACAACCGTCAAACCTCAAATCGAACACCATATTATATCAGATAGGCACTATGGTGGCAGTGGCACTTATAATCGTGGCGTATCTCTGTCTTGAAGTTCATAGACCAACAATTCAATTCGGCCACAAATGCCACTCTCATTGCTCATTGGAGAGTGTTGTGCGCGGATGTTGATAACTGACATCAGCGCGATACGTAAAAGGAATCGTCTGTCTGGTTGCACAGACGTATGAAATCTGCCGCAAGGTCGAATGTGGAAAGCAATTGTGCGCAATCAAACAGGTATCGCAGTAATGGGGGACTCAACACTTTTACTTGAATATTTAAAAAAAAAAAAAAAAAAAATATATATAATTAAGTAAAATTGGCAATAGATTGAGGGAAAACTTTTCATATTAATTAGTGAATACCAGCACATCTATTCACTTATAGTGAAATTCTTTATCTTTAAGCAGTACTATATGAGAACTCACCTTATGACTTAAATCTTGGACGTCTTCTAGACTGACATCGCTGTACATGTCTTCCGTTGTATCACAGTTTGAGCTCCTTCCAGATGAGTTAAAACTCGACGATCTGTAAAGATGACTGTAAGTGGATAAATTAAATTTTATTTAAAGAAAAAAGCGTAAATAAAAATTAATAACATACAGGAAAATTACAATTCCTCTAGAATGGATCGTATGATACCCTATCCTCCATCTTTTGACTCACCGCTAATAAAGTGAGCGTGGCGTTGCAAAATTTGTAAAACAGATGTAATAACATCTTTCTATGTAGAAAATATTTCCGCCATTTTTAAGAAATTGTGTCACAAAACTCTGGCTACAACTTTTTCCTAGCAGAAAGTGGGCGCAGCTTCCAAAATGTGTAAACCAAGTTCATTCTTGGTTTGAATTCTGGTATAATATTCACATATAAGTTGTTTTTTTTTAAAGAGAACACCCCTAAATAGTGGGCGTAGCCAAATTCTCTTAAAAATGGGTGTGTCTCTGGGTAGATTTTATAAATGTTTACACTTGAAGTGCTTCACATTCCAGAAAGTGTATATACCAAATTTAAGGCCCAACAAGTTTCAAAAATTATAACTTTGGCACTACTAGTCGTAGAAAAGTAAAATAAATTTTGTTAAATTAAGAAATAGCTAAGCTTTAAAAGAAAAATAAAAACATCATTTTTAAGGACGAAGAAAATTCAAGTATAACGTCTTTAAATTAAGTACTTAAATATCTCGAAAAGCGGTGTTTCAATTTTTTTTTTTTACCCATTCTGCTTGAAGTTGGGATGGATCTCTTTGGTTCGACAAAACACATTTTTAACGGAAGGTCCGAACGAATAAAGTTCAATAATGGCAGAACATTTTATTGAAACTATTCTAAAGAGTAGGCCATCTGTTGGTTTCTTTTTTAAAATTGCTATAAAAAAAAAAACCATTCAATATTTTTCAAAGTTTTTTGCTCTACTGAAGAGAGAACACTTTTCGATTATTTTTGAAGATTAATTTCATTTAAATGCCTGTCGCGGCTAACTTGGCAGTACCCCATCCTGTCAACCCAATTCTGCAATATATTTTCGATAGTTCGGCGATCTATTTCACGAATAGCTGTGTCAATATTGTGCTTAAGTGCCTGAATCGATTTTGGATTATCAGCATAACAACAATCTTTAACTGCACCCCACAAAAAAAAAAGCCCCACGGCGTCATACCGCAGCTCAGCGGAGACCAAGCAACATCACCAAAATGGCTGATAACACGATTATTGAACCTAGTGCGCAAAAGATTGATTGATGGACCGTCTTGCTGGAACTATACATAGTCCAAGTTCATTTTTTGCTCAGTTTCCGAAAAAAAAAAAAAACGGTTATCATGCCTCTGTAGCAGTCTCTATTGACCGTGACGTTGTTGCCATCTTCATCTTCGAAGAAAAATTGGCCACCATTCCACAAATCAGACCAAATAGTCACATGCTGAGGATGCATTCGCTTCTCTACAACTACGTGTGGGTTTCCGAGCACCAAATACGCCGTGATGGAAATGAGCAAAATCGATGTCAATTTCGAGCTGTTCTAAAGTCCAAACAGACAAGCGATAACGAAGCGAATGGTCATTTTGGTTCAATTCCTGAGTCACTTGGACTTTGTAAGGGAATAATCTGAGGTCTTCGTACATAATTCTCCTCAGGCTAGTGCGGCTAATGTTCAGTTGCTGAGATCTATGGCGAGTTGAGATTCTCGGGTTTAGGCGCACACTTTCAGCAACAGCAGCAATATTCTCGCACGGCGCACAAAACGAACACGAGGATAACTTGTGTTATGAATTAGTATGCCAATCTCATGAACTTTATTCACAAACTTGCGTATAGCAGGAACGGTTGGTGCATTATTTCGAACGAAATTTCTTTTCAAATTCGCACTTTTTCGGCAACTCACTTTGTAAAATATAATATGTAATTTAAAAAAAAATCAGCAGAGTATTATAGTATAGTATTAATGTTCAAGTGTATCAAAAGGTCAATGGTGAAACTATGGACAATTCTAAGACGAAAATCGGGGCTTAGTTTCGGAGATATTATCGATTGAAAAACACGTGAGTTTTGAGGTACACTGATTCGGTTTCTTAGTTTATCTTTGAAAGTCTGCACTGGGTTTAAATACGAGTATATAATTTTGCTGATCAGATTTGTAAAGTTTTATGGTTGCTATTACTCATCCAAAAGAACGACCGGAAACCTTAATAGCCCAAGAGACAAAGAAATAAAACCAATTTATCAAAAACATCATCGAAATTCACTTACATATATTATACGTTGCTGTTTAGTTCCCTGAAAACCGAGAGTAATCATTTACAGCTTACAGCTACCCCAAAAGAGCATGATACAAAACCGTAAAACCATATCCAAATCGGCTATGTTTTTGAGCACAAAACTTCAATTTTGTAATAAAAGACACATTGGAATGAATCGGGAACAATGGCGTGTAGGCGTGAATAATGCCATAATGCCTATATGTGGGCAAAGGACTTAAGTGGAAGTGTCAGTAAGCAGTGATAGCATCTAACTTTAGTTAAGAAGATCTTGAAACACTGTGACTTAAAAAAAAACCTTAGCCCGCATCTTATATTCTTGGATTCATAGTTTCGATGAACTATAGTTTTATTAGTTCATTAAGTCCTTGATTACGAGTCCACAGAAATCAACGAATACGTGATTTCCAGTTTATATATGATATATGTTCATTTACTTCCATTAGTTCACGAAATTGGAAACGATATTTTTGAGGTTGCCTGCTTGGCTAATGAAGAAAACTTAATAATGGAATGAGCTAGTGGAACTTAAATAAACAAACATCCACATCCTTAAAATCAAAGAAAGTCGAATAATTACACTATTTGAAGTGGGAAAGTTGACTGTTAATGAAATTAGTAAAGAGTTTGGATACAACGAGCCGACTGAGAGCAGGTTACTAAAAAAATTAAAGGGCACAGCTGAAGGGAAAAAAGGGACAGGAGGGATTCGTAGGCATCTAAGGCGGATAGGTAATCGAGTATTACACCGAGTATCGATTAGGAACCGATTTCCAACAGCAGTACAAATATGAACAGAGTTTGTGGAGTCAAGTGGAACTGAAATTGGTGTATATACAGTACGTCAAAGAAAGCTTAGAGAAATAATTTGGCCTAATTGCTCGTTGCCTCGCAAAAAAAAAAACTACGTTGACCCCGAAGATGATGGAATCTCGGATAACTTGTGCGACGAAAAGTGGACAGAAATTGATTGGAGAAAAGTCATATCCTCCGATGAGAGCAAATTTAGCATATACGGATCAGATGGAATTCAGTACGTGCGGCGAAGAATTGGAGAGCGGTTAAGTAAAAATTGCCTTCAACGAATGGTGAAGCATCCGGATTTATGCTTCGTAAAATGAACGGTTAACTCGGAAGTATACAAACATATTTTAAACCATCATTTCATCCACTGTCAATGGAAATACATTTATCAGAAGCCGGCGATATGATTTTTCAAGACGACTCTGCTCGGTGCCATCGTTCCAAAATGGTAAACCACTTTCTTTGTTCACTTCTAATCTAATCCCTTATTAATTATTCTCAACCAAAGAAAATAAATTCAATTTAATTTTTTCTCGGCTGGACAGTTAATTCGCCGGACCTTAACCCAATCGAACATCTCTGGCACATTACAGCATTGAAAATAAACAACAAAATGCCTACCTCGGCCAAAATGCTCAACGAAGTCCTTGAAGAAGTTTGGACGAAGAAATATTAGCGGAACATCTTTATAATTTAGTGGATTCAATGCCTAAGCGAATTAATGACTGCATCAAAATTAAAACAATGAGTAAATTCTTAAAAGGCTTGCTACCTATGCGCATAAGAAATATTGTTTTTTCTACAATTTATTGAAAATCCCAATTTGCTCAGTTTCTCTACCTGCAGCAAATAGTTCTATGTTTTATTGGCTATAAGTTAGTAAAGATTTATTGGAAAATACTAATTGATTCATTGTTTTTTTCATTGACAAAATACGAAGAAATGAAGAGAGATATGGGTTTTTTCCGTGTTGCTATTTCTGTGCTCGCTACTGTATTTACATCTCTAATCTTAGTTCTCTATCTTCTATTCTGAATTTTAATAACTTTGAGTACAAGAAATGTTCAATGAGCTATTGTGATTACATTACTCTGGTTTTAAAAGAAAACTATTGTGAACTGATTACAATTTGTACAAAAACCATGGGTGCGAATATTGCGTAGTGGTTTCGGAATGCACTACAATAAAATTGGATCTCAGACTATAACCAAAACGCCTGACAGTAGTCGAGACATCCACCGTTCGAAGACTTTGTTCCATATCACATACACAAATCACACTTTTTGAACGACAGCAATCTAGTACAATCAATTAAATGATTTAAATTTGTTCTGTAAATTAAATTTGAAAGGTGTATTCTCCTAGCGGTAAAAAAAAGGGGAAGCACAAATCGGTGGTAATATCACACAAATTTTTTTTTCCTATACATTGGGTCGTATGCATAAAAATTAAGTATTTAGTAAACGATTTTAACAAATATGTTCTAGTAATGCTAGTGAAAATAAAAATAAGTTTTTATTTGCTAGCAATTAAAAACTATGGTATACAGTGCCAGCATTAAGGCGTGTTACAATATGAGTGGTGAATCAATGGACAATTATATTGCATTTGCATACCTAAACATTTAAATCCAATGCAGGCTATTAGAAATAAACTAAGGAAACCGATTTCGAACCCCCATTATTATATTTTATCTTAGAAATGTCCATAGATTCATCAATAACATTTTGACACACCTTAACGCAGACAACTTTTATATTTTCTACTGTTTCCAATTAATATGACTCAAAAATCCCGGTGTGGGAAGGTCTAAAACTGAAAATATTTTACAGGTAGCTTAGGTCTGTAATACTGTCCTAAATAACAATAGCTTCTCTTCTTGTGGCGATCTGCTTCTGTCTTAGTTGAAATATTTTAAAATGAAGACTGTCGTCAATCAGGGGTCAGACGCTGACCAGTGTTTTCGTCTCTCAA